>JARFJB010001166.1:12622500-13322500 GCA_036346205.1 Vesta saturnalis | reverse complement strand
AGGAAGTTTGTGACTTATTTAATCAAAAATACCCCAATCGTCCGCCAATATCGCAATCGACAGTTAGCAAGATTGAGCAGAAGTTTAGTCAATTCGGTCACGTAAGAGATGTTCCTAGATGTGGTCGTCCTCAAGTTGATGAAAATAAACAGTTAGAAGTCTTATTGGCGGTTCAAGATAATTAGCATGTAGTATCTAGGCAGGTAGCAAAGGACATGGATATCAGAAAAGCAAGTGTTCTAAAAATACTACAAACCAATAAATACCACCCTTATAAGATGCAATATCATCAAGAACTGTTGGAAGGAGACTTTGAGAGGCGCCTTGAATTTTGTGAGCTTTTGCAAAATATGTGTTTGGAGAATCCAAATTTAGTGAAAAATATACTTTTTTCCGATGAAGCTTTAATGGTGACGTAAATACCCAGAACTATCGGTACTGGTCCGATGTAAATCCACACTCGATGAGAGAAGGACATACACAATTCAATCGAAAAATAAACGTGTGGGCTGGCGTTGTTGGTGACATTATTATCGGGCCTTTCTTCTTTGAAGAAAATTTAACAGGTGAGAGATACCTGAGTTTTCTAGAAGAGGAACTTGTTCCAGCTCTGGCTACCCTTTTTCCTGAGATAGAACGTCCGGATTTGCCACACCATAACATCTGGTTCCAACAAGATGGTGCTCCTCCCCATTTTGCTGTGGTAGTTCGAACTTATTTGCACGACACTTTCCCAAACAGGTGGATTGGAAGGAGCGGTGTTATTGAGTGGCCACCAAGATCGCCCGATCTAACACCACTAGACTTTTTTTATGGGGATACCTTAAAGGCAAGGTATTTAAAAGCCAACCGGCAAATCTAGATGATTTAAAACAACGCATCCGTCAAGCAATACATCGAATAACGCCCGAAATGGTTCGAAATGTGCAGCATGAATTTGTAGATCGATTAGGCTATTGTCAGTTGACTAACGGAGACATTTCGAACATTTGCTGAAATTAAATTATTTTTAAGTTTACGAATCTTTGTTTTCGATATAATAAAACGTTATAAAAATTATTTTATTTTTCGTTTTCTTCGTGATCTTTTTTCAATTTTTAAATTTTGAATGCGAATAACTCCAAAACGCTTGGACTTAGGTATAGCACATGCTACATGACAAATGTTTAGAATTGTAAGGGTAATCCAAAAATGCAATAAAAAAATTGGGTTGCAATTTGAAAAAAAAATTTTTTTTAGCAAATCTTTTTTGAGACACCCTATATAAAATTTTTTTTTCGCAAAATATGCCCCGAAAAAATATAAAATAGACGGATCCGAGCGATTTTTGAAAAAAATTGTGCTTTACGAGATATTGAATTTATTCCTTACTTTACGACCACCCTGTATATATACAGGGTGAACCGAATTTAATTTGCATATACAGAGATATCGAAAACCGTAATAGATAGAGTATCGGTTAAATGAGAAATAAGTTTCGTAATTTGTTGGGTAGTACATTAGTATAAAGTTTTTTTCCGACTAGTTCCGGAGATATTCGATAAAATCCAAAATGCTCATTTCGTTTTAAGACAGCTTGTTATTATAAAGATATCAAAACTTAATCAAACTTTTTTAAATAAAATTTCTACTTGCCTCGAAAATTTCAATTACGACGATTGTTTGTTAGGACCATCAACAATATTTTTAAATACGGCCTGATTTTTACTACAATTTAGTTTTATACTATCAATGATATAAAATTCTTGACTATTCTACTACGTTTCGTCTGTGAAAAATCATCATCTTCATGGTTTCTTATAAAATGAAATTAAATTTTTACTACACTTCTTTGTAGGTTTTGTATAATCTTAATACATTGTATGGCATTCTAACCATACACATTTCATCTATGATCATCATCTATAAGCCTTTTGTAATAGTCTTTAAATCAGTATTTATAAAAAAATAATGATAATCACAAAATTTAACAGTTTATTTTTACATCTAATGATAATGAACAAATGTGACAATTTAAGACTGATCTAACAGTAGCAAATAAAATTAGAGTATTTTTAAAAACCAGCTATGAAAGTTGCTCAAAATGAAATCCATTCTATTGAATACATAGTTCAATCCTCCTTGACATGTTTGATGTCGCTGCATCCACCATTTCGGGTGTAATTTTTTTGAAATGCATCTCGTATTCGTTGACGATGTTCTGAACTGTTAAATTTTGTGATTGTCATTATTTTTTTTATAAATACTGATTTAAAGACTATTACAAAAGGCTTATAGATGATGATCATAGATGAAATGTGTATGGTTAGGAATGCCATAGCAGTGTATTAAGATTATACAAAACCTACAAAGAAATGTAGTAAAAAATTTAATTCATTTCAGTAAGAAACCATGAATATGATGATTTTTACAGACGAAACATAGTAGAATAGTCAAGAATTTTATATCATTGTATTCTATAAGAACCTTACAAAAATTGTAGTAAAAATCCAGCGTATTTAAAAATATTGTTGAGGGTGGTCCTGAAAAGACAAAACGTCGTATTGAAATTTTGTATGGCAAGTTGTAGTAAATTTTATTTAAAAAAAGTTTAGATTAATTTTTGATATCTGTTATAATACAACGCTAGTCTTCCAAAACGAAAATGAGCATTTTGGGATTTTGTCGAATATCTCCGAACTAGTCGGAAAACCAAACTTTTTATACTCATGTACTACCCAACAAATTACGAAACTTATTTTCATTTAACTGATACTCTATCTATTACGGTTTTCGATATCTCTGTATACGCAAATTAAATTGGTTCATGTATATATATATATATATATATATATATATATATATATATATATATATATAATTTGTGTGTGTGTGTGTGTGTGTGTGTGTGTGTGTGTGTGTGTGTGTGTTTAATTAATAAATTAATATTGTTAAACTGTCTTAAAGACAGTTTAACGATATTTAATTTTAATGACCTAGTTATTCTTTATTAAGGTTTAATTCTATAGTTGGCTTTATACGTTTCTCAGGCTGATGTTTATGTTTTAATTTTTCAATTTTGACATAATTGTTTCAACATCTCTAACAATTTTACTACATATTACACTGACGAAGATAAGTGAAAGTGTTATCGAAACGTTTATATTGTATAATTTAACATACACCATTAAAAAATCCAAAAAAGATAAGTGTTTTATTAATTTTATAAGAAAAGTGTAGACATGCTTTTTAAAGAAAATTCAGTTTTACATAACTTTCCTTTATAAAATTTCTTAATATAACGCAAGGTAAGTCTAGAAAATAATTAAACATGAATGAAAATGGTTAAACTGTATTATTGATGTCTTGTAAAAGCGGGCAGTCTTGGAATTTTTATTTAAGTTAACATTTATTTATGTCTATTAATTTCTATCTAACATGAAGGTTTAAACGTCTTTCTGACATAGATTATTGTTTTTATTTTTACAATGTTGCCGGTTTTCGTTATGAACGTATGAAAGAGGTTGCATAGTTACCCTAAAAAAATTATAATTAAAATAATTTCATCTCTTTTAATTTTTTAAGTTAGCATCTAGATGTTTATTAACCCCTGTCTGTCATGAAGTTTTAAACATCTCTTTGACATAGATTATTGTTTTTGATTTTACAATGTTGCCTATTTTCGCAATGAACTTATTATAAAAGACGTTGCATAATTATCCTAAAAAAATGTTATTCAAATTATTTTATTTACTTTAATTTTCATTTTGTACGTTGGAAGGTCGTTTGGTATTCCACACCAGATATTTTCTTCAATGGAAAAAGGCATTTTCGCGGTAAGAATAACGCAAACGTGAATTACACACAAGAAATGTGGAATTGTCAAATTTTTTGCTAAAACAATCAGGCTTTGTTACCTTTCTAAATCAAACCTGTCAAAATTGAAAAATTGTAAATTTTGGCGTAAATGTAAGGCAGAACTATTATGTGCGATAGGTACATCATTGTATCTAGAAAAAAACTTGATATAAAAATTCAAAAATCGAAAATGACGCCCATTAGGAAAAACAAAGTATCTTTTGCGTCTAGGGTACCACGGAAATTACGATGATAGATTTAGATTTCTTGTGAAAAGTGACTTCTCAATGTTTTAGTTAAAAATATTTAGTTATAATGGGTTTTGCTTAAAAAAATAAAAACGAAAACCAAAATTTTCATTTTTCTTTGCAATAATTCAAAAAGAAAAGTTAGCAGCTCTAATTTTCTTTCAGATTATTGTTCAACATAAAAATGCGAAACTTTGTCCTAATTGAACTGAGTGTTTACATCTAATAAGCGACATCCCCATGCAAGCACTCGAAAAACGGACACCCTGTATACATGTATATATATATATATATATATATATATATATATATATATATATATATATAGGGTGATAAACTCGATGGCCAAAACGAAAACAGCTGATTCCTCTGGCCATAAGGAACAAAAAATTGTTAATATAGGGTGTGTCTATTGTTGATGGTTTCCAAGAGTTACAAGAAAACACATTAGGAGAAATTTGTAGAAGATGAAATTGCCTTAAAGAATATTGAATTCATTCGAGACAAACTCATCATTCAACATTTTTAATGACATAATGAATTCAGAAATGATTTTTTTTCAAATCCCAAGACAAATTTCCAAGAGGAATATTTTTCCAATACATACATGGCCGATAAAGGAAAAACTTCCTTTTTTCATAAGCTTCACAACGATATGAGAAAAACTTATGGTTGACGTACTAATTACTGAATTGTTACAGGAATACACCTCAAGAAAAACTTTTTGAGCATAAAATTACCTTCAAAAATATGTTAGAGTAGATGAGAATTGACGATTTGTCCCTCACTTTTCAATCAATCTGTACATTTACGGCAAGAAATACGTCTCCTTTACTGATATATTTTCATCACCGTAGCAACGACTTGACATTAGTAAGTTAGTTGTCAAAATTTGTTTGCTATTACAGTTTTGCTGATTTCAATACGAGTTCTTTCTGTTGTAGTGATATTGTAATTTAGTTTTTGAGTCGTTCTTGTTCTTGTTATTATTATTGTTCTTGTTCGTGTTCGTGTTTTCCTTCCTGAGTCATGTTTTCAAATGAAGAATATGCCGATATTCATTATTATTATGGTGTTGCCCAAGGGAATGCGAGTGAGGCTGCTAGATATATATATATATATATATATATATATATATATATATATATATATATATATATATATATATACATCATTCTATCATTTTGCGTCCATCTATTTGGCATTTACCATCAATCTGGCGTCTGTATATGGACGCCAGATTACAATCCTTAATAATTTTCTTGGTATGAGTGTTAGAGAAGCACCGTTGACAAAAGACAATTCTGATAGGATCCTATGATACTCATTCTGAGTATGGGGCCCATTCCATACTCCTACGTTGAGATTTTTTAAAAACTTGTCGACGCCAAAATCGTGTAATTCGTAAAATTGTATACAAACTTAGTTCAGCACTTTGCCGTCACGGCGCTATTTCTAAATATACTTTTATTGTATTTATTCTATACATTTACAATCTTTCAGACGTCTTTAAATGGCAACACTGTAAAACCAATTTCTAATATTCTTTCTTATTTAATTTGAAGTAATTTCATATTTACGGTCTACAGCCTTCTGGCGTCATTCTACCTAGATATACAATTGATGTTACTTAACATCATTATGAACTCACACATGCATTATTTTGTAAATCATTCTGAAGTCATATTTTAACATATATACATACTGTTTATTCTAAGCAAGATTAGCTACCTCATGCACCTCAAATACACCATTCTATGCACACACCCAGAAAATAATAAAATTTACGGATAAATGTAAAAATTAAAATGCAAATTGGTTAATATGTTTTACAGTTTTGTCATAGGTAGATAACTACGACGGTTGTTTGTATTAGTAATTTTGCTTGGGATACCCAGTTGATTCGAACGTTACCAGATGATATAATCCAATGCAAAATTTACTTATTATTAACAGTTGAGATGACATTATTACCCTTATTTTAAAAGGGTGAATTTTAAATCGCATTTCGGATTCGATTCTATATTTGTGTGTGTACAAATATAAAAAATCCGTTTAAAATTAATTAAATAACTTTGTACACCAAATTCAAAGTTTTAATCGACACTTCATAGATTTAATTTTGAATTAGTATTTGTTTCAATTCTTAGAGTTTAACCGAAAGTTTTACCGCGAAGTATATTCATCCTTGGATTTTGCTTAGTAAACCTCTAACGAACTGCAGAATGTAGATTAAGAAACAAGTGTCTTAATTTTAAATTACGTAGTAACTTGTTACGATGAGATTGTTTATTAAACATTTTTTTTTTTTAGTGCGACCAAGTTAAATTAGTACCGTTTAGGGCGTTTAGAAACCAGTTCTATAATTAACCTCGTGTCTGCGCATGCGCGCGTCTGTGCTTGTGCGTCAGTACATGTGCAAGCATGGGTGCATGTGTGTTTATCGTTTATCAGGACGTCCATGTCGCTGGCGTATTTGTACTTTTAGAACTAAAGTTGAGTACTTTGTGTTATACTCAGAGAGGTATAATGAGTACGACACCCATCCATGTCCATAAACAGCACTACTAGTTCCTAATAATAGGGCGACACACAATGCTTCCACTGAACCTGTATCATTCTTTTCCCTGTTGAAAATTTTTATTGACTTTCAAAAGGCGGGGTTTTATGCAAGGCTGCTCTACATCTAATTCACTATACTTAAAAAACGAATGCACGAAAAAAGGTCGCGGACAATTGGTCGCGCGAAAAAATGGCGCGCACATTTGAACGTACATCAAAAGGTCGCCAGCGAAAAAAGGTCGCGGACAAATGATCGCGTGAGAAAATGTCGCGTAGGCATGTATACTCCATGCCAGCCGGGGAGGTACCACCACCCTTACCATGGGCTCCTTAATATTGGGTCTCCGATTTTCTGAGCTCGGTAAGGGCTGCCGGTTACCTTTTCCATCATCCTTAATCTATTCTCATCATTATTCTTCCTTCTCGCCCTCACTGTCTTCCTATCGGATTAAAAGTCCCAAATTAAAAAATAAGATGGCTGTGGTTTCTAGAGTAATAAATTCCGGACGTAAAATCCTGCCCCATTCGGATGTCCGGGAGGGCAGGGCCCAAGCAACCTCGGTCATCGAAATTATCAACTTTCTGATTAACTACTGCAACATCCGCGGTATCAGGTCTAATTTTAATGCTATTCACCAACATCTTGAACAATTATAACCTGATATTTTGTTTCTATCTGAAACACAAGTCTCCTCTGAAAGCTCCGAGTCACCCGACTTGTAATTTCCTCAATACCACCTTCACTCTAATTTTCGATATAAAGGAGGCGTATGTGCCTATATTAAGGACAGAATTGCTTGCAAGAGGGTATCTTCCTTGGAAAATAAAAATTTTTGACGTGATTTGGTTTAAACATTCTGGTCCTAATTTTGTGAAATTCTACTGTTGCATTTATAGGTCTCCTAATGACAGTAACTTTCAAGACTTTTTCGATTACCTTAGTATGAAAGTTGACTATCTCTTGTCTCAGTGCCCATCTTGCGATATCTCATTTGTAGGCGATTTCAATGTTCATAACTCTAATTGGCTTCAATTTTCATCTACTACAAATCCCGCTGGTCATAGTGCAGAAACATTTGCTATTTCATGTGATCTCACACAAATGATTTCTGAACCCACAAGAATCCCTGATAACCCTAACCATACTCCACATCTTCTAGATCTCTTTCTTACATCAAACCCTCTTGTTTATAAAACTTCCGTTCTTTTGCCTTCCGGTCTTTCCGACCATTGTCTAATAAAAATCATTTCTACTGTACCTAATTCCACTGTTGTTCGCAAAACCTGTAGAACCTTGTGGTGTTTTAAGTCAGCTCGATGGTGTGATTTACGGGATTTCTTTGCAACCTTTCCATGGCGTGAATATTGTTTTAAGTCGTCCTCTTCTTCGGACATCGCTCTTTCAGTATCTGAAGTCATCCTCATGGGAATGGAGTTATACATTCCGAAAAAACAGTACCGTGTAGGTCATTCACGTTCCCAACCCTGGTTCAATAAGGCTTGTTCTGATGCAATATCTTTAAAAAATAAATGTTACATTAAATGGAAATCTAATAAATCGGTTGACAGTCATGTAGAATACGTTGGTGCTAGAAATATCTGCAAAAGTGTCATCACTAAAACTAAAAAGTTGTTCGAACAACGAAAATGCAATGAACTAGCTACATCTCCTTTAGGCAGTCGTAAATTTTGGTCTTTAGCAAAAGCCATTAGTAAAAATTTCGAACATCTTCATTTCCCCCCCTGACATCTATTGACGGATCGGTAGTTGCTGATTCTGTAGACAAAGCCAACGTTTTTGTGGATTTGTTTGCATCAAACTCGTGTCTCAATGATTCTGGAAAAGATGTGCCCCTAGTCAACTCTTCTTCATACGTTATGAAACCAATTCATTTTCGGTACAAGCTCTTGGAATCGATCATCAGTAGGCTTGATCTCAATAAGGCGACTGGCCCAGACGGTATCCCAGCTATTGTCTTAAAGAAATGTTCCCCGAACTAGTACCAGTCCTATCTAAGCTCTATACGATCTCTATATCTTCTGGGAATTCCTTCATCATGGAAGTTAGCAAATGTTCAACCTATTCCCAAAAAGGTGATAAGACCGATCCTCAAATTACAGACCAATTGCCATCACTTCCATTTTGTCTAAAATCATGGAAAAAGCCATCAATCAGCAACTGCTCACGTTCCTTGAAACTAACAAACTCCTTAGTGACCACCAATATGGGTTTAGACAAAGTCGTTCAACAGGCGATCTTCTTTCATATGTGACCCAAGTTTGGAACAATACAGTAGAGCAGTCCGGTGAAACAGTTGTAGTCGCTTTAGATATCTCAAAGGCATTTGACCAAGTTTGGCATAAGTGTTTACTTGCCAAACTCACCTCGTTGTGTTAAATGATACGCTCATCAACTGGGTTTCTAGTTTCCTTGATAAAAGACGAATACGTGTCGTAGTTGATGGCTTTTTTTCAAAAGAAGTTAGCATTAACGCGGGCGTACCACAGGGATCCGTTATAGCGCCTACACTTTTTCTGCTGTACATAAACGACCTTATTTCTTCAACAACTAACCCCATCCATTGCTTTGCTGACGATAGCACTCTTCACTGTAGTTCATCCCAGTCTACTCATAGTGATAATCCACCTTCTATGTCAAATCAAGGAATTAAAGCTAAAATGGCAAATTCAATCAACAAAGACATTCAACGTATTCTCGAATGGGGAAGCAATAATCTAGTTAAATTTAATGCTAACAAAACTCAGTGTTGCCTTATGTCCGCCAAAAAAGATCGATCATTTCCTGTTGTAAGTATGAATGGCTCAGTTCTTAAGTTTTCAGACTCTATTACTCTGTTGGGTATGACTGTATCTTCAAATCTCTCATGGGTTGACCATCTTCAGCTACCAAAACAGCTGCTCGTAAAATAGGCTTTTTATACAGATCTAAGCAGTACTTTACCTCTCGACAACTCCTTCTGCTGTATAAGGCCCAAATTCGGCCTCATCTGGAATGTAATTCTCACCTTTGGGTTAGTGCTCCCCAATACGCTCTCGATATCGTTGATCGTATTCAAAAGAGAGCGATTAGGCTTATAAATGACCCGTCCTTAACTTCCCACATACAGTCCCTTGAGCATACAAGGATGGTTTCAGTTCTTTCTTTGTATTATCGTTATTACAACGGCTATTGTGCTGGTGAATTACATTCTTTGATACCATCTCCGGCTATCTATGCGAGAAACACTCGGTTCGCTCAATCACATCATCAGTATGTAGTACAAATCTCCACTTGTCGTACCAAACGGCGCAATCCACATTTTTCTACACGGCTTCTAAACTCTGGAATGATCTCCCTAGTTCCTGTTTTCCTCTCACTTGTGATATGAGAAAATTTAAGGTAGCTGTTCATAGGCATCTATTGGCAATTCATTATCCCTCTATCCATCCTCCTAAGTGTTCCTGAGTGCTTTAGCACGATAGGCCTTATTTAGCCTGTTCAGGTCCACAATCATAAAAAAGAAAATATAACTATTAAACATTCCTCCACATTTTATCCAGGCTTAGGACTGGCAGTTAATAACTGCCATGTTTAAAAGTTTTTTTTTATGTTTTCATATTTTATGATTTTTTTTGTTGGTTCTTGCTTTTCTGCTTTTTATATTTGTAACTCGAAGTTATGAGCAACCGCCCTTAAATACTCCTAATGTGGATGATTGCCATATTATTGACAAATAGTTTTCTGTCGCTGCGCTGTATCTTTACAAATTTTTTTTGAGTGGCTGTTCGTTTCCAGCTATGTAGTGTTCAATTTTCAAACAATGTAAACTTTCCTCTTTCTTTAACGAATTGATAAATTTCTACAAATTTAGATGTGCTGCATTTAATATAGATGAGACACTATTGTGCCATCCTTCTGCAGAATAATTTGTATATGGTATGACTTCCTCTATGAATTCAAAACAATTCCAAAGATTTCTTGAAAACTGCGGTTGTCGTCTCCGGTGTCGTCGATCCAAACGATCCATACACTCACCTTCAAATTTAGAGTGTACTGAGTGAAATGAACGCCGCGTTGCAGTGTTCCAGTCTGGTATTTAGATAATTGTTAACAAAAATTTAAATTTTTTAGTGCCACCATTTGTCCGCGATCTTTTTTCGTCGGCGCCCTTTTTTCGCTGGCGATATTTTGAGGCGCGCTCAAATGTGCGCGACAATTTTTCGCGTGACCAATTGTCGGCGATCCTTTTTAGCGACACCTTAACAAACATCCATGCCTAAAACAGGTTCGAACCAGGGACTTTCTTTGGATTGAATGGTGATGAAGATATTATAATTTTTAAATAACTAAAAAAGTGGAGAAAATAAATTCATCAAATTGTTTGTCTGATAATTAAAGTGGTTGAAATAGGCTGATTGTACCAAACTCAAAATTCTAGTACGCACCCATTATTCACTGCTTTCCTGTACTTTACCCTTACTTGATAAATGTATCTCTTTTACATTGGGAGCTATTTAAATAACATAAGTATTGTATTGATTTTATTTAAACATATATGAATAGACCTTGACGCTCATATGCTGTAATAATAACAATATGTATATCTTTAACTAAGACGTCAAAATGATCGGCTTGTTCTTTGGTGATAGAACATATATTTTTCGAATTAGATGAAAGCAGACCTAAAACTGATTGCACATAAACTATTAATTGCAATATGTAGACGCCAATATGTTTGCAACAAGAACATTGTGTATATTTTAAACTAAGACGCCAAAATGAAACATTCATAAAATTTTTGGATAATATGAAAGCAGACGTCAAACTGGTTGCTCACAAACTATTAATATAAAATATATTGATGCCTAAATGTTTGCAACAACAACATTATGTATATTCTAATCCGAGATGCCAAAATGATTGCTTTGTTACATTAAGAGGGCATGCAACACAGCAAGACGCCGTAATGATTTTTAGTACAGTACTTTAATGTACGGGTTCCAGAATGATTGTCAAACGTACAAAAATTATGTATATAGTAAAAAAAAAGCTAGAAACATATGGAATAGACCATAGAACTTAGAAAAAAATGCTGACCTATATACTTCAATAAAATATCAGAGAATACGTCTTGTTCTAGGTGACGCCAAATTAAGGAATTACGTACGGACGCAATAATGATTTCATGATGATATTTATATATATATATATATATATATATATATATATATATATATATATATATATATATATATATATATATATATATATACCATCCGTATTTAAAAAGTGTACCTGTTTAACGTGTATATTAGGATCACTTTTGCTAATGTTGTGGAAATTCCAGTTGACAGCCACGCGACTGAAGATGCTGAGATTAAAACGCCAGTACTCAGTCCCTTATAAAATTATAAGAATTTGAAATTTTTGAGGTTAGGATGTCTAATGAAGTGAAAACCTAATTATGTTTTTTAATTAATGTTTATCTAGCATGAATTTTAAACAGTTATTTCAAAGGTACATTTAAAATTTAAATTTTGTTGCTTTTCTCGGACTTTGACGTAAATGTTAGTGCATCATCACTGATTTTTGCATATATTATGATTAATTTAGATTAAATTAAATATACAGTGTGGTCCAATTTCGATGGAGTTTAATTGTTAATTTTATTGTTATTAGAGTTGATCTTTTTTCATGCTTATTTCATTATAGTTGACAGAAATCAACTACCAACTTTTGTTTTTCTCCTAGAAACAAAAAGTGAAAAATGGCCGCTTCCTTCAATTTGCTATAGAGAAGAAGCAGCGAAGATGATGCGCGGGATAAAATAACACAAACAAGTATTTTTACATACAAATATATCTAAGCACTGAATTTTAACTTGTCGCGTACCTTAAGTCGCTCTCACTCTACTTTAGACATCCGCCATCTTAGTTAGAGTGACCAGATTATTTCAATAAAAATATGAAAAATATGCTTGTAAAACACCGTTTATTCATGTGTGCCACCGGAAAGTCATACATTTTGTATAATAAACCTGAGAGTTAGAATTGGTTTTTAGTTTTATAAACGAGTACTCCTTTTCCAACACTTCATTAAAATATTGATGCATATCCACAGTTAAATGCACAACACTAGTAGCATCGAACAGTCAATGCAGATAAATCACAACCTTATCACGAACGGGTCCGTGAAGTTAACAGAACATAAACCGTACTAATACTGAAATTTCTCGCATACGTTACTGCTTAGTTTGTGCTCGTTAGTGCATCAATAAATTTTTTGGCAAAACTAACTACCTTCTAACTTTTAAGGTGTTCTCCAACTTAACACACTGCTGAAAGCACAAATCTCCAAACTGGTTGTATCGGTTAGTGCTTTGTTTTTGATCGTTAGTGCTTCAATAGTCTTTTTGGCCAAAGCAAAGAGTTCCAAAATGGTACCATTTTGAGGTGTTCTGCCAACTTCACACTTTATTGAAAGCACATCGCCGAAAGCTTGTTTATCGGCAGTGCTTCGTTTGTGCTCTTTAGTACTTAAATAATTTTTTTGACAAAACCCAACGCTTACAAAATAGACTTATTTTCAGGTGTTCTGTCAAATTCTCATCTTGTTGAAGCCAGAAACTTCAAAACTGGGTTTATCGGTTAGTGCTTTGTTTGCGCTCGTTGGTGCTTCAATAAATTGTCGAAACCGAAGGTTTCCGAAATAAAATCATTTTGAGGTGGTCTTTTCAAATTTATGTGAGATAATAAATAAAGTATAAATAGAACAATGCATGTTGCAGTTATATTACTCTAAATCTGAATAATCAATGAAGACAACGTTACACAACTAAAGAAAAACTTTTAAGGCATAAGATATAAGAAAAAATACCTAATGAAAGTTTAATGACGTTTTAGTATTCCAGAAGTAAGAAAGATGATCAATTCGGTTTATTAAAAAAGATGTATTACAGGTTTAACTGCTTCATTAATTATACAATTTTTTTAAATACGCTGGGAAATAAAAGAACTAACGCCTATTAATTATGCATGAACGCACATGTATTTCATTGAAGTATTAAATAGCTACTAACGACGTACTAATCGATAATTACATTTGACTATTGGGTCTTCCACAAGGTGCAAAATTAGCAGAACACCTCAAAATGTTACCTACAAAAACTTTTGGTTTCGTCTAAACATTTATCGAAACACTAAAGAGCACAAACGAGGCACTAACCAATAAACCCCGTTTCAACGTTTGCATCTTCTACAAGTTGTGAAGCTGGTAGAACACCTCAAATGTTTCCTATTTCAAAAGTCATTAAGGAATGCAACCGAGGCACTAAACTATAAACCCAGATTTGACGTTGGTGCCGTGAACAAGGTGTGAAGTTGGCAGAGCACCTCAAAATGGTAATGTTTAGAAGCACTAAAATATACAAGAAATTTGGAAATTAGTACCATTTATGTTCTGCTAACCTCACGGACATATCACGAACGCATGAAAACACCTTAAACTAGTAGATTATAATCGCGAACTGACATATACATACGTAGGTATAGAAGGTTATGCAATCGATATTTTTGTCACTATCGCTAAATAGAGTTTTTACCTCATTTTACAACGTCTTTCAGGATCATCCATAATAAGTCTGTGTATGTGTGTGCGTGCGTACGTGCGTGCGTGTGTGTGTGGACGTGTGAGTCTGCATGTGCATACATGTGTGCATGTAGATGTAGGTGTGGATGTGGGCGTATGTCGGTGTGTTGGTATGTGTGTGTCTGCGTGCGTGTGGTGTGTGTGTGTGTGCGGATGTGTGCGTGTGGGTGTTGATGGATTTGTGCGCACGCACGTGTGGATGCGTGTGGGTGTGTTAGGGTGTATCTCCGTCTCCGTCTCGGTCTCGGTCTGGATTTGTGCGCACGCACGTGTGGATATGTGTGGGTGTGTTAGGGTGTATTTCCGTCTCCGTCTCCGTCTCGATCTCGGTCTCGGTCTCGGTCTCGGTCTCGGTCTCGGTCTCGGTCTCGGTCTCGGTCTCGGTCTCGGTCTCGGTCTCGGTCTCGGTCTCGGTCTCGGTCTCGGTCTCGGTCTCGGTCTCGGTCTCGGTCTCGGTCTCGGTCTCGGTCTCGGTCTCGGTCTCGGTCTCGGTCTCGGTCTCGGTCTCGGTCTCGGTCTCGGTCTCGGTCTCCGTCTCCGTCTCCGTCTCCGTCTCCGTCTCCGTCTCCGTCTCCGTCTCCGTCTCCGTCTCCGTCTCCGTCTCCGTCTCCGTCTCCGTCTCCGTCTCCGTCTCCGTCTCCGTCTCCGTCTCCGTCTCCGTCTCCGTCTCTGTCCTCTGTCTGTCGACATACAAAAAATATCGTTTATAAACACGTCGGACATAGCGACGCGGTTGTATTGGTCTCATAGGTGGCAGCATGGTATGTACCAATACGGAAGCAATCAGTTTTAAGTTAGTGCCTCAATTTGAATTATTTTCTGAATTTAAATATCTGCATTTAAACACAAATAATTACATGTGTCGTTCTGCGAACATTTTCTAAATTTCATGTGTCCGCGAAAGGGAATAAGGGGAAAAAAACAAATGGCGGGTCAAGATTGGCTTGCAACTTTCAAAAGAAGGAATGCAAAGATTTGTATGCGCAAACCAGAGACGACATGCGTAAATAGTATTGCTGCTTTCAATAAAGCAAAGAAAAAGTTCAAGAGAAATACAGGTTTGCTATAGATAAAATATTTAATATGACAAGATCGGGATATGTGCAGTGCCAAACGAAACGTTTGACAGGCTAGGACCACTGGTATTAAATTACTCGGGATAATGTTATTTTGGGAACCTCCACTATTTGTATACTGCATAAATAAATGAACATTCAGTAAAAATTTTAATGAAATTCAGAAAACGTGTATTTCATTCCTATTAAGAGACGATGAAAATTTCTGCAAGATACAGTAAAGATTAATCAAGCAAACATAGACAATGAAACAAAAACTCTTTCTTTTCATTTGACATTAGTTACTTAAGTGTCAATGTTAAGGGTATTTGTAAATTGTAAGCTTAATAAACAAACACATCGTGCAAATTTTCATCAGTTAACTGAGTTTGAACGTGGCAGAATGCCACAATTTCCTTATGTTGGCGAAGATGGTCAGAAAATAATTAGGAACGACAATGTTTGCGTCCCAGACGTCCTTCATGCACCACTGATCGTGTAGATCGTGCTCTTCGGCTTGTAGCTCTGCGTGATCGCTTTTCATCAACAAGGGAAGTTGGTGATAGATGGAAAGGGTTAGCTGATTATCAAATCTCCTTACGATCGACGTATCGAAGAATTCGATCTTTTGGACTCAGATCGTACCGACCATTGCTTGTTTACCTCTAACTCCACACCATCGTACTGCAACGAGAGGTTGCATTGGAATGTGCAATGGAATCAAGTCATCTTTAGTAACGAATCTCGATTTTGTTTATGGGCTTATGATAGTCACAGATTGGTTAGAAGACGTCCTGGAGAAAGACGCAATGTGCAGTTTTCGGTACAACGACATTCTGCTCTCACTAAAGGTGTGATGGTGTGGGGGGCTATCTGCCATGGAAGCAGATCTCTTCTAGTAGTTGAGGGAACATTAAATGCAAATCGGTACATTAACAACGTTCTTGAACTAGTATTACTGTCATATCTGCAAGAAATAGAAAATCCAATTTTTACCGCAAGGGTTGCTTCCATGGCCTTCTCTTTCACCAGACTTATTACCAATCGAACATTTGTGGGATATGGTAGGACGAGGAATAAATGATCAACAGCCACTCCCAAACAATGTAGATGCCCTTCAACGACGGATTTTAGAAGCGTGGTATTGTATACCTCAGGTTAACATAGATTCACTCATTTCAACTATGTCTAATCGGCTAGGTGAATGTGTGAGAAACAGAGGAGGGTCGACATTTTATTAGTGTTAATAATATTTGTATCTTGCTAAACTTTTCATCGTTTATTAATAGGAATAAAATACTCGTTTTCTGAAAATTTCATTAAAATACATAAGCGTTTACTGTGTATTCATGTATTTATGGCGGCCAGTATATTTTCAAAGAAAAGGAAAAGTCCACTTTTAGAAAAGAATGCATCTGCTCAAATAATATGTGTAGTAACGAAAATATATTTCTTATTTGGTTACATTTCTACAATACAGTTTTGTGTAACACGGACAACCATGTTCTACTAGTTTTAGATGGATAGTACAAGCCACATTTCGCTTAACATATATTTGATTAATGGAATTAATCGTGAGCATCTCATCTTATACCTCACATAAGCCCCAACTCTTGGATATAACAGTAGAACACCCACTAGCCGCCATCTTTCATTTTGTTAATTGCTATGTAATGCGTTTTCACTACAATGACCTGGCTTTTCCGAGGTAACCTCATGATTTCCTAGAATTGCTCATAATTGGTTTTTCAGGCCATTATTCTAATGGCTTCCAAGATTATTTTCTAATGACGTTTTCGGATTGCCCTAGTTCATTATGAAAATGACGTTTTGAATTTTCCATGATTACTTGTTAGTGTTTCCGGATTTTTAATTCGCTGAACAGTTGTAATTATAAAGTTAATACTGAAATTATCGGCTGTAGATTGATTTGGGTCTCGTATTAAAGGCTTGGGTTGCATCCGTATCTAGGTATTTCTGGCTGGTCAAAATCTTAGGGAGGGTTGGAACAGCTTGTGTACTTTTTTGGTTTTCCACTATCTTGCTTCCATATACCATTTTAGGTTTCGGTTATCTTCTTTGCACTATCTTGTTTAACCTTTTGGCTTTTCACCACCTTCTTAATGCCATAATGTTTTTGTGTATCTTTTTGGCTCTCAACCATCTTATTTCCGTGCGCCTTTTTGACTTAAGATCCTTATGATTGAACTCTTTTGGTTAAATTCAACATCTTGGTCCAACATCTCGCATCTTGTTTGTATATCTAGGGTTCTTTGAACAAAGTGTAGAATCTGAGTCCGACATCTTGAAATAAGACTTTTGACTAAATTGGTTCTCTGTTCCTACATTTTGAAGCTTGTTGCAGCATCTTGAAAAAAGGAAGAAGTTAGCATACCCTCTTGTAGCTATAATTAGAAAATAGCACACACAGCTAGAAACAACATCTTGTGGTATAATTACAAGTTGGCGCACAGTCTAAAATACTTCTGGGTCCTAGGCCCTATTGCTAACACTAGGTGTCATTTATAACAACTTGTGCTTGCTTTTGTTCTCATTCTCTACGGGTGGGGCACATTTCTAACACGGGCCCGGTTTCTCTATTTCTAAGATACCACACAGTAAGCTTCCTAGGCACCTTTCACTGTTCGGTTTATGGGTTTTCCCGCGGTTAAAAACAACATTCACGCGGCATGAGTATAAAATAGCTGTAATTTAAACAATGCACCTTTAAGATATGAGAAGTTATGCCTAAAATAGACAAATTACGGTTAAAGATAAAAAATCCACAATGGTATCTGGAAATTTACGGTGTTGAAAAAAATGCAAAAGATGGACCTAAATAAAAAGTCGTTTGAATAATGACCTAGCGGAATCTGCAAACGTCAATAGAGGAAAATCTCAAAACAATTACGATAATTACCCAAAAAACCAATTACGAACAATTTCACGAAGTCATTAACCACTCATCAGCTTAATGACATAACCTTGTAAAAAACCATGCCATTATGGGAAAACACTAAAAACAAATTCCAGACTGGTGGCTAGTAGGGTTAGGGTTCTGTTTATACCACTGCAATTTATTTATCAAGTCTAAGCTCAGTACGTCACACTATGACAATAACATTTACTACATGATACTAAAATCTTCAAAGTGGCAAGTTGAGCTGAAGCAGTTTTCGGGCTGTCTACGTGTGGTGTTTTCTACCCAACCAAATTCACCGAAGAATTAATTTTTGCTCAGAATTTAACCGATTATTGCGAAAATTTACGATGTACTTGAACTCTTAATTTCAGAGTCTACAAGTAAGCAATATTCAGTACTTAAGGAATTGTAAGTAACAGAATAAACATATAAACAATAGAAAACTTTCTGGCATTCTTAACAATACGTTACAGGACTAATTTGCACTAGGGGCTGTTACTGCGCAAAGCGGATTACCGGCCGGTTTCAATAGAAAAGGACGTTGGAATAATAAGATCTTGAATAGCTAATATTAATTTAACGTTCACTTACTATACGATAGGTCAATAATAGGTAGTAAAAGTCAAAAGGCGCTACTACAGCACCTGAAAGGAACCTTAAGCAGGTGTTGTATTTTTGTATGGCTTTAGAAAACAAAAAATAGCTCACTCGGTATAGATACAAAACTCTAAACGTATACATTAACCTTATAACATTTTCGTAAACATCCTTACTGGCTTAAATTAGTAGTATCTTAGTATCTCATAACGAAAAGTTACTTACACCTAAAGTAACAAAAAAATAAAAAAACAAATAATAATTTATTACCGGGAAAAATCAGAAAAATAACATATAATGACCAACTAAATATGTAATTATTCAGATTTTTTTTTTGTCCAGAAAATATAAATATAAATTCTATACAAATATAATTTAGCGAGTTGACCACGCTATTTCATTAAGATTAGTCACCGGATACACTTCGATAACTAATGGGCGTACAAATTTAGGACAAAATTTTATTATTAAAATGGCCATCAGAAAATCCTGTAAATTATTTTTAATTTCCGTATATCTCCGCAAGGGGGCGCAATTGAAAAATAGATATTAAAATTCTAATTTTCGCCGAAAATTCCCAAATTGAGTTGCACCTTGGCTAACATCGTTAGAAATCTTAGACAATTCTGCATCATTTTGGTTTACGGCTCTTTGTCGTACCGACCTTAATAAGAGTAGGGAATGCTGGTGAAAGTGTAATCACTTACATCGGTGCAACTTTAAACGACTTATCGGATTTCAGTAAACTTAAGCTTGTTTGTAAGAGAACGGTACGTACTTTTAATCGTCGTATCTATTGGTACACAACAGTTCCTAATAAAATTGCTACGGGACAATAATTTTACCTCGAAAAGTTAAATCCGAAAGTATATTAAATTTGCAAGACTTCAAAGCGCACTTCGATATCTTCGTTGGTTTCAGACTTACTAACAAAAAAAATCATTTTTAACACTTTAATTGAAGAATTGATTATTTTCAAAGTCAAAGATTATTTTTAATCTTTATGACTGTGTAGGTTTGTCACACGTTATTATTATAATGGCCCAAGAACTACTTTTGAATGAATAACATTATCATGGAAAACTTTTAATGTAGGTACGCACGCACGCACGTACGCACACACGCACGTACCCACGCACACACGCATACACACGCACGCACACATGCACTCGCGCGCACACGCACACACGCGCACACGCACGCATACTCACACATAGTGACAAAAAAGTCGATTGCATAACCTTCTATACTTACATATGTATATGTAGGTTGGAAGGTCAAAATGTACAAACATCAACCAGTTTCAAGTAATGGAGTTGACAAAAATTCATTTATGGAGTAAAAACAATACTGAACAATGTGTGCTTTGCTGGATTTTTTTTAGTTATGGACGTTAAGATTTATGATGAATTTAGGTAAAAAGTTACACAAGTTCAGTCGAATACTGTTGTTTTTAGATTTACTCAACCTAAAGTAAGTAGTGTTAGAGTTATTAGCGGATCTTGTATCGTAATTGTGAGAGTCATTAGTTAGAAGTAAATTTTTATTTTTATGAATATGTAGTAATGTAAATTACGAAAGTGCTATTGACAATGTGCCCTAGGCGGGGCACCGATAATAATTCTGATTGCTTTTTTTGTACGACGAACACTTTATTCGCATTTGCAGAATTACGCCATAAGATTACTCCGCATAGCATATGTGAATGAAAGAGGGAGAAATAACAAGTTTTAACAATCGGGAAATCGAGATTATTTTTTTAAGTACCCTTGAGATGAAGCAAGTTCTAGATAATTTATCCACTACGTGCATTATATGGTCTTTCCAGCTTAATCGATCATCGAGGTATATGCCTAATATTTTGACATTTTTTTGACAAGAAACTTTACTATTGTTTGAAAACGTAATGTATTGTGTTTTTTCCTTGTTTAATTCAGAGTATTATTACTAAACCAGTTTTTTGCTTGATAAAAGGTTTTGTTTTTATATTTAATAAGTTGGCATCCTTGTCCCTGACTAATATTCTGGTGTCGTCTGCGTAAGCTACGCAATCTTTCGAATGGAGAAACATAAAGAAATCATTAGTATATAATACTAAAAATAACGGTTCTAATATGGATCCTTGGGGCACTCCATATTGGATAGAAATTAGTTCCGAGTGGTTGCCTTCAATAGACACACCGAACTTTTCCATTTTATTAAGTAGGATTTGAGGAGTAACCAAACAATCGCTCTAGTCAAGTCGCACAATATAACCGATATATGCTCTCCCTGTTCGAAAGCTTCAATAATTGACGTTACAACCTTCATTGCTCTTAGAGTTGTGGAATAATTTTTACGAAATCCGAATTGACAACATTTAATAATGAGTTCGATTCGAAGTAGTTATAATATAATCTATCCTTTAATATTATTTCAAATATTTTAGCAAATATTGGGATAATCGTTATTGGTCTATAGTTGTTCATGTTGATCGTTTCTCCTTTTTTTAAAAGTGGTGTAACTAAACTTATCTGAAACGCTTCGTAAAAGTTCCCTTCTGAGATACTCCAGTTGTATAGTAGTTCCAAGTGGTCTACCATTAAATACCTTAATAATCGATACAGTTTGAGTCACTTAACTTTTTAACGGTAATAAGGGCTTCGTGGCTAGTGACCGGATTAACAAAAAAAAAGAATAGGTTGAATATTCTGAGTATTTAGATATATTACTTGGAATGTCCAATGGACTAATTATTTGATCGGCAGCATAACTGAAGAATAAATTAAAGTCATGAGATAAAAAAGAATGTTTAGGCTTTGGTACTGTGAACTTATTTCTCTCAACGTTAACTAACTTCCATGCATCTTTATTCTTATTCTAGGACTTTTCTATGAAAGCTGTTGTAACAGTTCTCACGTTGGGGATTGTTTTGTAACGGATGTGTTACCTGCGATTATTCACTGTTTGTATATACCTGGCTACGAAGAATTATATTTGTGTTCTTTTTCAATATTTTATAATTTCAAAATCCCGAGTAAACATTTTATATTGTTTCTATGAAAAGGTGAAATGATTCAATTTTAACTAATTGGTTTTAATTTACAAAGGTAACGTTCATTAACTAAACTTTACTTTTACTGTTATCACCTTTCTGTTTGTGTAAATGACCTTTAATAATTACTCAACAAATTCCTTATCGCTTTCATCGCGACGCTCCACTTAGTTTAATAATGTAACAAATGGTTATTTTTATTATTCATCAAAATTATCCTCAATCTTATATTAATTACCTATATTTTGTAATCAATTGAACTTGCTTTCTTCAGTATTTACACACTCAGTGTTTGTATAAGCTTTTAAGATTTGCAACAGTCAATAATAAAATGAATCGAAAGTGATAATATTTAATTAAGTCAAATTCTATATGCCGACTGTTCTGTTTACAGCATTACATAAAAATGATTCTAATTCTATGTTAGTATTTTTCTTAATATTAACATGCAAAAACAATCCTTTACAAATGATCAACGAAATATATTTTCGTTCTGCATTTGTATCTAAACATAAATTTAAAATAAATAAAACACACCAATTTTCGTTTATTTATACTATCAAAGGGTTCTTACTTGTTATCACTTCGTTCGAACTGGTGACGTAATGCTTGCGTTCTTTGGACCGGTGAAGAGACTTCAAATAGGTTATAGACTGCTGGCGCCTTGCTCTCTTTGTTCTCTTTCTTCTTTGGATCTTTGTTGGGGATGAATACGATTCTAATTTTCTTTCATCAGTTAATGATTTTAGTAAATAATTGCTCTATATATTTACACTATACAGTTTTTATTTAATTGTTAAGTTTTAATTACAAACGGCGGGCGCGACAAAATGCAAGCGAACTACGAACGGCTTTTCTTTTAACCAATGTTTTATCGCTCGCTGTCGAAACATCAACTTGGAGCACTTTCAATACACACTTAAAACGCGATTGTGAATTATTGCGTAATCTTTTTATTATCACCAACTTGATAACATGTACACTTTAATTCGTTTTAGCTTTTTCTTCCCATTAATAAGAAAAATATCACTTATATTCTCTTAACACAATACTAATTGAATTTTCGTTATAATTTCACAAATTTTATTGCAGCATAACTTAAGCTACAGCAACCGTTCGGTTACCTTCAACCAACTCTGATCCCTTATTTAATGCGACTCTTTCTGATCGCTTATTTCATGCGATTGCCTCACAAAAACGTCATTATGACAGCGTCTTTACTTGCCCCCTTTTCCAAAATAGTCATACACGCAAATTGCCGCGTATATTTAAAAGCTTTCCAATCTAATATGTAAATACTCGTCGAAACAAGCTCAAGCTTTTCATCTTAAGATTAATTGCATCTACACACAAATAACCAATAACCATTCAATGTCATTTAACAGCGCGAAATTCAAATTTCTAATGTCTCCATTACACTGTATAAGAGCGTTTTTTTACTCATATAGCTTTTCTGATATGGTATTAAAAGCATGATTTGGTTTACAATCATTAGTTACAAATAGCTTTTAAAGTACTCAGCGTATTTTTGCTTATTTTTGTGAGAAAAGGGAAGTTTTTTAGGATAAGTTGTTCAAAAGTCAAAACCAAAAAATTAACAGAAAAATTTGAATTCCCGGATGTCATATTATTATCAACAATGTTCCGACCTATGTTTTGCAAATCAGATCTGAAATTATTTATTTTTCTGACCTCGATGATCAGATAAACAAGATATTGTCGATATAAGTAGCTGTAGACGCAGTAATTCTAGTGTGATATGCAATTTCTAAATCAAATGAGAACACACGAGAGAGAAGATCCTATAAAGCTTCAGAACTTTGCAAAAAGTTTATGTTGAAATCTCCTAATAAAATAATGGCCTTAAAAGTAACAACAATAATCTAATAATTCTAATTTCTCTAAAAACGTACTCGTATTAAAATCTTCTTTACACTAATAATGACTAGTTTCCATTCCTTAACTACTACTGCGCAGAATAAAGCATCGATTTCCGAACAAAAATCTTTAACGCATATTATAGCACTCAACATTATTTTTACTGAAAATCGACAAGCCACCGTGCTTTTTTTTTCTCTGCAAACATGTGAAGACAATGTACAATTGGGAATCTTAACTGATTCCAAGTTGTTTTTATCAAGCCAATGTTCGGATATAATACATCAAATATGTATTTATCTAATATGCAACGGAAGTTACAATTGTTACAAACTTTCAGGTTCGTGGTAAAATTCGATACTTCTTTGTTTCCAGTTTTCCAGGTAGTACGATTGGGCTTACCTTTCGTACTATTTTTCTTTCCGGGCTAGCTCAGGGTAATAGGGTTAATTTGGGAAAGGTTTTAAAAAAACTCTACTTTTACCAAGTTTAAGTTTATAATCATAATTTTAATCTTAAATCTTAATCTTAATTTTTGAATCATCAATTAATTTGGAAAAATAGTAAAATTATCAGTTATTTGATATCCCCAGCAGGTTTCAAGAGGTTACTCACGTTCAAATAGAATGGCTTTAAAACAAATTACGTATTATTTTACTCTTCTTACAGTTCGTTATAAATTTGACAAGAAATTCAAACTTTCAGTTTTAATTTTATACGTTTATTACATTTACTTCCGAATTAAACAAAACTTTTATAGTTAATCAGTAAATAGAAACATAATCACCCAACTAAACATAAAAAAATTTTACCGGCCAGTTTGTTATCTCTAGCAAAATATGAAACCACGAAAAAAAAACAAACAATCCTACTCAAAAATACAACTCTACTTAATACGTGTAAAATGAAATTTATACCCATAAAATTGAATATCCATAATATCGTTTCTTTTCACTCTTAATTCAGATTACATAATAAAAAAATCAAAACACAGTACCTGTTGCTGTTTATCAAGGCTAAATACACCGTAGGTTCGCGCACCAAATCAGCCATCTCCTGTCGACGATGTTAGTAGCGTTCGGCTCCTTCTCCGTCGGATTAACGCAGCTTTCATTCACAAGTAGATATGAAATTCACGTATAAATTCCCAACAACTTTATACAAAGCGTCTCATTAACAATACATGAGGAATTGCTTCTTTTTTCTTTACAACCGCATTACCGGTTAACGACTAGATCGGTGTTATAACGACGAACGCCACTTGATATCAACGACGAAAGCAAAATTATTGTTTATTCCCAATATTGTTGTTGTGGTATCTCTTTTATATGTGCAATTACAGGTCAGCACTTCACTGGAATTGTTTTAGCAGCACTCTATTCATCCACCTCCTATCGACGATGTTAGTAGCGTTCGGCTCCTTCTCCGTCGGATTAACGCAGCTTTCATTCACAAATAGATATGAAATTCACATATAAATTCCCAACAACTTTATACAAAGCGTCTCATTAACGATACATGAGGAATTGCTTCTTTTTTCTTTACAACCGCATTACCGGTTAACGACTAGATCGGTGTTATAACGACGAACGTCACTTGATATCAACGACGAAAGCAAAATTATTGTTTATTCCCAATATTGTTGTTGTGGTATCTTTTTTATATGTGCAATTACAGGTCAGCACTTCACTGAAATTGTTTTAGCAGCACTCTATTCATCCATCTCCTATCGACGATGTTAGTAGCGTTCGGCTCCTTCTCCGTCGGATTAACGCAGCTTTCATTCACAAGTAGATATGAAATTCACATATAAATTCCCAACAACTTTATACAAAGCGTCTCATTAACAATACATGAGGAACTGCTTCTTTTTTCTTTACAACCGCATTACCGGTTAACGACTAGATCGGTGTTATAACGACGAAAGCCACTTGATATCAACGACGAAAGCAAAATTATTGTTTATTCCCAATATTGTTGTTGTGGTATCTCTTTTATATGTGCAATTACAGGTCAGCACTTCACTGGAATTTTTTAGCAGCACTCTATTTTGTCGCACTTATACAACCACTAATCTACCTTCACTAAGTAGATAACGTCCAACTTACAATGTAATTCCCTTTACATGTTTCACAAAGTCACTTCCTTTAGTTTAAAATAAATCTACACAACCTCTACAATAACATTTTAACTTATATTACTTTTTTTTTCTTTTAATGACTAGAGTAAAAACATTAAAAAAATTTTTTGTTGAAATAAATAACGCCCGTTACAAATACTAGTGAAAGTGGATCAATTTTGTTAAACAGTTGCGGTTAATTAATATTCTCGATATATTTCGGACATCTTAGATTTCTTCAATGTTGGAATTTTAGTACAATGTTTATTCCTTTTATCTGCATTAGAAGTCATAATTCTAATCTTCCTTTTGCTGTAAAAAGGCGACATACTTGAATTGGGGTTTTTTGCTGCAACGCAACAGTTTATCTCTAGCTTCCTTATCCGATATATTATATTGTATTATGTTTATGTAAGATTTGTTTAATTCATCCTTTAGCTTTTTTATCAACTCACATTTATTTATTATATTTAGAATTTACATCAGTTCTACATACATAAAAACAAAATTTACATCGATTGGGGCTTAAATCTCGATAGCGCAGTTGGTTAGCGCGGTACTCTAGGAAAGTACAGGTCGTAGGTTCAAATCCTACTCGAGGTAAACTTTTTATTTATGTATTTAATGAAATTAGTAATAATTTTTAATTACATATTTACCTTAGAACTTATTCGTTCATAACAAAGCTTATAATAAAAACACATTTATTCCTTTTCGTTGAGATATTTAACTTTTTTAATTCATGTTCAAGTTCCGTAACTTTTAGGTTCGATATTTTAATTTTGGACATTGTTAAAGGAGATATCAAAAAAAGTTATTTACAAAAATTATAGGCAACTTCAAACTTCACATTATAGAATTATTTTCATATTTACAGGGTGTTACATATTACCAGGGTGAACTAAAAATTTTTTTTTAAATGGGGCATCCTACATATTATTTCAAATTTAGATTAAGCTCATCTCCCCCATACCTCCAATATAGGGTTTCATTACGTTATACAGGGTATTTCAAAAGTTATGGTCAATTGTACACGAAAATCATTCTCATTTCAACGTTCTGTATACCCTAGACAGAACAACCTAACAATAATTTTTTCCAGACATAACTTTTTTGACATTGGTACAGTGTTACGAGAAAATCCTATTTCTTTATTATTGCACCAATTTAATATGGAGCGAGCCAAAACTCGAACACATGATTTTGTTAATTTTTTCAAATGAATCACCCCGTAATTATTATAAGAATTTACATCAGTTCTACATACAAGACAAAATTTACATCGATTGTGGCTTGTGTATCGATGGAGCAAATGGTTAGCGTGGTACTCTAGCACGGTACAGGTCGCCCTGTATTTTATTTTAAAAAGTGAAAATACACTTTATGTTCTTTGATTTTTATTAAGCACTCCCTATAGCTAAAATCGTTAATTTCTGGGATATTTCCGGGGATAACATTACTAGTGTTATGATTATCATCGGTGATAGCTTGAGTAAAAACCGATGAAAATTGAATAAATTTTCTACAGGTTTTAACGAGTGGGATCATCGATTATTAATCATAACACGTGTTACATTTGGTAAGAGAATATAATGAACGCTAATAGGAAATATATTTTTTAAAGTTTACAATTTCAAACGATCGGTCACTGTGATAGTAAATATTACAGTTGCAAGATAATCAATACAATTATTTATTTCTTTAAAACTTTTTGTCACTTTGACAGTAAACTATTTTATTCATTAAAATCATGATTCTGCGGTTTTGTTTTTGTATTTTAACCAATGAAAGTAATCAAAAAAGGTACCATGTGACATGTGAATTACATTCTCAGTTTAATAACAGAAATAGATTTTTTTAACAATTTCTACTATAACAAGTTAGCTGTGAACAAATGACAGATAGATAGTATTCAGTAATAATTAGTAGCTTGTCATTTAACAAACTTCTTTGAGATTGTGTAGTGTTTATTAATTTGTAAACACTTAAATATTGTTTGAAATGAACTTTCCTGTTGAGGAATTAACAGACATGATATGGGCACTGGAGAATGTATGAAAAATTGTTCATTAGTACAAAGAATTTACAAAGAGAGAGAGAAAGAATTATAATGCTAAAGTTAAACCTTAAACTTAATAAGTTATACTATCAATGTAAATGTTAATGTTCCTGTTTGTAGCTCTCGTAAGTTTCTTCTTGGTTCTTCTTACGAGTAGTAATCGAATATTGTCATAAATTCGCAATTACAATAAACTCTGATGTTTGAGGTAGTATCATTCAATGTTTAAGTGTAAAGTATTTACTTAATAGTTTTAAAGAACACGCGACTTTTCAACATCATCTTAATTGCTTTGGTTTTGTTAGAAATGTTGAAGCTAGATTGAAGGAGACTTAAATAGTTCATATTTTGTGCCTACATGCAAATATGTACAATGGGCAACAACGGTAAAGTTATGTCTCTCTCACACTCATATAATGCTTATTGGGTTTCTTTCTAGCTTATTATAAGTCAGACCCACAATAATGTTTTGCATACCTGTATATATATATATATATATATATATATATATATATATATATATATATATATATATGCGATGGTTAGTTAAGATTGAGACAGGGATTTGAGAGTTTAAGCTTGTAATTTCTATATAGAACAATTTAAGATCAATTACGGTACATTTACAATGCATTTATTTGAAGTATTTTGGTAAACGATTGAAAGAAAGTGGATTTGTTTTGATGAAACAGGCTTAAAATTTGTACAAGTTGGTTCAGTCATAAAAAGCATTGTGCTACATAAAAACATGTCAGGAAGGTTAAATAAAGTTATATCTGTAAGTACGATTAAGTTCGTAGATATTGTTTCATTAAATTTACAGTTCACATAAAGTATTGTGGCATTTGGGTATTTTACAGGTGTTTAACACACAGTTTAGGGTTATGATTATATTAGGGACATATTCTAAGTTAGGTTAAATCCAGGAAAGATGTAAAAATTTGAGAAAGGGTTACAGTACGAACATGATTTAATTATTACTCACAATATTAATGAAAGTGGATGTGCATAGTAAACATTAAGCACAATGTACATAACATAACATAAGAAATGTGGTAAACAATATGGATTGTTAAAGTGACTAAAATTTAAACGATACAAGTAAAGTGAACATTGAACATACTAAAGACAGATTTTATAAGTTGTGTGAATAACATTTTGATTAATTTGGACGTTAATTACGCAAATTATTTGAACATTTAAATTAAGTTAGGTTAAGTTTTAAATTTAAGGTTTTTTTGCAAATTTATAGTTTTATAGAGTAATATGAGCTTAGAATAAATTGTTAATGTAATTAATAGGAGGTTTTCCTCATTTTCATGCAGTAATTTACTGTGCACAAGTCATTTGAACATAAATTTAGTGAAATGGGGTTAACTGTACAAATTTCCTATGCTAAACAGAATTTTCCTCTAAATTTAAGATTTTGGACATATAATAAATGTTTTCTAATTCAAATTTTCGTGCAGATCACGAATATGTATTGAGTTTAAGTGTAGAAAGTAAGATTTTTTAGATATAAACAAATTTAGTTTAGGATAAGTCAATTCTTAAAATTTTTAACAGAGGTATATCAAGTGTGGTATCATTTTGTGCGGAATCTTGCACAGATTTCATTTCTGTTTTTAAAGTTTAAATCAGTAGCTTAATAAGAAAGTTATAGCATAATTTATAATTTAGTTAGGTTTTCAAATTTATTTTGACCAATCACAGATTTGGTTACCTTGTTTGGATTTCTAGAAAAAAATTGAAATTGTTGTAACTAACAGGAGGGTATATAAGGAATTGTTCCTGAACAGACTCTTTCTTCGTCTTCCATTTGTTTTGCAAAGTTTAAATTTTTATTGAAAAAGTGTGGTGTTTGTGTTAACAAGTAAGTTAAATAACCACGTTTATTATCGGGAAATTTTAATACGAGTTTAACGAAGAGACGAAAAGTTCAGAAACAATTGTTATTAACCTACATTTCTTAAAATAAAGTTAGGTTACCGATAAATTTCCATGTTCGTAAAGTTTTTTACGACTTAAATTTAACAGTTGTTACGATTTATGTTTGACGTGTTTAAAAAAGTTCGGTTGTTGAAATTTATTTGTGGTTACGTTATCGTAAATAAAATTTATTCATTTTTTTCCAATTGATATTTTATTCCTGCTACGACATATTAATAATTGATATTCCATTTCGGATGCTAAAAAGAAAAGTGATATTAATTTAAAATCTTTACAATTTTAAAACATTAGTTTGAACCGAAAATTATTGAAACATTTTAAAACAATTAAATAAATATTATAATTAATAATTTAGTGGTTGAGTGAAACATTTAAGCTATTATAAGCACGTTTACCACAACAAAAGCAACCATTAATCCGAGGGACAGTGTGGAATTATTGGAAGTACTGCAGCAGCAAATAGATTGGATCAATAACTTCGATCACCGATTGGAAGGAGCCTACGCATGTAATTGGAGCCAGCTGTATGAACACATCCTTTTGCAGATATGCCGATGCACATGTGAGTTAAATTTTAAACTTAACCCTGCTATTTGTATTCTTTTATTTGTGTGATTTCCTGCATTTATTATTTTATGTATAGGTGTAAATGTTTATGCAATAGCTGTGTAAACATCTGTAAAACAAGTAAAAATTTAGTCTTGTTTCCAAATTTCAATTTCAATTACAAAATTAAAATCACATTTTTAGGAAGTTACCATTTAACAAATTTGACAGTTTGGTATTTGAGTTCATTTAATACGCAACGCATGCGTTATTGTACAAATTTTAGTAACGCTCATTTAACATACAGTATATTTGATATAACGTGGAATCCACATAATAAAGAACCATTTAATAATACCAGTAGTATTTTTAAATGCAATTTAATTAAATTCAATTCATATTATAAAAACATTAAGTATGCACCAAAGAATAAATTATGTTTATGTTTAATTTCCCAACAAATAGAACTCTATCCCCAACAGAGATTTGAGCTAGTACGGTGCATAATGAATAATTATTAAAAAAATATTAATAGAATTTTATCCCCAAGTAGTAGATTTAGAGTCAGTACATTTTACCAATATTTAATCATTACAATTATAACGTGATATTTAAAATTAATATATATATATATATATATATATATATATATATATATATATATATATATATATATATATATATATGTAACAACCGACACAATTTTCCTAAGCAAGTTGACTCTAATTATCACAAAAGCAAGATATGCCAATAATTTTAAACCTATATGTCTAAATTGCTCGATGTCTTTATATAGTCAATTCCATCAACCTGTTATATTATACAATAAACTTCCAGATTACATAAAGAACTCCAATAGCATCACAATATTTACAAAGCAACTAAAAAAAAATTTGTTAATAAAACCTGTATATGCGTTAGAAGAGTATATGTTAATCAAAAGTTATAATGCTTAATTAACAACGTCTTTCGGTGCACAAGTTACATATTGGTTCTCATACTCTTCATACTACTGTGATAATTTTTTATTAGTCATGTGATATATATGTCTAGTCAAGTCCAGTCCGTTATATAGTGTGTACTTGAAGGGACAAGTCTATTTATACATGTAACTTTACTACAATATATATATATATATATATATATATATATATATATATATTGTTATGATGATATATTTTATTTTTATAATTTTATTTTAATAATTAAATAATCGAATATGGGGATAGTTCAGTGATTAGTATTTAGTTTAGTAAATATTAATATAATATGATATTAAATAATTTATAATTATAATTGTGCACCGGACTAGCTCAATCTCATTGTGGGGATAGGGATCAGTATTTAGTGGGAAATTATATTTAAATTTGTATGTAATTATATGAATTACTCTTTAGGAAAAATATCATATATGTACAAGAAATAAATCTGAACAGAATTTATACTTCTAACGCATGCATTGTAACGTTCCTGAATTAAGTTAATAAATGTCAAAACTGTCAAACAATGATTTTCAGATTTAATGTTTATGTTTACAATTGAATTTAAAATTTGGAAATAATTTAAAGTTTTGAGTCTTTTACAGGTGTTTACACAAGTATTATTTGAAATTTTACACCAATACATATAATCAATAAATAATAATTGCAGGAAATCTAACACAACAATGAATACAATAAATAGGGCTATAATGAAAAATGACTCACATATACTGTTCCAAGTTCAAACTGATGTCTTCCTACAAGTTGTTCCAATTCGATGCAGGCACTTTCCAATTAATTCTTGCTGCTACCATATACCCATTGGCTGCTAACAAGTACTCGGGTTGGAGATCACGCTTGCTTTCGTAACTAGTAACGTTCTCTTTCAAATCGGCTTCACTCCAATCACAAATTTTATCTTGGTAATATTTTATTTAAATATATTATTGCTTACTGAATGGTATCGTTTATAAAATATTTAAAAGTTGTCCAAAATTTATTTTAATTTCACTTTTATTTTAGGTGCCGGTTCAAATGTGAATTTTTTAAAAGAATTCGTAACAGGAAATAAAACACCAATGATCAAAAATAATTGCGACTTTAATTTGGTAAAACGTAATCAAATCAACTTCGACAAAACGAAAACTTTAAACGTTCAACAAAATCGTCACACAAATTAAATCGTAATGAATTTATTTCTTAAAACGAACAGGTATCGGAGACCGAACTATTTAAATTATTGCCGGTATAAAAACAATTGCTCTAGAATATTCTTCTCTCCGTTAGTTATAACTTTTTCCCGATAATTAAATTAGGTTAGAAAAACTTACTTGTAACACAAATACACAACACTATTTTACCTTTTTTAAAAAAAAACTGAACAAATTATAGAGAGCTCACCACTTCCAGGGCAATTCCTTTTACACCTTTTTGGTTGTTACTAAAACTTCATTTTTTTTTTAACAAATCTACCTTTGTAACTAAGTCTGATTGGTTGAAAAATTTTACAATTTTAACTAAAATAGAAATTTGGCCATATCTTTCTTATATACTAACGGATTTAAAAACTAACGACAGAAATGAAAACTGTATAAAATTTCGAATAGATAGACATCCAACAAGATATGGATTCTTAAAATAATATGAAATGACCTAATCTAATTTAAATTTGCTTATAACTACCTAATCTTACACGCTACACTTAATCTAATTACATATATGTAATCCTGGTAAAATTTGACATAGGAAAACACACATTTAAAATTCGAAATCTTGAATTTAAAGAAATTTTATGTTTATGTAGAAAATTCTAAATTCAACCCCATTACATGAAAATTTTGCGGTGAAATGCATTGTATCCTTTTAATACTATGAAATACTGAGGAAGACCTCCTATTAATCAATTTAAGAATATAATTTAAGCCTAATATTATTAAAAAACTATAAATTTGTGAAAAACCTACAATTTACAACATAACCAAACTTAATTCTAAAATTGCAAATAACTTACACTTAAAAACGTTTCTGTAACTCAAAATGTTATGCTAGTGGCTTGTAATAATTGTCTTTATTTTATTTAATGTTCATTTCACCTGCATTGTATAATATAGTCTTGCATTAAAAAGTCACATCGTTTAACACACTTACTTGAATTTTCACTACAAAAATGTATCTAACTGTGAATGTCTTTGTGTTAATATATTCTCTGCATTGCTATTGCTATTTAAATTGTATCACTAAGTTTGTCACACAATCGCATCCAAAAATATGTGAGAAATAATCCTAATAAGTCCATATTATAACCCTTTCATGAATTTATCACATTTCCTGCATTCTAAAACTATTTACACAATATCCCTAATATAATTCTAACTTTACAATTTGTGTTTAAACACCTGTAAAATATTCACATGCCAAAATACTCTCGAAAAATTGACTTTTATGAAATAAAGGAACATACTAAATTGACTTTACGAAAATAAGTTTATTTAACATTCCTGACATTTTTGTTGGTAGCACAATGCTTTTTATGATGAAATCAAATTGTATAAATATTATTCAGATTATTTTGTCCAAAACAAATCCACTTTAAACCCATCGTGAACCAAATTCTATCAAATCAATGTCTCGCAGATGTATTAAGCTTGAAATCACCCCTTTTTATAAAGAAATTACTATTTAAACTGTCCGATCCTTATCTTACTCCTTTCTGAACATCTCAATATATATATATATATATATATATATATATATATATATATAATCAAAACCTTCTTTACCTTACAATGGTCATTATTAGTTACATTACTTAAACATACTTCATTTCTAAAATATTCCGAAATGATTTTTTTCTGTATCGTATATCCTCCTGGCCCATTCCTTCTTATTACCTCCTCCCCTCGATTCATGTCATTTCCTTGTCTCTTAATATTTGTTCCAGTTGTCTATCCTAGGTTTTCTTAGGAAAAATGTAGTGATTAAACATTTTTTTTGGATAGTGCATCTAATTAAACTTAAAATTATCTATTAAAAACTTCTTTAACATTTTACTGTATTTTTAATAACTGACGAGCCAACGTTGATTGAAAATTTTAATTTTTAGCTTTCCTCAAATAAATCGGAAACTTGGCAACAATGGTCAATTTTCTTGCCGGGTTCTAAATCTTCTTGTGTGTGTATATATATATATATATATATATATATATATATATATATATATAATATTTCGGTTAAGGCTTCCACGAGTATTTATATTAAATAAAACATCTCTTTTTGGAAAAATTCGTGTATATTTTATATTTATAATTCTCCGTTTCAAAATCTTCCCTTCGTCTTCGTTTTCAAGAAGTGAAACTTAAACAACTCTATGATTTTATATTTATCCGTTTATTTTGTGGGTGTGGCTGGGTGTCGTTGGTTCATTATGGGAACTTTGATATTGATCTTGAGGTATTGTAAGAATTTCAGGAGGTTCAGGTGGTAATGATGACGGGGTAATTGGTAATTAAGTTTTCCCAAATTATCGGCAATTGTAGACTATCGTTGCGTTTATTTAAAGCATGCGGACGTTTTTCAATTTCTATAGCTTCTCCTTCAGCTACGTGAAAAAACACCTTATATTACCATACATCAAAGGTGTTACTGATCGTTTTGCCAACCAATTTCCTAAAAATACTTTTCGAACAGTTTTTAAACTTTACAATATTTTAAGCCAGTTAATAAGAAATCCTAAAGGCAAAATTACCGGTGAATGCCAAGGAGTAGATGAAATTTCATGTTATGATTGTTTAAATAGTTACATCGGCCAAAAAAATCGTAAATTATTAATTAGAGCTTAAGAACATAAATTAGCAATTCAACAAAGGAACACTAGCTCTTCACTAGCAACTCACCATTTGAAACCGGTCATAAAATCGATACTAATAAATTTAAATTACTAGCACCAAATTACCATTTACGAGGAAGAATTATTAGAGCAGCTATCGAAATTGAAAAACGTTCGTATGGTTTAAATATACAAACGTAACGATAGTCTACGATTGCCGATAGTTTGGAAAAACTTAATAACCAAATTTACCCCGTCATCATTACCACCTGAACCTCCTGAAATTCTTACAATACCTCAAGATCAATATCAAAATTCCTACAATCAACCAACGACACCCAGCCACACCCACAAAATAAACGGGTAATATAAACTCATAGAGTTTAAGTTTCACTTTATTGCCATTCTTGAAAAGGAAGACGAAGAGAAGTTTTCGAAACGTAGAATTATAAATATAAAAGGGTGATCAACTTTTGTGACAAAGTCCGTTATATAAGTTATTGCAGGAGATACCAAAAAAGGTTATTTACAAAAATAGGAGGTAGCTGTAAGCTTCACATTTTAAAATTAATTACAAATATACAGGGTCTTCCATAACACTGTACCGCATCAAAGATATGTTTCTTTTTAATGAAACACCCTGGATTTTATTTTAAATTTAAAATCCGCTTCAGTTCCTCGTTACAAGAATACAAAGTTGTTATGCGTTATACAGGATATCTAAAAAGTTATGACCAAATTTCAATGAAAATCGAAACAAGTTCAACGCCCTGTACAATTGAAAAGGGGTTCAAGAGCAATGATCTGTTATAGCCATAGTTTTTAAATAATTGTCAAAATTCATAAAAATGATTGATTTTGCTAATACTCTTTAAATCTAATACAGGGTAAGTCAAAACACAAATTCATTATTTTTAAATGCATCACCCTGTATTTTATATCACCATCATAAAATGCAGTCAATTTACTTTAATTTATCATAAGTATTTCCTATACCTAAACTTAATAGTTTTGGAGATATTTTAATTGTATTGGAAAAAGGGTTATTTTATGAATTAAATTTATAATTTTTATTTACTTTACTATTTACAAATATCTTAAAGTAACACACAAAAAACAATTTAAAAAAATTAATTAAAATCAAGGTTGCTATGAAGGTATGTGTCACAAATTGACACTTCAGTTTTAAATCAAATTGTTTTTACATCGTCTTGAATTTTTATTATTTTACAACAGTCAACAATGAATTTTGAAAGGGAAGAACTGGTAGACATGGTATGGATATTAGGTGAATGTAATAAGAATTGTTTACTTGTAGCAAGAGTCATGCGCGATATCCAGATCGTTGGCAACCGAATAAGAGATTTCAAAATGTAATGGATAGATTCAATCGCAATGGTTCAGTGTTATATGAGACTAAAGAAAAAACAAAAACGGTTACAACAGAAGAAACCGAATTAAATGTTTTACTGGCCGTTACTGAGGATCCTCATACAAGTATCCGAAATATTTCAAGAGAGCAAGACATTAGTTACGGATCTATTCAGAAAATTCTCTCGAAACACCACATGCACCCATACCACATCCAAGTACATCAAGAACTGACTGTGAATGATTTTGAAAGAAGGGTACTTTTTTGTGCATGGGCACAACAAAAAATAATTGTGCAAATAAATTTTTTCGATTTTGTTTTATTCGGAGATGAAGCAACGTTTTACAAAACGGATGTGTCAATCGGCATAACTTCCACTATTACTCCACAACAAATCCGTACCACATAATTACGAAGAGTCAAACTAGGTGGTCCTTAAATGTTTCGGGTGGTATCTTAGGTAATTATGTAATAGGCCCTTTCTTTTCTGAGGAAACAGAAAACGGAGAAGTTTATTTAGATCTTTTGGTAAATTTTTTATCTATTTTTCTTCCAAACGTGCCACTTCACATTCGTCAACAGTTATGGTATTTACATGACGGAGCTCCTTCTCATCACAACGCACTTATCCAAGGTGAATTGAATAAGCAATTTCTTAACAGATGGATAGGAAGAGAAGTACCAATTCATTGGCCAGGTCGACTTTTTCTTCTGGGGCTATATTAAAGAGCTAGTGTACCGTAAACAATTGATGACATGAAGGTCAGAATAAGAAACGCATTTCATAATGTTACGCCACAAATGCTTACAAACGTTAATAGACCATTGACTGCAGTTTATAATGGTGATATGCAATACAGGGTGATGCATTTAAAAATACTGAGCAAATAATGACTTTGTATTTTGATTTACCCTGTATTAGATTTAAAGAGTATTAGCAAAATCATCAATCATTTTTATGAATATTGACAATCATTTAAAAACTATGGCTACAACCAATCATCGCTATTGTACCCTTTTTAAATTGTACAGGGCGTTGAGCTTGTTTCGATTTTCATTGAAATTTGGTTATAACTTTTTAAATACCCTGTATAACACATAACAACTTTGTATTCTTGTAACTAGGAAGTGAAGCGGATTTTAAATTTAAAATAAAATACAGGGTGTATCATTTAAAAAAAATATCTTTGATGCGGTACAGTGTTATGGAAGACCCGGTATATTTGTAACTAATTTTAAAATGTGAAGCATATAGCTACCTCCCATTTTTGTAAATATAACTTTTTTTGGTATTTCCTATAATAATAGATATAACGGACTTTGTCACAACAATTGATCACACAAGTACGCACGCGGTCACACATACACACACGCGCTCACACACACACACACACACACGCACGCACGCACGCACGCGCGCGCACGCACACGCACACACACACACACATACACACACACACACACACACACACACACACATACACACACTGATTCATGGGTCCCCACACACACACACACACACATATATATATATATATATATATATATATATATATATATATATATATATATAAATCATCGCGATACCCCAGATGGTTTACACAAGAAATACGACTGAACATTCGTTTCAAGTATTATCATTTTAAAAAAGTAAAAAAATATATCATCAATTATCATCTCGGTGAATACAACGTCCTCGCAAATTTGTTAAATATCAAGTTCAAGACTCTGTCCAAGCCATTCCTAAACATTTTTGGTATTTTATTAATTTGCAACGGAGCCTTTCACGTATTCCGGGTAGAATTGCATATTTAGATAAAACGTACACCAATCCTCAAGGTATTGTGAATGTTTCTGTGAATTATTTCAGTACTGTATACTAATCTTCCGTTGTCGGAAAGGCCTCTCGTATACGAAGTATCAACTATTGTACTATGTCCTATATTGAAAAGTGACCCCAGGAAAATCATAAACTATCGTCAATAAGCATTTTAACTTTGGTAAGATTTTCGAAATTTTTTTGTACTTAAAAGTATAAGCCACATGGTTCAACTATGACTAACTCGTCACATTTACACAGTTTACTGCCACTAAACTTGATAATCGTGGCCAACTGGATGTCGTTTATACAGACTTCGCTAAGGCTTTTGATCGTATTTCCCATCATCTTTTGATAGCTAAATTAGATGCGTTTGGTTTCAGTCAATCACTGTTGCTCTTATTATCATCCTACTTACAGGACCGTGTTCAACAAGTCATTCACAATTCATTCCTTTATATTCCACTAAATAAATGTACGGAACGCTATCATTTAAAGGGAAACCATTTTGAATTTTGAATTAAACCGATGTTAGAGTCATCTTCTAAGAGCTCCAGCTCTCTTAGGAAGTATTTTTATGTTAAGGTAATTTACGTTAAATCAACATAAAATCAGCCCTAGAATCTGCAGTTTTCGTTTATGAAAAGAGTTTGTGGACACTATATATATATATATATATATATATATATATATATATATATATATATATATATATATATATATATATATATATATATGTGTGTGTGTGTGTATGTATTCCTGCAATTACTCGCTGTGGCAAGGTTGGTGTATTAAATGTCAGAATATGGTTTAGTGTCCACCATAATACCATTTCTCTTTGTCTGTATATGGCGCACATCGATTACGTTTTCATTCTCTAATTCTTCTAATATTTTGTTACACGTCCAAACCGCACTAGGCGTCGTGCATGCTTACTAATGTAAGCGGGTTGCCAAGCCAGCTAACAGGGAGATGGGCGTGGTCGAAATAATAAGTAAAATGTATGATTAATATGCTCAAACACCTTACACCTACATTCAAACAGCTCAGTCCGGGAAAATATGTCTCTGGCGCCACCACAATCGAAACTTTGCTAAAATAATTGTCTTAAGCTGGATGTTAATTAACCCTACTTGATTGTGGAAAGTAGGATTGTGCTTACTCGGTAAACTCCTATACGAAGGTTCTAAAACAAACACTCGTCCCAAACAATTCAACTCAAACTCCAATAAATTTGACACTGCCCAGGTTATTAAAAACTTTTTGAATACACCTCGTATACCAAAACTTCCAAAATAAAATTTATCACTCAAATTCATTCAATGAACGGTAATTAATTTTTAAAATTCTTAACATGAACGATATCTTTTAAATTTAATTTACTTTTTATAACACTTCTGAATCGTATTGACATTCGTAAAAATTTAAGATTTCAAAACTCCAACTTTTTATTATACTTAATGAAATTTAAATTAACAGCTGATCCGTTAATTGTGTATTGCGCTAATGAAACTAACATGAAAATTTTGCAATCAACCTGGTAAATATGAACTTTCAGGTTGTTCCTTAAATCTGAAAATTAAAATATGCAAAGCTTACTTTTAAAATTGTCAAAACAAGATCACCAATTAAGTAAATGTTACAACTGTGTTTCATACCTGGTTAAATAAACAACAGAATACCAATCAACGGTAAATACATATATTGTCCTGTACAAAATAAAACAAAAACACAAATATCTACATAAATTACATCAGCGTGGTGGAAATTAAACCACCAAATACCACTTCGCATTCTTAGTACTAAAACAAACCATACAATAAGACTCAAGAACGATTATCTCTTCCTTTCAAAACTACATAATAATTTAAACAACCATACGCAAGTAAACTAACCAAAAAAGATAATCGGGCTTAAATGAGTTCATAAAATTCCTAAATCTAATTTCTTACTTAAAATTGTCCATAAATCCTTGGATTTCTTTTTTCTTTCTTTCTTCCGTAAATCAATTATGTGTAGTCCATTGGTAATCCTTAAATTGCATGAACGCACATTACAAAGGCTCAACAAAACTTATTCCTCTGTGCACTCGCGAATAGTTCACTATACGAGGTTATTACTCCCACAAACATGTAATAACGGTAAACATTTGGTTGCCTCTTACAAAACAAATTCTAGCAACCTTTACACCAATTTAGTCCCTTATATAAATAAACTTTCAATGTCATATAACGTTACTTAAACATTGGCTTAATATACAACGAACACTTCGTTCACTTAACAGGTGGTCTCATAAATACTTTTAGCTGAATCTCGTTATAAGAACACGCGCTGCACTTAACACTTTAACATAACAGCTGTTATCTTTTATAAATGTGCTTACGCACTTATTATTTTCTTGAAGAAAAACACAAACTAATTTTATCTTCAATCTCAATTTTATTATTGTTTTATTTATGAATGTCTTTTACGATTCATCCCCGGTTCGGGTTACGCAGTTGTTTAAACAATTACTGCCTCATTAAAATTCACAAACATAACTCCAACATCATCCCATTCTATCCCACACTACCTCGCGCGCACGTTTTTCACCAAAAGCCAAAAGCTAACCAACCCTAACTAACTCGTCAATCTCTGACTTTCCTATTTATAACTTTAGTCATCCATCTTTAAACATGTCTTCCTTCCGCGTTATATTCTCCAATAGTATTCACTCAAAATGTCATAGTTCCAACAGATGCTACCCTCTATACAAGCACGCGTGTAATTACAATACATCGCCATATTTGTTCTTACTTACAAATTTTACAATTACTTCATGAAGAAATCATTTTTCGTCACCACATTCATTCAGTAGCCACTCTGGACCATTACACAACTTTTAACAGTTATCTCCAACCTGCGCTCGATCTCGTTCCGCAACATTTGCAAAAATAAGCACCGTCTAAGGTCTCAAATTCCATATACATACATTTATTCTCAAAACAAATTGCACAACATTACAAAACTTTCGAAATTAACACTTAAACATACCAAATCTTTCTCTACATATTTTCTAAAACATTCTACACTTATACACTCACATCTTCTGGCAAAGATTACTCATCTTATCTTCAAGCATTCCATTTCTAACAGTAGCAAAACAGTAGCGATACAGTGGCAAGCATTATCGTCCCATCGACCAATTTCTCTTCACATTTACATTCATCAGAATGTAATTATTCCAACACTAAAGTCTCTATAATATTCAAATACACGTATCTACATACAGAATTATATTTCTCCTACATTTCCAGTGGCGTATCATACACCCACATACATTATGCATACACAAAAAAAATTTTTTTTTTTCGTTCAAACTCAATACACTCGCACTCAAAACACACAATACACGTCATTATAACATCCTACATACAGGGTGCGTCATCGCAACCTGACAATTTCAGAGGTTGGACAATTTAGAAAATCCTTGCAATACACGATACTCCTACTTTCATTTAAAGAGTCGTGCGAAACGACCTTTACATTCAAATTACATAGCCAATTGACGGCTAGTAGCTTTCTAGACTGTATATTACTAACAGTTTCTATCAACAACCCATCCTTTATTTTCTTAACTGATTTTACTTCACCAACTACTCCGAACAGACTCTTTGCAATTTGCTAAAATATCTTTCTAAACTTTTAACAAGAAGGAAGTGGGGTAAATCTTCCTTTACGCTTGCTGGGGTGGGTTTTTTACGCGACTCCCTCGCGTCTGATTGAGAGGCCAGAACCTCTTTAGGTTTAGGTTCATTCATAAGTAATCCCACGAATAAGGAACAACTAAAAGTCCACTACGGCAGTGGCCCGTATCTCAGTAAGGCAAAAAATACTGTCAGGGGCTGCCTGGTACCCGACAGACACCGTTCGCGACTAACTAACGTACGGCCATTCATCCTTCGGCACTATACGTATTACACATTGGATTCCGCCTTGTTTAAGGGGCGAGGTCTCCTAAAGTTCAACAAAAAACAGGACAAGAACCATCAAAGGATAGACGAAGACGGACGACCTGGGAAAGCTTAGCTTCACCACTGCAAGTAACAGTGGTTATTGAGTCACAACACTACAACGTGCATCCTTTTATTATTTTTGCTTGACAGCTGTTATTTGCAATAGAAATTATACCTAAATTCTAATATTAGTGAGCTGATCACTAAATTTTCTGCAATAAATTGGTTCTTTTAGAATTTGATTGTTGAGGATGCTCTGTATGCTATTGTTTAAACATTGTTCAATAGTGTCACTTAATTCATTATTTTATTTTTATTAAACATAAATGTTTTTTCTGTTGGTGAAAGGTGGCATTTCAAATAATAATGGTTTGTCTAAATGCTGGTTTTGATAAGTCCTGCATAAAGTAAAACAGGAATACTTACTTCATTTGTATCTATGATTGATACAAACAAAACAAAAAAGTCTGTATTAATTATGTAAACAAAGTTTTGTCAAAGAAATATACATACAATTTAATGAAAATTCCAGGATAATGAAGTTTAATCAGTCTTTTAAGCAAATTAAATGTTCAAGACCATATCATCAACAAGCGGCGTTAGGATTGATACATATATAAAAAGACCATATATTTAACACCACGTAATTGCAGTATAAATAAATGTCTAATTATCGCTACGTTAGGAATAAACAAAAATATGTAAATGTGAATGAATAAGAGGATTGCTATTCATAATTAAAATTTAGTTCGAAAATGAACGAACAAACAATAAAAGAAATTGGTATTCAATCACTAAAATCGGTATAGGCCTAGATGTCTCCGGCCATATACGCCTACCGCCATTTTCGGCTTACTTGTGCCACAGAAAAATTTCAACAAAAATAATGGTCTCATTTGCACCCAACGTTGTAGCTCATTTGTCTTTAATCAAGATTTTGTATATAGGGTAACGTGCGAGAGCTCCCTTCTTTTGCCTTCCAAGTTTAGGTATTGACTATCGTAGCCATATATTCTGCTTTCTTCTTCTAAATCTTACGAGTTTAAAATTATTTTATTTTGAATTTAATAATCTTGTGGCACACCACACGATAAGTTCATTGAAAACAGGAAACATTGCAAAACCAAAAACAATAATCTATGTCAGAATGACGTTTAAATACATGTTTACTTAAATAAAAATTACAAATCCGCCCAGTTCTATAAGATACCAATAATACAGTTTAACTATTTTTATTCATATTTCATTAATATTTAGACTTTCCTTACGTTATAATATTAAGAAACTTTATAAAAAAGTTATGTATAAGAAAATTTTCTTTAAAAATATATCTAAACTATTTCATACAAAATTAATCGTTATTCAGATATTGAAAAAAATTTAACTATCACTTAAATTATACCTTAGGAATTTTTTTGCCGCTAAATTATGCGTCGTAACCAAAAAGTGCATAAACCATAATTAACCGATATGTTTAAGGTCTACAACTGGTAATTTTTATATCTTTGAATTATGCAGCAGTTTTAGACATATTTAATAAAAACCAAAAACTGACTAACAAAATTCGTGTTATCGCTATGATTATCGTGAATTACATCAATACAAAAAACACACAACACACACAAAACAACAACACAACACAAAAAAACACACACACACACACAAACACACAACAGAAAGCACGCACACAGCACGTAAAAGAAACAATCATGCAGCGTACAAGCATAAATATGACAGCATACGACAATTAAAGCTTACATTTAGAATGCAACGAACTATACGCTACATGCAACGTTATCGCATAACACGTACAAATAATACGACATGTACTGAAACGCGACATACGAACGGATCAAGAAATTCGCACAACTGTACTACACGACATACACACGACAAGCTCAGAATTCACGCATACATGCACATTTATCTCATTACACTAGTACGCACACTATACGACTACGCCAACGCACAAACGCACTACTACGCAACGCAAACGCACTGCATCGTCTGCAACACGCAGCAGCACGCACGCACAGCATAACGGCAAGCACGACCGCACGCAGCACGCACATCACCAACACGCAGCAAAAAACGCACGCAGCAAACACAAAACGCACGCATGGATTACGCACGCAATATACGCCAGCACACGCATACGCAACGCACATGCACCCGCACGACAAAAACGCACGCAAAAATACGCACACATACGCACCACGCAAACGCACGCACGCACGCACCACGCACGACACACGCACACGCACGCACAACAACGCACGCATACGCACGCACGACTGCACGCACGCACGCAACGCACGCAAATATAATACGCAGCAAAAACTAGCATCGCAACAACCAGGACCGCACGCGCACGCCGACGCCGCACGCACGCATGAGCGCACGCCGCACTCGCCAGCACGAACGAAATCGCACGCAGCAGCAAACGCACAAAAAGCACAACCACGCACAACAACGCAAACCGCACACGCACACACGCACACAAACACACAACACACACACACACACAGGCACACCACACACAGACACGCACAATACCATCACACCAACACGCACGCACGCACACATGTAATGCAAATTTTGTCTATCGTTACCTTAATTTAAGTTTGAAATTTGTTTTTTTTTTTTTTTTTGCTTGAAATACCTTTATTGGTTTTACGAATTAAAAATTCATAAATTCAATAAGAAATTTTAGAATCAACTAAATTACAACAGAACTTTAATAAGCAGAATCTACATTCTAGTCCAATTGTAATAGATTAAATGTGTACACATAGCACTTTACCTGCTTTTTCACAACACTTATATTAACTCAAAGTTCGTCCTGATGAAACCATTGTCCGAGGCGTTGCAATGAACTGTAATAAGCTGTTCACTACTTAAACTTTAATAGTTAACTTGAATTGTTATTAACCAAATACCAACTGGACAAAACGCTGGCTAGTAATTGATTAAACTAAAATCGGTTGAATTTATTAACAAACATGACACACATGTTACATAATCCATACAGATTAGGATTTGTTATATAGCAAAATATTTGGTATTACTGATGGATGCTAAGCCAATACAAAAATCAAATTATGCATCAAGTATAAGAATGTATTGTTGAGACATCCTAGTCAATCTACAAAAAATACTTTTTATAAAAATTTTAAATGGACATATGCTGCGCATGTTTGTTAGTAAAAATTGATATCATTCAACGTTTTCGAATAATACTAGGAACATAGTTGACGTCTTGGTATTCAAAACAGTGATATTCATAGAGACTTGTTTGAAACCTTGTCAAACTATGAAAGATTGCCAATGAATGCATTCTTCACCACGTTAATGTTGAGTATCAAGTTGACAACTCGATTTATCAGGATCAGTAGAAATTTTGAGTTAATATAGTGTTTGTAAAGAAGTTAAAGTGCAATAGTGATCAATACCTAAGTGTATCAAATGAATTAGAGACTAAATTGCTAATGTGTAAACTTAAATTCTTGTAGTAATTTAAGTTGAAAAATTATGATCAATGTTTGATCAATTGAATTCAAAGAAATATAGTAATTAAAATGTATTATTTAAAAAAAAAAAAAAAAACTATAATAACCAATAAAGGTATTTCACAAAAAAAAATTAATAAAGCAAATTTTCGAAACTTAAATTAAGGTAACGACAGACAAAATTTTCACGTTAAGTTGCTGCGTGCGTTTCGTTTTGAATATTATCTGGCTATTGCGCGTGTGTGTGTTTTCGTAATGGTTGATATGGTAATCACGATAACTCCATAGCGATAACAAGATTTGTTAATCGGTTTGATTTTATTAAATATGTCTAAAATTCTGATAATTCAAAGATATAAAATTTACAGTTGTAGACCTTAAACATATCGGTTAATTAGGTTTATGCACTATTGTTACGACGCTATTTGGCAAAAATCCTAAGTATATTTATGATATTATTTTTTAATATCTGAATAACGATTAATTTTGTATGAAATAGTTTAGATATATTTTAAAGAAAATTTTCTTATACATAACTTTTTTATAAAGTTTCTTAATATTATAACGTAAGGAAAGTCTAAATATTAATGAAATATGAATAAAAATAGTTAAACTGTATTATTGGTATCTTATAGAACTGGGCGGATTTGTAATTTTTATTTAAGTAAACATGTATTTAAACGTCATTCTGACATAGATTATTGTTTTTGTTTTTGCAATGTTTCCTGTTTTCGTAATGAACTTATTATAAAAGAGGTTGGAAGGTCGTGTGATGTGCCACACCAGATATGTTAAGTTCAAAATACAAAAAATTTTAAACTCGTAAAGATTTAGAAGAAGGAAGCAGAATATATGGCTACGATAGTCAATACCTAAACTTGGAAGGCAAAAGAAGGGAGCTCTCGCACGTTACCCTATATACAAAATCTTGATTAAAGACAAATGAGCTACAACGTTATATGAGACCATTATTTTTGTTGAAATTTTCTGTCACAAGTAAGCGAAAATGGCTAGGCGTATATGGCAGACATCTAGCATACCGATTTTAGTGATTGAATACCAATTTCTTTTATTGTTTGTTCGTTCATTTTAACAAATTTTAATTATGAATAGCAACCTCTTATTCATTCACATTTACATATTTTTGTTTATTCCTAACGTAGCGATAATTAGACATTTATTTATACTGCATAATTACGTGAAGTGTTAAATATATGGTCTTTTTTTATATATGTATCAATACTAACGCCGCTTGTTGATGATATGGTCTTGAACATTTAATTTGCTTAAAGAAGACTGATTAAACTTCATTATCCTGGAATTTTCATTAAATTGTATGTATATTTCTTTGACGCAAAAACTTTGTTTACATAATTAATACAGACTTTTTTTGTTTTGTTTGTATCAATCATAGATACGCAAGGTGAAGTAAGTATTCCTGTTTATTACTTTATGTACGGGACTTATCTAAAACCAGCATTTAGACAAACCATTATGTCACTTATGAGAATGCCACCTTTCACCAACAGAAAAAACATTTATGTTTAATAAAAATAAAATAATGAATTAAGTGACACTATTGAACAATGTTTAAACAATAGCTTACAGAGCATCCTCAACTTAATCAAATTCCTAAAAGAAACCAATTTATTGCAGAAAATTTGAAGTGATCAGTCACTAATATTAGATTTTATGTATAATTTCAGTGTTATCAGTAGCCACTGTTACCTGCAGTGGTGAAGCTTCTTTAGGTCGTCCGTCTTCGTATCCTTTGATGGTTCTTGTCCTGTTTTTGTTGAACTTTAGAGACTCTTAAACAAGGCGGAATCCAATGTAATACGTATAGTGCAAGGATGAATGGCGTACGTTAGTTATTCAAGTGTCTGTTAGGCAGACAGTATTTTTGCCTTACTGAGATAATGCCTATGACTTTAGTTGTATCCTTATTATTACTTATGAATGAATAAACTAAAATTCTTTTAATCAGAATGCTAAAAAAAAAGCGTAAAAGGAGGATTTAATTTTCTTGTTAAAAGTTTAGAAAGATATTTTAGCAAATTGCAAAGTGTCTGTTAGATTGGTGAAAAAATCAGTTAAGAAAATAAAGGATTTGTTGATAGAAACTGTTAGTAATATACAGTCTAGAAAGCTACAGTCAATTGGCTATGTATTTGAATGTAAATCGTTTGCTAACTCTTTAAATGAAAGTGATACGTTATTGCAAGGATTTTCTAAATTGTCCAACCTCTGAAATTGTCAGGTTGCGATGACGCACCCTGGTAGGATGTTATAATGACGTGTATGTGTGTTTTGAGTAGTGTATTGAGTTTGAACGAAAAAAATTTTTTTGTGTATGCATAATGTATGTGGGTGTATGATACGCCACTGGAAATGTAGGAGAAATATAATTCTGTATGTAGATACGTGTATTTGAATATTATAGAGACTTTAGTGTTGGAATAATTACATTCTGATGAATGTAAATGTGAAGAGAAATTGTCGATGGGACGATAATGTTGCCACTGTATCGCTACTGTTTTGCTACTGTTAGAAATGGAATGTTGAAGATAAGATGAGTAATCTTTGCCAGAAGATGTAGTGTATAAGTGTAGAATGTTTTAGAAAATATGTAAAGAAAGATTTGGTATGTTTAAGTGTTAATTTGAAGTTTTGTAATGTTGTGCAATTTGTTTTGAGAATAAATGTATGTATATGGAATTTGAGACCTTAGACGGTGCTTATTTTGCAAATGTTGCGGAACGAGATCGAGCGCAGTTGGAGATAACTGTTAAAAGTTGTGTAATGGTCCAGAGTGGCTACTGAATGAATGTGGTGACGAAAATGATTTCTTCATGAAGTAATTGTAAAATTTGTAAGTAAGAACAAATATGGCGATGTATTGTAATTACACGCGTGCTTGTATAGAGGGTCATCTGTTGAACTATGACATTTTGAGTGAATACTATTGGAGAATATAACGCGGAAGGAAGACATGTTTAAAGATGGATGACTAAAGTTATAAATAGGAAAGTCAGAGATTGACGAGTTAGTTATTGGTTAGCTTTTGGCTTTTGGTGAAAAACGTCGCGCGAGGTAGTGTGATAGAATGGGATGATGTTGGAGTTATGTTTGTGAATTTTAATGAGGCAGTAATTGTTTAAACAACTGCGTAACCCGAACCGGGATGAATCGTAAAAGACATTCATAAATAAAACAATAATAAAATTGAGATTGAAGATAAAATTAGTTTGTGTTTTTCTTCAAAATAATAAGTGCGTAAGCAATTTATAAAAGATAACAGCTGTTATGTTAAAGTGTTAAGTGCAGCGCGTGTTCTTATAACGAGATTCAGCTAAAAGTATTTATGAGACCACCTGTTAAGTGAACGAAGTGTTCGTTGTATATTAAGCCAATGTTTAAGTAACGTTATATGACATTGAAAGTTTATTTATATAAGGGACTAAATTGGTGTAAAGGTTGCTAGAATTTGTTTTGTAAGAGGCAACCAAATGTTTACCGTTATTACATGTTTGGAGTAATAATCGTATAGTGAACTATTCAGAGTGCACAGAGGAATAAGTTTTGTTGAGCCTTTGTATTTTTAAGCATTTCTCGTTCAATAATTTTTATATCGCAATATTTTCTCATCAGTCTACATAATTACGAACGTCCCTGTGTATATTTTAGACATTCAATTTTGGTTCTATGCGCAACGTGAATTGAACATGATTATACATTGTTTATTATGCCGTGCATTTAAGACGTTATCTTTTAAGTATTGCTTGTTTATAAGGTATGTAAAGTCTAATTACATTTTCTATATATTGTATTTAATAGGGAATAAGAATAAGGAATAAGAATAAGGAATAAGAATAAGGAATAAGAATAAGGAATAAGAATAAGGAATAAGAATAAGGAATAAGAATAAGGAATAAGAATAAGGAATAAGAATAAGGAATAAGAATAAGGAATAAGAATAAGGAATAAGAATAAGGAATAGAATAAGAATAAGGAATAAGAATAAGGAATAAGAATAAGGAATAAGAATAAGGAATAAGAATAAGGAATAAGAATAAGGAATAAGAATAAAATAAGAATAAGGAATAAGAATAAGGAATAAGAATAAGGAATAAGAATAAGGAATAAGAATAAGGAATAAGAATAAGGAATAAGAATAAGGAATAAGAATAAGGAATAAGAATAAGGAATAAGAATAAGGAATAAGAATAAGGAATAAGAATAAGGAATAAGAATAAGGAATAGGAATATGTAACAAAGGTAGGAACAAGGAAACTGTTTATCTTAAGAAAAAGCTTTTATTTTGGTAAATTTACGTATCATTGAGTAGCGTGGGTATGACGTCACGAACAGTATTTTGTTAAAATGGCGGGATAATGCAATGTCATCTTTATGAACATAAATGGAGATACCTTTGTTTTGCATCAATCACATGCTGTTATACATATTCTGCGTTCGTCGTTATATCAACAGCTTTCGTCGTTCGAATCTGCGTTCGTCGTTATGTCTTTCTATTATTGTAGGGTCAACATTTTGTGCCAATTATCGAATATTTCCATATGCTACCGTTCATCTAATTTTTATGTTGAAGACAGTGAAACTTATAGTGCTTACCTATACGTCTCTGTTTCGTTTATTTGTACGTTAATTACAAATGGAAATTACCTTTACATTATCGTATATTTGTCTTGGAATTGGAAATGAAAGTTCTCAAGCTACAGTTCGTTTAAGACGAGATTAAAATATTTATTTTGTACAAGTAAGTACTTATCCTTTTAGTGCAGTTTAACTAAATAACAAATCAGTTTGTGTTATTTTTATACGGTTAAAAAAAACGAACAGCTGAGTCCTGCTCCTGAAATAAAAACATTTGAGTTCATAACCTATCACAACTGTAATTTGTTGACATAGGTCAACACACGTTTCATTATTGAATACATGTTGAATAGATTGCATTTTGAATTTTAAGTAAACATAGATTGTAAGCTTATCTACAGTGTTTAATTTAGTAATTTTAAGGTTGTAAGGCCGTACTGAAGTATCGTTTTAGTTATTTTATTCTGATATTAATCAGACATTTTGCTTTATTAAATGTACATATAAATACAGATGTTTAGTGCTTATTCAGATTACCTATTATGCTCTGAGATACAACCTTTCTCAATTTTTGTTGTATTTTATTTATTAAACCTAGAAATTGAGTGGTGCCCAAGAAAACAAATGCTAATACTGATTACATCTATAAAAAATCTCTGCTTTCCTCACACCTGATGAACGAGTTCTCAATTTCAGTAAGTTTTATAAGTTCGTACCTCATTGAGCTAGACCGTGGTGCAATTTACCTTTGTAACAACAAAATTATTTTTTATTTTTTATTTGTTATAACACGCAGCCACGCACACACGCATACGCACACGCGCATACACGCACACGCGCACACACAGACATACTATAACCTTAATTTAAGCCAAAGTATAACAACAATTATTAAAAGGCGTCAAAGTATATCAATTACAAACGGAAAATTATAATATTAGTAGCGGCTCCAAGTGTATAAACACTAAAACTGGGCCAACTTATAACATTAAATGAAAAAGCGATGATGTAATATATCATTCGTAATTGATCAAATAATGTAATTAATATAAAAAATTACCTTTTAATAATCGCTACTGCCGTCGGCTCATCGGTAGATGAATATAAGGGTGGATTCTAATTTAGAGTTTACCGCGCCAAAGTATATTATTAAATAGCTTCAAACGGAAGATTAAAATAAGGGGGAATTCTAATAAATGGTTTAATTAACCTACCTGAAATGCTAGTTGCTTCTTTTCTGCTTGATTATTTTCACTTAATTCCAAAAATGTTATCAAAAAATTATGAAAAAAATAATAAATTCTCGAGCGCCATGTTGCCTTTCTTTTTTTTTATATATATCTATCTAGGAACAACAAAACCTAGTTATTGAATACTATAAACAATTAACACAAATAAAAATAAAATAACAAGTTATACATAAGTTTATTTCATATATGTTTGAAAACGAAAAAAAATTCAGAAGTCATAAACTAAATTATAAAAAAACTTTACCTTTTAACGGTTCTGTACATACACTGTTACAGATACTATGAAGCAGAATGGTTCATATGGTGAGGTGAATGTCTTGCTTAGTTATCCTTAAAATATGGAATTTCCTTGAAGTTTAATTCGCCAAACTTATTTGTAAAAGAATGTAGAACTTGCGTTGTAAAGGTAACTCAAGTAAAACTTGCCATTTAAAATAATAGTACAGTTAAATATTGACTTATACGTGCCATTAAAGATTAAAAAGGTGCGTACTTAAAAAAATAAGTACGTAAAAAAAGTACTTAATAAAAAAAATAAAAGTGCATACTTGAAAAGTAAGTACTTAAAAAGTAAAAAGTGCGTAAAATAAGTACGTAAAATAAAAGTGCCTAAAAAAAAGCAAAGGCTTTAGCTTTAAATATCATGAGAAAAAAAATAACTTACCACCAAAATTCTGATGGCACCAAAATATAAAAAATTAAGTAAAAATCATGCTTATTGCTGTTAACAGTCAGCATTAAGTGAAGTACGAAAAAGCTTTCAGAATAACTGAAGTGTATTCCCCTTTAAAAGTCTTCACGCTTGCGCGAATACAATAATATAAATCCAATTTTTTTAAGAAAGGGAACTAAAACTATTTATGTAATATTACAACCAAAAGATTTGTTCTAGGAAATGCCAATTAAATTGCCATTCTCAATTCTACATATTAATAATTAAAAACTTTTCTAATATTACGCCAAATAAATGAACGATCCTTAAATTAATGTATTTTTAATGCAACCACAAAAAAAGGTTGTTACAGTACAGACGCACACACGCACATTCGCATACACGCACATACGCACACACATACATACGCACACACGCACACACAAACACGCACACACGCACACACGGACACACGCATACACGCACACACGCGCACACGTACAGACGCACACACGCATACACGCACACACGAACACACGCACACACGCCGACACGCACACACGTACACACACGCACACACGCATACTCTCGCACATACGCACACACGCACACACACAAACAAAAACACGTATTGACGTTTACGTGTAGGTCATTGTTTCCCGTATTTTTTCAGTAATTTTATCACATATTTAATTTTTAATTTGCTATATCTATCATGTCTGAAGGTTTGGGTGTGAATTTTGAGTGTGCCTTAGAGAAATTGGCTAACGTTTCCGTGAAATGTGATAATCTTAGAAATGATTATAAATATGACATTTTAACGTCCGTCAAGAAATTAAGAATAAAATGTAGTAATTATATCAAAATTATAATAGTAGATTGTATTATTAGGATTAAAAGTGCCACTTCTGGGGACTAACAAATCTGCGCTTCGCCTCGCCAATGAAAAGAATTATGTGTCACAAAAAGTCACTTTTAATCCGAATAATACATACTATTTTTTCTGCGACTGAAAGAACCGGATTCGAAATAGTCAATTAAATTACTAAAAAAAAATTAATAAATAAAATCAACTCCTGTTGAATTTTTGTTTTACATTTTATTTATTTTGTCAAAGTGACACGTAAAAACTCCAATTGAAAATTTTCTGATTGAAAATGTTTGAAATGAATGAGAATGAAGGCGATACACCATTAGAAATTTTACAATGTACAGAAGAAGTAGTATCAGATCTTCTGCCCGTTAAATCTAAAGACGTATGAATATACCTATAAGAAATTTGTAAATTGGTGTAGTGAGAAAAATGTAAAATCTTACACGGAAAGCGTACTATTAACATATTTCTCCGAATTGTCTAGTAAAATGAAGGCTTCTACCCTCTGGTCGCATTATTTTATGGGGAAGGCAACACTATGTTTAAAAAATGGTGTAAATATCGAGAAATTTTCAAAACTGCGTGCCTTTTTAAAAAAAGAGAATAATGGCTATATTCCCAAGAAATCGAGAATTTTTAGTAAAGAACAAGTGAATCGATTCTTGAATTGTGCTAGTGATGAGCAAGATTTGATGATGGTTCGTTTTAGTTTTATAAATAGAGTATTTTACGATAACACATTAACCCGTCGGAAGTACGGTGACATTGGTACGGTGGGATATGGGCTGAAATACGCTCATACGGTGGGCTATCGGCCGAAATTTGCTCATACGATGGGGTATCTGCTGAAACAGGCTTGTATTGTGGCTTTCTTTCACAGATGTGACATCTTCCTGATTTTTTTTTTTGTTTCTTTCCAGACAATGCTCGTTTTTTTCTGATACCTTCCTTTTCGGGTTCAATTGTGTTCTTAGATTCATTTGTTTAATCTTCATATGAAACAATATCAGATCGAACACTGTTTCGGAAATTAGTCGACGAGCAATGGGAGTAGCGTGTTTGTTACATTGTGGACCATAAGGGAATTGCTGGAGGCTGTATTCAATAAGAAATATAACATAGTCAAAGGTCATCTACGACTGTTGCGTGCTACATTACAGTTGGCTGAAAATTCGTCCGCTACGATATCCGGTTTTCGTTCATGCCCAGTACTGATGTCAATCGAATTGTCATGATGTAAGTAGACAGTAAGAGAACATTTTTATTCTTCTTAGGAACATACGTTCCTTGGTGCGCAAATAATTAACGTTTCTCCTCTTTGGAATATCTAATCTAGATCGATAAATGGCTGTTGTAAACATGACACTTGGAAAAATATCTGTGAAATTTAAGAAGTCACTCAATAAGTACGGTGGGGAATAAGGTTATACTTCTCGCTTACGGCGATGTGAATCAATCGGAGTGCGATTGATGACTGACCGGGCACCACTACCGCATTGTAGGAAGTCAAATGGGAAGCTACTGAAAGCAACGTCCATGTGCACTCCCGGACGGATCCGCTTTGGCGATCGGAAAAGTACTGGGGTATAGTATACCCCACCGTACTTCCGCCTGGTTAAAATGTTTGTAGGTTGTATTAATTTTGGGTGTTGCTGGAGCCTGTCGCTGCGGCGAGTTAGTACATTTGAAGATTAGTGATATTGAAGATCTTAAATCGGCCACTTTATTGATTAAAATTCCTTACACTAAAACTAATAAGGCTAGATCATTTACTGTGATGGGAGATAGTTATTTAAATATTTATATAAAATATGTAAGTCTTCGCCCTACAAACTTTGCAGAACCACGTTTTTTTTTTAAATATCAAAATGAATATCTCATCTGATAGTAGTAGGACTTCATAAGATTAGCAGTGTTCCACAAGAGGTCGCTAAATTTTTAAATTTAAATAATCCGAAAGAATTTACAGGCCACTGCTTACGACGAACTTCTGCTACGCTTCTAGTAGATGCTGGCGGTAACCTCACATGTCTGAAAAGACGTGGTTGTTGGAAATCTGGCACTGTGGCAGAAGGTTACGTCAAGGATTCCTTAAAAAATTAAAGTGATACAGCAAAAAAAATACTGGGACTGGATCAACCTAGCACTAGTGCAACTAACAATATTACCATAGTTGAAGAAACAAGTAAACCTGTAGTTGTAGATGGTCAAAATCAACTTAATAATTATTCTAAAAAGGACATTGCAGGCTTATTTAATTTTCAAAGTGCCTCAACTTGCACTTTTCATATTAATATAAATAATTAATTTGCATTGTGTTCTTAATTTTTTGACGTTGTTTAATAATTTTGTAGTTGTTTTAAATAAACATTAAAATAAAAAAATTCATAGGAAGTAGAAGTGTTTTTATGGCTAGGAACTAAAAGTGTTCCCTGAGCAACAAACACTTTTTTTTATTAGTCAGTAGCCGTACTCGTCGCGCGCTGCTGCGATCTCAGAATGGAGAGGAGGATATTTAAATTCTCAACCCGTCATTTTACTTAGGTGGAATTTCGAAAATCTTTCTTAGTGGATACCTACACTTCAAAAACACATCTGTCAAGTCTGTAGGACCAGCGGTTTAGACTGTGCTTTGATATATCAGTCAGTCACTGAGTCAGTCATGACTTTGAATTTTATATACACAGATTACCTATTAAGATTGCTACAACATGCTATTGTACCTTGAGCCACGTGCAATGCACTTTGAGCCATGGACAGAAAAGGTGCAATGTACCTTGAGCCAAGGACAAAATGTAAAATACCTAAAATAGAATTCAACATTTATTATACAAAACTTACTTACTTAACCTTCACGCCATTCCCTTGCGGGGTAGGCAAAACAATCCCTGCCTCTTATTTATTTTTCATTCACAATCTTCCTCCATGCTTTCATATCTCCGCATACCTCCCTAGCTTCCGCAAGATTCATAGACAGTCTCTGACATGCTCTTTTGTTTTTAAAACTCCTTATCTTTCTTTCCTTTATCATAGATTCTACTATATTCAGCCAAGTTTTACACGGCCTACCAGGCCCGGCCTTTCCCCTAACCTCACCCACATATATTTGTTTCGTTAATCTTGCGTTGTTCATTCTCTCAATGTGACCAAACCAGCGTAATGTACAACTTTTATACCTATCTATCATCGTCTTTTCCTCACCACACTCCGTCATTATGCATTCATTTTTTATCTTGTCCCTTCTCGTTTTACCACATGCGCTTCTCAGGAATCTCATATCCACGGCATTTATTTTTCTTTCGTGCTTTTTTTGACACACCCATGACTCACTTCCATACAGTACTGACGAGAGAAATACGCCATTATAGATTGCTCGTTTCACAGCTAGGCCCATGCTTTCATTTCTCATTATCGTCCACATACTCCAATCACTTTCCTCCCAGCATTGACCCTTCGTCCAGTCTCGCTCTCAATTGTACTGCAGAAAACATTCTACGGAGATATACCAGCTCGTCCACTTGCTCCACAGTTTCATCTAGCAGAGGAAATACTCTACTCTCCTTTCCACCTTCCCGATTGAACACCACAATCTTAGTTTTGTTTATGTTTACCTTTAGGTCCATGCTCTCACAGACTGTATCAAACTTGCTCTGAGCGATTTCCAGCTCATCCGCACTGTCACTTAATAAGGCTGTGTCATCCGCATATACCAGAAGTCGTACATTTACGTCATCAACCATTACACCATTTGTATCGGTACATGCTTGTCTAAGATTTATCCATGTATACATTAAACAACCACGGTGACATCACACAGCCTTGTCGCACTCCTTGCTCAATATTAAAGTATTCACTCAGACCTCCTCTCACCCCAGCACATGCCCGACTACCGTTGTATACTGCCCTTATTCCATTTATTAGACCTTTATTTACGCCATATTCATTTAATATTTCCCACAGCTTCTCCCTATTCACTCTGTCATATGCTTTCTCCAGATCTACAAACGCACAGTACAAATTCCTTTTTACCTTTAAACACTTTTCGATCACCTGTTGGAGAGCAACTATCTGATCGACACATCCTCTCCCTGTCATGAAGCCACCTTTCACATCCCACATCTTAGTTTGTGTAGTTCCTCGTACTCTATCAATCAGTATTCTTCCAAACACTTTACCAGGAACGCTAAGCAAGCTTATTCCTCTGTAGTTCTTACAATCACTCTTGTTCCCCTTACCCTTATACAATAGTACAATGATCGCGCTCTTCCAATCACTCGGTACTTTTCCACACATAATGCATAACATGAAAATACATGGAATTTGAAATACTAAAATCTACTTTACTTTGTACGATGAAAAATCAATGCCAAACGTAAACATATTTCTTTTCCTTTCTGATAAGCCTGCGACTGTAGGCTGTGGCATTTTTTTAACTCCTCCAAATACGCCTTCCATTAATTCTTCCAAACCACTATTTGACATCAGTGTGAACCAACAAAGCTCATTAAGAGATGCATCCCTCCTAGACGCAATACGACATTGCTGAATTTATCAGGATACGCCCATTGAATGTGAGGTGCAATCTTATAAAGTTGTTGGTCACATGTAAAAACTATTATTTCCTGACCAGCCTTTGTTGTTAGATACTGAGCTTCTACCAAAGCAGTCATTATAGTATCAGGATGAGCTGGAGTCATGTCAATCAATGGCCTGTACACTGCGGTTGTTGCGGGTTTTAGCTGAGCATCACTTTCACGGATGACTTTCGTATTGTAACCATTGAACTCTGGACAATTTTGGTCACTGATAATGTCTTCCAAAAACTTTAAATCAATCTTTTCTGTTCTTGTAATTGATAGGACAGAACGACACACAAGTTTTAAAGGCAAATGTGATCTCAGAGCTACATGCATTGGAATTTGTTGCTTCTCTGGTCCATAGTATCTTTCTACTGGTGTCTGATAGTCTATATTACGTTGCATATCCTTCTTCTTCAATCTTTTGATGCTGACTGGATTAGTACTTGAACTAAGGCTTTCACTTTCTGGTTTCGTTTGAGCAACTAGAACAGCTAGTGAATGTGTAGTTATTTTCCCATTTTGTGATGATATGTCTGTATCAAAATTGTCTATCACAATCTGAGTAAACGTTTCGCTAGTATCATCAACTGAAATTCCAGCCAAATCACACTTCTTTGACACTTCATGAGCTGCTGACTTCTTGAAGCGTAAAACTTCATCGTAAGTACATGATATCTGAAACTTATTCAATAGATTTACCACTACTTTTAAATAGCGAAACTTTACACCTAAAGCAATCTAAAGATTCGTAACTGTATTAGATAGAGTTGATGACACTATACTTCCAATGAGCAAAGCTGGTGTGGTTTTATCCAGTTTTGTTGATAGTGCTCCACACAACCGCACCAGGGTCATGCTGGTTTCTTCTACAATGTTTTCATGACTTATGTGTAAATTGTATTTCTCTTTATTATTTTTGAGTCCTTTGGAAATAGCAGCATCTAGTTCATCATCACCGTCATCAGGCCATAATCTTAAAATGAATGCAGCTTTGTTTGGGAAAGTGATGATATGAGCATAACCTGGTGCAGAGAGCACAACTAGATCGCAGAATTGCTATTGCAGGGCCTTTATTAAATTTGATCTGCTTAGTAAAGATCCTCCACTATCAGTATACAGTTTGTGTACTTCAACAGAGTTCCACATACGTTCTTTATCTGCTGAAAATGCTCTTTCTCTTCAACCTTCCGTTTTGCATCTTCAACATTCTTCGTACTCATGAATTTATTTTGACAATCTACATGATACATTGCGTCAGCAGCGTGTAAGTCACCAACCACAGATAACCTAAGTCGTACTTCTAAAGCCCAGGTATCGTTTCTAGCATCAACGTTTCAATAATTGAGTCTTTTACTAATTTATTCTTTGTTTCCAACTGACGAAACTGATATGCTGCTCTCCATCTGTGAGGGTGTTTGGCGTCCTTTTTTAAATAACAGTTATATCCACAGAAAACGCAGTGTTTCTGGAATTTAAACGCTGTTTTTGACCTGCGTTATATCTTTGGACGAGAAAAACTTGCCTCCGAATCACCGTCTCTAGTTCACAAAATTTTCATCACCGTATTGTATACTACATTGGATAATTGTCTTTATTCGCTGAGCACCAGCTGTTGAAAGGGGTTCACTGCGTCCTCTACAATTGAATTTCCATTCGAAAAAACACTTTTCTTCACCCATGTTTATATCTTGTGGTTACATCCAAATCTGTAACATAAAAAAATAACATTATATATGTTTTTTTCTCAGCAGTAATTATAATTTGATACCAAACAAGATAATTTTTCAATTAAATTACCTTATGGCGGCAATATTGAATATATCGAGTTGCCCAAAGGTGACATAATGTCATCATCCATTTTCTTGCTGCTCAATATGTCCTTGTACTTATTCAGAGATAAAAAAACTTGATACAATAATTTTGGGTTACCATAAAATATATAGTTTGGCAACCGGACTACTTATCGAGTTCTTCGATAGACAGAAATCCGCAGGTATGTGGTCATTTCCTTTGAAAAAGGCAACGGAATTAGCAGCTGCCGCAACAGGGAAATCGGCTTCTTTTATAAAAAAAAATCAGGTAATTTTTTTAATTGCCCAACTAAATCTGTAAATACCGATAATTATTATTAGAAATGAAGTTGTCATGCGACGAGGTCATTCTGAATTCTCCACCGAAAAAAAGAAGTGGCCGTTCTAAAAAAATCGTGTTAGATGATTGCGACTTGGGAATATTGAAGAGATTTATAAAAGATAACAGTTGTTATGTTAAAGTGTTAAGTGCAGCGCGTGCTCTTGTAACGAGATTCAGCTAAAAGTATTTATGAGACCACCTGTTAAGTGAACGAAGCGTTCGTTGTATATTAAGCCAATGTTTAAGTAACGTTATATGACATTGAAAGTTTATTTATATAAGGGACTAAATTGGTGTAAAGGTTGCTAGAAATTTTAAAGAGGCAACCAGAGGTTTACCGTTATTACATGTTTGTGGAATAATAACCTCGCGTAGTGAACTAATCGCGTGCACAGAGGAATAAGTTTTGTTGAGCCTTTGTAATGTGCGTTCATGCAATTTAAGGGATTACCAATGGACTACACATAATTGGTTTACGGAAGAAAGAAGAAAGAAAATCCAAGGATTTATGGACAAATTTGTTAAGTAAGAAATTAGATTTAAGGAATTTTTATGAACTCATTTAAGCCCGATTATCTTTTTGTTAGTTTGTTTGCGTATGGTTGTTTGAATTATTAAATAGTTTTGAAAGCAAGAGATAATCGTTCTTGAGTCGTATTGTATGGTTTGTTTTAGTAGTAAGACAGTTATATTAGCAAAGTTTCGATTGTGGTGGCGCCTAGAGACATATTTTACCGGACTGAGCTGTTTGAATGTAGGTGTAAGGTGTTTGAGCATATTAATCATACATTTTACTTATTATTTCGACCACGCCCATCTCCCTGTTAGCTGGCTTGGCAACCCGCTTACATTAGTGAGCATGCACGACGCCTAATGCGGTTTGAACGTGTAACATTACAAATCAACACATCTCGCGTTTAATTGCCGGGTTAGCTTTATTTCACTTAGTTTAGTTTATCTCAAGTTAGTTTCGCTTAACTTCCCTTTGCTTCACTCTCAGTGGCCCCTAAGTTTTAGGCTCGGCCAAACCGAGCGCTAGCTATGTACGCTACGTTCGCTGCTGATGTTATGCTCACTATCTGTGCTACACCATGTGGCCACACCGATAGCCTTATTATGCAAAAATTTGTAGACGGATTTCAACATTTCAACAATTAAGAATAAATAAATAAAAATTTAAAGAATGTTTTCTATTGAGTGCAATCAATTTTAGACTAACTATTATTCATTATTAAAGGTTATAACACAACAGTTGTGATAAATTTTTAGTCAATATAGCGAACATAGCGCTCTTTTTGACTCTACCTTTAAACAATTACTTTAAACTCTCGCAGTAAAAATTAAGCAATCATTTTATATTTTAAAGAAAAACCATGTTTTTAACAATTTTTTTAACTGTTATAGGTGGTCGCGAAACGCTTCGCAACTATCTCCATCAGATCGGCTTTAAATCTAAGAAATGTCATAATAAGAAAAAAATATTAATGCAAAGAAATGACATGCATGGATGGCGCTCTCGTTACCTGCGAAAATTACGGGGGAATAATTCTTTAGGGGATAACAAGAAACCAGTTATTTATTTAGATGAAACTTTCATTCATCCATCCTATGGAGTCAGCAAATGCTGGCAATCAGAAGAAGAAGCGGTTGTTTAACAAACTAATCGAGCAGGTCAAAGGCACATTATAATTCATGCTGGTGAATCGTATGGATTTGTAAATAATGGATAGTCGATCTTTAAGTCAAATAGCAAGTTAGCAGATAACCAGACTACCATCACGACATGAACCATACGAACTTCCTGACTTGGTTACAAAAACAACTAATTCCAAATCTACCACCGAATGGTATTGTCATGGACAACGCTGCTTACCACAGCGTTCAAATTAATAAACCACCAACGCAATCTGCCCGGAAGGCAACTATTCGTGAGTGGTTGTATAATCATGGGGGTTTCCACAACATGCGAAATGCGATAAGCAGAATTGATAGAATTAGTGAAGAAATTTAATTACAACAAAACTTTCTATGTTGACGAGTTATTAAAGCAGCACAGCCACACTGTACTTAGCTTGCCACCGTACCATTTTGAGCTTAATCCGATAGAATTAATTTGGAGTTTAGCAAAACACAAGGTTGCGATGAACAATGTTGGTCAACCTGGTAGTGAAATTGAAAATTTAGTAATTTGCCTGTTTTTAATTATTGTTGGCTTTCTATCTCTAATTAATAACATTTAAACAATTTAATTTCGATGTTTATTTGTAAATCTATCAATATTTTTCATAAAATTAAACGAGCTGAGCAGTTTATAATTATTTCCGTTAATAGTAATTCGAATACTGAATATTCAACTGACCTTACTTTTTGAATTATTTAATATTTTGAAACTCAAAAGTCTCCCCAAAAAGTAATTTTTCGTAATTCACGCTACAATTATTTCAATCTAAGCGTGACGTTAAGAAACATTGTTTTTTGAGGAGACTTGAGTTTTGTATTTCATATAATTACCTCAAATGTGAGAAAATTAACGAATATAGTCAATAAAAACCTGGTTAATGCAAATATCACCAGCACGTCACATTTAAATTTACCGCCTTAATACTTTTTAAGCCAAATCCAGCTTTCAGACAAGGGCGACATTAAAGCGCCACCTTCAGGGACTTTGAGAAATTACGAAAAAACCCTAGACGGTTTACGTAAATGAAAAAAATTATTCATATCACGTGATCATAATTTAGTTTTGCTTGCGGAATATAGAGTGAACTAGTCTCTGCTTGGATGTATCCAGATAAAACAGTTTACTACAATTTACCACTTTCACGTTTAACACGTAACCTTACTTTTCTACATTTAACATTTATTTATCTTTTTATTAAAAATTATTTGTGTAGTGATTAGTGTACATATTTTTTTACCTAGTTTTTATTGATCTTAGTTTTATTGTATAGACTTTCGTAATTATTAGTGTAATACATAGTTAATAGTTAGTTATTTATCTTTTTATATACATTAGTGTCATTAGTGTACATATTTTTTTACTTAGTTTTTATTGATCTTAGTTTTATTTTATAGACTCTCATGTTAGTGTAATGGGTTATGTTAAGTGTAGTGTTCCGGGCTGTAAAGGCAAATTCTCGATTAGACATTGTTTACCAAATCCCAAGAGTGATTTAACTCGAATGAGGAAATGGATTAAAAAAATGAACAATCCGAAATTGTTAGTGCTCTCTTTTGATGAGATTTATCGGTTAAAAGTGGTTTGCCATCAGCATTTTAATAAGTGCTTCTATGCAAATGGTTGTAAATGATTACATCAGAATGCAGTTCCAAGCAAACATTTGATCAGTGTTTCTGAAACTATTCATAATTATAAAGGTAATATCATTACATATAAATACATTGTAAAAATTGAAAATTATTATTATAGACATACATGCGGAACATTCATATGCAAAAGCCACTCCGAAAACTTGTCAGTTGGATGATACTATACCAACATGTCCATCAACCTCTGTTTCGAATCCTAATAGTAATGAATTATTGGATATTAATACATCTCAAAATGCTAATGTTGAGGGTGCCATTAATATTAATGAAGTTGTGGGGACTCAGAAACTGTTTTGCAAGAAATTGGTATTAAGAATATTTCACAATTAACACCACGAAAAAACATTTATGTGGTAAAGTTAAACATTTTACAGAAAACACAAACAAATTTTGCATAGCAAACAAAATTTTAAGCAATGTTTGTTTCAAGCTCAGAAGTACATGGCACAAAAAGGATTAGAAAGTATTTAATTTAAATAAAACTGCAGCACAGTTTATTCGTTTTCAATGTAGAGAGGCATTAAAATTTAAAAACATTCACTAGTGATGAAAAGTAATGGCACTAACCCTTTATAAACAAGCACCAAAACGATAGATTTTTATCAAAAATCTTTATTTTACCAAGTAAATCTATGCTAAATAAACTATTGAAATCTATAAACTTTGAAGCTGGAATCAATATGAACATTATTCAATCCTTGGCCATAACAGCAGAGAAAATGGATACATCCGACAAATATGTAACTGTAATATTTGATGAGGTGGCTATTATGCCTTCTGTTAAGGTTTTGAAAATTTTGGTGAACAGTCGACAAATGAAATAGCTGATCATGTGTTAATGTTTATGGTGCGAGGGTTGAAAAGAATTTTAAGCAACCTTTAGCGTATGCTTTTTCTGTTCGTGGAGGTGCCCGACATTACCAAATAAAAGAACTATTATTGCAATTATTAACATTATTAATAGAAGCTGGATTTTATCCAATATCAACAGTATGTGACCAATGTACAACTAACGTAAAGTTAATTAATGACTTACTTAATGATACTAGATCAAATTATCTAAGAAGTAGAAAAGAATGCAAAGGCAATTACTTTACAATTAAAGGAAGAAGGATTTATCCTATTTATGACCCACCCCATTTACAGTGGTGTGAAAAAGTCATGCATCACCCACGTCTACAATGGTTTTTGGACTCTTAACATAAATTTTTCACATTTTTCGTTAACTACCTTCAATTATCTCATTGTACTTCGTATATCATTAATGTTATTGCTAATTAGGTCCTTATAATGAATCATTACCATCTAATTAAGCATATTTTAGAGAAGTCGTTAAAATCTATTTAAAGTTAATTTGAAGAAAAAATTTCAATTAAATTGTGAGTATATAAGGGCTGCAATTACTTTAAGCCATAATTCGTTTTTTCCATTTCGTGTAGAAAGTTAAGGTGTGTTCTAAACCAGAGCAAACGAAAGTATCAGACCAAACGCGATTTTTCACCATAACCAAGCTGCTTCTAGCCGCAAAATCGCGTCATTAGTAAAATGTAACTAATTTACAGTAGCTTGGATCATTAAAAAGTATGCAGAGTTTGGAGAAATCGGCAACAAATCGTGTAGTGGGCGACCAAAGAAATCCTCGGTTTGAGATGATGCTGTCTTAAGACGAACACGTCTTGCAGATAGAAGTTTCAATTTCCCCAGTTAACAAAAATATGAACTGGCAGGTATAAGTGTGTGCACTTCCACTGTGAGGAGAAAACTGATTAGTTTTGAATTGAGAGGGTGTAAAGCACGTAAGAAACCATTGATTTCTGAGAAGCAAAGGCTGAACTGTTTGAAATGGCCAAAGGAACATCTAAAGTGGACAACAGATCAGTGGCAAAGAGTATTATTTAGTGATGAATCAACTTTTAACATCGATAATCATGCTCGAAATGCATAGTCAGATGGTTTCCAGGGGAAGAATTTTTGCCAAAATGTATCATTCCAACAATTAAGCATCCAACCTCAGTTATGGTATGGGGTTACATCTCCTCCCGAGGAGTTGGTCGGCTACATATCATCTTTGGAACGATGCATGCCACAAAGTACGTTGAAGTACTACAGAATAAAATGCTGCGAAGTGGAAAAGATTTGTTTGGCGAAGAAAGCTTTCAGTTTCAAGATTACAACGCACCTTTCCATAGAGCAAAGCTTGTTAAATCATGGATGGAGATGAATGGAATGAATAGATTGGACTGGCCAGTGCAATCTCCAGACCTAAATCCCATCGAAACGTTGTGGAACAGAATATCAAACACCATATCGACAAAAAAACCAACAACGAAAGTCACCCTCATCGAATCTCTAATTGACGCCTGGCGTCACTGTATCACTAGGGACGAACTGAAAAAACTGGTGAATTCCATGCCTAAAAGATGTCAACTAGTCATCAAAAACAAGGGTTGGCCGATTAAATACTAAAATTAGTTTTAAATAAGATCATATTTGGCATAATGCAGTATACTTTTTTTTGATATTTTGAATAAAACCTTTTTTTACTAACTTACTTCAATGTTTTTTCATTTTATCATTGTGACTAAGATAGAGCTGATATAGAGAATATGGTTGAAATGCATTTGTGTGAAGTGCTTTAAAAGTTCATTTTTCATGAATATTATGAAGTGATGCAGGACTTTTTCACACCACTGTACTTAAAGGCATAAGGAACAATTTCATTAAAAAATATATAAACTTTGGATTAGAATCACAAAAAATTGCTAAGTGGAAACACATACAATGTTTGTATATATGTGATAATGGTCCTAATACCATTGCAGGCTTGAAAGCATTACCTCATATAACTGATGAACACATTTACGAGTACAAAATGAAGAAAATGAAAGTCAAGCATGCAGCAAAGATTTTTAGTTCAAGGGTAGCTTCAACTTTAAAATTAGCAAGTTCATTAGGTATGTAATGCAGTTAATTACTTTGATTTCACTTTTAAATTTGGATCTTTTTCAAGTGATTACACGAGCTGCTGAAGAAACCGCAGAGTTGCTATACTTCTTTAATCGTTTATTTGATTCCATCAATGGCAGTTCCGTGTTGCCAAAGAAAGGGAAACTACTTCAGTGCGGCATTACTGACAACAGTGGACATCTATCGTTTTAGAAAAATGAGACTATACCTTTGTTACGGTCTATGGAGTTTGATGTTACGAACAGTAAGGACCAGAAGAAACCTCCTAGTTTAACAAATTGGATATTTACCCTATACAACTTAATAGAATTATGGCAGATTCTAAAGAATGAAGGGTTCAAATATTGATTGGGTAGGCGTCTCAACCAGGATCCGCTCGAAAATTTGTTTGGAAAAATTAGAAGTCACGGTGGACTATTCGTGAATCCAAATGCACCTTCTTTTATAGGTGCATTTAAAAGTGTTATTATAAACTCCACCGTCAAACTTCCTTTAATTGTGAAGACGACAAAAGTGACAATCTATTTAATACCATACAATCCTTTTTTAAATTTCAAATTGATAATGTTAATGTGAATTCAATACCTACAAATAGCATAGTTCCACAAATTCAAATTCAAAAATGTCAAGTTCCTCGAGTTAGTGATGAATTAAGTAATTTGTCACATACTTTTGTTGCAGGGTTTATTCTAAAAAAAATTAAAAAACTATGTAGGAATTGTGAAACATGTAATCTAAACCTATTCTCAACTGATTATAATGCTTATTATAATCAGTTAATCAAAATTAGGGAATATGGTGGTGATTGGAATGTACGATTATGTTATCCTACACAACAGTTTGTGAAATTATTTAATAGTTTTAATGAAATCATAAAGTCATACTTGTTAAATAATCCCCAAGATATTTACCTAAAAGTAAACATTTAGCTAGAGTTAATCAAAATTCTTTATATTGTGAAACTCACGTCAATGATATAGTTAATATTATTACTACCATTTCAGTTCGAATGCTAATCCATAGTTGGTGTAATGATATCAATCGCAAACTGAATGGTAGAGATAATAAAAGACCATATAATGGAAGTGACAAGTTATTCATCAAACGAAAAAAATATGTTTAGTGTGTATTAAAAACAAAGCAATAATAAAAGTGTTCAATGTTTAATTTATTTTAGTTAGTATACTCCATATTTATTTAATAGTATGTTCCCCATCTTATATGAAACTTACATAGTTGTCTATTAAAATTAAAATAATTATCAGTATTACAATTAAATATTTTTATGTACCTATTTCTTTATAAGAACAATCAGTTTCACAAAATTAATCCCATGGCATTGTTGGAGATTAATTTGATGAAACTGATTGTTCCTTAACAAAATTAAAAACATTTAATTGTAAAACTGATAATATAGGTAGGTATTCCAAATTTATGACTTCTTAGTATATTTAAAATTTCCCGCTTTGCCGCCATTACTAACGTCGTTTCGCTTGCAAAATGCAGAGGGCAGTATTTTCTTACAATGCCTTTCCGTAAATCATCTACAGTATAGGTAATTTGTGGGGACTTTGTTTACTTGGCAAGACTATACCATATGTATGTTTACTATTATGATACATCCAGATAGCTAAAAGAAGCGGGTTGAAAGAAACGGAACAAATAATTCTTGATATTAAATGCAATTCTATATCTAATAAATGTTATCTACCATGTATAGAATAAAATTCAACGTCTAATATGTAAATAATAAATTTTGAATAAAAATAAAATGGCGTCTATTGACAGTTGCTAAGTGGTTGCTAGGGAAGCTGTGCGATTTATTTTACATCATTTTCTTGTACTGTGCGTTATAGACATCTTGCATCGATTTTCGACTATGTGTTTTTGACTATTTACAGTAATGGTCGTAAGTAAAATGATAACCGCATCAATAGAAACATGGGTAACAAGTGGATTTATATGTTTATAAAAATTGTACTTTTATGCACATATTTACACGTTTTCAATTTAAGAACTAAATAAATGTATACTGAGTGATTATGATTATTTACTTTCTCTGATCAACTTTTTCGATCGTGATCATTTTTGTTTAGTACGTCAAGCTTTATAGGTATTATTTAAATAACTTTAATTTAAGATAATGTGCTTGGTCGTCATGTTTAATTGTTCCTGTCGAAGTATTGCGATTTTTTTAATAAAACAATTTGATCATCTGAAAAAACTGTACAAAATTTCTAGTAGCAAAAAAACACAGTACATAGTTAATAAAACACATCAAATTCTTTCAATTTTACTTGTTTAAATTATCAATTACATTGTATTGTACAGTCATGTGTTGCACACATTCCACATCAGACTTTTTTATCTAGGAATAGTATTCTATTCTAAAAGAATTGTGTAGCGACATCTAGAGTTGGCCGCTTCTATACATAAGGAACGTTTTATTACCGACTGAACAATAATCAGTTGTCATGTTCCGTAAGATGCAAACGTAGTGATTGTATTTATTAAATATCACTCAAATGTATATTAATTATAGTTTCTTGTGGTATAAAGAACGTTATCAAATTTATTTTTGTACGTGCGAAGTTAATTAATATTCTCATATCAACAAGTAAGTATTATTTATAGTAATGCTCTAACGTGATACCGCGAGAATGAAGTTATAGGCGTTAATGGCCGTTGTTGATTCGTAGACAATTTATATCAATTTAAAAATAATGGATATTTTAGGGGGTGTTTTTTTTTGTTGCTGATTTAGAAAAAATGACAGAACAGGGTGGAAATGATGGTATTCATACCAAAAGTCCAGATGGAGTACGAAAAAAATTTCATACTAGGGAAATATTGTCGGAGAGTGAGTTGAGCAGTCTTTCTTCAAATGAACTGGTGGATCGCTGGAAATTACAAGATACTTACGTGACAGGCCTCGAGGAGAAATTGGGCCAACAGGAAGGTAGATACTCTATCCACGCATTTGTGGAATATTTTGACTATATACTTGAGACGATTATTAAGTAGTAAATAAGTGTTGTCATTTGTATTGTATGTATTGTAGTCATTGGTGAAGTGTAGGAATTATATTTAAAAAAAAGTCATTGATATGCCGTGGAGTGCGGTGATATTTTAGTGAAGTGCGGAAGTGCTAATGCGCTCGTGATTGCAGGCGAAATTGCAGATCTGCGGCAGTCCCTCGAGAAGGCGCATCTCCAGCTGTCCGAATCTCAGCAACGTGAAAAGGTTTTAGTACGGCGACTCACAGCAAAAGAACAGGAAACTCAGGACTTAGTGGTTAGTAATTACTACAAAAAGCAACTGGTGGAGTGGTTCAAATGTTCATTGATCAAAAAGTGTTTTTTTTGTTCAAGTGCGTGAAAAAGGAAATAATCATAACGACTTACACAATGTGTTTAACTTTAAAATGACCACTTATTATTTTTTACTAACTTTTGACACTAAGTATAATTTATAGTGATTATTTTTATTTGATAAATGTGATTAATAATAAGTTTGTAAAAAAACTGCATTTAGTGTCATTGTCATAAGTGGTGTACACTATAATTTCGTTTCTACGTGACATTTAATTTTTTTAATGTGTATTAATTACATTGTAATCATTTTGTTATTACAAAATCCATGTTGTATCAAAAGACGTAACATTGTGTTAAGGTTGTTCACACTTTATTAGAGTAACGTACAGATGATATGAAACATTTTATTTTCAGTGATTACTTGGTGTTGTTGGCAACATTTTAAAAAAATTTTAGTTTTGACTACTACGAGATTGAGCACTAATTATTGACTGATCGAGAAAAATCTCGAATTCTGGATATTTTCAAAATATACTGTTAGACATTTTTCAGATAACTCCGCAATTACAGTTCTTTCGTTTAGAGATATTAAAACTTATTACACAACTTTTCTAGGTAAATTAATTAGTCAAAATTTAGTTTTATTAAATGTCATAACACTGAAAAATTTTGTCTAAATCGTGCTACATTGAAAATCCTTGAAGTTATGTGCGGTAATGGTTCTGGTAGGCTGACAAGTAAAATTTTATATACTGATCATTATATCTGTTATTCGGAATTAAGCGGAGATGTGTAGTTACATATTCCCAACAATCACTTTCCAGATAGATCCATATCAGTTCCACCTAACCAGAAGGAAAATCATTCAGGAACTGTATGTAAAAACTAAAATGACGAGCACTCCAATTACAGAAAATGCATAGGGAAGTAATGTTTTACGCAGGTCCCTAGGGGCTAATAATTCACTTCACTTGTTAAATATTTAGTGATTAGATGTCTTAATAAAATTTTGAATTTATGTCAACCGTTCTGGTCCAAAACCGATTGTATGATCCAATGTCCAATTACTGACATAAAAATATACGTTGTAAATGTAACTATTTCAATGTAATTTGAATATAAATCGTGATGTGCATTGGCACGTAATAATTTCTAAAGAAATGAGGGTGGTTTGCATGGATCAATAAAAAAAATTAACACAATTAAATAATCATTTATCGAGTAATTCTCTTAAACAATTTCAATAATAAATCGTGTAATAATTGTATGCACTATTATAAGATTCCGTGGTTACGTTAAATTTTTTTCCTATCGTAAGTATAATTGTAGTTGTTAAGTATGACTACATTTTTCTCTTGTTATTTATAAACTTGGGTATTTTTTTAAAACCATGCAATTTTCCGATTACCGATGCTGGCTGAAATGTAAAACGTTAAGCACTTTTTTAGTTCACTACTGAAAGGACCCAAATTGGTCTTTGTTTTAAAAACTAGAAGATTTTCACTTTTGCTGATGGTAAGATTGACCGCAATTAATAATATACTATTAGTGCGTAAAATTTTTATAAACCTTACGAAAATTACGATCATAGTGTCGAGGTTTAATCCGTAATCTGAGATTCTACAAAATAATTTTTTTAACAGTTGCTTAATAGCTGTTCTGAGAATCCGTTAACAGTTTTGGTATCGTAACTATTCAGTACTATATCAAAACAAGTTGCGTAAGTTTGTGTAAAACCAAAAAATTGTTTCATATTTATCTGTACCGTTGAGTTGCCTTTTTTCTATTTGGCTGTCTTACGACATATAGCTACATTTATTATAGAAACGTTATATAATACTTGCTAAACTTCCACATTCTGTATTTTTGATGTGAGATCTGTTTGTAAAAGTAAATTAAACGAACATTTGAATCACTACACCTACAAGTTCTGCATCACATATTAATGGTGAATTAATATTTTACTTTTAAGTGCCAGCTTAATGAATTAAAAAGTGCTCAAATTCCGACAACATCAACATTGCGATCTACATTGTTAGATCCGGCAGTGAACAGTTTATTACAATTATTAAGAAACGAACTCCAGACTACACGTTTACGTTTAGAAGATACACAAAATGAACTATCGGCATGGAAATTTACGCCCGATTCAAATACTGGTAAAAGACTTATGGCGAAATGTAGATTATTATATCAGGAGAACGAAGAATTAGGTAAAATAACAAGTTCAGGTCGAATTGCATTATTAGAAGGTGAATTGGAACTACAAAAGAAATTTTCCGAAGAAGTGAGACAATCACAATTGGAGTTAGATTCGTTTTTAACAGATTTAGACGAAGATGTTGAAGGTATGCAAAGTACCATATTATTTTTACAGCAAGAATTACGAAAGGCTAAAGACACAGTGGCCGTGTTACAAAAAGAGAATAGTACTCTTAAATTACAGAATGGTAGGGCAAATGGTGACAGTGTTTGTGAACAAGAACGGACGGACTCAGAATCCGAATGCGAAAGGACTCGTGTGAAACGAGTGCGAAGGTCCTCTGTTCTTAGTATTGACTATAATGAAGATGACACTCTTGTTATTAACGCAAATGGTGATGTTGCTATGTCGTCAGATGTCGATTAGCTCGATTTTAAAATGTAATTGAACTTCATAAAACATTTTTTACACCATTTATTTTTTTCTAATACTTGGCCAATTTTTTACACAATTACTAATTATTTCATTTATGAAGTTGAATTACTATTTTGTGATTCTAAACGTAAGTATAAATACTGACAACTGTATTGTACATAGTATGTTCTATACTGACTTTAAACTATTTTCAGTGATTTGTTACAAAATTTGTTATTACAAACATACATAAATATATCTATATATAGAATTACGTGCTACATAATTTTTTATGGGCAGAGTATGTGCTGGCTTTTGTTTTTAAGAATTTTTTGACTATAGTCGTCAGGCTTAATATTATGACAAAGTATCGATTTTTTTAATGCTTTTTATGTAAAAACTATACAAAATGATTCTTTATTAAAATCTTTATAAATTATTTATTATTTTATTTCAATTTTAGGGTATCATTTTATTTTCATTTTTCTAATACCAATATTTGATGTCTGCGAAGTTGTAAAATTTTTCGAAATTAAATTTACGACTTTACGTTGTAACCGTACTTTAATAAAGGTAAGTAATATTGTATTATTATTGAGTTTCAGTTTACCGTCTGGCAGAAAAACTGTGACATTTGCTTTTGTACAAAACAGGTGAGTATTTCCTATTTTGTTTGAAGGGTTTAGTACTGACGGCCAGTCTCAATCACCAAATTTAAATAAGACACAAACAAGTACCGTCAAACTGGTGAAATTGTGCCAATTTTTGTATATTTTTATGAATAATTCCAGAAGTCTTTCAGATTTTTTTTGGTAAAAGATGGGTTTAGATTATGCTTTACTACAATTGCGAATCACAAAAATACTTTGATACTCGATAAAATTAAACCCAAATTTTAATAAGTAAAGAACATTTAAAAAGTACAAAAACAGCACTAAACTATGGTACCAACCCAAAATTCAACTTAGTCCCTACAACTTCCAACATAAAATAAATTGTAAGCTTAAACTATTGTCGTAACCCAGACATACCCTATCATGAAACATGTAATTTGAACTTGTTCGCATTAATGCAAATTCAAGAGACAAACAATAGCTAAAGGATGCATCTTAATTTGACTGATAAGACGCTATTATTAATTGCTTAAATTGATGTCACTGAGAATGATGCTACTTCGGCCAATGTTAGGCTTACTCCAATTAATAGCTTAAATCTCCCTTACTGGCCGTGATCAAATAATCAGAGTTGATTTACAAATCCGATCTAGAACTCGCAAAATTCTAACATGATAAAAAAAAACAGTGATCGTCTAGGGGGCAAATAACCTACGTTGTGTAACGTGCAGGGGGTCGGATAAGGTTAATTTGTTGCATAAGGTGGCAAGGTAATTAAATGAAACAAAACTATAATTGAGATGAACGAGTTGCGCTACCTGGTGATTCGCTCGTCATCCTATTTACATCGGGAGAAAAAGAATCACCAAGAAAACTCCCTTTATTCCAATAATAATCACACAAAGAAAAAAAACAAAGATCAGATAACACAAGTAAATTGCAATCAAAGGCGTACAAAATCTATAACATTGCATAAAACGAAGTTTAGTCACAAATAAACATAAAATCAGGTCTACAAATGGTATTCAAATTAAAGCAAAATAGACATAATAAATAACAGGAGGATCCCTTTTGGAATCAATTCCTGTCTGCTTTTCGGTAAATAATTACATATAAAGCATTATACAGGGTGTGGGACAACCGGACATGAACAGAACACAAAAAAAAACAACAAAGGACATCATTAAATCAAGTTAAACGGGCGTACCTTACAAAATTTAAATATCACCAAAAATAAATGCAAAGCGATTTAAATAACTACACATAAATGCAATAAACATAAACAGTGTGATCGTATCCACAATTTAATAAGATCCTCCGGTTTTATCCCTCTATCCATCCTCCTAAGTGTTCCTGAGTGCTTTCGCACGATAAGCCTTATTTAGCCTGTTCAGGTCCACAATCATAAAAAAAAAAAAAAAAAAAACAATCACAAAAAAAACTAAAGGGAAGAGTGTTATCCCGACCATGTGGCCCTTTTGTTTAACCAATCATGGCGGTTTTTAGTAATACATATTACAAATGCAACCTACATAAAAAAAATAACGACAGAAAATTAAACAGGTTATAGATTATTTAAGTAGATACGAATGAAAAAGGGCAAGTACGTTACACATACAAATTTGTGGATACGAGCACACCAAATGATACACATGGACCGTAACAATAAATGATATAATTGATTACACAGAAAAACCATTCTAGGCCAACACATTAGGTACGCAGTGAGACAAAGTAAAACATCTGACATAAAGCCCTGCAAAGCACGATTTCGCCTACATGATTAGTAGGTATTACTAGATAATAAAACGGGCGATCTCTTCTCTCAATTTTTCTTAGGCATAAAACAAAACACAAAAATATAGACATATAAGCATATAACGGCAACAAGAGAGACGTTTATATAGATCATTAGGATCAGCTTTTCTGATTTTATACCTATGATCGTTTGTGTTTTTATCACTATAAATACAGGTTATAATTGTCAATCCACAATATAGAACACATAAAAGAGAAAAAAAAAGGAGAGCGAGCTTTTCTGTCTGCATAATTTCAATGACAACAGCTTTGCAAGGCAGTGTTCAGTTTTGTTTTAATAATTTAAATGAGTAGGTAGAATGACCTTTTCTGTGTAATTTCACAACCAGGAAAATCTTTTCTTTTACTTACATTATCAATGTAGGTTATCCTTTTAAGCTTTCACCAGCACAAATGTTTAAATACTCGGATTTATTGATTAACACAATAACAAAGAAAAGAAGATCTAATTAAACAAACACCGAATCGATGTCAAATCTTACTCCCGCACGCTTTGAAAATTCTAATCAAAACTCCCCGTTCTAAGCACAACAAACCGTTTTTATTCCACCCCCTATTTTCTATATCAACTAACAAAAGCAATAAAAATATTTCGTGTGAACGCTTTTGCCTTTAATTATGAAAAGAACCATTATTTCTAATTAACATGTGCAATCAACCGTAGAAATCCTGTATTTAAACCATCACATTTCAACTCATGAACAAATTTTTCTTTGACCGCGGTGTAATTTTTTGTATAATACTGACATTTTTATTTTCAAAACGCTTTTATAGACATATTTACCAATTTGTCTTGCCCTTTCGATAAAGGCAGTTGAGTCTGCACCTGCAACTTAAAACATCTGGTTGCGGGCCGCCCTCAGTTAAAACCCTACACAAATGTCTTACAAAAACAAAGAAATACAAACCATTCTCAAATAACAATTATTATATAATAACCTTTAGTAATTATCTTTTGCTATCGCGACAACAATTTTAATCGGAATATTTTCAATGTATTCATCAAATTTTCGTAGTGTGCTACCTACACTATGGTATTCATTTTTTAAATCGACCAAGAACAGGCCTCTACGTGATGACTGTTTTGGGTGAAGAAGCTTCCTTATAATAGCATCTGCTTTATACCAGATTTCATCTTTCTTGTTTGGCCACTTCCAGTATTTACCTATCTGTCATGGCATTTATTTCATCACATTCGTCTGACTCTGTAATTGTTCCAGGATAAACATTTCCATCATATCGTCGGTGCACAAGAAAAGTGACAATTCAAAAAAGTTAGTTTTTCAGGAGAGCGATTTTAATATTGACGTTAGTGTTAAAGAACCAAAATCTATGGAATTATCAGATTTATTCATAATACTCTGGAGATTAATATTTTCAAAAAAGTTAAACATACTACCCTTTAACGTTCCACCCTTATTTGAGTTGTGATACTTTTCTTGGATAATTTGTTGATATTTAATGACAAATTATTAAATAAATACAATAAAACTACATCCTTTTGGCTCTCAGAATCTACTTTTATTTATTTTTTGTTACAAACTTTTATTATAGCTGGCTTTTTTTCACCTATTCCAGGTTTATTATATCGCGTTTTTAATTCTGGGATGCCAGTGTCATTAGGAGTGGTCTTGTTTTAGTTGACTTTATGGGTAGCTTTACCTGAATGTTCTGAAACTATTGTCCGCCATAGGACGTTTTGTAGAACAATATCTGGATTTTCCTTCTCTGCTTTAACAACTTTAAAGTTGGACATCATGATTGACGCGTTATTGATGTTTATTGAGTAATTCTTGCCAACGATGGATGCAAGTTCCTTTATGTTGAAAAAGTTTTCATGATTTAATTCATGAACTTCATGAGGTTTTCCCGTGGTTTTAGTCGTTCGGATTAAGGTTATATACTGGTCTGGTACAAAAATTGGGCCTAATCCTAGGGCACGTTTTATATGACGTTCAATAACAGAGTGAACGTTGTCGTCTTCGTTTTGGGTGTAACCCTTTGGTAAAAATTTGTGTTTTATCGAGTTTATATACTTGTAGTCTAATGAAATGTACTTTTACGGTAACATGAGTGCGGTAGAAGGTTTCTCAACAGAATTATAACGGGTCCGGCAGTGAAACGGGAAGATTTGAGGTAGGGTTTGCAGCGCGCCACGAAGTGGTGGGGAAGAAAGTAGCCGACTTGTCAAGATCTGCATGATTTGTCATTTAGTTTATAATGGAGCGTTGGGCGGGTGAGCATCGCGGTTACGCAGTTAAAGCCTATTTTCAAATTGGTGAGAGTTTAGTGCAAACGCGTCGTGACTTTGGACGGCATTTTAATATACCGCGCAACCAACCTATTCCGTCAGATAAAGACATGGGTAAACAACCTCGAACAAACAGGATCGACGTCTAAAAAAAGGGTGGTAGTGACAAAATAGTTCGAACCCCTGAAAATATCGAACGTGTTCGATAAGCAATGTTACTGATCGGCCATCCGTCACACCACACGCCTTTGAATAAATGACAGATCGATAAGGATTCTCCATAAGGATCTTGGATATCATCACCCTTACAGAATACAAGGTGTACAATCACTTAATCCGGGTGATTATCCACAGCGTATCCGTTTTTGTGAGGTTATGCTTGCCAGACTGGAAGAAAATGATAACCAAGTTAACAACTTGTGGATGAGTGATGAGGCACACTTTCACCTCTCTAATTTTGTTAATAAACAAAACTTGAGATACTGGGCGGAGGAAAACCCTCTCCTGCTTCATGAAACACCTCTTCATGTTCAGAAAGAGACAGTAAGGTGTGCGATTTCGGCAAATGGAATCATCGGTCCATATTTTTTGAGAATGGGGCTGAAAATGCCGTTACCGTTAATTCTGTGCGATACGTTGCAATGATTTCTCACACCACAACTTGAAGGCTTTCCAGTGAATGAAAACACATTTTTCCAACAAGACGGAGCAACAAGTCACACTGCAAGCATTTCAATGAATGCTGTAAATGCTTTGTTCCGAGGGCGTATCGTTTCTCGATACGGGGATATCAGTTGGCCCCCTCGGTCTCCCGACCTAACCGCCAGCAACTTCTTTCTTTGGGGATACCTAAAAACGAATGTGTTTGCAAATGATCCATCCAGGCCAATCCCAGCTCTCTAACAATGGATTCGTGACGAAATTGCAGCAATACCTGTCGATATGCTGCGCAAAGTTATGCAAAACTTTCAGGCACGATTCCAAGAATGCATAAATTGTAACGGAGGACAATTAGCGGATGTAGTATTCAAAAAATGATTTTTTTTGACATTGTAAATCAAATTGCTACTCTCTTATTTCCCATTAATGTATTAAAAATTATTTAAAAAAATATTATTTAACAATAAAATGATTTACGAAATCATTCCGTTTCACTGCCGGACCCGTATGTTTTTTGGGGTGCTGAACACGAATCTGAAGTTTGCTGCCTCGTAGCAGTACCGGTTCGGGTCGAAAAACATCGAGTTTTTCCGGTTTTCCGCTCATATCTTTCAAACGACGTATCGTACGGAAAATGTCACGGTATTATTCAAAGTTAAAGAGCATAAAATTCTACGTCGAATGAGCTTCCTAACTTTTAAATTTATAAGGTCTCTGTCGTCAGTCGAAAAAAGCCAATTTTTAACAACTTTTGTGCAAACTGCAATATGCTCACTATTAGACGACTTTGATTTGAAAACAGCCACTCTACGTGAAAAACTTGTAGAATAAACGTTGTAAAGTATCAAATTTTGAGTCCAGTGATCACCGAAACTTTAAATTTGGATTAATATATACACATATACTGATAATTTCTCCATTTTGCCTCTAAACGCTTATTTGGCCAATATGAAGAGTCCAATAGTAACAGGTCTGCACCTGTCAATATGAACCCTCCTACCTCTCAAACCCCTCTTCACAACCCTTAATTGAAGTACCAACCCCCCTCCCTACCTCGTAAACCCCTCTTCCCAACCCTAAATTACTTCCCTCCTTTATCTGAAAATGCATTTGGCATTTTGACACAAATTTCGAAGTTTTAGAAGAGTATTTCAAGGCTCGCCTGACGGCATTGTGCAACTTGAAGTGTGTGTGTGTGTCTATATATATATATATATATATATATATATATATATATATATATCCTGCCTACATTAGTCTTTCCAGTTGTTGGCAGCCCTGATAAAAAACGTCATGGCGTGGGTCAAACATGGAAGCCAAGAGGGCTCTATCTATAATTTTTTTTTACGTTTTTGATGTCGGAGAGACGAGTCTCCAAAAAGGTTGTAATTGAGTGACAATTCTTGGTTGTATTATTATAAATATTAAGTGACACGAGTCTCAAGGACCATTTTTCTGTAATTACTTCTAATAAATGTAAATGAACAATTCGTGTTATTTATATTCAACATCCCTATATTTTTCATTCGACTGATCCTGTCACAAGAAACTTTCTTATCTCTTCAATTAATCTTTCTACATTCATATTAATATTTATAATCATATATGGTTTTATACTAATTTAATATTTATATAAAATTGTTCAGTCTCGTACACCGCACTGTGCCCATCGAAAAGTAAACTGAACCTGTCGGGCATAGCACGAGGTTGTTGGAGAGGACTGGACGGTACTTTACATTACCCAATTCTTTGCCGTATGACGTCCACCACACGGTGTGGTCATGTGTATCCCAGCCTTAACACTCAGGTAGGTACTGTGTGCGTTTAGCGTTCAAGTCTGTCTGCAAATGAACCCACATACATGTTCGAATTCACTACCAAAATTTCAACTTTGAAAAAAAAATTTTACAATTTTAGGTCATTTTGTCCATATTCTAGTAGTTGAATCAAAAAATTTTAAGTAGCTATACCTCGTAACTTGTCAGACTTAACCCAGATCGGAAGTCAAAATTCAAGAATAAAAAAGTAGTTTTATTAAGAAAAACGAAACAAAAGCTTTTTTAACTGTTCACCTATATAACAAAATACTTAGCTAAGTTGTACTCAACAATTTTAACTTTTAATAGTTGAAATAATTTAGCAAAACTTTACATTTGAATAAAAATAAAACATAATTACGTTACATGCAAATATTAAACAATATAATCAGTTCGTTTAATAAAACAATTAATAATAATGGCTGCTCAACATCGAAAGTAATACCAATAACTTATAGATATTTTACTTTAAGCATGACTTCAGGATTTATAAGTATTATGTAGATGTAATAAGAAGTAATTAGTAACCATTTACAAAAAAATATTTACTCATTTATTACATTTAGATTTACAAGATAAAAGAAGTAGTTTTCCAACATATATTGGAGGAAAAATCACGAGAAGACCATATAGTCAGCTGAAAAAAAAAGCAAGTAAGTTGTATAGTGTAAAGATGCAATGTATGGAAAACACCTGAAGTATTACCACGGAATGTCAGGAATTGCAGTTAGGGAAAGTATTCACCAGAGTGAAGCACATGTAGGAGCTTCATTTGATTACCATAACAACCAATCACATCTAATAGAAATAGAGGGAACTTCAAAAAATACGATTTTGCACAATTTCACTCCGCGAAGCACAATCTCACCTCGTTTGACGGTACTGCTTAAAGAACAAACAAATTTGAAAATGCAAACTTTTACGATTATAAAATAATTTTTGTGGCTGTAATTAAGAAAAACAAATATGATGTATGAGACAGGAAATCTATGCCGTTACATTGGGAGACAAATTGTAATGTAACTTCTTAATCTTTGTTGAAAGAACAATGCTTAATTCTGTATTGTAACGTTGGTAATTGTATGATATATTCAATAAGATAAATCAAAATTATTGTGTACCCAGGCTAGCTCCTTTATAGCTGGTTGCAATGTAATTATAATTTACACTGTATGAATTTAAATTATAACGACGTAAATAACACTAACTTTACTTTTATAATGCTCAAAACTCATTTCCAGTATCAGATATTGACACAATTACATTCAATCTCTAATAGAAATTAACCCTGTCCAATTCTGGCAAGGTGCTTTTAATTTAAACTGTGAATTGGGCTATCTCAATATCACTTTATGTAAACCACTTTGAATATAATTTCAATCGTCAATTCTATTAAAAGCTATTGTTTAATACTATTATTGAAGATTCAGTGCATCGATGTCCTTTAGTCGTAAATATTAATTTATGTTCGGATTACTTATGAACTGAGTTAATAACTAGTGTGTTAAATGCTTCCTCTACGTAAGGGACAATGTTGAATTATACTTAAAAATGAAGTAATTGAGGTATTGAAAAATTTATCGTAATTTTTTGTAAATTAAATGTCAAAAATATAGAATATCTGACACATTTAATTTAAATATAAGCAGAAATTTTATACCTTGTTATGTATTAAGTGAGTTTATGTAATTATTTCTAACTTAATATGGTGGTATTATCTACTTTGATTTGTAATAAATTGAATAAATGAACATCAGGATAAAATCTGACTATCCAAACTCAAATTAAACATTTCTGAACTTCCTGTTATAACCAACTAATTGTGCACCATGTTAATTTACCATTTACTTAATTAAATTCATAAACGCATGTTTGTTAACGTTTACTTGTCTAACTTAAATGTACAACACAATATTTATTTCTTTGGTCAGATCTCGTAATAAGAAAATCGTGTTTTCAGTGGCCGGTTTGTCATTATCAACTTATTTGTTGTACCAAGTTTGAACTTGTTATGTAGCGGTGTTTTTGAGATATTTAACAAAAAGTGACTTGAAGGTGTCATCTTCAAAGGGCTCTATCTCCGTTAGGAGGCATTTTTGGTTTAAGGTAATTCAGGTTAAATCGACATAAAATCATGTCTAGTATGTGTAGTTTCCGTTTGTCAGGATTCTGAACACTATATATATATATATATATATATATATATATATATATATATATATATATATATATATATATATATATATATATATATATATATATATATATATGTGTGTGTGTGTGTGTGTGTGTGTGTGGATTGCTCCTTAACTATTAAGAGAAATCAAAACCAATTTTGTTGTGGTAATACACGATCATTGGACCCACATTCTAAAAATATTTAGGTATATACAGGGTGATTGACAAAAATGTGCCAACCTAAACCTATGTTTTTTTAAATGGAATACCCCGTATATTTTTGCATTTTTGGATTCACTGCTACATTTAGAATAACAATATAGAAATTTGTATCTGTATCACTAACCGTTTTGCAGATATCGTCACTTTAGTACCAAAATAGAGTTACACTTGGAACCACGATGCGAGCGTTGTCGCCACAATTTTGTAAATCTGTTTATGCCACCGACTATTAATAATAGTCTACTAACAAACAAACTGGGAAATTTTTCGAAAACATGTAAAACTATACAGAATGATTAACTTACGCGAAATGTAACTTTCCTCAATTTTCTCAAATGCAACACCCTGTATATTTTTTCGCATTTGGATTCCCCGTGAAAAGTAGATATTAATTGATAATAGGTTTCATAGCCATAAGACGGACTCTTCTTGAGATATTGGCGCTTTATTTGAAAATATTGACATACAGAAGAACAAATAAAACAAAATCCTAAGAAATAAGAAGATACGAATGGTAAACAAATTCTTTAACTAACAGGAAAACTTAATAACTAAACAATAAAATAATTCTCTACGCCTAAAAATAAGTTGAACAAGTAAACATAAACGAATAAAACCATAAATTCAAATTAAATGTTCAAAATGCTGACCACGCCTAGCTAAACACTGCAATTCGTTCGGTAAACGAAATATTTTCCCTTGTGGTGGAAGGATGTCGGTAAACTTTTTCTTTAACGTAGTCTCAAAGGAAGAAATCAAGGGGCGTAAGATCCGGTGATCTGTGTGGCCAGTTTAGCACACCATCTCGTCCTATCCACCTCATCGGATAATCTCTATTGAGATATTTCCTAACGTTGATTGCATAGTGTGGAGGGGCGTGATCCAGTTGAAACCACATCGTACGAATATTATCTACCTCGATATTTTCCAAAAGTTCGGGTATATCATTTTCCAAAAACTGTAAATATCTTTCTCCAGTAAGATTCCCATCAAATAAAAAAGGACCAACTACATTAAAATTGATTATACCACCCCACACATTAAATGGCCATCGATGCTGGTGATCAACAACTCTTAAGATGTGTGGATTAGTATCGGAATAGTGATGGTAGTTATGTGTATTAATATTGCCATTATTGTGAAAAGTTGCCTCATCCGTAAATAGAATGTTATTAACAGGATTGGGTCCTTCATTGACTTTAGTGGTTACCCATTGGCAGAAAGATTCACGATTTTGAAAATCTATTTCACTTAAAGCTTGATGTTGCTCGATATAATAAGGATGCAATTTTTTTTTTAATAAAGCTGCGAACTGTATTTCTATTTAGGTCTAGTTGAGTGCTTAGCTCTCTGGTACTGATTTGCGGATTTTCTATAAGAGATGCCACAACTTGAAACTCAATTTCTTAATTTGGGCTTATTTTTACGCGCTTGGGATAATACACTTCCAGAATTTATAAATCTCTCAGCTAGATTCATAAACGATTATTTCCGCGGCTGTCTTCCCTCTGGGTATCGTTCGCAGTACAAACGAGTAGTCACCAAAGCATTTCTCTGAGCTTCGCCGTAAATAAAGATCATATCGACCATTTCTTCTTTGCAAAAATTTGTTTTATACAAAAATTGACAAAACGACAATACAAATACACACAAACCAATGCAACAATATTTTAATGATTATACAAACGTCAAAACAATAGATGAAATTGTTCATCTTACGAGCGGCTAGCCTACCTGATTTGTTTTGTTGACTTCTATTGTCACAGTTAATTTATTGTTAATAAAATGCAAAAATATACAGGGTGCTCCATTTAAAAAACAGGTTTGGATTGGCATATTTTTGTCAATTACCCTATATATACCTAAATATTTCTAAAATGTAGGCCCAATGATTGTGTATTACCACACCAAAATTGGTTTTGATATCTCTAATAGAGAAATCCTCCGTCCACGCAGTAGAGACCCACCCTGTATACAAGATACTATGTAATTTTTTCGAACACTGTTGAATTTAGATATGAGTATGTTACATCAAATATGTTCAGAGTTTCTCAAAGAACTCAAAAACGTCATTATATACTTGGGGTTCCATAAAAAAAATCGAAAAGTAAATTTATCTTCTACATGGGTAACTCTGTATACTTGTGTGTTACGTAAAAAAATGGATAACTAAAAACAATATTTGACGTGTTCCAGCATTTTCATGAAAAATATTCCCTTCAGTTTTTAACAAATTTATGCCGGCCTTTTGACCTTCTCTTATGTGTATTTCTCTATAACTGTTAAATTTAGGTATAGGACATGGTACATAACACTTACTTAAAATTTAAAGCAGAATCCAAAAATGAAATAAAAAGTAGGTGTTTCTATTTGAAAAAATGAAGTTGGTAGTCATAAATTGTTTTTGGGCCACCCTGTATACGTGTCCGAGCGTTTTTCCACAAAACAAACACCTAATTTTTAATTGAATTTATGCGGTACTTTTGGCCCTCTCTGTATATATATATATATATATATATATATATATATATATATATATATATATATATATATATATATATATATAACGATTGAAGTGTGTTATCACGTAAAAATTTTTTGATAGAGTCACGGCAAAATCTGTTCCGTTGTGGGGGTGACATTGTTAGAGAGAGACAAACTTAACATACCAACTTCCATAATAACCCTGATAATTACAAATGATATATCTATGTTAGTGAAATACACGTTGTTGGGTTGTTAGAACTGCTGAATAAATTACAATGTTGTCAGCTCTTCTGTTTACACATAACTTCTAATTTTGACGTTTTCCACATTTTGAGATTTTCGATTCGTGTGGCTTGCATTGTTCAAAATGTTACAATTGCTTAATCATCGCAAAATGATCTAAGAACTGTCAAAATAATTGTTACTTAGTTGAGAACGAGTATTTCCATCAAAAACTAATTTTCAAAATAAATGTAAACAATATAACCTAAGTATTATGTCGAATGTCATACGTTTGGCAACAATGTCAAGCGCTGACGTTTATCCCCACATTGGAAAAGAGTTTGCCGCGACTATAGAAACAACATTGCTCGTCATTGAGACACACGTAAGTTACCATTCTAGGTACTATAATCTATATTCTGTCTTAAATAGTAATAAATCTATAAAAATTGAGAAATATTGTAATTGTATAAATTAAAATGTCTACAAAGGGTGATAAAGAAATTATTAAACTTGAACCTAAAGAAGAACAACAAATAAATGTATTTCTTAACCAACAAAATGTGGTCATAAATAAGGATTTGATAAAAAAAGAAAATGAGTATGATCCTATTAATACAGAATTTGAAAATAATTTTGAAATTAATTTCAACAATAAAACCACAAAAGAAGACTTTCATTACATTTTAGATGATTTAGATATTACATCCGTAAAACATGGTTCAGGTGCTGGCAAACAATGTAATAAAAAATCCAGAGGGATTTTGAACTCTAAATACAAATGTGACCAGTGTGACTATTTTTCAAAATGGAAAACGAATTTAAAAAGACATTGTGCAACACACTCTTCGTGTATTACATATAAATGTGAATATTGTGAATATTCAACAAAGTTTAGGCACTGTTTAAAAGAGCATCGTGTATTTCATACTTCAAGTATAGAATACCAGTGTAATGATTGTGCATATACAACAAAAATTAAAAGCAATTTAAGAGCACATGTTGTAAAACACTTTTCAAACTTTATATACAAATGTGCAAAATGTGATTTTTCGTCAAACTGGAAAAAATGTTTAAAAAAACATAATATAATACATAATTCGAACGTCCAATTCAAGTGTGATCAATGTGACTATACTACAAAATTGAAAGAATATTTAAAAAATCATCTTACAAAACATACTTCAGATATGAGGTACAAATGTAACCAATGTCATTACACCACAAGATTGAGAAGTTGTCTAAGTGTTCATTATAAAAAACACAGTTTAATTGCTGATTACAAATGTGACCAGTGTGATTACTCAACAAAAGTTAAAAATTATTTAATACAACATTGTTCAAAACACACCTCGAGTACACTATACAAATGTGAGTATTGTGATTATGGAACAAACTGGAAAACGTGTTTAGATAGACATATTACAAAACACACTTCAAGTGTTGAATACAAATGTAATCAGTGTAGCTTTTCAACAAATTGGAAATATTATTTGTATAAACACCGTGCAACACATACCACAAGTACTGAATATAAATGTGATCAATGTAACTATGTAACAAAGGTGAAAGAATATATAAGAAGTCATGTTGCAAAACATAGTTCAGGCTCAATATATAAGTGTGACCGATGTGATTATACAGCAAAACACAGAAATTATTTATCAGTACATATTAAAAAACATAATTTAACAGACTACAAATGCGAGTACTGTGACTATTCAACAAAAGTGAAGCATTACTTGACGCAACATTCTTTAAAACACTTACCTAACTCCATATACAAATGTGATCAATGCGATTATTCAGTAAAACGGAAATATAATTTAAGGATTCACCTTAAGAAACATAGTAAAACTGATGCCATACAGTACAATTGTGATCAATGTGATTTTTCAACAAAAAATAAATATTATTTAAAGGAGCATCGTTTAAAACATTCAAATAATATATATAAATGTGACCAGTGTAATTTTTCCACAAAATTAACACGAAATTTAAGAAGACATCAACTAAGACATAATAAAATTGCATATAAATGTGCTCAGTGCGATTTTTCAACAAAGGTAAAACGAAATTTAACATATCATCTTGCGAAGCACACATAATGTATAATTTAAGATAGTGTAATTCCCTATAGGGTAAAACATGTTTATGCATAATTTAAATTGTAAGCGTATTTTTATTTATCTAGAACTGCTCAGTTGGACTAATTGTATCCAAGCGACCATAAACATGTAAGAGTCAAGTTTGAAGGCGCTACTAGCACTAGCACAAATAAGTACTAAAGTGCATTTCACGAATAATTAGACCTCTATAATATGGCTGCCATTCCACTATGAACAACATCTAATTATAAAATAACTAAAATGCTATAAGTGTAACATTGTAATGAAAGGGATATTTCAGTTGGCTACTCTGAACCGCATTTTCCATCCCTTCCTACAACATTATAATAGCAAAAGACAAATATAATAGCAAATACGACCTTCAAACGTCTTAAAATATTATTTGCCAACTCAGTAGCGTATCACGCGAGAGGTAACTTAGGTTAGTAAAGTTGAAAATTTTTCAATTAAATTAATTATTCTAAGAAATAAACATCGTTAAAATAAAAGAATGTTCCAAACAAATATCATTATTGTTAAGAATTTCTGAAAATTTACCATTACTAATTCGTAATTAATTCACATTTTTTTATGTGGCATAAGGTACTACGCCAATGAGTGCTCCCGCGCTTTATTTGGTGACAAATTTAAATGGCGGCCATATTGCAGAGGTCTAATTACTCGTGAAATGCACTATAATTTATTAGATCTTGCTAAAAGTTTTCGCTGATATCTGTGTTTGGGAACGATAAAATATAATTGTATAACCAAAAATTAATAGGTCTATAAAGTGTAATAACTTCTTCTGCGGGCGGCATAATATCTTTCTTAAATAAAATTAATTTTGGTTTCAGAATAAAATGCTTTATTTCTTTACCACGATACAAACATAGTGAGAGTTGCCATTGTCACATTCTCCTACGGACACTAAATAATGCAAATTAATCCAATATTTGCTGATATTGGTTGCTACAGGTCACGTGACAGCTTCCCCTTATTTCGCGCGATATCCTGCGCATTTCGAATTGCGCATGCGAATTGTGACATCAGCATCCGCTGTTCTACACACGGAAGTCTAGCATCGCCCTTTTTACTTCTGTGTTGTGTATTAATATTTTATATTTGACTATGAATAACAGCAAGTGCATTATTTCAAAGCATACACATTTGTTGCTAAAGGTGGTAGCAATAATATTGTAAAGGATGGTCAAATCATGCTGCTTAATAAACCAGGTATGTCAGATAAAGATATATTTCGCCCATAAATATATATTTCAGCAAACTGCATAGTATTGGTGCCACTCACTGAAAGTATTAAACAAATATTTAATATCATGGACTACCATGACCAATTGTTGAAGAATGAGTCGCAAGAAATTGATGCAGACACTACGTTGAGCGATACCGAATACTTAACGGAATCTCCAGGTAGTGAAGGACCTGAAAACCGGAAAAAAGACACTTGTCGAGCTATTAATTGCGGAATACTCTAAAAGAGACCGGCTTTGTATAACGAACAGTCACCATTAATTCAAAGATCGCGGAGTATGAAGAAGGCCCTGGAGTTAGAAGTATATTCTGATTTACAGGGGGAAATGCCCATAGAAGATATAAGGAAAAAATGGAATTATTTAAAGAAGGAGTATAGGAAGCAACATGCTCAATTGTAGAAGTACTTACGAAGTGGCATTAGTTCGGAGGAAGCCGCAGCCATAATCGGCAAACCATTATGGAAGCACTTACTTTTATCGATGATCCAGCCGATATCGGGTAAGGAAACCATGAAGTCTGCAATTTTATCTAATGTACTTTATTGTAGAGAAACAATCAAATGTTTCAAGAATAAATGAAGAATGCAGTTCTGGTATTTCAAGTGCAAGTCCTAGTAGTACTGGGCGTACTAAAAGTAATTTATCAAAAGTGCTGAATGTTTTACCCTTTATTGCATTTAAATGAATAGAATAAAAACGGCATTTTTAATTACAAGAAAACAGGAAAGTGGCTAGCAGAATTTAGACACCATTGATAGGTTAGTGATGGAACACTTAAATAAAGCAAATTCGCTTGACTCTTCTGACCATTTCTGTGCAATGTTGGTCATAGAAATGAAAAGCCTTGACGAAAGAACGAGGCTAGCATTTCAGATTGAAGAGTCGTGCAAAAGCTTTACCAGCTCAAGAGTGACATGTAAATGATTTATAAGTGCTTTATTATACATAAATCTGTATTACATAATTGATGATTTACTCAAGTGCCACCCTATTGCACCATTATTCATAAAATAATATGCGAATTGGTCGCGGGTGTGCCCAGCATTTTTGGTGTATGTATTGGATCCTAAGCGAGTTGGATCTTGTACAGCACCGTCCTTTTCTTCTTGAGATCGCCATTGACCGTGGATCAATTCTCCATTTCTTTCAAAATCAACAAAACCTTTGGGAATTTATTGCGATTGTTCTGTAGAACGAATAGAGTTGTGCAAACAAACTGTTGCTTTAATTATATTAGTAACCGTGTCCACTTCACAGTTTATGGGTTTTCTGAAGATTCTCCATTGTTGTCCAAACGTGTTTTCGATTATTTTACGGGCCCTTGAAAGTCTGTAATTGAAAACTCTTTGTTTCACATTTTCTGTGCCTCTTCCCGGGTATGGGCGTAGCATAAAATTGGTTAGTTTAAAAGCTTCATCTGCCACAAAAACATAAGTCTATTGTTACCAACTAATCGGACGGTTGGCAAATCCATCCTGTTATGAAGATTTTCACCCATAACTGGTCTTTTAAAAACGCCACCATCACTTTCTCTACCTCTGCCACCAACGTCTATCATAATAAACTGGTAATTGGCATCCGCTACAGCTAATAACACTACTGTGTGTACGCTTATAATTAAAACTTTCAAGCGCTATAATGGCAAACGTCATTCATATACATCTAAACATCCAATCAAAAATTACAAAATTATGTATCTTGCAACATTGTGCAGTAATCTGTTAATTTTTATTTTTTATGACTGCCCTCTATTTAAGTGGGAGGAAGTAAACTTATCTCAAGATTTCCTATACGAGTGTCCACTCTCCCTGGTTGTTATGTTTATATATGACCTTTTCCTCTTAAAGAATTACCCTTTGAAGTTTTGCCATATACTTAATAGCCACCCTGTTTGCTTACGTATATGCACGCCACTGGATAAAACTTCTCTAATAAGCATTATTTGCAATTTCAAGCAATAATTGCTCGGGCGTATATCGATAATTTAACTTGAAATGGACAATACTGGTTTGTTTTATGTAGGCGTAATTACCATTTTAAAAAGTTTACTTAATTTTACTTTTAAAAGGGAAAAAATTGAGCTTTTGTGCCTACGTGTGCGTGTCCTATGTAACATTTTGATTTTCACCTGTGATATGTGATTCCTGGCACATTTTTCTCACTGCGACTTTTGCAGCCGTAAGCTGAACAACACACCATACTATACACTAAAGAATATTAAAGTAAAAACACAAAAATCACACAAAAAAAAACAGAAAATTTGTTTAATCTCACTACTACGACTGTTTGTACAGGGTGAGTCAACCATAGAGTAAAGTTCATTATCTCATTTGTTTCGAGAATTACGCAAAAACGTTAAATATAAAAGTTTTAGAGAATATTGAAGTGGATAGTTCAAAATAATTTTTGAGTATACAGGGTGGTTCAAAAAAGCGTGGCAAATATAACATACGTTTTCTTTAATGTAACACCATGTTTTTAATCTATTTTTATATTCTACATGAAATTCTATAACTTTTTTGTTAATAATGTCATATAACTAAACCTAGTAGTTTTTCTAATATTTAAATTTTTTTAGAAAATAATTAATTTGTACTCTTATAGAAAATTGACAGTGCCGCTATTGTTTTTGAAGATAGAATACACATACTTAGTACAAACGTTCTACGAGGATGGCAAAAAAGATATATGTAAATAAATTTGAGTTACATACTAGAGGGCGTTCAAAATAAATTTATACATATCGATTATTAACTTAAAAAATTTCGACTTTTTTAAATGGCACACCCTGTATTTTGTTATATTTTTTGATAGCTTTTATAAAAACTCCCAACCTTTATTGAGTATGCCATATACCTAATTTTAGTAGTTTGCGATTTATTTAGATTTTTTCCATTTTACACACGTTAATTGTAGAAACATAAAACAAATATATAAATAATAATAATTTTCCTACTAACTAGCTTATTTTTGATTATTATAACGTAATAAGTGTTCGAAAGTATGCCCGTCTACTTGAATAGACATGTTTAGTCTTTTTACTATATTTTCTTGCACGCTCCTTAGCATAAAGGGCGTTATTGTCCTGTAGGCATCTCGTATCTTATTTTCCATATCTTCTGATGTTGTAGGGGAATTCATATAAACAAAAAAAATTCTGAAGGTGTTAAATCACATGATCGAGGAGGCCACCCAATGAATCCATCCCTACCGATCCTAGTATCGAATTCAAATTTATTAACATATTTCTTTTTTGCCATCCTCATAGAACGTTTGTACCAAATATGTGTATTCCATCTTCAAAAACAATGGCGGCACTGTCAATTTTTTATAAGAGTAAAAAGTAATTATTTTCTAAAAAAATTAAAATATTAAAAAACTACTAGGTTTAGGTATATGAAATTATTAACAAAAAGTTATAGAATTTCATGCAGAATCTAAAAATACATTAAAAATATGGTGTTCCATTAAAGAAAACTTATGTTATATTCGCCACGCTTTTTTGAACCATCCTGTATAGTCAATAATTATTTTGAACTATGCACCTTAATATTCTCTAAAACTTTTATATTTAACGTTTTTGCGTAATTCTCGAAACAAATGAGACAATGAACTTTATTCTATGTGTAACAACCCATTTTGGGTTGTATTAAAGTTTATGTTCTTCGTTCATTTAGTTGTAAATATAAGAAAAAAATTTTAATTATTAATGATTTGTAAGTATGAGGTAGGCAACTTAATTTGCATTTTGGTGTAACTTAAGTGCATATCTTCTTTAAATTATTTTTTTTCTGCTCATATTTCCGCGCAACGCGTCATCTGATATTCTAAGCGTCCATTTTTTTTATTTCTTGATGAATGTTGTGTTGTTTAGGAAGTCATGTTTGGGTTTCCACCTAAATTTTGTGAAAAGTGCCATTGATGTAATGGTAAGATAATTTAACTGATATTATATTAAAATCTAAACATTTGCTCTTTGCAGGCACTTTTATTTTATTTTTTTTTGCACATTTAATTCTATTACCCATTAACGGCGGAGTTTTGTAATTTCAAGAAGAACTGGTTTTATTATGAAATATTTCTGACGGGTTATCTTTAGAACAATACAATAAAAAAATTAATTTTTTTAAATTTTACTTACAGAAAAAATGGCAGTTGCCATATGGCAACGCTAGCCTAAACAGTATAACAAGTCTTATTTTGTGTGAAATATAACATTACATTCTATGCACAAACCCACATTAAACTTTGAGCACATTGTACGCATTATAGCTGTACAGCCTTCACCTGCGCATCGCTTTTTCTTTTTGTCCATGGTGCTGATACTCTATTCAGAGTGGCACTTGATCTAAATGTTGGCGGTCTACCGAAATTTTTAGGTGGCTTCTTGTATTTTGAAAGGTATGTTTGCACAATCTCTCGTTTAAATGCTAACTGCGAAATATTGTCAGAATGGGATATTCTGTAGACAGTCCACGCATTTACAACAGTTACATCTAAAAGCCAAGTGGAAATTGGCCACCACCACTTTTTTCTTCTCATATTTATTCTGTATTTCGAGACGTTCTCATCAAATCGATCGGTTCCCCCCATATAGTGATTGTATTCGGTGATTATAGAAGGCCTGGTAATCAATATATTTCTTCTTTGGTTCTGCAAAATCTCTATACATTAGACATGGGCTCAATTCCATGACAAGTTGACGCTAATGAAACAACCTTATTATCTAACCATTTCACAACAATTATCCCATCCTCGCGATCAATTGAAGCTTCATGGTCACCACGATTTTTGTTTTTGGAGATCGAGTGATTTGAAAGTAGAGGACAAGACTTGGGTATTCTATTCTGTCTAATAGTACCGGTGGAGTCGTATCCTTTTTGTTTCAGGTAGTGCAAAACATTAAAACCAGTAAAAAGGTTGTCAAAATAAAATCTATATGGCAGTTCTTTTTCAGGAAGCTCGTCTATCATACCAAGCAATGGAGATATACATTTCCCAAATTCTTGTTCATAAAATACATTTTCTCTTGGATTCTTACCTTGGTATAAATCAAAATTTACCAAATAACCACTTGGTGCATTAAGGCACCAAATCGGATTGGCTTTCCTCGGATAAATTGTTTACAAGAGTGGCGCCCAAAATACTTTATCATGGACTCATCAAAATCTAAATTCTGCTCTGGAATCCAATTTTCTAAAAATTTCAATTTCAACTTATCCGTAAATTGCCTGAGCTTCCATGCCTTGTCACTTGTATTTATTTTAGTATTATCACAGCAATGAATACATCTTATTATTTGTCTAAATCTATCACGTCTCATTGCTGTACTAACCATTTGATTTTTAACATCCTCTTTGGACTCCCAATAAAAATCACGACCTGGTAATTCAGCATAACCAGACAATAGCAAAATAGCCAAACAACACTTCATTTCGTCAGAAGTAATTTTTGGGTCTGGGTAATTCATAAACGAGGCATATTTTGTGGACTCTTCGACTAAAAAAATTATAATATCATCGCCAAGAAATTTTTCAAATGTTTCTATAATTCCAAGATTTTGAAATGGGTTGTTATAATTCTTGAAAGGTTTTTCAAATGGAACAAGATCACCATCAATCCAATGTATCTTCTCCTTACCTGGCCTCGGTTCGATTGCTGAGTGTTCAACAGACATTTCCTCGACTTCCATTGTAGGCGTATCTTCAATTTCTTCGTTTGGAAACCGCTGTCTTATGACGAATTCGGCTGGTACAGTCAGTTGTCCTCTACTAAGATTATCAGTCAACCCTCCTGCATCTTCATCCGCTGAATCTTCATCATTGAGAACGTTTGAGTCTGGTGGTTCTATATAAATCTCAGATACGTCAACCTCATCATCATAAATTATGTTCAGTGCTTCTTCAAGCGTAAAACCGCGTCTGAAAGTAGAAAATAAATAACTTAAAATTTTTGTCTTCTTTACCGGCTAGTGTTGCCATATAGAAACAATCAAGTTTGTGTCACTATTTATCAAAAAATGTAATTTCTATAATTAAACTTAAGTATTGTTTGTCCATAGGAACCTTCTAACTCTATATTATTGTAGATATTACAATTAAAATCCTAAAGCAAACAAAGTAATAACACTTACTTGAATTTGATGTCCATATTTTTATCCCGTAAATCCGAAGTAAATTTTCAAGTTCAATTGTGTAAACGAACGACCACTACCAATGTTGAAACTCAACTGCCGGTATATGAACATATCTTTTGCTTTCACGTCATGCGCATTTGCGGTACAATTTAGCATAATTTGATAGAGATGGGCACTGCTTGGTAAATTAAAATTTTTGTTGCCACTTGGCAATTTTGCTTTTACATACGCTTTCATTTTATGATTGCAATTTTGCATTCAATGTCCCTTGAGCATAGAAGGATGGTTTCAGTTCTTTCTTTGTATTATCGTTATTACAACGGCTATTGTGCTGCTGAATTATATTCTTTGATACCATCTCGGGCTATCTTTGCGAGAAATACTCGGTTCGCTCATTCACATCATCAGTATGCAGTACAAATCTCCACTTGTCGTACCAAACGGGCGCAATCCATATTTTTCTACGCGGCTTCTAAACTCTGGAATGATCTCCCTAGTTCCTGTTTTCCTCTCACTTATGATATGAGAAAATTTAAGGTAGCTGTTATTCCTCTATCCATCCTCCTAAGTGTTCCTGAGTGCTTTAGCATGATAGGCCTAATTTAGCCTGTTCAGGTTCACAATCATATAAAAAAAAAGATCTAAATTTTGATCACAATTTTTTATTTGAACTTTTGAGAGAATGCAATAAACATTGGATTGTTCAAATTTCTTGAAGAAAAATTTATAAGAAGTAAAATTCCATTTTGGTGGTTTACAACGTAAAGCATTGTTATTTCGAGATATTGCGCAATATTGGTGCAAAGATGACATCACCTTTGGTTTACATCTCCGTAATCGTTTAGATACCAGGGGTTATTAAAAAGTTTGTGTACAAAAATTTTTCGAACAGGTATTTATATCCATAATTTAGTAATTTAAGGCCAATTTTAAGATATATTTTATAGAATTCTAAATTTAACTGTTAATAAACATAGTTTGTATATTTTTTATTTGTCATATTTTGGTAAAATTTTATTGTAAACCTCGGTTTAGTTATTCCGAGCATAATTAAAAAATAACTTGGCGCCCGAGATCATTTTATTTGTGTTACATTGTTGTTTCTATTTTAATGTTAAGCGGAAATAACACAGCATAAATTGTGGTAATTAAGCTAAACAAAAGATGAACCGGCCCATTTTAAACTACCGACTGGGACCAGGGCCGGCCCTAGACATTTTGGCGCTCCGGGCAAAACTTGAATTTGGCGCCCCCCTCTCCGTTTATTAAAGTAAATCGCATGCTCCCATAACATAAAGTCAAGAAAACGTTGAAAAAAATTAAATAAAAAAAAACATTTTATTGAAAACTCGATCATTAGGTAACAGGTATGCAATTTACCACTAAGGTAAAATAAAATAACAAAAATTAAAATGAACTAATGCTTACTAATATCCTATAATATAAATGAATGCTAACTAACCAAAGTATTTAGAATGCCTTTTTTCTAACTTTTCTTTCGGCAAACTCACGAACCAGTGATTTCAAGTCTAATTTGTCACTAATTTGGTGTTCTATAGCTATCATTGCCAATCCATTGAGACGATTTTACGTCTGCATCGTTCTGAGATAATTTTTTATTATTTTTAGTTTTGAAAAGCTTCTTTCCCTGAAGCCACAGTGACTGGCAATGTAAGTAGGATTCTTAATGCTATACTGAGGTTTGGTGCAAGTTTAAGTGTAGCGATAAACTTGAGGACTTCAACGGGGTTTCCTTTTTGTTAATAATGACGAAACAATGCTTATTTCATCGGCCAGTTCAGGGCGTTAAGATCGCTTGAATTTCCATCAGTTAAAACTACTTCCAAATCTTTGCAATAAGCCAGTAGCTCATTTCTGCGCATGTCTTTTAAACCAAAAATATTATACAAAAAGCTGAAATAATTACTGTGAGTATTTAGCAAATTATATCTGGTTTCAAGGCATTTATTGCTTGATCTACAGTGTGAAAGAAAAGTTCTATTTTATATTTTTGTTTGAGGTCTTGAACGGGTTCATCCGGGCCCTCATACAAAACGTTTCGTGTTTTGTTTCTGATACGATGACGTGGTGTGGTGGCTTCGAAATTAGCTTCCACGTCCACCTCTGAAGCAAGCTCGGTTGCTTCTAAAATGATGCTTTCAAAAGCTTCATCTGATCTCAGATTTTCAAAGAAGAGTTTACAGTTGTTAAGCGTATCAATAGCTTGTGATATATCAAAATGTACGGTTTGCAAAAGTTTGCTGATGGGATTAATGCGACTCAAAATTTTGTACCAAATCACAATAGAGCATATAAATTTGAACTGCTTCAAATTATTTAATAATCCGCTAGCCTCGTCTCTAATCATATTATCGATTTCTGGATCTTCATAAATACTGTACAAAGCATCGTAAATTGGTCCAATTTGAAATCGCAGAGCTTTTAATGAGTCTACTCGACTTTCCCATCGCGTATCACTTAATGGTTTTAGGGTATAACTATCAATATATTTAAGTAATATTGCCCAACGAAAAGTTGACGAAGCAAAAATGTATATAACTTTTGAACAATATTGAAGAAGTTTGCAGCCTCAAACGAGGATTTTGCCATATCGTTTACAACCAAGTTTAGCGAATGACTGCTGCATGGAACATAAAATGCTCTGGGGTTTATATTTCTGATTCTTGTTTGTACTCCGATTTTTCTCCTCTCATATTGGAACCATTGTCGTACCCTTGACCGCGCATGTTCTCTACTTTAAGCTCATTTTCTCTAGCTCTTCTACTAAAACCTCCGATAATTCCGCAGCTTTTGATCTCTCAATGGGTAGAAAACCCAAAAAGTTTTCATTGATTATCACTTGAACTTCAGACTCTGATTCTTCTATGGAAACATATCTTGCCATAAATGTCATCTGTTCGACTTTACTTGCATCGGGAGTACAGTCGAGAATCACAGAATAATACTTGGCCTTTTGAACTTGTTCAATGATGTGGCGCTTTATATTGTCATGCAACAAATCAATTATTTCATTTTGTATAGTTTTTCCTAGATATGTTCTTTATTAAGAACCCTGCGAACGTGTTCCTCCATTTTTGGATCAAACTCAGCCAATAACTGAATGAACTTCAAAAAGTTTCCATTATTGTGTTCATAGAGTTTATCTGTTGTTCCTCGAAAAGCTAGAGATCTCTCACCTAGCATTCTAACGACTGATATAATGCGTAAAAGAACTTCGGACCAGTGATTTATCTCAGAATCAATGAGCCTCTGAGAAACTGCATCTATTGTTTTACCCATTTTCAACCGTTGCTTTAATTCAAGCCATGATTTTAAACAATCAATATCCGTTTTACCATTTTCATGATGTGCTAAAGAGTCTCCTAAATGCTTCCAGTCTTTAAATCCTCGATGGCCAAGAGCGCTAGTGCTAGATGGGGCAGCAAAAGTCGACATGGAAAACAATACAAGACGTTTTGAAATAAGGAATATACCATCCATTCTCTTAAAACTTGTTCTCCATTTTAAGTGCTTTCTTGTAATATTTTGGTGAGAATCTTCTATGTTGATCATCATAAGGAAAATCAAAATTATACAAAGGTGCAGCTGGACCACGTTTAACCAAAAACTCTATCTGCTTCGCGCATGATTTCGGGCCATAATCCTGGGTCAGAAGAGATAATTGGGACTGTAGTCTCTTCTAAATGTTTTTCTGAGGTCTGCACAACTTGCAGTTTTTATTTTGGAACTGCACGGAACTGCATCACTACTCAACAAACTCGTTTGAGGTGAATTAACTAGCTCAGCAATGCTGACGTTTGCGTCCAAAGAGGATTCATATCGGGAAAGTCAGTATCCAGGTGCATGTGCTGGGCGTTGTTTAAATGTTGATCGGTAGTGGGAGCGTTGAGACTACCCTCTTTCAAAAAGTTCTGCAGGGCACCTGACTGTTTTTGAAGCTGTGTTTGCTTGTTCAATCTCCGCTTTTTAAATTGGCTTCCAGAGGGTTTTCTTAGCATCAGACATTTTGGTTTCTGAAACCAATTATCAATCCGTATTACATGTATATTAAAAAAAAATTAAGCAAACTAACAACATTTTCGTAAAGGAGAGTAAATAGGCTTTGATGTAAATTATAAAAATACAGAGTGTCCCATTAAAGTTTTTGCGAAATCGGCCTTTGAAAATCGTCAATTTTGTTTCTCCTATTTCAGGTAAATTTTAAAACTTGGCAACACTGTCAAAAAAATTTAAAAAATGATGAAGTTCTGTGAAAACCGCACATCGATACCATTTATCGTTTTCGAGTTATAAGCAGTTAAAATGTGTCAGTTTATAGATGGACACCCTGTATAATAAATTGGAATTTGGTATACATTTTAGGTAAGGCAACTAAAACTCAATATTAAGAGCAATTTAACCGATGACAATACCCACAGGGTGATGCCCCCCCCTTGCTTACTGCAACGCTTCTAACCCCTAATAATTCGAAAAATAAAATCCTAATTCAATTTAGAAACTTTTATGTTTCCAGTGTTATTTAGGACAAATGTGCGGTTTTTGAGACACATTTAACAGTATACCTATAGAAAATTAAAATAATAGTAGAAAAACAGCGTAAAATGACCATGTTTTTGAACAGTTTTCAGCATTTATCTCGAAAACGGTACATTTGTCGTAAATAAAACCATAGACATAAAAGTTTCTAAATTGAATGAAGATTGAAAATTTTCCCAAAAATGTATCACCCTGGGACTACTAATTCTAGTACTACTTGTACGCGATTTTTGAAAATGAAAATTAAAAACTTACCTTCACAAAAGACAAACGCACTCACACTGGACAATTTGCAATTGCACAAGCACTTTTTAAAACTTTTGTACAATAATAAAAAAAACTATTTTATTTCGCACCGGCCGAAGTCTAGTAGCAAATAACGCATTGTTTTAAGTCAACTTCCCTTATATATGCAGTTAAAACTCCTGTGACATCTTGTTTCGGTTGGTTTCAAAATTGGTACAGACTTGTAGATTCCTGTATTGTAAGTGTTGCCAATGCCAGAGCAGGGACCGAAAACTTGTAAATTCTTGAAAAGCGATAGTTGAGTGGTTTGGTCATGATGAATTGAACTCAACTAGATTTTGTCTTAATGCTTAAATACATATATTAAATTTATAATGTGCTTAGAAATAAAATGATGATTGATAAAAGTAATAACTTTTATTTTTACGTTTTAGTGCATTTTAAAAAAGCTTGTAACTTATTTCTTTTATCAATTTATTTCGTTTGTTTATCTCGGTACGTGTCACGTTACAAAAACTAACACCTGCACGTTCCTTTTTTAGTACTCGAAATCGATAACAAATTCCTATTTATAAAAGGTAAAATTAAATCTGCATCGAAACCGAATTGAAATTAATTCATCCAAAATTATGAAAATAAGCAGTTTAGCGTAATTAAGAACGGTTCTTAAATTTAAAAGTTTGGAGGTGAATACACGTAATACCTTTATAATCTGTTTAATTTATGTACGTGTTTTATTACAAAAACATGCATCTGCACTTTTAGAATAAAACATACCTCGTTCTTCCACATCCACGGTTTACCTTACGCTTACGTTAAGATTAAATGCGTTCTCTATAGTTAAATATTTCGTTCACTTTTTATTTAATTAGTGACGGATAAAAGCCATTTTAAAGTTGTTTCGATTGCTCGCGAAGCAACCTAGCGCCGCTAGACGCCCGACCCCTAACGAAGTTAGGACAAGGAAGGCAACGCCTTCCTTGATGATTTTGGCGCCCCTAGAGCTTTGCGCTCCGGGCGGCCTCCCGGATCGCCCTGCCCTGGGGCCGGCCCTGCTGGGACAAAGGCATTATTTTTGGTGGACGGGTTGTATCTCGAGTTAGTTTAACGGTTTGTTTCGAGAACACATATACCCATTACACCATTATCTTATTATCCCTATCTTGTATTATATATGGTTGATTCACCCTGTACACAAGTAATGGTGTCTGATCGATATTCAGCCTCACACAAGGGTCGTTGGCAGTTATGCGTGTTACGAGTCCCCCCTATCTTTCCTTGTTTAAGATATTTACTATATTCTTTCATAATAGCATTGTTTATGTGTATAAACAACGACAATAGTAACACTCTGTATTTACGTTAGCTACTTGGTATAACGTATATATCGTGATAGTATAGATTTATAAAAATTGATAAAATTGAGAAATATTGTAATTGAATAAATTAAAATGTGTACAAAGGATGATAAAGAAGTTATTAAAGTTGAACCTATAGAAGAACGACAAATAAATTTATTTCTTAACCAACAAAATGTGGTCATTAATAAGGATTTGATAAAAAAAGAAAATGAGTATGACCCTACTAATACAGAATTTGAAAATAACTTTGAAATTAGTTTCAACAATAAAGTCACAAAAGGTGACGACTTTCATTACATTCTAGGTGATTTAGATAATACATCTGTAAAACATGGTTCAGGTGCTGGCGAACAATGTAATAAAAAATGCAAAGGGATTTTAAACTCTAAATACAAATGTGACCAGTGTGACTATTTTACAAAATGGAAAACGAATTTAAATAGACATTGTGCAACACACTCTTCATGTATTAGATATAAATGTGAATATTCAACAAAGTTTAGGCACTGTTTAAAAGAACATTGTGTATTTCATAGTTCAAGTATAGAGTACTGGTGCAATGATTGTGCATACACAACAAAAATTAAAAGCAATTTAAGAAAACATGTTGTAAAACACTTTATATACAAATGTGCAAAATGTGATTTTTTGTCAAACCGGAAACAAAGTTTAAAAAAACATAATACAATACATAATTCGAATGTCCAATTCAAGTGTGAGCAATGTGACTATACAACGAAAGTGAAAGAATATTTAAAAAATCATCTTACAAAGCATACTTCAGATATGAGGTACAAATGTAACCAATGTCATTACACCACAAAATTGAGAAGTGGTTTAAGTGTTCATTATAAAAAACACAGTTCAATTGTTGATTACAAATGTGGTCAATGTGATTACTCAACAAAAATTAAATATTATTTAATAAAACATTGTGCAAAACACACCTTGAGTACTCTGTACAAATGTGAGTATTGTGATTATGGAACAAATTGGAAATCCAATTTAGATAGACATATTACGAAACACACTTCAAGTGTTGAATACAAATGTAATCAATGTAGCTTTTCAACAAATTGGAAATATTATTTATATAAACACCGTGCAACACATACCACAAGTACTGAATATAAATGTGATCAATGTGACTATGTAACAAAAGTGAAAGAATATATAAGAAGCCATGTTGCAAAACATAGTTCAGACTCGATATATAAATGTGACCGATGTGATTATACAGCAAAACACAGAAAGTATTTATCAGGACATATTAAAAAACATAGTTTAACAGATTACAAATGCGTGTACTGTGACTATTCAACAAAAGTGAAGCGTTACATGAACCAACATTCTTTAAAACACTTGCTTAAATGCATGTACAAATGTGATCATTGCGATTATTCAGCAAAACGGAAAGATAGTTTAAAGATTCACCTTAAGAAACATAGTAAAACTGATGCCATACAGTACAATTGTGATCAATGTGATTTTTCAACAAAAAATAAATATTATTTAAAGAAGCATCGTTTAAAACATTCGAATAAAATATATAAATGTGACCAGTGTAATTTTTCCACAAAATTAACACGAAATTTAAGAAGTCATCAACTAAGACATAATAAAATTGCTTATAAGTGTGCTCAGTGCGATTTTTCAACAAAGGCAAAACAAAATTTAACATATCATCTTGCAAAACACACACAGATATTAAGCGTATTTTAATTTATCTAGAACTGCACAGTGCTGCTCAGTTGGACTTATTGTATCCAAGCGACCATATATGTGTAAGGCTCAAATTTGAAGGCATTGCTATGTGTTATTAGAACAAGTAGGGTGGTGTACTTGCACTAGTGCAAATAAGTACTAATTTATCATGCCAAAACTTTTCGCTGATATCTATGTTATATCTGGGAACGATAAAATTGAGAAGTACGTATTATAATTGTATAACCAAAAATTAAATGGTCTATAAAGTGTAGTAACTTCTTCTACGGGCGGAATAATATATTTCTTAAATAAAATTAATCTTGGTTTCAGAACAATAAACTGCTTTATTTCTTTACCACAATACAAATAGTAATGGAATCTCTCGAATGAAAAATAATCGATCGTTTGATTACATTTATAGATGGTTTTTTTTTTTATTTGTATAATTAATGATAAATATTTTATTTAATGTTAAGATTGGACTGTATTTATTTAATAAGATTTGCCCCACGTTGTGGCATTATATATTTTTTTGATGATTAAAAGTATATGATTATTATAATAATTATGGAAATAAAATTATTACAAATATAATTGCCTTGACTAGTTTATCAGGGGATAGAGTTCAAGATTAGTTCAGTATTAAAAGTATTAAACATTTACGTTAGGTTCTTTTGCAAAATAAAATCAATTATAATTTTAAAATAAAGTTGGAATTGTATAAAAATTCTTTTATAGAAATACCTTGTATCATATGCAATTACACATGTTGCACGCATGCAGTTATTACCGAGTTGAATTTGTGCGCACATTGCATCATGGCCAAACAATGAAGAACATAATTTCAGTAAGTATACTTTGCTTTTTAATATAATATTGGATCAATATAAAATCAATGAATGGTTGTACTATTTCCAGACTGGTATATAATTTACTTGAATCCTTTACATATGTACATATAGGTGATAAGTAATAATCATCAACATAACCTCGAATATTAACCCTAGAATCACACCGTGAAGGATTTGGGCATGAATCACACTGTGGGGTTGCCGGCAACCCATACTTACAAAATCGTTTTTGGCCTTATGCGATCAATAAAACACTTGTAGTTTACTTTGTACATATAATGGACTATATCAAAACAAAAAAATATATTGCACTCTTAAAACTATAAGTCAATAGAAAATTGGAAAATAGAAAACATGTAAAAATGACATACAAAAATCGTATTCTACCTTCTTGGTAATTTAACAAAAACTCTATAAAATTTAAGAAAAGCAAATTGTAACTTTAAAGCTTAAATAAACAACTAAAAAAAAACTAAAGTCACTTAAAAATTTTATTTTATTTCTTTTTGGCAAATCCTAAGCCTATGTTCCGCATAAAGACTTCTTGAACAAAGTGTAAGTCTGTCCCTTTCGATCTTTTTTTCTGGGACAATAAGCACATCGTCCTGGTTTGGAAGAAGCTGCCCTAGCTGGAATTTCTTCTTCAATTCCAAGAATTCCTCTTATGGACATTCGTAATTCTTTAGGAAGTCGTTGAGAGTTAATTAACTCTTGTCGTGAGGTGCTCCTCCACTAATGCAAAAGCAAACTTCTTGAAGTAGTCGCTTCTTTTGGGCCTTCGATCCAACTTGTTGAACTTCTGAACTACCAATGAGTTAATTCCTGCGGCGTCAAGTATCCCATAGAATATTCGTAATGGCCACCTACGAGTTTTTTTTTGCAACCGTTGCAGAATGGCACAGCTGATCAAAGGTGTCAACAACACCTTTGGTGCTATTATAAAATAGGATAATTTCAGGCTTGTTTGACTCAGCGTCGATTAATCCTTGATCGTGCATTGTCGACAGTAGCACTACGTTCTTGTTCTTTCTAGGAACAAACGAAACCAATGTTGATATTTCATCAAATACGAACTGGCAAGAAGAAACCGGTTTACCTTTAGTTTCATGTAACTGCATTGAAATATCTGCTTTATTCTTCCGCATTGTTCCAACAGTAAGTTTTTTACTAGCTAATTCATTGGCCAGTGAGTATGATATAAACCAGTTGTCCATGGTTATATTTCAGTTGCTTCCTTGAATACCTTCTGACAACTGTAAAACATATTGGGTTGGAATAGGTTTATCAGAATCTCTCTCTTCTTTTCCAAAGTATGGAATTGCAGAACACATATATGAAGTTTTGGCGTCACACACCATTATAATTTTTATCCCGTATTTGTCTGGTTTACTGGGCAGGTACATCTTGAAGGGGCATCTTCCTCTAAAACTTAACAGTTGCTCATCAATTGTTGTGTATTCTGAAGGAACATAATTAGATTTACAATTACTGATGAAGTATCCCAAATTTCTCTAATTGCTGAGAACTTATCATTAACGACTCGTTCAGAGCGAGTAGTCTTGTCAAATCTAAGGCAGTTAATTAAGAAATCAAAACGATGTTTCCTCATTGTGGACCTAAACTGTGGTGGTCCTAGCACTTTGGACCACATATTAATAGTTGTAAGATGGACATCTTTCACAACTCCGCTTAAATATAGCAGACCAAATAAAGCACGTAATTCTGTTGCGTGGGTAGAAACTAAATAACTCAGACATGCATTTTATATTTTATTTTCTCTCGCTCGATTTCTTGGTGTGTATGCAAGACAACTTTGTCCACCATTTCATCTGTTATGAATAATTTCCAAGTCTCTCTTATGGTCTTTACATTTTTAGCATCACCTTTAGGACCAGGTAGACGAATCACAAGATTTTTCTTAAGCGTTCTTCGAACTACTCGATATTTTATACCATTTATGTCCATTTTTACCATATACTACTTTCCTTTGAGGCACATCATCTTCCGTTTTGGATTCTGCGTCCAGTCTATCTTCCTCTCTATCGTCCGTTATAATGCAGGCCTACTCCTCGCTCTCTTCGTCTTCAAAAATTGAAACATTTCCATCTTGATCACTAACATGTTCTTCTTCCCAATAACTGACCAATTTTGCATTAGAGGTCGTTTGGAATTGTATGACATTATTACAGCTTAAAACAAAAAACATTCATAAAGCATCTAAAAATTAACACAAATACAAAAAAATACTTAAGAGAATTTTCTGTCGCACGCATCACACCGTGGGGTTGTATACAACCCTGTCACACAAAACTCAACTTACAAAAATAAATATTCAACTGAACTAAACGACACGTGTACACACTAATGCTACATACACTAGACTAAAGGTAAATAAACTCGTAACCCGCATTCGTACCCTGGCGTCTGCTTAATACAAGTTCTTTGTAGCGACGGGTCGCCGGCAACCACACTGTGTAATTCTAGGGTTAATATAAGATTCATGAACTTACATAAATATTGATCTTCTTTCAGTTGTTCCAATTTTCTTTATTGAAGTTCCATTATCCAAATCAGATGTAATTTGAATCCCACGAAGTATATTGATCCAGCGGTGGTTACAGCATAAGCTTATACAGGTATGATGCTTAAATATTTCTTAGAAATATTTACTAAACTTTTCATAAACGATTTAAAGTTATTGTATAATTAAATACAATAATTTATCTGCATACAAATATCATTTAATCGAAAATTTTTTAATTTTATTTCTATGGAAATAATACCATGTTAACTTTGTTAAAATAATTTTATATTAAAAAAAAATAATTGAAAACATGATTTAACTTCGATTGTTTAACGATAAGACATCACTGGTACAAATAATTCACGTGAACCTTACTTATTATATATTTAAAAAAATTTCAATTGTTTTGGTATTTGAATTATTTTCAGCTTGAAGGATTCATAGAGACTGTTTAAAAAATATAACAAAATCATATCATTTCTTTGCCTAACAACCAATTTGATTGGAACAATTTTTCTTTACAAACATAACAGACTTTAATTCTGATTGGATAATCATATTTCTGAAATTAGCAAATTATTACTTTTACACATAACGTTTTTATATGAGGACATATCTTAAAAACATGATTATTTTTGAAATCTACACAAAATTTCCTTTCCACCGATACCTCGTATGCCCTATTTACTTTTAAAATACTTCATTCATTTAAATTTCAATAATTATGCAGTTTTACATATACAAATTTACTTATATCTAACTTATCTTACTTTCTACAGGAAAACTATAAACCGAAATGGATTCTGACCCAAAAAATATAAGGATACATCTGTCTTTTGAAATTTCCATCTCAACCTCTATGTTCGTACTTGACATAACCTGGTTTCTCAACACTTGCACTTAATTTGCCTTTACAATGTTATTTTAAGTTACAGCACTTTCTCTTTGCACTAAGATGTAAGTTATTTTCATAATTATTTAGTTTCACATTTTATACTTGTAAGTTCTTTGAATCAATTTTATTTTACAATTTAACATACCCTTTACTTCACCTACATAACTGATACAAATTATGTTCTTTTACTTTCAGAACAGAAGCAGATTATGCTACCAGAATAGGATTTCCTTATTCAAATTGATAACATGAATTTTATTGAAGTAAATACATATTCTAACACCTCCGAAGATGATCGGAAAACACTAGCATGAATAATTCTGTTGTACAGCCATGATTAAAATGTAATACATGTGAAACTTGAATTAAATAGCTAACAACATGCCGTATAATTACATACAGGGTGGCGCATTAGTGTGACAAAGTCCCATATCTCCTTTATTTAAAGAGATACAAAAAAAAAATTAAATACAAAAGTTGTAAGATATGTTCTGGTGCATATTCCAAAAATATTTTTAATTATACAGGGTAGATCATAAAAGCTTAGAAGTAATTTTAAATTTTTTTTAAAATAGAAAACCCTATATATTATTACATATTTAGATTCTACATACAATTTTAGACACATTTTATGTATAATGTCCTATACCTAAGTCTAACCGTTTTGACAAATTTCAAATTTTTGTCAAAAATGACGTTTGCAGGCCAAAACATAGGTGGAAATCTTTTCTAAACGAAGCTTTATCAATTAGTTGTGGTTGGTTTCTTGGAAATGGGACCTACTTTAATGGGCTGTATTGATATTTTTGTAATACATTCATACAGTGTGATCAAAATGGACAATAAAAGTAGATTCAAAAACCTATAGTCATTTTTTTAATGGAAACCCCTATTTTTTAATTCTATCTTATTTAGCATTAAAAATAAGGGTTACTTTGTATAAGAGTGTATATTCCAAAAATTGTAGTTTTGAAATAATGACAATTTAACATTTTTTATTGTAAAAAGGCTATACGGCCTTCAAGTTTTGTTGTTAGTTGGCCGTGACGGCGGGGCGCGGCGAAGCAAAAAAAATCAAGCACTTCAGATCGAAATATTACAATTTATTGAACCCCATATAAATAATTATTTTATTAAACGAACTTAAAGTAAAGACAATATTTCTTTGATTCAACAAATTATGTCCTAATCATAAACATAACACCTTTAATGCAACTAAACCTGTAACTAATTATACAGATAAAAGTATTAGAAACACGTCAAATACGTATTACCTAATAAGTTCTTCGAAATGTCCGCCTCTTTCTTGAATGCACAATGCAATACGTCTCTCAAATTCGCTGCTTAAATTTCTACACATTTCAACACTAATGTTTTGAAAACAGTTTCTAATCCTAATCTTCACGTCTTCCTTTGTTGTAGGCGGTAGTTTATAAACCTGCTCTTTGGCGTACCCCCATATGCTAAAGTCCATTTTAGTAAGATCTGGGGATCTAGCAGGCCAAGCAACAGGCCCTCCCCGCCCAATCCAACATTCTGGATATCTAGCATTTAAACAAGTTATTATCGGACCTGTATGATGTACTGGGGCCCCATCATGAAGAAACCACATTTCTTGTTGCGTATCCTGTGGCACTTGACGCAACAATTAGGTAGATGGTTTTGCAGAAAGTGTAAGTATACTTCCCCTGTTACTCGTTGATCAAAAAAATATGGCCCACTTACATGATTACCGACAACACCTCCCCAAACATTTAAAGACCATCTAGTTTGAGAAGTATATCTTACAAAATGTGGATTTTCGGTAGAATAGTAATGAAAATTGTGTCTGCTTACACTTCCGTTTTTGTGAAATGTGGCCTCATCTGTAAATAAAATCAAATGAACAAAATTTCTTTGTTGGTTTATTTTGTTTTGAGCCCATTGACAAAATTCCAGTCGTCTTTGATAATCTTCAGGAACCAACTCTTGAAGTAGTTGAATGTGATAGGGTTGCATTTTTTGAGACTTCAATATCCGTTACGTACGTCGTTCAACACCAACCTGTTGAGAAATGGGTCGTTGTCCAATATATGGATTTTCGGTAACTGTTAATAGTACATTTGATTCCTCAGTCTGTGCACGTTTTTCCCTAGTATTTTTTTCATATAACACATTGCCAGTTCTTTCAAAACGCTCCAAAAGCTTTTCAAATGCCCTTCTATCAGGTTGCCGTGTCTCTGGAAACCGTTGTTGATACAGTCTTCTTGCTAAGAGCGTATTCTTATCACTAGCTCTCAAAACAAAAATCATATCAACCATCTCGGCTTGCGAAAAATTCATTATTTACAATTTTATTCAAATTTTAAATCAATTTGCTATAAAATACACTAATGCAACACACAAATTATCAACTAACAATAAATAATGACGTTTCTGATGATCTCTATTATTTTTATATGCACGCCTCGCCGTCACGGCCAACTAACAACAAAACTTGAAAGCCGTATAGCCTTTTTACAATAAAAAATGTTAAATTATCATTATTTCAAAACTACATTTTTGGAATATACACTCTTATACAAAGTCACCCTTATTTTTAATGCTAAATAAGATAGAATTAAAAAATAGAGGTTTCCATTTAAAAAAATGACTTTATAGGTTTTTGAATCTACTTTTAATTGTCCATTTTGATCACCCTGTATGAATGTATTACAAAATATCAATACAGCCCATTAGAGTAGGTCCCCATTTCCAAGGAAACCAACCATAACTAATTGATAAAGGCTTCGTTTAGAAAGATTTCCACCTATGTTTTGGCCTGCAAACGTCATTTTGACAAAAATTTGAAATTTGTCAAAAACGGTTAGACTTGGGTATAGGACATTATACATAAAATGTGTCAAAATTAATTTAATTTGAAAAATTCAAACATGTTTGAATTTTCAAATTTGAAAAATGTTACTATCTTTAACAATTTTAACTAACATTACTACTGACGAAGATAACTGTAAGTGTTATGGAAACGTTTAGATTGTATAATTTAAGTACACCATTAAAAATCCAAAAGATAAGTATTTTATTATGAGTGTTAATGGTGAAAGTTTACATTTTCATGTGTCTAAAATTGTATGTAGAATCTAAATATGTAATAATATATAGGGTTTTCTATTTAAAAAATTTGAAATTACTTCTAAGCTTTTATGATCTACCTGTATAATTAAAATATTTTTGGAATATGCACCAGAACATATCTTACAACTTTTGTATTTAATTTTTTTGTATCTCTAAATAAAGAAGATATGTGACTTTGTCACACTAATGACTGTGTGTATATATATATATATATATATTGTCCATTTTGATCACCTGTATGAATGTATTACAAAAATATCAATACAGCCCATTAGAGTAGTCCCATTTCCAAAAACCAACCATAACTAATTGATAAAGGCTTCGTTTAGGAAAGATTTCCACCTATGTTTTGGCCTCAAACGTCATTTTGACAAAAATTTGAAATTTGTCAAAAACAGTTAGACTTGGGTCTAGGACATTATACATAAAATGTGTCAAATTAAATATTATCTTTTGGGATTTTTATGGTGACTTTAATTATACAATCTATTCATAATTACAGTTATCTTCGTCATAGTAATGTTAGTTAAAATTGAAAGATGTAGTAACAATTTGTCAAATTTGAAAAATTCAAACATGTTTGAATTTTCAAATTTGAAATTGTTTACTATCTTTTACAATTTTAACAAATTACTACTGACGAAGATAACTGTAGTTATCAAATGTTTAGATTGTATAATTTAAATACCATTAAAAATCCAAAAGATAAGTATTTTATTATAGTTTAATGGTGAAAGTTTACATTTTCATGTGTCTAAAATTGTATGTAGAATCTAAATATGTAATAATATATAGGGTTTTCTATTTAAAAAAATTTGAAATTACTTCTAAGCTTTTATGATCTACCCTGTATAATTAAAAATATTTTTGGAATATGCACCAGAACATATCTTACAACTTTTGTATTTAATTTTTTGTATCTCTAAATAAAGAAGATATGTGACTTTGTCACATAATGCCACCCTGTGTGTGTATATATATATATATATATATATATATATATATATATATATATATATATATATATATATATATATATATTACTGTCATCAATTTCACCTCTTCGACATTTTGTTTCATTTTCAACTTCTAGTTAAAAAAAATAGAATTACTATAAACGTTTGCAATTGTGTAGATTGAAAACAGTATGTATAAAAAAACACGAGAAACCACATCCCATCAATTATAACCAACAACTTATTTGTTTATTACTATCATACCAATGGAGTATTTTACTCATGGGCTCTCTGCATCACTGAACAAGTTTGTGGAAACCTAACAATAACACAATAAAAAATAAATATGCAAAATAATTGAATAAATAATTACTAAATCCATTGAAGTGAAATAAGATACTCACTTGAATTCAATTCCTCAAATAGTTGGCCCTTTTTTTTTAAAATTGTGCAAAAAGATGAATGTATTTACACATATTAAATTGAACTGCTGAATCCAAGCATGAACATATGTATCTGTGGATGCAAATTTCACATTGAGGACAAGTTAGTTTGCAATGAAGGTTGTTGTCACAACCCTTGTTGATTTCTTAAATAGAATACATGTCATTTTTTCTCGCTGAAAGAACTTCCCAGCCACATGTGTCATTGACTATTATTGAATTTAGATCCAAGGATAACATTTTCTAGTGCATATGTCAAAATGCCCTAATTTTGCTTGAAAGTTTACCAATGTGTGTGACATATAATCTATTCATTAATTTAAATCTCACAAATTACATAATTGCACGAGTGGAATTATCAAGTCGTTTTACTTTTGTACTCTTCAAGAATATACGTTTAATGGTGCCATGCATTTTTTCCAAATGCATATTCGTATTAATTCCTGAATGTAGTCTATAACAATAAGCCCAGCACTGACGGTTATTGAAATAGTATTCCTTAAAATATTTCAGACATTAGTTATCCTCACTTCAAACGCAATTGGATCCGTCTCCTGCAAAAGTACCCTTATCTTCTTGTATATTAAAACCTGGAAATTTATTACTCTCAATTAATAAGCATACCTACTTAAAATTTGTACAATTAGTTTGCCTGCTTTTCTTGAGATTTTACTTTTGACAGATTCTTCCTCCACGCACGGTCTACGTGTCACGTACAATAAAGTCTAAAGCAAAATCATAAAATTATATATGTTATACTGACCGTTTTTACGGTATGCCCACTTGTATCCATGCGTTAAAATAAGAATCAGCCAAATCTGTCATTAGTATCTTCTTTTTAATAAGCCCAGTGCGTTCTTTTATTCCAGAAAAGAATAAATTTAGAATGGCTTTATCCGCTCGATTAGAGATTAAAAAACTGCAAGGAAATCCTTCGCGAATGTCATCAAGAACAAGTAATGTGTTCATTTCGAAATCATAACTATTCATTCCGTGGGTACCATCTAGACAAATAGCATCCTGACCATATTTCTTTAAAAATTAGCATTGGGCAGATGACATAATTATTAAAACAAAGTCTTCAATCTTAAGTTTATAGTACAAGATGCCGTGTCCTTCACTTTTCATTTCATTCACCCATGCGTTTACACTCACAGCATCCTTTTTTACTAACACTGATGACAAGTTAAAATTACTCTCAATGTTGTGAAAACCTTTTTTTCTCAATAAATGAATTCTCTTTGTCTCTGAATCTAAAATTGATTTAGCCACTTCATCAAGTATTGAATCAAATGGAACCTTTAACACCAATTTTTGGGCTAACCCTTCGTCTTTATTCGAGGACGATTGTCCAAGTTGGACATCATGAGATTTTATATGCAAGTGTAGATTTCGTTTGTGGTTGAAATTCTTGCAACAGTCGAGTAAAGAGAAAGTTATTTTGTTTCTTTAAAGGTGCCAAGGCCAAAATTTTATCAGGATGTTATTTTTTACATGTTTGCGTAAATTTAAGTCACTGAAGTTGGTTAAACACTCCAAGCATTTAATATTATTTAGTTTTTGTTCCATCTTTAGAAACTGTTAAGTATATGTTGTTACTGCAATTAATTGATTTTAATGCACAATTATTGGAATTTGCAATAACTTACATTTATGTAGATTCCAACCGCGATTCAACGTTCCTTTAAATTAAAATCTGTACACACTTGCACTCTTACGCCTGGTTTTTGTATTGTAGGTAAATCCGAGATGGTGTAAATAATTATGTAATAAATAATTGGTGTAAATGTTCTCAATACAAATCGTTAAAATAACCACAGACACAGACACTCAATGAAAGATAATGCCGTTGACTCAGAAGGTAGATTAAATCAGGACAGGTTCATGCTTTTTGATTGGCTTAATTACCACAAATGTCTGCTTAGTTATTTCCCCTTAACATCAATATAGTAACTGCAATGTAACAATAATAAAAATTATCTCTGACGCCAAGTTATTTTTGTTTTACTATGCTCGGAATAACTAAACCGAGGATACAATAAAAATTAGCCAAAATGTCAAAATAAAAGATATACAAACTATGTTTATTAAACATTTGAATTTAGAATTATATAAAATATATCTTACACTAGTTTTAATAGCCTTAATTTACTAAATTAGGAGTATAAATACCTGTTCTAAAATTTTGTACACAACTTTTTGATAACCTCTGGTATCTAAAGGAATGCGAAAATTTCAACCAAAGGTAATGTAATCTTTGCACAAATATTGCGCAATATGTCGTAATAACAATGCTGTACGTTACCAAAGTTCAATTTATCTTCATGAAATTTGAATAATCCAGTGTTTATTCTCTCGAAAGTTCAAATAAAAAAATGTGATCTAAATTTAGATCAGAATTAAATGCAAAATTGTAATCATAAGCATCGAAAATTCCGAAAGTAATAAAAGTAAAAGTGGTAAAAGTGCCTGCAAAAGCAAATGTTTTAGTTTTAATATAATATGAGCTAAATGTATCTTACCATTAAATCAATGGCACTTTTCACAAAATTTAGGTGGAAACCAAAGATGGCTCTGCTCAAAACAAGGTACATCATGCAATGGAAAAAGGACGCTCACGATATCAGGTGATATAGGGGTGCGCGAAAAATTATGTGTAGAAAATAATTCAAAGATATGGGAGTATAAACCCTAAGAAGATACACCAATGCAAGTTAAGTTGCCTACCACATACAGTTCATTAATAATTAAAAACTTTTTTTTATTTACCACTAAATGAACGAAGAACGTAAATTATGGACTATTTTTAATACAACTCAAAATGGGTCTGTTACAATGGTAAATGTCAATTCGTGAACTGTCGATTGCTCTCGACTGTGGTATTATCTCGCACAAGCACTCGTATATATTCGGAGATTGAGATCATTAGTTGTGCTTGTAGACTTGACGTAAGTCCAAATTCCGATGAATGCGACCATTATTTATACAATTATAAACAATGTTATTCTAGTGTATATTTTTGAAGTTTAACAACTACTATTTAAATTTTAACTTAAATTATTGATGTTTTTGTAAATGATCTTAATTTACGATTTGTATAAAGTTAAATTAAATAGAGACCTTGAAATATTTGGTTCTATTACTAAATTATTCAATATGTCTACTGAGGATGAAAAAATAATAAAAATCGAGCCCAAAGAAGAAGTACTAATCAATTTATTCCTTACTGAACAACGTATCTTATTAAACAATGATATAAAAGAAGAAATTAATTTCAGTTCTGCAAAGATATATGAATTTGGAAATATTTTTGACATTAAGGAAGACATCAAATCATACTGTACAAATCCCATTAATAGAACTGAGATAGATCTTGATGTAAAACCAAGTGTAAAACACACTCCACTTAAATTATATAGATGTGACGAATGTGACTATTCAACAAAATTGAAACGCAATTTAAAGTATCATCTGGCCAGTCATACTGCACATAGTACATATAAATCTGGTCAGTGTGACTATTCTAAAAAAAAGGGAAAAAGATCAAAAAATCATCAATTGATACACTATTCAAATACTAATTGTGAATGTAACCAATATTCAACAAAACGGAAGTGTCACATTTCAAATGCTAATCACAAATGCAATCAATGTGACTATTCAACAAAGTGGAAGGGCAATTTAAATTATCATCAATTAATTCACACCACAAATACAAATTACAAATGTGATCAATGTGACTATTCAACGAAACGGAAGAACGATATTAAAAGTCATCAATTAATTCACACTTCAAACACTAATTATAAATGTGACCATTGTGACTTTTCAACAAAGTGGAAGAAGTCGTTAAAAATGCATCTATTAAATCACTCTTCAAATACTAATTACAAATGTGATGAGTGTGACTATTCAACAAAATTAAAGGCCTATTTAAAAAAGCATCAATTAATTCACACTTCAAATACCAATTATAAATGTGATCAGTGTAATTATTCAACAAAACGGAAGAACTGCTTAAAAATTCATCAATTAAATCACACTTCAACTCCTAATTACAAATGTGATCAATGTGGCTATTCAACAAGGGTAAAGGTCTATTTAAAGAACCATCGACAAACTCACACTTCAAATATTAATTATAAATGTGATCAATGCGACTATTTAACAAAACGGAAGGGCGATATCAAAAGTCATCTATTAAGTCACACTTCTAATGCTAATTATAAATGTGACCATTGCAACTATGCAACAAAATGGAGGAGCTCCTTAAAAAATCATCAATTAGTTCACACTTCAAATGCTAATTACAAATGCGATCAATGTAACTATACAACAAAAAGGAAGGGTGATATCAAAAGTCATCAATTAAGTCACACTTCTAATGCTAATTATAAATGTGACCATTGCAACTATGCAACAAAATGGAGGAACTCCTTAAAAACTCATCAATTAGTTCACAATTGAAATGCCAATTACAAATGTGATCAATGTAACTATTCAACAAATCGGAAAGGTGATATCCAAAGTCCATCAGTTAATTCATATTAATAAATGTGACCATTGTGATTATTCAACAAAATGGAAGAAGTGCTTAAAAATTTGTTTATTAAAACACTTCAAGTACTAATTATAAATGTGATGTACAGGAAAAACGAAATGACGATATCCAAAAGTCATCAATTAATTCATACTTCAAATACCAATTATAAATTCGACTATTCTACAAAGTGGAAGAGCGGCTTAAGTTCATCAATTAAAGCCTTAAATTAGTTTTTTGTCTAAGATTAAATGGCACTTGAAATGCTAAGTACAAAAGTGATCAATGTGATAATTCAACAAAGGTAAAGGTCTATTTAAATAATCATCAACAAACTCGCACTTCAAATATTAATTATAATTTGATCAATGTGACTATTTAACATAATTAAAGCGTAATTTAGTAATCACAATTAATTAAGTCAAATACTACCTACAAATGTGGTATGTAATTATTCAATAAAACTAAAGCGCTATTTAAAATATCTAGTATGGAACACCACGTGACCTTCCAACCTACAACATAGCAATTAAAAGAAATGAAATAATTTTAATAACATTTTTTTAACGCTCACTTTGTCTGTCCGGTTCAAATCTTGTAATTGAATTTTCAACAACTTCCTGATCTCCGATTGAGCTAAAATTTGGCATACATTCTTGATGACAATATTATACGAAGATGTGTTTTTTGCTTTGACTTTTGCGGCCAAATGTGGTCGAAATTTTTTTAAATATAATTATGCAACATTGTAAACGCAAAAACAATAATCTGAGTCAAACAGACGTTTAAAATTTCATGACAGATAGAGGTTAATGGACATCTAGATGTTTACTTGCATTACAAGAAATGAAATAATTTTAATTTCAATGTTTTTAGCATAACTATGCAACCTCTTTTTTTTTATAGGTTCATAACGAAAACAGGCAACATTACAAAAACAATAATCTATGTCAGAATGACGTTTAAAACTTCATGTCGTATAGAGATTCATAGACATAAATACATCTTAACGTAAAAAAAAATTCCAAAGCCTCCCGCTTCTATAAAAAATCAATAATACAGCTTTAGCATTTTCAATCATATTTATTTAATTTTAACATTTTTTTTCTCTGTACTTTATAAAGAAAATTTATGTAAAACTAAATTTTCTTAAAAAAATACGTCTACACTTTTTCTTATAAAATTAATCGTTACTTGCAGATAATGAAAAAATTTGAACCAACGCTTAAATTCTACCTTAAGAATTGTTTGCTGCTAAATTACGCCTCATATCAAAAAAATACATAGAACATAATTAATCGATATGTTTAAGGTCTATATCTAGGTATTTTTATATCTTTGAAATATGCAGTTGTTTTAGAAATAGTTGATAAAAACCAAAAACTACCCCTAATAAACCCTCCTTATCCGCCGCTGGATTTCTCCCAAAATCTAATCAGCTTTAAGCCCAATGAAAACAAGCATAAATACAAAATTTTAAGTAGGTATGTATTTTCGTTCTGGAGTTATCATAGATACTAACATCCATACACATACATCCATATCCACACACCCGCACGCACGTCCCCCACACGCACGCGCACACACGCACACACTCACTCTCAGTCACACTCACATTCACATACACCAGACATAATGGCCGATCTTGGCCAAAAGTTATAAAATGAATAAAAAGCAACAATTAATTCACATGTCCAATACTAATTATAAATGTGATAACTGTCACTATTCAACAAAGAGCTGCTTAAATAAAGCATCTATTAGAACACTAATGACTTTTTCGACTTATTGCACTGGTGCGTCACTGACTTGAACTGAAATTTCTTTGAATGTTCAACTTTTATATCCTAAAGCGAAATGGAAAATTTTAATATTCATCTTTTAATCAGGGGTGCATTGAGTACTGCACCAGTGTAATATTTTATGCGCTGCCCAAAATAGGTCGTATTAATATTCAGTGCTCAATAAAAATGGGTGATGTAAACCATAAGTTAACCATCCACAAAATAGGAAGGTGATTTGACCGGATCCTGAAGGTCTACACACACCAGCTACCAGAAATTTGCTTTGTTGACGAACGTCACAAGTTTCAAGCTTGAAATAAATAGCTGCCATGAGAATGGCGACACGTATTTTCATTTGTTGCATGTATGGGCCTATCTTGATTAAAAATGACATATTAGCTTCTACTGCGTTTCATTTTAATTATTGTAAAAACCATTCAAACAAATTTGATGATTTTGTGTAGCAATACATAACCGACTCCACGGTATCAATTTTTGCCAAAAAATTATATCATTCATTTAAAATTAATGTCACCCCCCCTCCCCCCAACCCTTACGAAATTGTGTGCCATAAAATTTTAATTAAGACATCAAAGTACGTCCCCCTTTTAACATATTAACATCCTAAAATTCTATTTTAAATAGTCAAACGGTTTTCGAGATATCTCCTTGTAACACTTTTAAAATATTCACACTGTAGAAGTCCAAATGTGTTTTCTATGAACAGTCTTTGTAGTAAAAAATACCTTGTTAAATTGTCGTTCAGGTTCTGTGAGCGTTGTTCCCCTCATCCATGTAGCATTGCGTGTAAGGTCCTTTCTCACAATTTTTATATTTGCCGCGGCTAAACTGCAATCGGTCTTTAGATTAGAAACTAAAGAAGGGGGGTGGGTTCGTCGGAAGATTTAAACTTTATATATATATATATATATATATATATATATATATATATATACCTATATATAGTATATTATCCTCTTATGTACAATTATAACGTATTCACACTTAAACTAGGCTAATAACATTATGAACAACCAACATAAACATAAAATTGAGAAAAAATGAGAAAACAATTGGAATTTAATACTTAGACAGCGGCGTCGGGACATCCACTAGGTTGGTACGGAGAATTTGGATGTACTATTCCACTCACTCAGGAAGGCGGCTTAGTTTTGTCGAAGTCGTTTCTGTAAACAAATATTAATACTCCCTGGTTACACTCAATGAGGAACGTAATATTTAAATGATTAATAACGTTGCGTTTAATTAATTATTTATACTAGATACGGCCCTGTCTACAAAAGAAAAGAATAAATAAACAAACTACTGTTTACTTTAAAACGGGGGTTGCGCAGATCTAGGTCACTAGTGAAAATCGATATCCCGAGTTCACGGTCGTACGCATGATCATCGTTCACCGGCCTACTTACTGGCTGCTTTAACTTTAGTAATTACTGGAAGACGGATAGGCGTGTATGCTTCGTGAAACAATTTACCTTCGCGATCTATTACGTTCTATAATATTAATATCTTCAGAGGTTTACTTTCGCATTGAATTTAGGCTGGGCGGATTATACATGTTTGGGTGTATAATTAATATATTTACGCGTTATCTTCTGGGATGTAATTTTATGGTGGTGATTTCTTTTATGTAAATGAACGAAATCTCACGTAGATGCAAGCGAAAGTCACCTAAGTGTATACGCACAAAATGCGTATTTATTGAAGGCGTTTTTATACGTGCGGAATAAGATGGTGGAAAACAATTAATCGATTGCTTTCTTGAGAATCAATTACTAAGCACGTGGTTATCGATGTACGGTTTTTCTTCTCTACAGGTCTTTGACGGATACTCTACGTTTAATTCGTTTGTGATTACAGGCACTTCGGTCTTCGCCAGCGAGCTGGTGATTGCAGGTATTTGGAATGTAAGTGAGAGTAAATTATGAGAGCTGCAGGGCTGTACAGTCCTATCTAGCTCCCGTCGTCAGGTGTATGGTAGAGTGTAGTGATCTAGGTGACTTCGGGCTGACCCGTCGAAACACCTTTGGTATGTGTAGGTGGTGTATGCACACCCGATCGCTTCGGGACTTAGCCCGTCGCTCTCTGAGGGTTTTGTGTGTGTTATGCGTGTGTGTACACCCGATCGCTTCGGGACTTGCCCGTTGCTCTCTGAGGGTTTTTGTATGCGTATGTTGTGTATACACCCGATCGCTTCGGGACTGAGCCCGTCGCTCTCTGAGGGTTTAGTGTGTGTGTGTGTGTGTGTGTGTGTGTGTGTGTGTGTGTGTGTGTGTGTGTGTGTGTGTGTGGTGGGTGTGTGTGTGTGTGTGTGTGTGTGTGTGTGTGTGTGTGTGTGTGTAATGAATTACTCTACAGACTTACGTGTCGTTAATCACAAAGATCGAGGATAGCTATTTATTTACAAAATGTTCGCGGTGCGCGTTTGCAAATACAGGGAGCTAAACTCGCGGTGGTTATCACTAGGTCTGCGGCGATTTACTTTAAAACAATCGTCACGTGCAGGTTTTCTGGAACAGGAGTTAGTCTAACGGACTAACTAATACAGGAGCTGGTAAAACCAACTAAATAATTCTCGGCGGCGGGATGCGTTCACGAGGCGCGATGGAACTCTTCTCTAGGATCGGATAAAAAACCCTCTTCTCCTTTCAAAAGGTGCGCGGCGCGGTTATTATAGGGGACTCTCGGTAGGCGGAGGTGGCGTCCGTTTGGGGGAATCCTATCTGTAATTGGCGGAGATTACTCTGACGTATAAAACATTCGATGTTTTATGAAATCTACGTTTGAGGGGAAACAAATTAATTTTTGGTTGTGCAATCAAACGAAATACTAAGAAATATTAAATTAGGTACTGAGTAATATTGAATACTAAGAAATCTTACATCATTTCTTTTACGAGGGCTGATTGTTAAATAATTAATTAAAAAAATTCTGTAGTAAGGAATCGCGGTTCGTTACAATAAAAATGTGAATTCTTATATTTATTACAATATTTGTGATTGCTGTCTGCAAATGAAAATTTCTACAAAACTGAAACAAAGAGCAGCATTACAAACATTGAACTATAAATCTACTAATCGATATGTACCGGGTGTTCAAATAAGGAAGGACGCCGGCCATATCTCAGAAACAGTTTATAATACAGCTTCAGGAAAAAAAATATATAACAAAAGTGACCACGGGAAATATCTGGAAATTATTTCTAGAATTGTAGGTCGACCACCATAGGGGGTAACTGAATATCAAATATTAGAAATCTTACTTTCTCCAAAATTTTCCAAATTAAGATACATTCTGCACAATTTTGGTTAAACGGTTTTTGTTCTATTTTTCCAAGTAAGAGTTAGGGGAGAGTGGAAACCCTGTTTTGAAAAAACGCTCATAAATCCGGATCTGTTCCACAAAATTTTACAAACTGCGAAGAGATTTTATCCACCAATGGAATGTTTGTTAATTGTAATCAATCTAACCAATATGGCGAATGATAGAGGGCGCTGCTTATTATTATTTTTTTTTTTTGATAATATAAGTTCCCTTGAAAATATCAAATGAAAAATTGTAAGTAAGTTGGACTGCGGATTTAAAAAATATGCTTAACAACAAAACAGCGCAAACAGGATGTCGATATCTTTTTCCTAGCCAGAGAAATCTTAAGAAATGGTCGGATGTGTAACAACAATATCTCATTATCACTAAAAAGAGTACCTATAAGGTATCCATATACATGTTTTTGATTATAACGCACAGAGAAACAACTATTTTAAAAAACAATGTTTGTGTCGTATATGACTTCATCATGAGAATAAGAAATAAAAATTATAATTTGGAAGCGATAGTTTCTATAAATCGTCGTCACAGTGTTGGCTGTGAAACAAATGAATGTGTTGACACGGCAACAAGTGTTACACGTCAACCTACCAAATGGATTTAGTATTTGCAGTACATTTTTTATGTTACTTACTCTTACAAAATGCCTGTTTCAAACGTCTGTTAGCTACTTATTTTCAATGTCATGAAAATGCAACAATTGCTTCGAGGGTGTATGCCACACATTACTCGCAAAGAAGAGCATTTGAAAAAAAATTTTTTAAGAGATTGGCTACAGTGAAAACCGGATGGCGGATATAGTTTTCCTAGCCCGAGAAATCTTAAGAAACGGTCGGAAGTATAACGAGCATGTCGCATTACCCAAAAAACAATATAAGATATCCATGATTTTTGTGAACACAAGTAGGTCAGTAAGTATGGAAACAAATGAAATTATAATATCAAATAATTATTTAGTTTTGTTATAAACATAAATATTAAAGTAACCAAAACAAAAATTTAATTCATGAACAGATAAACAAGCAGTAAAAAAATAAATAATTAATAGAGTACTTTTAATGTCTTCCCAAAAATGTTCTAATAGTTTGCCATCCTTTTCTATGCAGAGACGGAGCCTTTTGCGGGTGGAGAAAACAGCAGCTTGAATCTCTACAACAGAAATGCTGTTAACTGCATTCCTGATTATATCCTTCATATCGTCTCGGGATGTTGGCCTAGTGTCAAAGAATATATCTGTTATTCTTCCTCATAAATAAAAGTCTAAGAAAGTAAGTTCCGGTGATCCAGGTGGCTTCTCCCTATACATTTAGCAGGAAACGTATTTAAACATTCCCTTATATTCACGGAGAAATGTACGGGACATCCGTCGTGTTGGAAAAACATGTTTCTTTTTGTTTCTAATGATACATCCTACAAAACCAGCGGTAGTTGTTAAAGAAATAAGGTCCTATAATTTTTCCTTCTATTATACCACATCAAACATTTAATGACCATCGACCTTGATGCTGTACCTCTTGCATCCAGTGTGGGTTTTCCCCAGACCAATTGTGCATGTTATGCAAGTTAACTTGTCCTGCGCTGATAAGTGATGCTTCGTCTGTCCACAGAATATTTGAGAGAATACGAGGGTTTTCGCGTCATGATTTGTAACCAGTTACAGAAATCCAATCTTTGATCAGAATCTATTTCCAATAATGCCTGATGAAGGGCTATGTGATATGAAATATTTATAAAGATTATTTAAAGTCTGTGTTTCTAATAAACTTCAGTAGGTAAGTATGATAGTGTATTATTACAAACCTGTGATCCGATCAAATATTGTGCATAGTACTTATGGAAAGGCCCTAATCCCTTGGTATTTGTCTTATGCTGATGTGCGGATCAATGGATATTAATGAAAGAACATTTACATTATTTTATTTGTAAGGCCCATAATTTTGAGCAGGTTTTTTTTATGAGTTACCCTTACTAATTACCACTATGTGGATTTCTTTTTTTAATCTCGGCTAGTCAGGAATTTTGGGAAGTGGGTTTGTAGACTTATATAACTGTTAAACAATTTCGTACCCAGGTTTAATACATATATTTAAAACAAACTTCTGGAATTATAATAAAAAAAAATTGATATTCTGGTAAAACAAATTAAGCATTCAAATTTAACAAAATGATGGAAAATAAACAAAAATAATTTCTAATGCAGCGCCTGGTATTTGGGCAGCCCACCGCACATCAGAGTAATGCTGGTGTCGTTGAAATTTCGGCGATAAATCCTAAGATTTATAATGTTTCAAGACAGGTGTCGCCGGTTTGGAAATTTCCTGTAAACAAGCGCGTTATAATGCAGTGTTCAAAAATTTAAATAATTGTGGTTTTGTTTCTTTATAAACAAAAATAATGTGTTCAGGTGAAAATAATACAAGGGTGTGTGTACAATTCAAAAAGGAGGATTACTGTGATTTAGACAGGTAAGTTTATTCTGGTTATATATTTTACCTTTAAGACAATGTTGCTTGAATTCGAGGTTAGGGCGTATTTCAAATCTTTATCGGGGACTGGCTCTTTTATTACTTATATTTTCTTATATTTTTAACGTTTTGAATTACGGAACAGGTTAAAGAAAAGCAGGCCCTACACACGATTTGATAATTACACGAATAGTGTTAATACAAATTCTTGTTAGGCAACGGTTGTATGTGATTTGTTTAATTTTTGGGGTTTGTACACACGGACTAAGGGTAAAAGACTAATTCTAAAATAACTATAAATAATATATACAATTAAATATGTACAAGGTGTTATTCAACATTTTGGAATTCGCAATTTAAGGTTTGTAATGGTTCATATGATATAGGGAATATTTTCAACAATGTGTTGTTGAAAATTTGATAAGAGTTTATTCACTACTAAAATGGAACGTTGACCTTCGTTTTATTTGTATAAAGTGGATGATTCTTTACACTTTAATTGAAGGTGGTTACTTATTTGCGCAATGGAATTTTATTGTCTTTAAGAAGAATTTCCTTAAAGTTTTAATTATTAAAGCGCAAATAAATCTCGTTAATGTAATGGATTTCTTATTGTAAAATAGAAATTCTTTTACTTTGAAGTAAAACGTAAAATTTACTTTCTTGTTGTATAAATTTAATGTTTTACACAATTCAGGTTTTGTTTTCGGTAATAATTTGGATTTGATATTCAGGTGTATTTTCGTGATATACAGGGGGAGTAAATTATAAGTGTTGATAGCCAAGCAATGAGCTCGAGCTAAATCAACAAATTCTAGAGATTCTATTATTCAAAGCTGGAACGGACACTTTGAATATATAGAACTATGTACAGGAGGTTCAGGATATATTGGGTGTTCGTTTATAATTTCGTTAATAGCCAAGCCAGTGGGCTCAATAGTCTAAATTAACGAATCTTAGAGATTCTATTTATTCAAAGCTGTATCGGATACTTTGAATATATAGAACTATATACAGGGGTTCAGGATGGGATTTGTAAATTGCCGTTTTCTGAGGTAAATGCGCGTGATCGGGCAACCAGGCGTGGCTTTATATTTTAGCCCCATTAACTAGAAGAAGCCCAATAATAGTCCCGGTGACCGCCGGTGTTAACCAGTCAATCTACCTAAGACCAGTATAATACGCAAAACCTCTTTGACGTCAATTAATTTCTTAAGGATGGTTTGTTAATAGAAATTTTTAGGTATTACCATTATTTTCGTAAAAATTGATTATACTTCGGAGTATTTGAATTCTATTTAATTCAATTGAACTTGCTTTAAGAGCGGGTCAGGCGGTTATGTTCTCGAATAGAGAATTCCAGGTGTAATAAATTATTACAAACGGACAGGCAGGAGAGAGTATTTGCAGAGAAGCGTTCTACAAACAGAATTAATTTAAAAGTGCCAAAATTTCGCTTATAAACCTTGCGAATGAGTGGGGTTTTACGTAGGAAATGTCGCAACGTGTCTGCACATCGTGAAAGTGGGGTACCGGTGCGTACGCAAAAGTGCTGATTATTTACATTTATTTAGAACTGGAAGAAAATGAATTATTATTTAAACATTATCTTAATAATTTTCATTAAAATAACAATTTATTTGTCTTACCCAATTCTGGCTCATTACATCTTCAATACGGTCTTTCGAATTTCTCTTGCGTTTGGGTCGATGAATTGATCCGATTTGTCTTAACCTTGTAGCCAATCTCTCAAAAACTTTTTTTCCATGAGGTTTTTTTTCTACGGGTAATCTGGGGCCTCGAAGCAATTGTTGCATTTTCATTACGTCGAAAATAAGTAGCTAACATCTCGGACCCTTCGACGTTTGAAATAGGCATTTTGTAAGAATAGCTAACTTATAAAAAAAGTACTGCAAACACTAAATCAATTTGGTAAATTGAAGGCTAACACTTGTTGCTGTGTAAACGCATTCTTCTGTTTCATAGCCAACGCTGTTACTACGATTTATAGTAAATACTGCTTCCAAATTATAATTATTATAATTTTAAATGTTTATCTCTTATTAACATGATGAACTCGTATACGACACAAACATTGTTTTTCGAAATACTTGTTTCTATGCGCGTTTTCATCAAAAGCATGGATATGGATACCTTATAGGTAGGGGAAAGGTGCACAAAATGACATAGAGTTTTCTTTAAGATCATTAAATATTAACACAAATTATTTATTAAGGAATCAATTAAAGAAAAGAACGCTAATAGTCTTAAGATACATATGTATTACAAAATATGTGTAAAAATAACAATACACTTTTAGTGGATCCAAAAAACATAAGAAGGTGCAAAATTTCATTTTACCCCACACACTTTTTATAACATTTTATTTTAAACGGTACAAATGTCACAAACAAAATTTTTAGTTCTTTTGAATCTGGGAGTTATTTTATATAACCGCCCTTCTTGGGTGGTAACCCAGCGCGGTTTTATTTTGCCTCGGCTATGCTCAGTCGTGTTTATAAATTCTTATTAAACGTGGTGTGGTTCGTATTATTTAGTGGGCTTACACTCACCTTAAATAATTATACGAAAACGGTTTTAGACGTATATTATTTAGTAATTTAACAAAACACAAAAATATTATTAACAAATTAAACTAAATATGTATAATCGGGCCCTTGGAGCTCCTTCCTCTCGTTCTCCTGCGGAAGTTGTTATTGGGTGAGAAGTCGTTTCTGTGAACAAGTATATATAATGTCTTAATCTACTCCTTACCTAATATTTATATTACGGTCGTGTTTTACAGAAGCGAGTGCGGTAGCCTCAATATAGTTTGGTCGGAAGCGCCAGCGCAACGAACTCGAGTTGTTTCTAGGTCACGGGAGAAAATCTGCGCATGGTATATTTAAACTCTTCAGTATCTCTGGAGCGCTGAAGCTGGTATGTCGTACTCCGATGAAGAAATATACGCGGAAGATTCGCGTACGCAAAGGCGAGATCTCTGGTCTATAATTATTTGATTATAACTGTAACTGTCTTCTCCCCCGACTCAAACCTAACTATATCTACTACCCAAAAATCAATCCCTCTTTCAAAAGTAATAAAAAAAAAACAAGAAACACTAACTTATGTTGGAATAGTTTCATAATAATTATTACATACGCAATTAAATACGCATTCGTTCGTAACAAACCCTATATTTACGTCTCTCGAGTTTCCCAGTAACAAAGATATCTTTTGATCGCAGTCGGCCCAGCCCTAATCAATCATTAGAGCAATGGCATTTTTACATCAAGGGCGCGCACAAGAAAAATTCCAAAATGATTTGTTACTCCCCTTCAGTAAAGCATTTGTAAGCGTGCACCTGCCACTCGCCCCCTAACGTGTTTACATACATATTAGTTACATTCCTTAGATAAAAATATATAAATAAAAATATTTTGAAAACATTAGTAAATTACGACGTATTACCAAGATATTAAAAATCCACTAATTATCTTTTCTATCGTGGTAACAATGGTGATTTGACAAACGTTTATTACAATAATAATACCTACAAGTTCTAAATACTTTTAAGTATTAGATCATGTATTTTTTTATTTATCTTCACATAAATGTATACGTTTGGATAACAACCACAGTTATTGTCGTCAGTATGTGTTAATATCTTTAAGAATTATTTAAGATGTCAAAATAAGTTCATGAAATTTGAAAATTAAAACCGCATTTATTTTTATTTATTTCATAAATTTATTTTGACATCTTAAATCATTCTTAAAGATATTAACATTTACTGAGGACGAAACTATAATTATCGAAACGTAAATGTAAATAAAAATAAAAAATACACGATTTAATATCTAAAAGATAAGTAGGTACCTATTCTAATTATGTATGACAATCGTGAATTTTTACATTTTCATACATCAAATTTGCAGTTTTACCTTAATTATTTGTTACCATAACTACTTGTCATTATTTTACTTATATATTTTTTCTTGATAATGATACATGTTGTATTGAAACGCGTTGGAAATAAATATTTATATAAAACAATTATGGAATTATATTTCAAACATTAGTGCTATTTACCAAAAATATCCTTATTTACGTTAGATTATTGACCCGTAGGTATTCATAATGTTATTGTTTATTTAATAAGCATATGTACACTTTTGTTGACAAAAACAAATTAACCGTATTTCTATAATACTTTATTTTTCCTCGTCCCTGGACTATAACCTGAAATAATTATGATTAAGTGTACAATATACGTTACTATTTGACTTAAAGCATGATAATTATTATTCTTTTTCTTCGGGAAGGTAAAAAATCCACCACCATAGTTTAAATAATTGTGATATATATATATATATATATATATATATATATATATATATATATATATATATATATATTGGGATGTTTAAAATTAAACTGTGGGGATAGGTATTAATTAGATATAATGAGGGGATAGGGATCAATTAGTATTAGGTAAAATAAATTTAATCTGGATGTGTGTATAAGAATTACACTTTATAAAATTTTTACAAATGTATAAAATTTATTCTGAATATAATTTACTTCCAACGCATGCGTTGTAATGTAATTAAGTGAAGTAATAATGTCAAAATTGTCAAATAATTTGGAAATTTACTGTTTATGTTCAACAATGAAAATAATTTAAATTTTTGTTTGCTTTACAAGTGTTTACACAAGTAATTGTTTGAAATTCTATACCAATACATATATCTAATGAATAATAATTGCAGGAAATTTACCAAATAAATGTCCACAATAAATAGGGTTATATAAAAAATGTGACTCACATATACTGTCCTCAATGCAAATTGATGTCTTCGAGTAGTTCCAAATTGATGCAGGCACTTTCCACTCGATTCTAGCTGTTACCATACACCCATATGCAGCTGACCGGTACTTGGATTGTCGATGACAGCAACTTCCAAAAACTAATGATGTTTCTTTCCAAATCGGCAATACTCCAGTCACTTTTTTTTAATTTGGTAAAAATTTTTTTATTTAAATAAATTAAAACTTAATGATTGTTATCGGTTAAAAAAAATGTTTAAATGTTGTTCAAAATTTTGTTATTATATCACTTTATTTTTTTAGATGCCGGATCAAATTTATTTTATTTAGAAAAAATTGTACCCAGAAATAAAACATCAATAACCAAATAAATTTGGTAGAACGGAATTAAATTAAATATGATAACACGAAAAACTCTTAACAAAATCGTAACACAAATTAAACTCGTACAATATTTTCCGAAAACTAGCAGGTATCGGAGACCGAACTATTTTATTTAAATCGCCGGTATAAAAACAATTGCTCTCGAATAATTTCTGCGTTAAATATAATTTTCTTTACGATGATTAAATTAGGTTATGAAAACTTACTTTTTTACACAAATGCACAACACTGCTTTAACCTTATATTAAATTTTAACAAATTCTAGAGAGTTTAGCATTTCCAGGGCAATTCCTTTTATACCTTTTTGGTTGTTACTAAAAATTTAATTTTTTTTCAGCCATATAACCTAAGTAACTAAGGCTCTGATTGGTCGAAACATTTACAAATTTGGACTAAAATGGAAATTTGGCCATAACTTTCTTATACATTAACGAATTTAAAAACTAACAACAAAAATGAAAACTACATAAAATTTCGAACAAAAAGACACCTAACAAGCTATGGTTCCTAAAAATAATATACGAAATCACTTAATCTAAATTGAATATGCTTATAACTATTTAAACTTACAAGCTACACTTAATCTAATTACATAAACGGAATCCTGAGAAATTTTTACATAAGAACACATACTTTTAGTGTTAGAAATATCGAATTTAAAGGAATTTTAAGTTTATGTAAAAATATTCTAAATTCACCTCAAATTTCACACAATTTTGCGGTGAAAAGCAATGTATCCTTATAAAAACTGTGAGATACTGAGAAAGAATGCCTATTAATTGCTTTAAGAGCAAAATTAAAGCTTAATAATATGAAAAAACTATAAAATTATGCAAAAAACCTAGAAATTATAACCTAACCAAACTTAAATCTAAAATTGGAAACAACTCACATTTAAAAATGTTTTCAACACACAAAATGTTATGTTATAGGTTTGTAATACTTGTCTTTAATATTTTCACTATTCATTTCTAATACACTGAGTCATATATTGTTGCATTAAAAAAAGTCCCTTCGTCTAACACACTTACTGAAATTTTCATTATAAAACTGTACATCACTATGAATGTCTTTATGCTAAATTGTTCTATGCATTGTTCTTGCTGTTAAACTTACATCACAATGTTCGTCACTGAGTTGCTTCCAGAAATACGTGCGAAAAATGTCTAAAATGTCCATATTATAACCCTTTTATGAAATTTTTACATTTCCTGCTTTCGAAAACTATTTATACAATATACTTAACATAATCCTAACTATACAATTTATGTTTAAACACCTGTAAAGTGTTCACTTGCCAAAATACCCTCGAAAAATTGACTTTTATTGAAATAAATGAAATACTAAATTGACTTTACGAAAATAGGTGTATTTAACATTCTTGACATTTTTGTTGGTAGCACAATGCTTTTTATGATGAAACCAAACTATGTAAATAATATTCAGACTAATTTATACAAAACAAATCTATTTTAAACACATCGTGAACCAGATTTCTATAAAACAATGTCTCGCACATGTATCGAGCTTGAAATCACCCCTTTTTATTACTAAATTGTCATTTAAACTGTACGATCCTTCTTTTACTTCTTTCTGAACATCTCAATATATATATATATATATATATATATATATATATATATATATATATATATATATATATATATACAGGTGCACTTAAGCGGGATTGATCCATAACTTACTATTACAAATACGCAAACATTTCTTGTATAAAAGTTGTCTACAGTCATTAACTACACGTTTTAAAATTATTTTCAGAAATGGCGGACTTCCGGTTATGCCGGAAACTCGTTATTTTAAATAGAACAACCTATATATTATTACATTTTTGAATTTCTCGTTGAATTTAAAGGTCACTTTCATAACCATACTATGGGCCTACGTCGCATTGCTTCCGAGTTATTTTACATTTTATAGAAAAAATGACGTTTGCAGTGTCTCCGAAAACTTTCAATATCTCTAAGACGGATACTGGTAAAGAGGTGTCGCTTTCGTTTTTTACTTCCGAAAAGGGTAACGCATCATTCTCATTCATTGCCTAAAATCTTGCTTTTAGAATTCAATAATGTCTATCCCTCCGAAAATAATTTTTTTCAAACATGGATAACTTGTTTTTTTAAATGGAACCATCCATACTTTCTTACATCAGCGGATAGGAAATTAAATTTCCTTTCCATTGATGTAAAATTTGAATTTGTATCGTCATCTAGTTGTGTATGGCCTAATGAATATTTTCTGTAATAAAGGTGGCACCATCTACCGTTATTTAGGACTAATCAGGGTTTTATTTGTGGCACCATCTAGTAGTGTATTTTTAAACTAGCGAATGTTTTCTGTAATAGAGGCGGCGCCACCTAGCGGTATATTTCTAGGACTAATTAGGGTTGTTTATGGTGAAATATAGTGGTGTAAAGTATTTTCTTTTAAGGATATCAAATAAAAAAAATATGCACTTTGTCAACGACACGTGGAAATCGCGATGTTTTTAAAAAACATTAAATATTTCAAAAACTAACTAACTTTAGATGATAATAGACCTTAATAAAACCGATTCAGAATTAATAGAAAAATTATAAAATGTAATAAAATACAGGGTGTTCAATTTAAAAAAATGAAGTTGCATGCTCTCTAGTTCGTATGAGACACCCTGTATAAACGAAAATATTTTCTTTAAATGCGGATTTGATTATTGAAAAACTTTATATCTATCCCTATTGTGTTAGGAGATATCCTCAGTTGTCGCACTCCGCGAACACCGTACATAATTATTTTGAACTATACAGGGTTGTTCCAAAATTCAGATATGAATTTAATTTATGTTATGTTAAATGGGAAACCCTGTATATTATTTAAAATTCAGAAAGCCCACATTTTTTCGATTTTTTTGATGTCGGGATTGAATACATTATACAGGGTATTTGGAAAGATATGGATTGTTTTGTGTTGAAATTGTACTCATTTCAATTCCCTGTAGAACAATAAACTCTGTAGAAACGAATTATCTGTTGGCCAGTTGTCTTTCAGAATATTGTCTAGTATCGTACCCACCATTATTCATTTAGCTACTTGGGGTTTGTATACAGGGTGGCTCAGAACTCGGATGTGTCATTGTCTTCCTTAACTCAAATTAAACACCCTGTATTTTTTATCACTATCAAAGTCCTCTGGTACTCCTCTTTAATTTTTCTCAAAGGTTCCCTGTATCTAACGAGTAGTTATCGAGATATTTCCAGATATTTGATGAATTCGATACAAAATCTAGGATTATGATGTTTGTCTGGTCGTCATTGTGTTTGACAGATAAATTTGACAAATTTACTGCTGTTTGAGAAGGATTTGTCTTGCAAATGTGTCGAAACAATACAAATAAATCAATCTAGTGCACTATCTAACCTGTTTACTTGATACTGATAACATTAACTGTAAATATAGAAGAACAACAATAACGAAAGAATAAATAATAAAAAGAAAATGAGAACATTAAGTTAATCATATTAGGTGTTCGAAGTGACCTCCACCAACATCAATACAATGTTGAAGTCGATTCTCGAATGCCCGACTCACATTTCGCAATATTGTAAGATCAACACTCTTGAATGCTTCTGTAATTCTGACCTTCATGTTTTCTTTTGTCGTTGGTGGGTCATTACACACCATACTCTTTACATAACCCCACAAGGAAAAATCCACTTTAGTTAGGTCTGGTGATCAAGCTGACCAATGTTTAGGTCCTCCTCTGCCTATCCATCTTTGTTGAAAATAATTATTCAGATAGTCCTTGATAGGACCTGTGTTATGAACCGGTGCGCCATCATGTAGCAGCCACATGCGTTGCAAAATGTCGAGGGGCACTTCTTCAAGAAGAACTGGTAAATGATTTTGAAGAAACTGTAGATAAACAGTACCATTCACCGTTTCTTCAAAAACGTGTGACCCTATTATACGATTTTCCAAAACTCCACCCCAAACATTCAAGAGCCATCTTGTGTGGCTGTGTGTTCGTATCAAATGTGGGTTAGATGTCTGGTAATAGTGAAAATTGTGTCGGTTAACTCCTCCATTTTTCGAAAATGTTGCCTCATCCCCAAACAAAACAAAATCAAAGAAAAATGGTTCTTCGTCGATTTTCCATTTTGCCCATTGACAAAATTCTACTCTGCTTTGGAAATCGTTTACAATTAATTCCTGATGTAGTTGAACATGGAAAGGATGCATTTTATGTAATGACAGGATTCGTTGAACCGTACCATGGCTAATGCCTTTTTGAGATGAAATCTTTCGTATACTGGTATACGGGTCTTCTGTAACGCTCAGCAACACTTTGAGTTGGTTGTTATTGCATGTTTTCTTGCTTCTCTGTTGTGATAGTTAACTGATCCGGTACGGTCAAAACGATCCAACAATTTTCTCAAAGTAACTTTACTCGGTTGTCTCCGGTCTGGAAATCTTTCACGATATACTCTTGGCCCCAATAAACAGTTTGTGGTGCATTCACCAAGTATCCAAATCATGTCGGTCATTTCACGACGGGAAAATTGTTCACCATTCATCTTGTAGCTACTTTTCACTTCAACTATATTGAAACAAAAAAATAAATTGAACGAATAACTTAGCGAAACACTCTCGAACTGACAGGTATGTAAAATACAAAAACTTCGTGATAATTACTTTCAAACAGCGAATTGCAATGAATATCTGGAAATATCCCGATAACTACTCACATTAGGTAAAGGGAACCTCTGACAAAAATTAAAGAGGAGTACCAGAGTGTAACAACCTTTTTTTGTGGTTGTATTAAAAAATACGTTAATCTAAGATCATTAATTTATTTGGCGTAAAATTAGAGGAGTTTTTAATTATTTACATGTAAAATTGAGAAAGGCAACTTAAATTGCATTTCCTAGAACAAATCTTTTGGGTGTAATATTACATAAATAGTTTTAGTTCCCTTTCTTAAATAAATTGGATTTATATTATTGTATTCGCGCAAGCGTGAAGATTTTAAGGGGAATACAATTGAGTTATTCGGAAAGCTTTTTTTTTACTTCACTTAATGCTGACTGTTAACAGCAATAAGCATGATTTTTACTTAATTTTTTATATTTTGGTGCCATCAGAATTTTGGTGGTAAGTTATTTTTTTTCTCATTATATTTAAAACTAAAGCCTTTGCTTTTTTTTTAGGCACTCACTTTTATTTTTTTAAGTACTTACTTTTTAAGTACGCACCTTTTTAATCACTTAATTTGTATACTTATTAATCTTTAATGGCACGTATAAGTCAATATTTTACTGTACTATTATTTTAAATGGCAAGTTTTACTTGAGTTACCTTTACAACGCAAGTTCTACATTCTTTTACAAATAAATTTGGCGAATTAAACTTCAAGGAAATTCCATATTTTAAGGATAACTAAGCAAGACATTGACCTCACCATATGAACCATTCTGCTTCATAGTATCTGTCACAGTGTATGTACAGAACCGTTAAAAGGTAAAGTTTTTGTATAATTTAGTTTAGTTTATGACTTCTGAATTTTTCTTCAAACATATATTAAATAAACTTATGTATAACTTGTTATTTTATTTTCATTTGTGTTAATTTGTTTATAGTATTCAATATCTAGGTTTTGTTGTTCCTAGATAGATATATAAAAAAAGAAAGACAACATGGCGCTCGATAATTTATTATTTTTTTCATAATATTTTTGATAACGTTTTTGGAACCAAGTGAAAATAATCAAGCAGAAAAGAAGCAACTAGCATTTCAGGTAGGTTAATTAAACTCTAAATTAGAACCCACCCTTATATTCATCTACCGATGAGCCGACGGCAGTAGCGATTATTAAAAGGTAATTTTTTATATTAATTAAATTATTTGATCAATTACGAATGGTATATTACATCATCGCTTTTTTATTTAATGTTATAAGTTGGCCCAGTTTTAGTGTTTATACACTTGGAGCCGCTATTAATGTTACAATTTGACGCCTTTTAATAATTGTTGTTATACTTTGGCTTAAGTTAAGGTTATAAGAGGACTTTGATAGTGATAAAAAATACAGGGTGTTCCATTTGAGTTAAGGAAGAAAATGACACATCCGAGTATACAAACATCCCTGTATACAAACCCCAAGTAGCCAAATGAATAATGGTGAGTAACGATAGTAGACAATATTCTGAAAGACAATTGGCCAACAGATAATTCATTTCTACAGAGTGTATTGTTCTACAGGGCATTGAAATGAGTACAATTTCAACACAAAACAATCCATATCTTTCCAAATACCCTGTATAATGTATTCAATCCCAACATTAAAAAAATCGGAAAAATGTGGGCTTTCTGTATTTGAAATAATATACAGGGGTTCCCATTTAAAAAACCATAAGTTAGATTCATATCTGAATTTTGGAACATCCTGTATAGTTCAAATTAATTTTAAATAATGCACTATTACTTCCTCTACCCTTTTTGTTGGAGAACTTTTTTGATATCTATGAAACCAAAGGAGTTATCGAACTTTGTATCTTGGTTGGTACATCCTGTATATATATATATATATATATATATATATATATATATATATATATATATATATATATATATACATACATACATACATACATATATATCATTCAGAAAGAGATAAGCACAAGGAGAAGTGTGTATCTACTAATAAACACAATTGACCCATTAAAAGCCGTAAAAAAGGAAGTACCAGACAATGTGTGAAAAATTGATGATATACATAATACTTTTTTGATTAATGCAGTTTATTTCCGTTTTATAACATAACCGTCATAACCTCAGAAATTATTTGTGCTTTATGTTTTAGTCTATTCCATCTTTCCGCTTTTGCTTCTTAGTAAAATGGTTCTTTTCAAAACTCCTAGGTCAGCGTTTTTTATGAGTATTCACTCGCGGCAAAAGTTTACACTCCTAGTCTTTATTTTAATATTTTGAAAGAGATAAAAAATGGGAGCTCTTTTTAATACCACTTTCTTGTGTTCAAGAATGAGGTTTTTCTGGTTAAATTTTTCTAGTATTTAAATTGAGAATTAAATTTTTTATGTAGTGTTAAGTGAATTGAAGAGTAAGTTTTATGTTTGTCTTAAAGTTAATATACAATGGATTAGTAAACATTGTTCAACATAAACATAGATCTCATAACAGAAATTCGTATATTTTAGAATGAAACTACGCCACTGGAAGGGGTTGACAATAAATTGCAAATGTATTTTATGTAAATATAACATGAATCATACATTCAAGTTCAAAATACGTTTACAAGTTAACATTTAAAGCTGTTAACTAATTTTAATGAAACATAAATTAGTATTAGTAGAAAGGGCCCACTTATCCCCCCTCATTTTTAATCGAATCACGTCACAATTAAAATGGGTCACGCGACCCGCTCCTTCCCCCACGTGGCCATGCTCACTTCCAGCTAATTGTCCCGTGCGCTCATGCTGCCCCAAGGTGCGCGCCAATATATGGGCCTTAATTATAGAGATTAATTATGTTCCATGCAATTTTTTGATACGATGCGTAATTTAGCTGCAAAACAATAACATTCATTAGTAGGCTTTTAAATCATATAATTGCGTTTTAATGTTTAATAAATTTGTTGACTTTAAAATTTGTTGGTGCTGACTACGATAATTACAATTGATATTGAAACGTTTAAAGATTGTAAAAGGTGGGTTTAAATATCTTGGTCTAGTGGTTGTGTACCAAAATAACTTCGACAATCGGATTTGTGTTCGCTTCCCAGGTGGACAGTTTTATAATCCCCCAGACTTAAGCCCGGTATACACGACAAGGATTTATCGTAGCGATCCAACTGTGCAGTCCGTTTGTGCACTTTTATCGAATGTGTATATGGAAATTGACGCAGATTTTATTGATTGGTGCAAACGAAAAATCAATTCGATAAATCGTTGTCGATCGCGGTTGCACAGTTTTATCGTAGTGTGTCATAACGGAAGTTGGGCCAATCGTTCAGTTCGTTCACAAGTCTTGCTGTAGGCGGGCGTGTCCGTGCACGTTAAAACATGTAGCAAGAAAATTGTAGCGGAACCCGTGAGTTATTGGAAGAGTTTATCCAGTGCTATAAAAATGAAGTTTACTTGTATGGCAATAGGGAGACGGTAGTGAATAAAATAAATAACCTGCGAACTTCCTACAAGAAGGAACTCAACAAAGCCAAAAAGTCCTTAAAATCCGGAGCCGGAACTGATGAAGTCTATGTTCCTCGTTTGTGGTATTTCGACTTCATGAATTTTTTATATGATGAAGAAATACCAAGGCGGTCTATATCGAATGTTATGGAGGATGAAAATCAGATAAGACTTTATTAATTTATAGGTTATCTGGTATTTATAGGTTATCTTATTACTTATTAATACAATAAAAATAATAAATAATAATACATGCAGCTATATTTAAAACGTTTAAAATGTATAAAATGTATAAATTATCTTGCCAGGGGACTTTTCCCTCTTTCACAAAATAACTCATAAATTCATTTTGTAACAACTCTTTTTTGTGTTGTATAAAATACACCTCAATTTAGGATCTTTCCTTCATTTAATTCTAAATACAAGAAAATTTTAATTATTGAAATTTAGGTATGAGGTAAGCAACTTAATTTGCATATCTACATAGTGCATACTTTCGTAAAGATTTATATTCCCATAAACTGTTTTCTAGTCATTTGAGTTGCGCAAAGGCATTGGGCGCATGACCTTTTCATCTACTTCGAAAACCTCCATATTTTGCACTTCCTGTTTAATGTCGAAGCAGGGAGCTGCTTCTTTTTGATTTTTACCTAAATTTATGTGAAAGTGCCATCAAATTGGTGGTAAGATATATTTTTAATACATTTACATAAAATTAAAGCATTTGTTCTTTTTAGGCGCTTTCTTTACGTATTTTTTTACCGTTTTTTACTTTAATTATACTTTTATCATTACTTCAATTTACAACGTAATTGCATCTTAAGTACGCATTTGATTTTATTGTTGCGTACATTTTTCGTTTTATGATTGCAATTTTTTTGAATGGAAAACTTCCAATTAATGCAATAAGAAGTGGATTTAAAAGTTTTAAGAAGAAATTTATACGGATTTTATAAAGATAATTTCAGTTTGGGGTGCGGCTGATAACATTATATCAAGATTGCACAATGATGACGTAAGAATTATTTCATGCAGGTTAACCGCTTCGTAATCATATTTAGGTACCAGAGGTTGTCAAAAAGAAAAGTTTGTGAACAAAAATTTCTAAGGTATTTATGTAGTGATTTATTTAGTACTTTAAGCATAATTTTAAGACCTTCACTATTTCATCATTACATTTGATATTCAATAAACATAGTCTGTATATTGTTATTTTTTTACATTTTTATAAACTCGGTTTAATTGTTCCGATATTATAAAAAAACAATTTGGCGCCCGAGATAATCGAGCAGATCTAGTGGTAATTAAGCAAATCATTTTATTTGAACCCACCCTATTAATCAACCGACTGAGTCAAAGGCACAACTATAAGTGGTGTAAGGTTTGTGTTTTTGGAGAACTTATTATTTCATTATCTTATAACTTACTTTTTATTATTTAAAATTTTGTATACGATATACACCTACGGCACACCTTTTTATTACAATTTCTTATTTGTTTTGCTGTTATCTCAGAGTTTCCTTGACGAGAACGTTGTAATGGTTCAAGCGTTGATCTTCTTGTTGTAAGTCCTGACGACGTTGTACCCTCTTCAAAGTTTTTTCTATCAAAAGAATCTGATGAAGCATATGAAGAAATTGATGTTGTCATCAAATAATTATGCAAAACACAAGTTGCTCTAACAACTACTTCTATGTTTTCAGTTGACATATTAATTTGTGTTCTGTAAATTCTAAACCTTGCTGCTAGTATGCCAAATGCGCTTTCAACTATGCGGCGTGCTCGTGATGTTCGGTAATTATAAATCTTCTTCGCTCTACTATCCAAGTCATTTTGTCGAAATGGTTTCATCATATCTTTTCTAAGAGGAAACGCGTAGTCAGCTACAAAAACATACGGCAGCGTTCGTGAACTATTACTCAATGTGTCTTCTTTAGGAATATCTAAACAATTATTTTCCAACTTTTCGTAAAAAATCGTATTCAAGAACACTCCTCTATCTGATACTCTGCCATTTGTACCAAAACCAAACAGCAAGAATTTGTATTTTGCATCAACAATTGCCATGAGGACCATACTATGTCTATTTTTGTAGTTGAAATAATATGAACCACTGTTAGGTGGAGGCACGATATCAACGTGCTTACCATCAATGGCACCTAAACAGTGAGGAAAGTTCTATCGTTCATGGAATTCCCTTGCTATTGTTTTCCATTCATCTTCTGTTTGTGGTAACTGAAACAAAAATAGGAGATTCATTATTAATAATAATAATAATTTATTTCAAAAATTTAACTACTACAACTATTTCTACTGTATACTGTATACAACTGTTATTATATTACATACTGTAACTATTTTTCACATGATATATTTATTATGTTCAAGCGTTAATTATTTATACTATGAAATAATCAATTTATTGACTATTGCCTTGCCTATTGACTATGAGGATACCAAACTATATATTTCTTTTTTTACAGGAACAATCCACGTCGCAATACGACCCACTAACCCCAGGGCGATCTGATGAGGAAAGAGAGACACTAACACCAGGCCGATCTGATTTCGAAAGAGACACACCAACACCAGGCCGATATGACATCGAAAGAGACACACCAACACCAGGCTGATCTGACATCGAAAGAGACACACCAACACCAGGCCGATCTGACATCGAAAGAGACACACCAACACCAGGCTGATCTGACATCGAAAGAGACACACCAACACCAGGCTGATCTGACATCGAAAGAGACACACCAACACCAGGCTGATCTGACATCGAAAGAGACACACCAACACCAGGCCGATCTGACATTGAAAGAGACACACCAACACCAGGCTGATCTGACATCGAAAGAGACACACCAACACCAGACCGATGTGACATCGAAATAGACGTATCAACGCCAAATCGTTCTGATTCTGAAAGAGGCACGCTGCGACCAAATCGTTCAAAATCCACGAAAACTTCATATGAAGAGGCACTGCTTAGTGTGAAAGAGCATTTTAAACGTCCGAGGATTCCGAAAAATCATTTCGAATTATATGGAGGAAATGTAGGCATGAAATTACAAGAATTACCAAAACAGAATTATTGCTGAAAAAATTATTAATGAAACATTGTTCTTAGCTGAAATTGGTGATTTAACTACGTCACATACTGTCAAAACCAGAGATTTTATTAACACATTTTTTTTCCACTCAACCACACATTCAAGTATCATCTAATCAACCAAACGTTCAAACTGTCTCCACTCAACCACACATCGTATCATCTAATCAACTATACACTGAAACCTTTTTCACTCAGCCACGCATTCAAGCATCATCTAATCAACTATACACTGAAACCTTTTCAACTCAGCCACACATTCAAGCATTTTCTAATCAAGCAAACGTTCAAACTGTCTCCACTCAGCCCCACATCGTATGATCTAATCAACTATACGCTGAAAACTTTTCCAACCTTGATCAGCAACATGCTCAAACTCGCGATTCTCTACTCCACACGGCTGCTTAATTTGTACGTTGTTTCACTGCTAATGATTATTGAATTTTATTATTAAGATTTCATTTCTTCATTGTTGAATAATTTCTGATGATGATGATTTCATTCTATTGATTTAATTAATAAACATTAAATACGATCACAATTGTGTTTTATCTATAGCATTATCATCATCATCAAAAATATTATCTTATTGTTTTCTAGATACTACTAGACAGGATGGTAAATAATAAAGCGGTCAAACTCCTCGTTCGACCCGTTTCTAAGCTAAATCAGCCCAGTAGTTTCGGAGCCTATTCAATGTAAACAAACAATCAAATCTTTCCTCTTTATAATTTTAGTATAGATTTAAACTTACCTTTAAGTAATGACTCGACTGAGGGCCTGTTTTGATATCATCGTAGAAAACTTCATGCATTCGTATGAGCGACCTCTAGCTAAAAACCTCAGTGTTGCAGACAATCTTTCATGAGGTCTTATTGCTTCTCTCATCACGGTATCCCTTTTTTGTATAAGCGGTGTAACTAGACACAGGAGGTGTAAGTAAGTCTCTTCATTCATTCTTAAATAGTTATGCTAATCTTTTGGAGCAAATTTCAATTCATTTAATAAATTTATATGAGAGTATGACTTCCTTTTAAGAAACCAGTCCTTACACCACACACTACATGATTTTCTTCTTTTTTTGCACAAAATAAGCCAGGTTAGCACTAGCGCATCATCGTCTTCCATCGCGGATGACATGTTTCTTGTCTGAGTTTCTGCGGATAACTGATGATCGACGCAAATATTTTGGACGTATGGACACTTTATGGACGTTCGATAAACTGCACAAACGGACTGCGCAGTGGGATCGCTACGATAAATCGTAAATGTACCACCGCAGATGATGCCCTCAATTTCTCGCTTAGGGTGGAATAAAAAAATTACACAGTTCTTTATCCAAAGTATTTTTAATTATTTACCGAGCTTAAGTATACAGTTTTTTATTGCATTTAATATTTGTTTGTTGAATTTGCGGTTTTATATTATTGTTTACATTTTTTAAAGCGTGTTTAATTTTAATGCAACAAAACATTGTTAGTATAAAGTGCAGATTGATGGATATAATCACATATTATGTGGTGTTAAATACAAATGTAACAGAAAATAAATGTCAAATAATCTATTCACACACTATTCTGTTAACGTTAACGAAGCACTTCAATTAAAAAAACAACTCCAGAAAGAAATATACCTATTGCGAACAGTAAAAATATAGATAGGAGATGCCATAAAGTAAGTACAGTCGGATCTTCGTTTTCATCTTGTTTAAAAGTGTAACTCAAATTGACTTCTGCGTTAATGTATCTTCTTGGATCCGCAATTGGAGAAATAAATGACGAAATAGATGGATTCATATTAGACATGGAAATAGGTGAGTACAATATTTCTATGGAACCACCAAGCAAAGTTTTATCGGACTCCCTTTTCCAAGTATCAATCTGAATTTTCGACTCAAAATTTTCATTAATAATCAAAGCTGCGCAATTGCGATAACGCACAATATTTTCTAATATTTTCGCAAAATGATCAATGTTATCTGGATGTTTTATTTGATTTTTGATGAGACTATCAAATTTAGGATCTTGGGAAAGAGTACTATGAAACCTTTCTGGTACATCTTTCAGGGTGTAAACATTCAGTTTTGATTCTACCAGATCCTCTAAGTTTTTTATTCCACGCTCATATTGTGGAACGGTTAATATGTTTATCAAATTTGATGTAAATCCACATTGTATGTGAATGGAGTAAATTACATAAGAAACAAAAATCATCCTAAGGGCTAATGATTCTGGAACTCTATCCACTGAACCATTAACAGTAATAGAAAATATGTCCAAAAATACTTTTACTAATTCTTGATATCCAGATTTTCCTTCGATATATCTAGTTATCAACCACGTTAATGTTCCAGATATCAAAAACGCTAAAACAATCATGCCCCATACGATTTTATGGAATGGCAAAAGTAGAAGCTTTGTTTGATCTATTTTCATAGGTTTTGGAACAATGAATAGAAATATGTCAATTGTAAAGATGGTAGTTTGTTGAAACGAAAATTTTGAGTGACTTTTAGTTACCGTAAGGTTACTGGACCAATATATTTCAGGCAAGTCGTACAAAAAGAGTACATACAGTAACTGTATTTTATTACATTTTACCTGATAATGGACAAGGCATACTGCAAAAAGAGGTTCTCTTACAATAGCATAGTGTCTGTTTAATACGAAATCACGGTTATGAAATTTTGGAGCTTTACGTAAATATGAGTACGGTAATGACTCATCACTAGTACATTCTTGCGAAATAATAGTATGTAAGGAGTGTCCACATTCCTCGAAGTTAACGTCTGGATCAGCTGTAAATACCTGCAAATCTGCAGAACTTAATATCACTTGTGGATAGATCAACACTGCCAAACTAAAAAAATGATATTTCCAAAAAGCTTGGAAAATTTTCTTTATTTGCTTTTCATCTGATGAAACAACTAAAAATTTTAACCTTTGTGCAAGATAACTAATATCTGGATACTTAACATCGTGTAAGTATGTTATTAAGTTCATCCAATCATAATTGTTATTATGGATTACGAAATTCGATGGAAATGACTCAATGTATTTCCCAGAAAAGTATTTTTTTGAAGAAAACCCTTGACTGATGGTTAATATCTCGAATGGATTCTTTATTGATGGATGAGGCACAAAGGCATTATGTTCGTCAATCAGGAAATGCAAAATGTCGTCTTCATTAAACACTTTTTTTATCACGTTCTTTATGCAATTGTGAATTGATAAGTTACTATCCACCATGTTTAAAAAGGAAATATTAAAGGATATACACTGGGAAAACAACAAAATTACAAGTAAAAAATAAACATTGTCTTTACACATTGATTGTACTTGAAACAAGTTCAAGAAATAATAAAACAACTTTCCACCATGACCACTATAATTATTGTTCCCTACTAAACAAATTGTACCAAAAAAATAATATAGGCAAGCAATAGAAACCGTAAGTAATGTAAAAGTACATTTCGGTTTCTTATTCTTCTTTATTTATACTTCAATTAATCTTAGCTGACATGTTTATTCTTTTATCGACTTTATTTACTAACAGTATTGACGTAAGTAATACCATTGTTTATAACGTATAAACCATGGTAATACGTACTACCAAAGAAAATTATGAATACGCACATATTTTTAGACATTTAGACCATTTCTGAAAATCAAAATGTTTAAATTAGTCGACATTCGTAATAAGTCTCTTTTTGTATTTTAATCGAGTTCCTAATTACAGGAGTTACAATTGGTTACTTTGAAGTCCTTTTTAAACCGTAAATAATTTAATAACACTATTACATTTCATAAACATATATTTGTTGTATAGCAATTACAAGAGATTAATCTTTATTGGTCGGAATGCACAATATCAATTTGGCAAAATAGTCATCGCATAGACGTAGAGATTCCCAAAGTGGTCAATAACGACCCATTGGGGTCGAATCGGTTTCCCAGAGGTCGACATAAACGAAAACTGATTTTGGAGGTCGACGAGGTCTAAAAATCTACCCCTATTAATTAACACAAGTTCTTATTTGAAACTTTCAAGATACTGTATGAGTTGTGTTACGTGTACCAACTTGTTATAAGAATGACTAATAGTAGATATACTAGGCTGATCCTGGCTCACTTTTGGCGGGAAATTTAAATTTCAAGGTTAATGGTTTTCAAGGCTAGGGTCATTGTACATACTGGCTGCATCGAAGCATATTCCTCAAGGTCAAGATTCAGATTTTGTCTACGTCCAAGTACAAGGTTTTCAAGGTCAAGACCATTGAAGCTCTCATACAGATTCTTCGCATCAAGATCAATGGTTTTCAAGGTAAAGGTGATCGTACACATTGCCCGCATCGAAGTATATTCATCAACGTCTTCGCATTGTCTACTTCCAAGTACATGGTATTTCAAGGTCAAGGTCATCATATACATTGTCTACATCAAAGTGTATTCCTCAAAGTCATTGAAGTAATCAGATTTGAAAAAGTCGCTGGAAAAGTCATCAGATTGGTTTCCCACAACAGGGTAGCCGTTTCCCAAAACAGAGGATCTGTTTCGCAACACAGGTAACCGTTTCCCCCCATTTTAAGGTCACACCCCTGAGAAAAGAACAAAGATTATTATCCAGCTACCCCCACCATTTCAGGCCCAATTCCGAGAAATCAATTTTCAAGAACAAAGGCGATGCATTGTTCAGCCGACGCTTCAACGGTAAAGTTGTTTTGATCAAGGCCATGATACATGTTGCCTACATATATTCCTCAAGGTCACACAGCAAGTCTGGGCTGAGCTAAGGTATTAATTCTTATAAATCAATTCTCAGGGGTACTAAATAGACTTTTCAAAGTGTGGGGGATTCTAGCTTTCAGGGTCACCCAAGCAATTCTTGCCTGACGTTAATTCTCGAGGTCGGGGTATCGTACAGGTTGTAGTTGTCTATGCTAAAATGTGAGTCAAAGTTCTTATATTAGAAAAATTGTAATGAAAAGATTATGCTTACAGTATGTGGATTCACAATACTACTGTCCTAAACCACCAGGATGACGTAGTTTTCCTAAGAACCGGATCCAGTTCCCAAAAACGGATATCCGTTTCCAAAAACAGAGGAGTCGTATCCCAGAACAGGGATCTGTTACCCAACATAGGTAACCGTTTCCCCCACCATTTCAAGGTCACACTTATGTGAAAAGGACAAAGGCGATCCATTGTTCAAGTAATTCTTGGCTGAGTCAGGGTCATAATTCCTATAAATCAACCCGTAGGGGTATCTCAATACATGACCGGTAAAGGTATATAAGAGGATGCTTTTCAAGATCACGTACACTATAGGATCCACTTTCTCGGTTTCAAGGCCATTGCGTACACACATTGCCAGTATATATTCTTCAAGGTCATGTATAGTGATCTACTTATTAATTTATTAATGAAAACCCACAAGTGCATTAGGTCACGTACACTTTCCCTAAAAGGTCACATCTCTGAGAAACCAATTTTCAAGGACAACGGCGATGTTCCAGCAATTCTGATCGTCTCGTAATTCATATAAACCAGCTGAATGGGGTATGCAAATAGACTTTTCAAGGTGCGGGGGATTCTACTTTTCAGGTTAGGTCACCCAATCTTCTCCGATTGAACATTTTATTTTGGCCGAGTCGAGGTTATAATTCCTAGAAATATAAAAATAGATTAACTAGATCAACACCCAAAACGTATTGGTATCAATTCTCGCACATTGCATACGTATATTTCTCAAGGTCCTGATTGTCCACGTCCAAGAACACGGTTTTTCAAGGTTATGATCATTTTACACATTACCTATATCAAAGTATATGGTTTTTCAAGGTCATCTCATTGCATGTGTCCAAGTACATGGTTTTCAAGCTCCTCTCGTACACCGTGTACAGTATATTCTTCAAGGTCACCAAGCAATTCTTGGTCAAGTCGAGGTGCTAATTCTTGGAATTCTCAGGGTCAGAGGTGTTAAATAAACTGTAAAGTTGTAGGTGTGGGGGGTTATATTTTCAGGTATAGGTCATGTGTTGGGAATTGTTCAAGGTGCAGGGGGCAACAAGGTCACATGGCTTTAAAGCAGGCAATTCTTAGCTGAGTCGAGGTGTTAATTCAGTTATTACAATCCTCAAGGTGGTCTGAATGGTATTCCTAGAAATCAATTTTCAAGGTCAGAGGGTATTACAGTTGAGACATATTGTCGTCTATGCTAAAAGCTATGTTAAATGGTTCTTGTATTGCCCAAATTGACTTATTCAAGGTTACAATTTATTGGTATCTTATTACTATCAGTTCGCGGGCAGATGTTTATGCTAATAAGTATAGGTCAAGGTTAAACGATTCTTTTATTGGCTGTGTGTATCTATGTTTTGACGTTCCCCTCACGTTTTTTGACGTTTGCTTGATGGGTTTTTGACGTTTCCTTGGCGTTTTTTTGACGTTTCTTTGGGGCTTCTTGACCTATTTAACGTTTCCTTGACGTTTTTTAACGTTTCTTTGGCGTTGTGTGTGCACGGGAGAATTTGTCAAGGTCAAGGTCACATCCCATTCAAGGCGAGCGAGACATGTCAAATCGAAATTTCGTGGTCGGCATTTTGCAATTCCACCCGCAAACATATGAAGAAAGACATGTTATTTCTGCTCATAAGTAGGTCAAGTTTGAATAGTTGTATGGTTGGAAATTTTCAACGTCTCCAAGCAATTTGATTGTCAAGACCATATGTGTTAACCTACAGGCTATCCCGATATTACCCGATCTTATCCGATCGAAATTTTTCAAGGTCACCCAGCAATTTAGTCGAGTCAAGGTGTTAAATCAACTATTAAATCAACCTGCAGGACCAATTCTAAACGGTTCATGGAAACAGGTTGTTGTCGTTGAAGAATGATGTCCATGCTAAAAACGTAGGTTAAGTAGTTCCTGTATTGGTTAAATTGTTTATAATAATAAAAGAGTACGTGGCTTCATAATACTAGTGTCCTAACCAGAAGCTGGCCTGTTTCCCCCAAGAACTGGATCCGTTTCCCAAATACAGATAGAGGTTTCCTGACGTTTTCGGTCTTCTGATTGGACGCTGGATCCTACATGTGGGTGATTAAGTTTAAGATATAGAACCGATCCTGATCCTCAGTATACGAATTGACGGTTAGTTAATCCGCCGTGCACGTACGCGCTTCCCGCTCCAAGGTCAAAATTCGTCGATTCCTAGAAGTTTTTGCAATTATTGGAAATCAAGCTAGCCTGCAAAGGTATTCTTAGACTTCCTAAGGTTAAACGGTGCTTTTATTGGTTCTGTGTGTATCTGCATATCCATGTATCTATGTTTGCGACGTTTTACAGCGTTTTTTTTAAGTTTTTCGGCGTTTCATGACGTTATTTGGAGGTTTGCGATGTGTTTTCCAGCCATGTCGTGCGTATGGGGTATGATTAGAAATCTAAAGATAGAAGCAGTTTGTGGGAACATGAAGGTTGTTTTGGGAATAGTAAATAAGCGTTCTTATTGCTCAATTCTAACAAGAGAATCAGTTCGTGAAAACAAGAGGATTGTCTATGCTAAACGTATATCGAGGTTGCTGTATTGGCTAAATAGTATGCTTACAGTATCTTGCTATCCTAACCACCAGCAGGAGGTAGTTTCTGTAGGACAGATAACCTTTTCCCAAATGTAAGAAATGCTTCAAGACGATCTTATTTTATCATATGTCACTCACTTGGACGCATTACACAAGAATTTTACTAAGAGGTTTAAGGATCTCTTAAATTTACAAATTCCTCAATGGATAATAAATCCGTACAATATCACAGCCATGGAAGAAGCCAATGTGATAATGCAAGAAGAATTGATCACCATCAGCACAGACGAGGAGCTTAAGCAGAACTTCAACCAAGGCTATCAGAAGTTCTGGTTGCAGCGCAACATTGAAAAACAGTATCCTGTATTGGGGAACATTGCTGAAAAATACCACATCACTTTTCCATCATCATACCTAGTCGGAAAAGACTTCAATGTGGTTACAAACATTTTGACAAAAGCAACGAACGCGGAGGTTTAAGGATGCAGCTCACCAATGTTCAACCAGATTTAGCTAGATTGGTAGAAAGTCACCAGGTTCGTCCTACACACTGAATTTTTTATTTTTTGATCTTTACTTTGCGATTTTCAAAAAATAATTACCTACTTAAATATTTTTACGTAATTGGTATTACTAATTATTAATTACACTTGATATTTATTGAATTTTATGTCTATTTTGTTAAATTTTGATGAAAATGTCAAGTTTACTCACTTATCCAACCGCAAAGTTTTTAAATTGGTAAGTATTTTGTATCAATAGGAAAAAAACTAGAGATAGTATTTTTAAAATAATTTGGGTATGGGGGCCTGAGTATCAGTTCATTTTGGAGAAGGGGTCTATGGCCCAAAATAGTTTGGGAATCCCTTGTATAGAGTATAGGTTCCTAACATTTTATGGACTACCGCCCCCTTTACAAGGAAAAAGAATTCCAACGCCCTCTTTTACATAATAGTTAATTATACCAATTTACATGTCTGTCTATTATCTATTAACAATCACAAATTAAAAATTAATTATCTCTCTCTCTCTCTAATTGCGCTCCTTGTGGTCGTGGCAGAAGGTCTTGATTATTAATTAATTAAAAATACAAAAACATGTTATAATAGAAACATTTAATTCAGACAAAGACCATACAAGGTGTTAGAACAAAATTATAACTTAACCAACAAATGCAAGACAATACAAATACACAAAGCTGGAGCCCCCGCACTGAGGCACTGCACAAAGGCAAAGACAAGACGATTAATCAAAATTAGTAAAAAAAATATAATAAAAAAACAAAATTCAATAAGAAACATAAATATTAATGAGATGGTTGAGCCTGCTAGAGTAATAAATTTTAATAATTTGTTTGTCGGGTTTCAATTTAGTTAACATCAGTCGCAAATCACCACGATCAGTGATCTGCAGTCTCTATTCCTTTTCTTAGACAGTAAATTAGCTACTACACTAAACCCACGCTCAGCCAAATATGGTGAAGGAAACGTAAATAAAAATTTCTATACTATTTCCCACAATCTAAGAGTTCTTTCACTAAATTTGATGATTCTACTGTATCTGCATTTGCGAAAGGGTCTAAAACCCACCTTGGTATATTAATGTTTAAAATATCCTGGAATCGCTCTGTAAAATCAGCATGAAGAGCCCAGGTATTGGCAGTAAGTAAGTAAATCTTCCTATTTTACCGATAATGCTGATAATGTCGGAAAGTGGCTGTATTCACCTCTTCCTAGATTTATTTTGAATAGAAGAAGTTTTCCCACAAAAGCGTTTTTTTTTTGTTTTTATTGAATTCAACTCATCACCTTGCAATTCTAAATTAACGTCATTCAATATTTTAAAAAGGTCTGTGAAATAAGCGATGTCATTTTTGGACGCAATCAATTTTCCGGGCAGTTCATCGCCTCTGTTTTCAAGGAAGTCCCGTACTGAATCAAACAGATTGAAAAAGCGATTCAGACAAACACCTTTCGAGAGTCATGGTACTTCTATGTGCAGCAGCAAGTGATTATGGTCTTCATCATTTTCACTACAAAGTTGCCCAAATAATCGGTCATTTAATGAATTGCTTCTTATCTTGTCGACTGCTCTAATAACGTAATGAGCGACGTATGCAAGCGTTCATTAAGACTTTTTGCAACCAAGTGCTGACGATGAATAACACAATGTACAGCGAGTACATTTGGTACTGCTTGTTTTAAATGCGCCATGAAATCTTTATACCGCCCCGTCATTGCTGGAGCACCATCTGTAGCAACTGATAAAATATTTCGAATAGGAATTTCTTTCTCTTAAAAAAAAAACATGCATGGTGTTAAGTATGGATTCTCCCTTTGTATCGGTTTCCAAATTTTTTGCAAATAATAACTCTTGACAATTTTTTTCTTTTTTTATGAATCGCATGTAAGCCAAGAGTAGTGCTTCGTTATTTGGTAAAGTTGATTAATCGAGTTGATTAGAAAATTTTTAAGTTTTTAAGTAATCACATAATGATAGTTCAACGTCTTTAGCCATTTCATCTATTCTTCTTGGCACTGTATTGTAACTCAAAGGATTTATGATATCTGATGGCGTCTTATGATGAAGAACAGTTTCGAATACCTCTTTGACTTCCGGCATAATTAATTCCTCACCAATTGTGTGGTTTTTCCCGCTTTTCTGATTAATAATAAAATATTATATGAAGCTCGTAGTCCATCTTGTTTAGAACACGATGCAAAAAGGTTTGATATAGTTTTAAATATTTCTATTCAAGTCCTTGAAAATAGGATAAATCTTTGTCCTTTTTATCAGCATATATTTTATTCAAATGCTCTTGGCACCTAGAAGACTTCATCGTCTCATTTGAAAAAACTTTTTGGCAAATTAAACCCATAGGTAATCATTGGTTTGTTAGAGATTGCGTAAATCCATATTTACTCAATATTGTACTGCCGGCATTTCTTCTTAGTTTCAGACATTTTGGAATTCACAATTTGTTACAATTTCAATACATTAACTTTTCAACCGATTTATAGAAAGTTATCAAACCTATGGCTATAATGACTTCTTTACTTTATCAGTCACGCACGAGTATGGATCACTGACGAAGCACACAAAAACAATAAGACACCAGAAGAGCTAAAGATTTGATTTCGAGCACGCAACAACTAGTATGCCTTTGTTTGTTTGCGGTGCCCCGGTACACTTGCTCTGCAAACAGGTTATTCAAGTTCCCGTATTTTTGTCGAAACATGCTTGATTGCGTAAATCACGTCTTTGCTTACCAACTTGCATAGACTTGTACCAACGACAGTCCTAAACCGAATCAATTAGTTTATACTTAATGCTTATTTAAATGTTTTAATGTTTATTTACTTTTACGCCATAATAATAAGATAAACATTTTAGACGGCTACATAAAATGTTTTTTCATGAAGATAGAGGTATGTATTTCCAAAGTATTTTATTATATTAATTTTTAAGTTTAAGTGCTCGCATGGCGCCTACTAGGTGCCAGACAATCTTTACACTTCTATTCTATACCGTTCTTAATCATCTTTTTAACAATTTATCCGCCTATGTATTCCTCAATTACATATTTATGAATATGGAAAACCTGCTATGACCAATATGTATTGTTAAGTTTTTTTACTAATAAATACGAAAAGGCAACGGTGCGCAACGTCGCATTTGAGAGGCGCCGTGCGAGTAGTTACATTGGTAGAATTTCTCGTAATAAATAATAATAATAAATAAATTCGCGTGTGTTTACATATTGTCAATAGTACAACATAAAGAAGTAACTACAGGTACCAGAAAACGCTGTTATTTATGTCCAAGATTGACAAATTGGCATTGAAAACAAATTTGTAACAAAAATATTTGTACAGAACACTTATATGCAATGCATGTTATGTATACTCCTATGTACAACTCTTATAATTATACATATTTTATATCTTATTTCTGTACTTACGTATATTTATATACATAATATATTATCAATACATTTATAATTTTTGTTCAAACTTGTATTCTAATATAGGCTTTTAATGGTTAATAAACTTTTTAAACATGTTTAGATTGTTTTACTTTTCTTAGACATGATTACAAAACAACAATTTATTGTTTTGAATGTAGTGCTTTTTAAGTATGCTTGTAAAAAAAAAATCAAAACAGCTATAAATCACATTGGTGCCTAAAAGGCGCCATGCGAGCAATTATGTATGTAAATTTGATGCGAGAACTTAAAGGTAAAATTCTAACTAGGTAGGTGCGCCGCGACCACCCTCATTTGCCTTTGGACCTGCTACCGGTCCCACGAAAAGCTCCAGCACCCACTAGGGAACGGTACTGCTCCTGTTGGAAACCTATTGTATAGAGTTACTTACCTTTTGGGAGTTCGTACTCATCAAAATAATTTACATTTATTACATTTAAATAAACCAATTTAACATAAATTCAATTATTAACACCTCGGCCAGACAATTCGATATGAATACGTATTTTTCTTTATGATCATATGCAATAATATTGCCTTGTTACCGACATTTAAAACTACACGGTAGTTACAATTATTTAGTACATAATAATAAAGTGTATACCTTAACGATTAGATTTCATTCAATGAAATCATTAAATATGTACGCTGAATAGCTTTAATAACGGCGTATTATCAATTTACATAATGATAAAAACAAAATGGTCAGATTACACAATAAGGGCAGGAAAGTCAATCTTCTTTAGGTCAATTAATTATTATATGCTAAAAACTTATTCTAGTATGTACCAAAGTATGCAGGTGATATCAAGTGGAAGGAATCCAAATTAAAGTAAATAATCTTACGTTTTTATTACTGTAACTTCTTTCGTATCGTGGTGATCACCAGCTGCTAAAAACTACCTACTTCGCCTTCACGTTTATGATAGAATTGCATTTTGTTTTTGTAATCAGTAATATACTTCTCCAGATTCCTCGATGCCGTCTTCCCAATTAAAAGTTTTATTAATGCTGCAAATACAGAACAGGGACAACAAGAGCGATTCAATCAACAACAAAAGCTCACCGAACTTAATTAATTTATTAACAACTTTCAGCTAGGGCAACATAAAACTTTTGCTTCGTTACCTATAAACAAATAATGACGTTGCTTGTCAATGCACATCAGTAGACGACCTTAAACTGACTATTATATTCAAACATGCGCAGTTAAGAAGTATTACTTGTTATCGTTATCTTGTTTTTAAGCAGTTTTCACAATTTTCACTTAATCTTTTCATCAATCTTATATTTCTAGTTTTAACTTATCTCAGGATTATTCAATACATCTTTTCACATTTGTTGTACAAGTGCTTTTCTACCTGTAACTTTATTGCGCAAGAATCGGTACTATGTGGTCGCCTCTAAGGCATGCATTTACTCTAAAACACCAAGTGTGACTAAATTCCTCATCCGCTTTATTCCGTATACATTCCAGATCGTATCACTTCACTCTTAAAATCTAAAGCGGTTTTCATTTTAAAAGTATTTGTACGGGATGACCCAATTGAAATCGAACAACAACATGGATTTAGAACAGGACGCTCCTGCAGAGATAGTATCTTCTGCATAACACAACTAATTGAGAAAAATCTGGCCACTAGTAGGGAAACCCACTTACTTTTCGTTGATTTAACTAAAGTTTACGACAACGTACCCATCCGTATACTGTGGAAAATACTGGAAAAAACGGCGCTTAATAAAAAAGTAACTCGAGCTATTAAAGATCTCTATACAGATTCGGTATCAAGAGTGAAAATAGGAAATAAACTACCCGGAGCATTTCAAATAATGCAAGCTTCGACCAGGTTGCTCCCTATCACCCACTTTATTTAAAGTTCATTAAACTACGCGCTACAACAGTGGAGAAACAAATGCCGGGGTATGGAAACTGTACTTTGCGTATGACCAAATCGTAATAGCACACGATAAAGAAGATTTGGAGTACATGAACCGGAAACTAATAGAAGAGTATAACAATGGGAATTGAGAGTGAATTTTAATAAAACTAAATATATATGTATGGGGCACCGTCAGAAGATCTGATACTAAATGATAGTGGTGTTATACAGGCATACGATGAATGCACTTACTTAGGAAGTAAAACAAACAATTTAGGAAGAACAGAAAAAGAAATAGAAACAAGAATTTCGAAAGGAAGGGTGCCTTAAATTCGATCTTATGGGATCGGCATAAGTAGTAATAGCTACGCCGAAGTTGGCGCATTAGTAGGTTAGTAGGCCGCTAGGTGGCGCTAGGAGCAAACTAAGAATGCGATCAAAGCGCTAATGCTCCAAGATGGCACTGTCACTAGGGCTTCACCTCCTTATAGAGATAGAAGCATGAAGAGAGACGCCTTGTCCAGAAACCACAAGATGGCATCTCTACATGCTTCTATCTGCATAAGGAGCGAATCCCTAGCGCCAGCGCCATCTTATAGCGCTAGAGCTTCGCCCCCAAATGTAGATGTAAGCATGTAGAGGGACCCCTTGTTGCAATTTGCATGATTGTATCTGTATAAGACGCGTTGCTAGATCTTCGTCCCCTTATGTAGATGGTGCGAATCTCTGTAAGGGACGAAGTCCTGGTGTCGTGGTAGTATCAAATGTTTTAAGGGGGCCCTGCAGCAGGAGCCACATACGGTTGTCGTTGTCGTCGTTTGTCCCCTTATATAAGACTGAAATCTTGTGTATATATCGAAAGCAAGGAAAAAGCAGATATACCACTCCATTTTCAAAAGAATTTTACTACACGGATGTATAGTACGTCAGATGAACACTACTTCAGAAAATAAGTTGAAAGTAATTGAAATGGATTTCTCAGGAGGAGCGGCTGGTATCTCACGTTTAGATATAATCCCAAACGAATGGATAAAAATATGATGGACATGAAAAAAGAAATAGTGTAGGACGTAATAGGAACCGTAGGGCGTAAAAGAACGCTATAAACGGGAAAAATAGTAATTCCGCCTGAACCCATGTGAAACCTCATCATCATTAACCATTTTAAAATTACACGTGCCTTGATCGTTAAATAGTGTATTATTACTATAAAAACTTAGATTGCTTACCGACTTCTGTAGGGATTTGTACAACTCAAGAAAATAGGCATTAATTTTATCGGATCGCTAAGTTCTACTGGAATAGCATTAGTCTTTGATTTCCCACTGAAACTGATTTGCTTCAGTTCTTCCATAAGTTCTGAAGTTCAGAGTAATTTATACAAGTGAGACAAATTTTTTTTGCTGACTTAGTGCCTGCGTGATATTATTACGTAATCTTTTGTATGCTTTCCAATGTAATGGATTTTTAGATTTGTTGTATTTTTGCAATCCTTTCTCCCTACCATGAATCATTAATCTGATTATATCCGTTAACCATGGTGTTTTTGGTTTAGTAATTCGTATTGTTTTAATTTGAGTATGATTATTAACGAGAAGTATAGATCATCGGACGTTTTATATAAATATCATTTATTTCACACTCAGTTAACTAATCAGGGTCAGAAAACCCATGTAATTCTTTCACTCCTGCGTTAATAATTTGTATCAGTCCAAATCTTTACACACAGCAATTCTTTGGTTTCCATGTTATGTAAATTTAACATGTCTACGTTACAATCGCCCATACAAATCAATTTATCAGCAGTAGGTATGATAACTGAAATTGTATTTTCAAACTCTGCACAACATACGCTCGTGGCTCCTGTAGGTACACGGTACCTACAGAAATTAAGTTTGTTGCAAAAGTAACTTTAATCCAAATCTGTTCTAAGGATTCTAAAGGATTTAAAAAACGTTACTCATATGACTTTAAGCACCAATTGTTGGAGCTTGAGAGCCAAGAAGGCTAATTGAACAGCGTGTAACTATAATAAGTGTCTTACGGACAGAACAATCACTTCAGTCGCACGCACTGGACAATTAATGCTAACTGAAGAGCAATGGATTACTATGGAAAACCTTGATACCATATTGGTACTATGTCAATTAGTTACAACGTTATTATCATTGGAATTGCAACCAACTATTTCTATCGCTATTAGACAATTTTATTTCAAATGCTAATAATGATGAATCAACTTTCGTTATACATATTAAAAAGATTTCAAGAAACTCTGTATAAGGTGTGCATTACTGCAGGAATGGAGATATGAATTTTCGATTTGAGTACATTTTTGGATTCACGATTCAAAATCACAGAATAGTTTATCGGACCTTTAATGGAAACAAAAAGATACTTGCACCACCTTTTGGATTCCAAAATAGCTTTGGATATTTTATTTCCCAACGAGGAAGTGAAATTGACATTTACTTTTCGGAAGGCATCTTACCAAAAAATATGTGCCTATTGGAAAAGTTAAGTTATCCAAATTTGCCCGGCGATATCTTTGCATTCCAGCCACATCGGTTCCATCTGAGTGTGCTTTCTCCAAGGCAGGTAACATAGTGACAGCAAAAGGACAATGTAAAGAAAATCCGTTTTTTGAGTGTGACCTTATAAACATTATATTTTTCATTTGTTACAGAGTAAACCACCCAGTTGTTGGACATGAGGGAGTTATTGGACAGTCTGTTTTTAATAGAATAAAATAAGGTTTCTGTTCAGATTAGTTCGTTTGGTTTCGTATAGATACCACTATTAACCTTAACATCTTCTAGAAGTGTATAGCGTGTGTCGTTTTCATACTGGTTTGTTAAGGTAAGTTGATTGAGAAATTAATGTCATATTAATGCAAGATATGTGTAACGGGTGTCTAAGAAATTCAAATTTCACGCTAAGTTCAATAAGTTATGTACATATTTGATTAGAAAATATTTAACGAAACGCGGCAATTTGCAAATACATAAATGGATTGTAGGAGGGGAATCAGTTGATAATATGACTGCAGTTTAAGTAACTAGACCGAGCTGGTAGCGTAGTGGTGACACAACCTGCTTAGCATTCGGGAGGTAATGGGTTCGATTCGCGTTACCATCTACCTTGTCTGAGGTTTTTTCAGGGGGTTTTCCTCATACACATGTAGCGGCATGGTCACTGTGTATATGCACACCATGTGCGGCTACTTAGGCGAATGCTGGAGTAGTATTTTCCTCCTCAGAACCCTAACTCCTTTCCTTCCGATCCTATCCTGACCACAGCCATTCTTAATCCCATCATTCATATATACGTAATGTTTATATGTATGCTGGGAATCCGTGATTGTGGCTGAAGGAGCTAGGAAAGCTCGAGCAGCCCGCCCTCCCCCTTGGGGAGGGAATTAAATACATGGTCTTTACCTTTTCTTTTCCTAAGTAAGTAGCAGAGAGTTGGTTATCCTAAAGCAGCGCGCACATAGAGAACGGAACGAAGCGGAAGAAACCGACACGGCACTGCTGATCCAGTTACTTTACATTGAATCAAATGGAGAACCGCACATACGAAACAGCACGGTAACGGCAACGAATTGCAAATATCTTCGAGAGCGCAACTTTGCCGGCGTCGGATGGCGATAAGATTATTCACAAATACTCACTTCATTTGATTGCTTCCGGTGACAGGTGCAAGACGTGCAGAATATGCTTAACAGACGAAACTATCATTGAATTAGTTCGGCAATATATCATATCTACGATGCCGCTGGTAAATATTATCATAAAGGAAATGCACGGAAAGATATTTCCAAGAAAGTAAAACTATCTGGTACTCAATTTTTACATAAAATTATATTGTAAGCAATTATTCCATGTATTAATTTAAGTTTAAAATTAATTATCCATTCTTATATTATCAAAAGGTACATTTTAATTTCTATTTTTCAAAATAAAGTAATAACACAGGTACTTGATAAAATTACATACAGAAATAAGTACAATTTATTTATTAGAAACATTCTTAATTATACGTCCTTTCACCGAAATTTTTTTTTCTTTGCCAAGGTAGGTTTGAATTAAAATAATCTTCGGAAAGGTTTCTAATATAAATTGCACCCCTCTAAAAGTTTCCACCTATGTTTTGCAGATTTATTACTCCTTCTAAATTATCCTGACTATCTAATTCACCTGACCTCGCAACCGACTGCTGAATGCCGTTCCCTGTTTTCAATGATCGCGTGAGTTGACGAGATGTTCCGTGTTGGTCAGTAGCGTGTCGGTTCGTTCCGTTCTCTATGTGCGCGCTGCTTAAGGGAGAACACCGAATGATAAAGTAAGTCATGTTGCCCTAAATTAAGAAATAAAGTAAAAAATAAACGTTAGGGTGTAAAAAGGGAAGAAGTAAGAAGACCTTCCTTAGTAAAATAATAATAGACTAGAGTGAACAAAAGTGCGTATAACGTCAAATAAGTGATAAGAGAAAAAATGATGTTATAAAGAAATAAATTGCGTGTTTTGTGAGTAAAATGAGTTCCCTACCCCCCGACTTTTTGTGACGTCATAGGCCACAACTCCAGGGTTGTGGATGGGCGGAGCTAAGTGGTGGGGGTAGATCACGTGCCCAGAGGCGATCTTGTCCACCATCTCGACGGCCATATTGTCAGACATCATGTCGTTCATCTTGTCGATTAAGGCCCTTTTGGTATACGTCCCGGGCGACCATCTTGTCAATTAATACCCTTTTGGTATAGATCCTTGGAACTTGCTCGTGAGTATTCGTCTATTGTCGTGAACCTCCTGGCGCGAAATTTGAATTTGTATTCTAATAAGGGGGCCTAATACTAAGTTGTAAGAACATGTGTAGGTCTTCGCAACTTGCTCTCGGGGTTTCGTCCCTTTGTCGTAATCTGAACTTGTTCGGGGGCCTTCGTGTATTGTCGTGATCCCCTTGGCGGAAAATTTGAATTTGTATTCTAATAAGGGGACCTAATACTAACTTGTAAGACATGTGTAAGGCTGTGTAACTTGCTCTCGGGGCTTCGACCCCCAAGGCTCGATATAATCAAGACCCTCAACCATTTTGTTATAATTAAATTGTATAATCGTAACCCTTTTAATTGTAAGTCATAATCAAGACCCACGACCATGTTGTTTTGGCGGGAAATTTGAATTTGTATTATAATGAGGGGGGCTTAATAATGACTTGTAACACAGGTGTAGGGCTGTGCAACTTGCTCTCGGGCCCTCGCCCATTGACCAAAAATTTTAATTTGTTTGTGGCGCCATCTAGCGGTGTATGAACTAATGAATGTTTTCTGTTAACCGCGGCCATTTTGTTTTGGCGGGAAATTTGAAATTGTATTCTAATCAGGGACCTTGGTGCTATCCTGTAAGACAGGTATAAGTATTTGGAACGTGCTTTCAGGGATTCGCCCCTTGACTAAAAATTTGAATTTGTTTGTAGCGCCATCTAACGGTCTATTTTAAAAGTACATACAGGGCCCTGTAATGGTTATGGCGGAAAATTTGAAGGAGTCTAACACTAAGTTTTAAGGTCCGACGTACGCATCAGGGTCTCAACCCACTGTTACGTACAATATGTTTTGATTTTAATTATTTTGAATCTGTATTCTGATAAGGGGGCCCTAACGTTAACTTTCAAGACAGGTATGGGGATTCGCAACTTGCTCTCGGGACTTCGCCCCCTTGTCGTGACCTCCTTGGCGGAAAATTTGAATTTGAATTTAAGTCTCTGCATTCTGCTTGGTTATGGCGGGGAATTTGAATTTGTATTCTAATAAGCTAACTTGTCATACAGGTGTAGGGCTTCACAACTTGCCCTCAGGGCTTAGCCACAGCTTTGTTTTCAATGTTTTATTAAATCTTTTAGTTTCTACATTCTGTTTATTGCGAGAAAACTTGTACTCTCATAAGGGGGGCTAAGTCCAACTTATAAGACAAGTGTAGGACTTGGCAACTTGCTTTCGAGGCTCTTCCCCCGCCCCTGGAGGAAAATTTGAAATTGTATTTAAGTCTTTGCAGATTATGGCGGGAAATTTAAATTTGTATATTATAAGTGGTGCCATAATGCTAACTTATAAGACAGGTGTAGATCTTCGGAACTTGATTTTGGGGTTTCGTTCGCGTTGTAATGACCCTATTACCTAGCGGTATATTTTAAAAATACATACAGATCACTGTAACGTTTATGGGGGTGAAATTTGAAATAAGAGGCCCTAGTTCTAACTTGAGAGGTCGACATACGTCTACACCAGCTTTCGGGGCTTAGTCCACTGTTACACACAACTTATTATGGTTTTAATTATGTGTCATAATTAAAATTATAAATAAAAAAGCTAAATTGTTTTAACACTCTATTATAAGTAATACTATTTTGAGATTACCAAAGCAATCAACCTCGACCAAATCAAATAAAATCGATTAAGCAAATCAATCTCAAACAACTCTAGATTAAATCAGACAATCAGATCAAACACAATCAATCAAAGTAATTAACCAAATCAGTCAAATCAATCAAATCAAACGAAAAGCTGCGCTAACAGTTCTTCATTACCTTCGGGTAACGATTCTCCCACTGTATATACCGAGCTCCTATTAGTAAGCACTTACTTTGTAGATAAGGCTAACCGACACTCAGAGCTGACACTCTCCCTCAATGTGATAGCACAGGCGTGGGAAAACAGTCGATCATGCGTAAATCAATCTCAATCCAACAAATCATAACTTACAGCTTGCAAAAAGCAGCTTAAATACCGCTTTGGCATAATTGGAGAAATTCAGAAAATAATTACTTTATGCTAATGATTGTCGGAGGCCTCTAATTACTTTATATTATTCAGTTATAAACAAGACGCCGAAATTGAGTGTTCTGTGAGAGTGACCGGTCAATGCGTTCTCCCAATGCGATTACCAGCAGCAACCACGGTAATTGATCGTTTTTTATTTTAACCCTAACACATATTTTATTTACCTTATTTGATTGCTAGAGCCCTGGTTTCAAGATTGGTTATACCCCTTGTTGTATAGCTATTTTTTTTACTGATTTAGTTGTAAAACGTATTATTATCACTGTATGCAAAACTCAACAATAGTATTACACGCTAATTTCAGTGACATTATTGTTATTATGATTGGCTAATGATAAATATATAATATGAAAAATAAAAACACAGAGGCCTATAGTTAGTTATCTTACGCAATAAAACCAATCTTAGTTTCAAATCATATGTGTATTACCAAAATTGTAAATGAAGGTCAACTTGTGTTTATCCCTGAGGAGTTTGGCCGTTTTCAAAACGAAATAGAGCATTCAAACCTGTTTATCTATTATTACTACTGGTAGTGATAAGCGTTGTGTAAAATAAAACATACAGTCCTATAGCTGCCTTACGAGATGAAATAGGTGTTAGTTTCAAATCATGTGTGTATTATCAAAATTGAAAATGGAGGTTAACTTGTTTATTTGCCCTCAGGCATTTATCCATTTTCAAAAACGAAATAATGCGTTCAAGCTTGCTTATAAATCTAGGGCTCTTTTGGCAGAGGTATTTACGATAAGGCATTCCTTGTATGTAAAATAATATAGTGATATAATTTCGAGTTTGGTTATATCCTTTATTGTATAGATCTTTTTACCAGTTTAACTGTGAAACGTATTTTTAGCACTGTATGCAAAATGCGGTAATAGTGTTACATGCTAATTTGGTGTTCGTATATTGACAGTAATGCCGAAGGCTATCTCACGTATTTTTTGACCTCTGATTGATTTTAACAAGCTGTAAGTTACGCCAGACCGGTATTTTTTAATTGTAAGCTGCTTTTTGCAAGCTGTAAGTTATGATTTGTTTCATTGAGATTGATTTGCGGATTATGAAGAATTGTTAGCGCAGCTTCGTTTGATTTGAGTGAAGTTGATTTATTTGACTGATCTGATTGTCTGATTTGAACAGAGTGATTTGTTTGAGATTGATTTGCTTAAATGATTTGTTTGATTTAATCGAGGTTGATTGCATAATTAAAACATGGTGTGTAACAGTGGACTAAGCCCCGAAAGCTGGTGTAGACATATTATGCCAACCTCACAAGTTAGAACTAGGACCTCATATTTCAAATTTCCCCCCCATAAACATTACGGTGATCCGTATGTATTTTTAAACTATACCACTAGGTAAGGAGGCCATAACAACGGGGGCGAAGCCCCAAAAGCAAGTTCCGAAGGCCTATACCTGTCTTATACGTTAGCGTTAGGGCGCCACTTTTTAGAATACAAATTTAAACCTACAGACAAATACATTTTCTCCAGGAGGGGCGAAGGTTCGGAAGCAAGTTGCGAAGCCCTACACCTGTCTTATAAGTTAGCATTAGCCTCTCTTGTTAGAGTACAAATTCAAATTTCTCGCAATAAACAATCAGAATGTAGAGACTGAAAGATTTAATAAAACATTGAAAACAAAGATGCGGCAAGGGGTTAAGCCCCGAGAGCAAGTTGTGAAGCCCTACACCTGTCTGACAAGTTAGCATTAGGGCCCCTTATTAGAATACAAGAGTACAATATTGTACGTAACAGGTGCATACGTCGGACCTGAAAACTAAGTTTTAGACTCCTTATTTCAAATTTTCCGCCATAACCATTACAGGGTCTTATAAGTACTTTTAAAATAGACCGTTGGATGGCGCTACAAACAAATTCAAATTTTTGGACAAGGGGCGAAGCCCTGAAAGCACGTTCCAAAGACCTGCATTAAGGCCCCTTATTAGAGTACAATTTAAAATTTCCCGCCAATACAAAATGGCCGCGGTTAACAGAAAACATTCTTTAGTCCATACACCGATAGACGGCGCCACAAACAAATTCAAATTTTTGGTCAAGAGGCGAAGGCCCGAGAACAAGTTGCACAGCCCTACACCTGTCTTACAAATTAGCATTAATACCCCCTTATTAGAATACAAATTCAAATTTCCCGCCAAAACAAAATGGCCGTGGGTCTTGGTTATGGGTAATAATGATTTTGATCATATCGGACCTTGGGGTCGAAGCTTCGAGAGCAAGTTGTACAACCCTACACATGTCTTACAAGTTAGCATTAGGCTCCCTAATTAGAATACAAATTCAAATTTCCCGCCAAGGGGATCACTACAATACACGAAGGCCTCCGAACAAGTTCCGATCACGACAAGGGGGCGAAACCCAAAAAGCAAGTTGCGAAGCCCAACACATGTCTTACAAGGTAGCATTAGGCCCCCTTATTAGAATACAAATTTCCCGCCAGGAGGTTCACGACAATAGACGAAGACTCACGAGCAAGTTCCGAGGACCTATGCCAAAAGGGTCTTAATCGACAAAATGTCCGACAGGATGTCTGACAAGTTGGCTGACAATATGGCCGCAGGACACGTGACCTACCCCCACCACAAATATGGTGGAGGTTAGGCGCCTCATTCTACTTTTGTGTCGGAGGTCCTGCGTGATTACATTTAAGTGGTGAACGAACGATATAAAATACAGTAATCGGTCTAAATTGGTAAATCAATAAATAAAGAAAAACAACTCGAAAATATTAACAATTAGTTTGGACGATTTAGCATTGCAGTTTGTTTTGCATGCGATTCAACAATTAAAGTGATAATTAAAAACTATAAATATATCCAGCAAATCAACAAATCGTTTGAAAGAAAATTTAGAATGGTGCTAGTCAGTGACATCCAAAGAAGATAATTGTGAACAAAGTACGGTGCCCGAATCACCGGCCTAGGAACGCTGTAATTACGTCATCGGCCTTCAAAAGTCACAAGTAATTTATTATCTTGAATTTAATTCTATATTACTTTGCTGTTTAAATTAAATTGTAATTAAAAATCCGATCGCACGATCTATAGACAGAAGTAAATGTATCGGCCGTTGTCTACCCTCTAAAGGCCGGACTACCAAAACAGCTGCCAAAAGGGCCCTAATTACGCAGTGAGGCTCATAAATACAACATCAAGGGGTTGAAAATGGCGCCTGAAAAGGAGCTGGAGTTAAAAACTATATCGTGCGCATACGCCAACTTCTCAGCGGGTCCACCTATAAGTAACTTCAGGATCAACTCAACTTCTCAGTGGACCCACTTGGAAGTCCTTCCGAAGCCATGCACTGGACACCCCATTCTACTTATGTATATGTATGTTGGAAAGTAAAAGTACCTTGAAGCTTCAAATTTTTCAATCAGTGAATCTTTAACCAAAGCACAAACTAATGTCCACCACTTCTAATAAGTCACATAATTATAAATGTCGTTTGTGTATGTAAATATATGTTGTGGAACACCACATGACTTTCCAACCTACAAAATTAGAAATTAAAAAGAAATGAAATAATTTTAATACCATTTTTTTAGGATAAGTTCATTACGAAAATAGGCAACATTGTATAAAGAAAAACAATAATCTATGTCAAACAAGATTAGGACTAGGAGAAGCATAAAATCTACAAAAATCGTGATTTATAAAGGTATTTAGTAACGTAAATGATAGTTTTTATTCCAAGTGAAACTATTCTAAACTACTAAATGCTTCAAAATAAAAACACAATTTCATTGTTGTATAATCAATAGAAATAAGATTTATGACTGCACATGCAGTAAGTAATAAATAAAAAAACTTACCTAAATTTGTAAGGTGGGTAAAGACTTCTATAAAATTAAATATAATATAATTATTTGAATCATCACAATTTCAAGAGTAAAGAATAAAGATTATTCTAATTTAATAATTTATATTCTGAATAAAAATGCATCAGCACAACAAATGAATGCTGTTCATTTACCTTATCTTGTTTATTTCAGTTCTAGTAGTTTTAATACTCCCACTGTATGGCTTGAAACATTGCCGACATTAAAAGGTTTTGGCGGCTAAACGCGAAGTTATTACCTATGCAAGGATGTTTAAACGTGTAACTGTAACCGTTTAATTGTTGCAACCCTACTGCCTGCAAATATTTGCTTGCTTAACAAAACAAAACATAAACAGTTAGAATTATTTGAAAATAATATATTAATAAAAACTAGTCAAATTAAAAAACTCATGATTTTCTAAAAAAATGATTTTTAAAAAAATCTTGATTTTTATCAACCCTGCTGTTTTCGTTTTGAACATATGAAAGAGGTTACAAAGTTACCCTAAAACGTATAATTAAAATTATTTCATTTTTTTTTATTTTTTAAGTTAGCATGTAGATGTCTCTGCTTGTCATGAAGTTTTAAACGTCTCTTTGACATAGATATTGTTTTTGCATTAAAAACATAAATGATAAAAGATTTAATTAAAAAACACAATACAGTTTAGATCAATAGTGTATAAGTAAATGAAGGTTTAAATTCATCTGTGAACAACTGCATACAATATTCATTTATGCTGATATAATGTGTTCCAATGTATTTTCTGCATTGCTGCTTGATAAACTACTACTGTTTTCCTGAAAAAACAACATAAATGTAATTTTGAAGTAGCTTAAGGACAAAACCAATTTCACCAAATAGTGATCAAGGTTTATTTGACACTGAAGAAAACTTAAAAATAAATGAAAAATTAATCAAAGAGAGACACTAATGATTTTATACATAGCGAATCAGAAGCAACGGAAAGTAGAAGTTAAAGTTTTGGGATTAATCTAGGGAAGGATGGTTACCAACATACTTAAAAGCAACAACTTGTTATATTAACAAAGCTTAAATGTGATTGTTGTACCTACTTCATTCCATCGCTCAAAAAGTATAACTAATTCACAGTGCTTTGTATGTGGGAATAAATCGACGGCTACTGCTTTTATTGGTACAAACGGATCTCCATCTAAAGTTTTTGAAGGCCTTCGTCCCAAATCAACAAAATTCTTCATTGCAGCATTTGGATTGCAAGAAATATAAACCAACTTTTGTATTTTCGTAGCCTTTCTTAATTGCAAAATCGCTTTCTGATCTGGAATATATCACATATACTAACAATAATAAAAGAAACTTCAATGCATATATTTATCAGACATCATTCCATACAATTATTTTGTGAATATTCATTAACTGCATACTTTCCTTAGTAACGGTCTATTACAGTGAGAATATAATTCGCATGTCACATGATACATTTTTGATTACTTTCATTGGTTAAAATACAAAAACAAAATCCCACAAAAACCCACCACGGGCGAAGACGAAAATAACCACCTAGGATAAAATTTTAATTTATTTTCACGCCAGGACATTATTCATTTTAGTTTCATTTTTATAATATTAATTTAATTTCCTTATTCTTTCTAGAATTGTATTTTTTTTTGTTGTTAACCCGAATATTATTTTGTTTAAATACAGGGTTATTACAAATGATGTTCATCATTTCAAGCATACATAAATCGAGTTTTATTCGTTTTACAAATATAAAAAATAGTTACATTTGAAGGAAAACTCAAAAAGTTTCATAACAGGTATTCAGAATTACAAATGTTCAATATGGGAACCCCTTGTGACACGACAGATGTCAAGCCTATAATCAAGCTCTCACCATACATTGTCGAGAGTTTCTTGATTGATTGTTTCGATGGCATTGGCAATCCTTCGCTGGACATCAAGTATGCTCTGTGGTAATGGTGGTGTATACACTTTATCCATGATGTATCCCCACAAGAAAAAATCACAGGGGGTGATGTCCGGAGATCTTGGAGGCCAGTTCAAGAGTGCGTCATCATTTGGACCAACGTGCCCGATCCATCTCTCAGGTAGCAGATTGTTAAGTTCAGCCCTAACACCCAAGTGGTAATGTGGAGGTGTGCCATCCAATTGCAGAATGAAATCTGGGGAATCTTGCTCTAATTGTAGTATAAGCCATTCCATCATCATGTCCAAGAAAACCATTCCATTTATTGTCTGTTCAATAAAGAAGAAAGGCCTGTACACTTTATTGTAAGGAATAGCACAAAACACATTAACTTTAGGAGAATCACGCACATGCTCAATGTAAGCGTGTGGGTTCTCTAAGCCCCATATTCTTACATTATGTCTGTTTACTTTACCACATAAGTGGAACGTTGCTTCATCACTAAAAACCACACGCTGTAGAAAGTTTTCATCCTCAATCAAGACTTGCATGCTCTCACAAAAAGAGAGTCTTTTAACTTTGTCATTTTGTTTTAATGCTTGAAGCAGTTGAAGTTTGTAAGGTTTGAATTTAATATGTTTACGTAAAATTTTCCAAACTGTTGGCTGTGGTATACCGAGCTCTCAGCTGCATTTAACAGTAGATTTCTGTGGACTGCGGGTAAAACTTTCCCTTACCTGCTCCACAACTTCATTGCTCACTGACGGCCTTCCAGTTGATTTCTTTTTACAAATCCATTTCTCTTAAACTTCAAGTACCACTTGCGAATAGAGTGATTGCTAGGAGGATCTTCATTAAATCTGGTTCTAAAGTGACGTTGAACACTAATAACTGATTGGTTAACGTGATAATCTAGCACACAAAATGCTTTCTTGTTTTCAAATTCAGCCATTGCACAAAACTGTCAACAATGGACTTAAGAAACAACTGATACATACCGAAATCAATGTAAACAAAACTTTATGAATTTTTTCTTTCCAGCGGTACCAACCGAAATGGTTTTAATACATAATATTCCAGTGACATATGCAATCGAAATCAGGAACATCATTTGTAATAACCCTGTATATGTATAAAACTTGCTCGTACCTGATTATTTAAAAGTTATAAGAGTCTAAAAACATAACCCACTCCCACACTACACTGTAGCTAGTCAAGGTATATTAAATAAATCCACATAGTGGAATTGTAATTTGTTAAGGGGCCTTACACAAGATGGCCCCCTAGGTCACCTGATTTAACCTCATTGGGTTTTCCACTTAGGGGTACTTAAAAGAAAAGTTCTACAAAACACCACCTGCAACTCTAGAAAATCTTCAACACCGAATACATCAAGCAATACAAAGTATTTCAAGGAATCGATTAGAAAATGTTTTACGAGAAAATATTAGAAGAGTTTTATTATGCCGGGATCAGAAGGGACGAAGAATAGAACATTTAATATAATAATGCAGTTTTGTAAGCTTTTTTACATTTCAGTGTTTTGTTATTGTTCGTTACTTTATAGAGTACCTAGGTATAAAAATTGTTTTTTTAATTACGTCTGAGAAAAGTCCAATTTTAATTTTTTTTTATACCCTGATAGTACACCAGCTGATTTAAAAGTTAACTTTAGTTGTGTTGTTTTTAGATAGTAAAATGGATTTACTTTCTTTAGTGCTTTCTATTTGAAATATTGGTGAAATTTTTTTCTAAACATTAGTCATTTTCGTCCAACATAGAATCACAAATACTAATTATTTAATAACAAGTACTTACTTCAAAATGGCGGAACATTGAAATCAACAAAAATTATGAGGCGGCAAACAAAGGAGCATAGGATGAGGATGGTGCCTGTGTGTGACATCACTGTGTAACGTAATCATAGCTCATATAAATAGGTATTTTTTAACGGTTTAAATACCACTTTCAATGCCAAACTGCTAGAGCGCTGCTGGTGTAGTGCTAGAAGTTGTCGTCCACGCTTTTGGTGCGGGTTCGATTCCCAGCTCGTGCACTTTTTTTCTCTTAGGTTACAGTAGGTTTGTTTACCTAATCTACTTTTGTTAGGTTATTGTAATTTTGTTTATCTAATCTAATTATGTTAGGTTACAGTAGTTTTGTTTTTATTATCTAAAATAGATGACGTCACACATCGGCACCATCCTCATCCTATGTTCCTTTGTTAACCGTCTCCTCAAAAATTGCACCTGAACCGCCATTTTGAAAACAAATATACAGGGTGAGTCAGTTTTTTGTAGGCAAACTTTAACAGGAGATAGAACACATGTTTCTAACAAGAAAAGTTCCTATAAACATATGTCGTAGAAGGCTTCGTTTCCGAGATACAGGGTGTTGAATATAATTTTTTCTCAAATTTCATTATAACTCATAAACGAATGCTTAGATTTTTTCATGTTGGGGGGATAATATCTATTAATTAAGGGGCATAAAACAAGCGATAAGAATGTTCATAAACTTGCACAGTGGCGGAGTGGAGGGGGTGCTCAACCCCTTTCATAAACAGAACTTCTACGCCAATGACTATTTTTAAAAAACTGTATTTTCATTATCTACATACAGTTTAACAAAAATAATGTACCTTCTTCTGTTTCGAAATTCCTGTGCGTTACCGAGTTATTTTGATTTTTAGTGTTTGATGTGGTACTAAGTTAAGTAATGTGCTTTATGTGAATAATTGAATATAAAGTGTTTAATAAAAAGATATAATAAAACATTTAGAGCCATTTTAGTACCTAACGATCGTTTCTTTAAAATTTCAAATACATTTTCATTTATAAATAGGTAGGTTATCGGTTTTTAGTATCCATTGTTATTATCCTCGTATAAAAGAAATGCATAATTATTATTGTTATGCGGTCAATACTTTCTGTATAATATGTATGTATCAATTTCGCCATAAACATGTATGTAGTTTTAAGTGAGATTCTAATAAGTTATAGACCGCTGCTCACTTGCTCTCATTAAAGAGCCGCCACTGTATCAAACCATACTCAAATACAAGGCTTTTGTAAATTGAAATCTGTTTAGTACACTAATTTTAACAATCCTTATTTATTATTGTAACAATACTTAATTAATAATTGTGAAATTAATAAGAATTCTTAGCAATAACGATTTATAAATAAATAAGAATAACACTAGTATAATAAAATTAGACACTTTGTTCAAAATGTAAACCGTTCTTTTCAATACACATTTCACAGCGACGTACAATAGAACGTCTTAAGTTAATTAAATGATGCACCCTTATTTCATTGCAAGCATCTCTGATGCGATTGTGAAGTTCTTCAAGTGTATTAACCGGAGTGGTATACACTTTTCCTTCATGAATCCCCATACAAAAAGTCAAGTGGCGTTAAATCGGGGATCTAGGAGGCCACGCCACTGGACTTCCACGACCTATCCACCTCCCCGGGTAGTTATTGCTTAGCCTATTTCTTACATTTCTGCCATAATGGGTCAGACATCCATCAAGCTGAAACCAAGAATGTCCTCTTAAATTCAAAGGAATGTCTTTCCACATATTAACATGTTCTTCTTCTAAAAATTGTAAGAAATTTTCTGAATTTACACGTTGTGGCAAGAAATAAGGTCCAAACACGTGGTTGCCGTAAATTCCAATCCAGACATTTGTACTAAATTCATGTTGAAAACTTCTTGGTCGAATGGCATGTGGGTTTTCATGTGCCCATATATGCAGATTGTGAAAGTTTACGATACTACGTTTTCCAAGGAGTATCATATTTTGTTGCAATGAAATAAGGGTGCATCATTTAGTTAACTTAAGACGTTCTATTGTACGTCGCTGTGAAATGTGTATCGAAAAGAACGGTTTACATTTTGAACAAAGTGTCTAATTTTATTATACTAGTGTTATTGTTATTTATTTATAAATCGTTATTGCTAAAAATTCTTATTAATTTCACAATTATTAATTAAGTATTGTTACAATAATAAATAAGGATTGTTAAAATTAGTGTACTAAACAGATTTCAATTTACAAAAGTCTTGTATTTGAGTATGGTTGATACAGTGGCGGCTCTTAATGAGAGCAAGTGAGCAGCGTCTATAACTTATTAGAATCTCACTTAAAACTACAACATGTTTATGGCGAAATTGATACATACATAATTATACAGAAAGTATTGACCGCATAACAATAATAATTATGCATTTCTTTTATACGAGGATAATAACAATGGATACTAAAAACCGATAACCTACCTATTTATAAATGAAAATGTATTTGAAATTTTAAAGAAACGATCGTTAAGTACTAAAATGGATCTAAATGTTTTATTATATCTTTTTATTAAAATTTATATTCAATTATTCACATAAAGCACATTACTTAACTTGGTACCACATCAAACACTAAAATCAAAATAACTCGAAAGCACAGGAATTTCGAAACAGAAGAAGGTACATTATTTTGTTAAACTGTATGTAGATAATGAAAATAACAGTTTTTAAAAATAGTCATTGGCGTAGAAGTTCTGTTTATGAAAGGAGTTGAGCACTCCACTCCGCCACTGTGCAAGTTTGTGAACATTCTTATCGCTTGTTTTATGCCCTTAATTAATAGACATTATCCTCCAACATGAAAAAATCTAAGCATTCGTTTATGAGTTATAATGAAAATTTGAGAAAAAAAAATTATATTCAACACCCTGTATCTCGGAAACGAAGCCTTCTACGACATATGTTTGTAGGAACTTTTCTTTTTAGAAACATGTGTTCTATCTCCTGTTAAAAACTGACTCATCCTGTATAGGTTATGAACTCAAATGTTTATATTTTAGAAACAGAAAACAGCTGTTCCTTTATAATCGTATCAAAATAACACTAACTGATATGTTTGCTTAAAACGTACTTTGCATAAAAGGATACTTCTTGCTTACTTGTCGTGCACTCAAAATAAATTTAACTTCGCCTTAAAATTCACTGTAGTAGGAGAATTTCATTTCCATTCATAAGATAAACATACGATAAAGGTAATTTCCACTTGTCAATAACGTACCAATAAACGAACTGTAGACCATATATGTAAGGTAATTTCATATCTTCCACATACCAATAATGAACAAACTACAAACGCAGGCAAACTAACGGCAAGCGGTAATAATACAAAGGTATCCCCATTTTTAATCCTTCAAGATAAAATTGCATATCATCCACGCCATTTTATTGAACTTCATGACGTCAGCACCTCGCTTTGCAAATACGAAATTCACTAAAATTTCAGCTTGTTCTTAACACAAGCGATTTCTTTAATGTACAGGCGTACCCTTGTACCCTATTAAATATAATATTTACAGAAATGTAATTAGAAGCCTTTACATACCTTACACAAGGGTGTAACACCTAAAAAGATAACGTAACGAACGGTACGGCAGAAGAAACGGAAAGGGAGTGAATTAAGCTGTTCTGTTCGCATTCGCGCACAAAACTTAGACCATACACTATACACAGAGGTGATCGTAATTATATAGACTAAAGTGAAAATATCGGAATGCATTCAAAAATTTAATTATTGAAAGAAAAAATATATCAACGTAATGTAAATATACTTAACAATAATAATACAAATTACGGAACTTAAATTAAGGTAACGATAGACAAGAATTGGCACGTTACACGTTACAAGGCCACGTATATATGCATGGTGGGATTAAGGATGGTTGTGGTCAGGGTAGGATTGGAAGAAACAGAGTTAGGGTTCTGATGGTGTAACGGTATAAACGGGTGGTAGAACGGGATTACAGATAAATTGGCCTTTTTGCCCCGACTAGCCAGCGTATGGGTGTAGGTCAGATGTTAAAAAAAAATTGCACATCCAGAATAGTAAATCTTACGTAAGTCACAATAGGGGTTGAAGACAAAATCGAAGGTTTGGGCGCCAGAATGTTTGGTAGTCGAAATAAGGGTTGTCGTGCCAAAATTACGAGTACATAACGTGTCTAAACATACAAAAAACATACGCTTACCTATCCGTAATCAATTCCAGGTGTGCTGGACAGCAACTCAGCAAACCACCTAAAATCGGGCTTCAAAAAAACACTACACGCTTGTCAAATAAAAGCGTGATCAACACTCAATAAACTTACGTTACTACACCTCAGTGTAAATAATCAGACATTAAATAATAATCAAAACAAAACAACAAAAAAATAATAAGCTATAGAATGAACTCTAAACTGAATTAATATTCAACTAAAAATCAAATAAAATACTAAATATTAATAACGCTATTACTCAATAAAACAAAAAAAACTAACTTCGTTACGTTAAAAACTAAAACGCCGGTAATTTGTAATTTGCAAAAAAAACTCTTATGTAACACAAAAGGGTTTCCATAGAAGTAAAACACATTTATAAAACCTAACAAACTATAATAAAAGGATAAATATAAAAAAAAATGTAAACATACGATAATGCGTATAAACAAAAAAAAATAAATGCTTAAAAGGCGACAGGATGTCTGATCAGAATACTGCTTTTACGCCAGTCTAAATCGTTTAACCTAAACATAAAATTCGTGGATAATATACCCACACTACCATAGGGTCGATTGCCCTTTAATACTAAAATAAATAACAAAAGAAGAGTATGAAGGCGAAGTGTCAATAATATAATTACTTAAAATAATTAAATCTAAAGCAAACAAAAAACTTAATTCAATAGGCAAAACAACTCCGCTTTCAAACTTTCATAAACACATAAAAAAATAAATCGAAACACAAAAATCTTGAAATATTCAATAAAAAAAACAATATTATGTTACCTTAAAGGTCTAGAATTACACCTCTTCTGTGTTACAATATATGTGGAAGATAACCAGGTGGTCGGTTACGGCTGACGGAAATGAACCCTCCCTGGTCTGGCGAAATGATGAATAAAATGTTGACTATTGTTCTTTTATGCACAAACAATTTCTTGACTAAACTCGTTAGAATGTTACTGTATTAATTACTACCTTCTTTTTTTAAAATATTAATATTGAGCGTTCAAAATTACTTGATAACTTTTAGCTTTTACTTGGTTTTATTTCCACTAATAATCCAAAATGTTAATAACTTGATTTAATTAAATATAATTTTTAATATATTGCGAAAGTCTCTTTATCTTTAAATACGCTTTGTACGGTAAATAAGAGGCACTGGGAAGAACGATGATTTTAATATCCGCAGAAGCGATATAAACCAAAGAGGTCACTGAAGCACTATACAACACGACGATGTCCTCTAGGTAACTTTACGTAAAACCGAAATCGGCACTAGGTGTAATCCTTTGGTGATGAACAATTTTAATAAATCCCTTTCACAGGTAATCTCAGGAGTAGCTAAACTACCCTTACTACACAAAAAAAGTACGTTCGTTAAACACCACAAGGTCCCAAAATATCAACGTTCTAAACCACCCCTTAAAGCGTAACAAATAAACGGCAACGTATACTACTACTCGATAGCGCAGTCAGATTTTGAATCCCAAAAATTATTAACAAAAACCATCTTGGATTTTTAATCCCACTACTCATAAAAAATCTTATCTACTTTAATTCCACCAATTAAAAAAACGGAAGGGGAAAATAAGGTACCCCGATAAACAAATTCGTTTCCGTCCGTAAGGACTCGGTAAATGTTGAAAAACTAAACGTCAGCAAAAATATCCTGTACAGCCTCTGTATGTTTACCTGAAAGTACGAACAATAAGGCCCACATGCAATCTCTATGAATCAAAACCAAAATACCTAATAATAAACTGGACAACTATACTTAAGCGTCTTCATGTCGCTACCATGACGTCATACGCCGATAATTCCACACTACTTATTTAAATTACTTAACTTTCCATTATATTTTACGGAAAACAAACGAAATGAACCTTAATTAAACTTATATACAACTATATACAAATAAACGTTAATCAAACTTCTATAAACGGGAAATAATAGGGAAAAACAACCTAAATTACAAAAAAAATAATTCACAAACTAAAAATCTAAAGCTCACTACACACCTACCATCCCTAAAGCTCGCTACACACGTTAAAACAAATTTACTATAAAACATAACTTGACAAAAAAATATATATGTGTATACGGAATCTAACTAAGTACATAAGACTACAAACAAAATTACCCAATACGTATACAGGGTGTTCAAAATACCCTGACAATGGGGAAAATACTACCCTAGCATTCGCCTAAGTAGCCGCACATGGTGTACATATACGCAGTGACCATGCCGCTACATGTGTATTAGGAAAACCCCTGAAGAAAACTCAAGTAGACGGTAACGGGAATTGAACCAATTACCTCCCGAATGCTCACCACTACGCTACCAGCTCGGTTTTAAATTTAAAGCAGTTTACATGTTTACATTGTTGCCATGTTTCTTTTGATATTTTCTCGGTAAATTCGCTTAAGGTGTTTTAACATATCTGCTGGCGCAACAGTAGTTAAAGTTTGATATCGTTTGCAAATTAAAGATGATTTAAATACATTGTATTTAAAAGTAGTTGCATCAGAAAACGTGACAACGTTGTGTAATCCAAGCTGCATTTTAATATTAAATCGTATATAGGAAATAAGATATGTAAACCAGTTAATAGCTTCTTAAGTACATATATGTATATGATGCATATGTACAACGTTAAGTGTAAACGTCAACAATTTAATATAATTAAACATTTTTTCTAACTAGGTCAATTGTGTTGCTATTACCTCACTTTCATCTCAAGTGAGAAAATACAACTTTCCTCATTAGTTTTACAAAAGAAAACACTACCTTTCTAAGGCAGTTTTAGAGGAAAATGGATTTACTTTCTTGTGGGTATTTAGTATTTGGTGTTTTCTATTTGAAATATTGGTGAAAATTTTTTTTAAACATTACATTAAAAATTCTGCCGACTTTGTTGAAAAAATGCATAATTTCAAAATTGAAGAGGGTGATATAATGGTTAGTTTTGATGTTATTTCACTTTTTACAAAAGTATCTCTAAAAGAAACTATTGAATACATTGATCATCTTTTCCAAAGGACATAACCATTCTTTTCAGCACTGTCTTACTACAACTTATTTTCAGTGGAATAGTAAATTTTATGAACAGATTGAAGGTGTAGCAATGGGTAGTCCCTTAGTCCTGTTATAGCTAATTTTTATATGGAAAAATGTGAAACATTAACGTTACAAAATACACCTAAAAACCTTCAGTTTGGTATAGATATGTAGATGACACATTTGTTATTTGGAGACATGGAGAAGAAGCACTGCATGAGTTTTTGGTTTTATAAATGGTATACATCCTAGTATTCAGTTTACCATGGAAAAAGAAACTAATGGAAGTTTACCATTTCTTGACATATTAATATCTAAAAATAATAATTCACTATCTTTTAAGGTTTACAGAAAGCCGACACACACTGATAGATACCTTCATAAACTATCCAACCACCATCCACGTCAAAAAAAATTAGTGTAATTAAATCTTTAGTAGATCGAGCAAAACGAATTTGTGACCCTGAATTTTGAATGATGAATATAAATATTTAAGAAAATCCTTACAAGATAATGGATATTCACTTACAGATATTAATAATGTTATTACACCTTCTAGGCGTAACCTTAAAGAAAAACCAGTTCTTAATGTTGATACTGCTTTTCTTCCTTTTATAGCTAATGTTACAAATAGAATTGAAAAATCCTAATCAAATATGGCATTAGGACTATTTTAAACCTACAAGAAAAATTAAAGAACATTTAAGATCACCTAAAGATGTGTCAAACCCTTATCATCTTCCGGAGTGTATAAGTTATCTTGTTCGTGTGGAAAAGTATACATCGGGACCACAAAACGTAGCTTTGATACAAGACGCAAAGAACATATGAGATTTTGTAGATTGGGTCAACCAGAGAGGTCTACTGTGGCTGACCATGCCCTGAATAATCTAAATCACGACATTCAATTTGACAATATGGAAATATTGTCAAGACAAACCATTATTATGTTCGTTTGCAACGTGAAGCTATTGAAATATATAAACACCCGAATAATTTTAATAGACAAGAAGAAAATCTCCGTTTAAATAGGTTTTGGCATCTTATAATTAAAAAAAAGCATAATGATACGCCTTGATTTTAATTTATTTTCAACTTTTGGTATGTCTAGGTTTTTGCTGTGTTTTCCTAGACCTTGAAGCAAATGCTTTACCAATTATATGTTAAATTACCACAGCACTATAATTTAACATAAGTAGTTGAAATTAAATTAAAATTAAAAATTAAAGAACGTTCTGCATTGTGCTTTTCATTGTTAATAACACTTCCAATTATTGATAAAAATATCTCTTTGTTAGATTTAACTGGGTTATTTTATTTGATGTAATGTTTGGATTTGTGAATGCTTCTATCATTTTAAAATTGAAGTTTTTCACAACTTTACCTACATCATAACTCGATTAAATTTTGTTAAATGTGTTTTTGGCTGGCAAATTTCATTGTTATCTTTCGTCGTAGAGAGTGTTCTGGTTTGTCATCTTTGAGGCAGTTTAATAATATTTAATTTTATGACCTAGTTATTCTTTACTAAAAATTTTATAGTTGGCTTTATGTTTCCCAAACTGTTATACTAATAGCAGGCTTATGTTTATTTTTAATTTTTCAAATTTGACAAAATTGTTTACTACATCTTTAACAATTTTTAACAAACATTACTACTGACGAAGATAACTGTAAGTGTTATCGAAACGTTTAGATTGTATAATTTAAAGTACACCATTAAAAAATCCCAAAAAAGATAAGTATTTTATTATGAGTGTTAATGGTGAAAGTTTACATTTTCATATTAGTAATTTTCGTACAACGTAGAATCACAGATACTAATTATTTGCAAAATTTTATAAATTCCAATTAAGAGATTAAAAATAAATAATATTCTTGAACTATTCATTAAATTATTTTGTAATATAAGTACTTACTTCAAAATGGCGGAACATTGAAATCAACAAAAATTATGAGGCGGTAAACAAAGGAACGTAAATAGGTATTTTTTAATGGTTTAAAATCAGCTTCAATGTCAAACTGCTAGAGTGCTGGTGGTGTAGTGCTAGGAGTCGTCGTCCACGCTTTTGGCGCGGGTTCGATTCCCGACTCTTGCACTTTTTTCTCTTAGGTTACAGTAGTTCTGTTTATCTAAAATAGATGACGTCACACATCGGCACCATCCTCATCCTTCTCATCCTATGTTCCTTTATTTACCGTCTCCTCAAAAATTCCACCTGAACCGCCATTTTGAAAACAAAAGACTACTTGTGATACACCATTGGAATGGGAATTTAGATAGGTATTGTTGTATGAAAAAAAAAGGTAGGTTCCTGTTTAAAATAAGAAAAATAAGATCACTTCCGGTAAAACCGGACGTGGTAGTCAGCTGTTTTTAATGTCAAAAAATGTATTTTTATCCACTAAATCTTCATCCCAAATTCCTCTCTCGTGTTTTAACAAAATTAAGGTATGTATAATGATTTAGTTGACATCCGGTATATGGCAGAATTAATTTAGGAATATTTATATTTTTCTATACTGTGCGAAAGTTTGAGTTGGAACGCTTCAAATAATGATTGTCCACGGCGAAAATATTCGGATACGTCAACTTTATTTATTGAATGTGCATCTTTTCTAATATTTAAACAAAATTACCCCTCCCCTTTGCGCAATGACGTCATCAACATTTTTTCAAATGGCAACCTATTTTTTTTTCGGGAATTCTTATTCTTCTTTAAATTCTCTTTCGGACAATATGTAGTTTGTAGTATTCCTATTATGAGTTTTCAAGTCTATTACCATTTGAACCTGAAAATAAAGAACTAAATGTGACCTAATGTGAACATTTAATTTAATACTTTTTACTGTTTTTCTAACTGTTTATTTATTTATTTACATTTTTAATTAAACTATTAATTTGTTTTAACTAGAACCCAAAAATTCCGCAATTATTTGATTTATTTTAGGATATTTGACTTTGACATGTCAATGTCACAATTTCAGTATGTTATCATACAAATACTTCAAACTGCACATTGTCGTACAGAGAATTTAAAGAAGAATCAGAGTTCCTGAAAAAAATTTAGGTTGCCATTTAAAAAAAATGAGGTCATTGCGCAGAGGGTTGGGGGTAATTTTTTTCAAAAAATACTAGAACAGGTGCGCAGTCACAAAAAATAAAGTTGACGTGTTCGAGGATTTTCGCCGTGAATGATTAGACATTTTTTTATTTGAAGCGTTCCAACTCTAAACGTTTAACAAAAACTCAGCTTGAACCGCCATTTTGAAAACAAAAGACGACTTGTGTGTGATACATCATTGGAATGGGAATTTAGAGATAGTTTTAACAATGTTAAAGTATGTATAATGATTTCATTGACACCCAGTATGTTAAAGTTCAATTATTGAATACATATTTGTATTTATCATTTCTCTATATTATTACTTACGTAAACCAGCTCTAGGTGGATCAACTATTGCAATTGTATCCTCATTTTTTACCCGATAGAGCACAGAATTTAATATCTCTTCGGCTTTTCCAGAAAAAAATTCACAATTACTAATATCATTATTTTTAGCATTTTCTTTTGCATCGGCAACTGCTTGTGCCACTAACTCTATCCCAAGAACTTGATTACATTTCTAAAAAAATCAACACATAATCAATCTTATGAAAAAAATTAGTTACATTTGCAAAACAAAGCCCAATTGTTCCAGTACCACAACAAATATCAACAATGGTAGTATTTTCATTCGGTTGTGAAAGTTCAATTGCAGATTTATATAAAATTTCAGCACCTAAAGTATTTATTTGAAAAAATGCATCGGGTGATATACGAAATTTTAAACCAAGAATGGATTCCTCTATATGGGTATCTCCGTGTAAATGTTCAGCAAGCGATATATCATCATTTGATTGTCTGCAAATAACATTATCAACTCACATTTCAAACACGAAATAGAAAATTACTTTTTAATAATTTTCTTGTAATAGAGAGAAGTAATATTTGCCACTGTACCGGAGCCTTCAAAGAAATATTTGATCAGTTCTGTTTTAAATTCCTGTAATTTCTCTTCTGATAAATTTTGAGGATGTATACCTACTACAAGCATGAGTTGTTTAGGTGCGTAACGTACAGTTAGTTGCCTGTAATTTCCGGTTTGGAATTCCGGGTTAAAAACTTCCAAATTGTAGGTACGAATAAAATCTTGGAACACCTAAAGACTTCATGTATGGTTTATATGGTTTATATTTGAATATAACTTACACTAACTGCTGCTTTCATTTCTTCGGGAATATGCTTTAAATTTTGAACGGGAGCGACACCAGTTCCACCTTTAGCATAACTACTTATACGAAAACCAACTGTAGGCAGGGAAGTTTCTTCATCCATGCCTACCGTAAATTCACATTTATTTCGATACCTTATGAAACAATTATAATTTTAATTACTGTGGTGTATGTTATAATTTAATAAAAGCATTACATAAAAATAAAATTTTAAATATTATGAAAGCGAGAAATGATAAGAATACGAAAAAATAACAACACAAAAATTGAACCAACAACAAAGAAAAAAAAATTAAAAACCTGTGATAGTACCGACAATAATGTATGTAGTGACACTGCCCCATTACAAAATAAGAAGCAACGAAATAGAAATTGTATAATAACTGGATAAATTAAATAAAGGAAGGTATTTGAATGAATTTAAGTTAATGATGACAAAGTAATAACAGTACATACATAATAATTGATAACTATTAATGTACACACAGTAAAAGATTACCTTGAATGGGACTTGAGCCCACGGCCACTACCTTGCTAGAGTAGTACTCTACCAACTGAGCGATCGAGGGAACTAGTTTCACTTGATTCAATCCTAAACTGTATGTACTTCACTAGTTACATGTTATAATTTTTAAACTTATGTAACCAGTCACTTTTGGGGCAAGTTGTTTGCAAGCTTGAATTTTTCAAGTTTCATACAAACCCACAAGAATGGAATATGGAACTTGGAAAATTCAAGTTTGCAAACACCTTGCCACAAAAGTGACTGGTTACATAAATTTAAAAATTATAAATTTAAAAATTATATTTAACTAGTAAAGTACATACAGTTTAGGATTGAATCGAGTGGAACTACACCTTTTTCAATTGTAGTTCAGAAATTGTAACTCAGATTAAAAAATTATAATTCCAAAAGTGTCTCATGTAATTCATGTTAGTAACTTGTAATTCGATTGTGTACGTTGCAATTCAGATTAATAAATTGTAATTCAGAAAGTGTTACATGTAATTCAGGTTTAGTCCTGAGAAGGACTGTTTTCGCACTTAAATCAAATTCATATGGTTATATATATGTAATTTTTTCCCAAGCACTTGACTACTCTTAGATTCGAACTTGGTACCTTTCACTTACTAGTCTTGACACCCTTGCCACTGAGCCACTGAGTAATCCAATAATGTTTACATATTATATATATATATATATATACATATAACTTTTTTCGTGGTTGCGAAGTTTATTGCGCATGTTGCGCCGTAACTTCTTGCGCAGGTGTATTGCGCTTAAACTCTTCTTTGAGTTTCCGACGAGTTGTGTTCTCGTCCTTTGCCACTATCTGTATCAGATAAACTTCTGCGCAACCACGAAAAAGTTTAACATATAAGTTCTAATATATATATATATATATATATATATATATATATATATATATATATATATATATATATATATATATATATATATATATATATAGTGTTTTTTAGTGTTTTTAGTGTTTTTTAGCGTTTTTAGCGTTTTTAGTGTTTTTTAGGGTTTTTTAGCGTTTTTAGCGTTTTTTAGTGTTTTTAGTGTTTTTTCGTGCTTTCAGTGTTTTTTAGGGTTTTTTAGTGTTTTTAGAGTTTTTCGTGTTTTTAGTGTTTTTTAGGGTTTTTTAGTGTTTTTAGTGTTTTGAGCGTTTTTTAGCGTTTTTAGCGTTTTTATGGTTTTTAGTGTTTTTCGTGTTTTTTTAGGTTTTTAGTGTTTTTAGTGTTTTTCGTGTTTTTAATGTTTTTTAGGGTTTTTTAGTGTTTTTAGTGTTTTTTCGTGTTTTTTAGTGTTTTTTCGTGTTTTTAGTGTTTTTAGTGTTTTTAGTGTTTTTTAGGGTTTTTTAGTGTTTTTAGTGTTTCTTAGCGATTTTAGCGTGTTTTCGCACTTGAATCAAATTCATATGGTTATATATATGTAATTTTTTCCAAGCACTTGACTACTCTTAGATTCGAACTTGGTACCTTTCACTTACTAGTCTTGACACCCTTGCCACTGAGCCACTGAGTAATCCAATAATGATTACATATTATATATATATATATATATATATATATATATATATATATATATATCTTTTTCGTGGTTGCGAAGTTTATTGCGCATGTTGCGTCGTAACTTCTTGCGCAGGTGTATTGCGCTTAAACTCTTCTTTGAGTTTCCGACGAGTTGTGTTCTCGTCCTTTGCCACTATCTGTATCAGATAAACTGCGCAACCACGAAAAAGTTTAACATATATAAGTTCTAATATATATATATATATATATATATATATATATATATATATATATATAGTGTTTTTTAGTGTTTTTAGTGTTTTAGTGTTTTTAGCGGTTTTTAGCGTTTTTAGGGTTTTTAGTGTTTTTTCGTGTTTTAGTGTTTTTAGGGTTTTTAGTGTTTTTAGTGTTTTTCGTGTTTTTAGGGTTTTTAGTGTTTTTAGTGTTTTTTAGCGTTTTTTATGGTTTTTTAGTGTTTTTTCGTGTTTTTAATGTTTTTTAGGGTTTTTTAGTATTTTTAGTGTTTTTTCGTGTTTAAAGCGTTTTTTAGTGTTTTTGGTGTTTTTTAGGGTTTTTTAGTGTTTTTAGTTTTTAGTGTTTTTTAGCGTTTTTTAGTGTTTTTTAGTGTTTTTTAGCGTTTTTAGCGTGTTTTCGCACTTGAATCAAATTCATATGGTTATATATATGTAATTTTTTCCCAAGCACTTGACTACTCTTAGATTCGAACTTGGTACCCTTCACTTACTAGTCTTGACACCCTTGCCACTGAGCCACTGAGTAATCCAATGTTTACATATTATATATATATATATATATATATATATATATATATATATAACTTTTTCGTGGTTGCGAAGTTTATTGCGCATGTTGCGCCGTAACTTCTTGCGCAGGTGTATTGAGTTTCCGACGAGTTGTGTTCTCGTCCTTTGCCACTATCTGTATCAGATAAACTTCTGCGCAACCACGAAAAAGTTTAACATATATAAGTTCTAATATATATATATATATATATATATATATATATATATATATATATATATGTTAATTTTCAGGTTTCCGCAGTGCTGGATATGAAGTTGATGTTCTTCTGGGCTTGGTCTCGCGTAGATTCTCCTCCATGGTTCTTAAAAGAATAGATGTTGAAATGACGACGTTTCGACATAATCTCATCTGCCATTTTCAAGTCTTCGTGTTCTGCTCCTGGTAACTCGAACTGAACTAATGTTAATTTTCAGGTTCCAGCGAGTGATGGATATGAAGTTGATGTTCTTCCGAGCTTGGTCTCGCGTAGATTCTCCTCCAGAGTTCGAGTTACCAGGGCAGAACACGAAGACTTGACAATGGCAGATGAGATTATGCCGAAACGTCGTCATCACATCGGTCTTTAAGAACCATGGAGAGAATCGCGAGACCAACTCGGAAAATATCAACTTCATATATATATATATATATATATATATATATATATAGGATTACTCAGTGGTTCAGTGGCAAAGGTGTCAGACTAGTAAGTGAAAGGTACCAAGTTCGAATCTAAGAGTAGTCAAGTGCTTGGGAAAAAATTACACATAACATATGAATTCGACTCAAGTGCGAAGACAGTCCTTCTCAGGACTAAGCCTGATGACGGAAGCATAGCTTCCGAAACGTCGCGCTCTAAAAGCATAAACTGTGGAAATAGGCCGATCAACTCCACTAATAGGAAACCACAGTTACAAAACACTTATAATACAGAATGTAATTCAGGTTAGTATATTGTAATCCAGAAAGTGTAATTTGTAATTCAAACAGTATAACTTATAATAAGAAAGTACAACTTACATACTGTCAATATGTTATAGAATACTATTATGCAACATTAGGTTGATAACCTTCGTTGCTTTGTTGTAAGATATGGTTGAACCATTGAGTAATGAATGTATGAAGAGACGCAACCTTATGAGACTTTGTGTGGTAAGAATGTCCCGTTGGCGAACAATTAAAATCCCATTGTGATTTTCAGTTCATCGTTGCGACGGTAGCGGTGAGTTTGTATAGTTCAGTGTCTTCTAGCGTTAAAGCATTGAGCTCAATGGTGTTATGGTTTTTTTGTTACATCGAAGACAATTTAAAATATTTTTAGACCAGAAAAGTATCTTATCGCTTTAGAAATGCCTATTCTAAATTTTTTTTAATCTGTCACGTTCTTGTCTCACGGGTTAATTGCACGCTCATAAAGTGTATGTAGAGGGGAAAAAAATTATTGCAACTTTTTCAAAGCATGAATTTCAATTTCGATAAGAGAAGTGTTAATTATTAATTATTATTTTAATCGATGTCCTGTTTATATTTGTGAATGCTTCTATCAACTTCAAGTTGAAGTTTTTCATAACTTTACACTTACATCATAACTTGATTAAATTTTGTTAAATTTGTTTTTTGTTGATATTTTCATCGTTAGCCTTCGACCGTTAGTGGGTGTTCTGATTTGTCATCTATAAGACAGTTTAAGAATATTTAATTTTTAATGATCTAGTTATTCTTTACTAAAATTGAATTCTATAGTTGGCTTTATACGTTTCTCAAACTGTGATTAATAGCAGGCTTATATTTACGTTTTCATTTTTCAACTTTCACAAATTGTTTGAACAATTTTAATAGATAATACCACTAATGACGAAGATAACTGTAAGTGTTATGGAAAGGTTTAGATTGTATAACTTTAATATACAAATACCCCATTAAAAAACAAAAAAAAAGTATTCTATTATGCGTAACAATGGTGAAGGTTTACATTTTCATTATTCAAGTGATGTTTACCATTAAAAATCCAAACATTTTAAATCTTTACAAAATCATAGATCTTAAACATAATGAAAAAGTTCATTCTTCTTATTAAACTGATGTTGAGTCTAGATTTGTATTTACAATTTAAATTGCATGAGCTGCAACGAGCCCCCTGTTTTATTAACGAAATTTGATTTAACCTCGTAATAAATAATACAAAAAAAAATATAAATATAACGAAAAATCAGCAACGGTCTGAAATGTTCTTTGTATTAGTCGTCTCTTTGTTGTAAAGAAGACATTAGAAATTCGAATTTCGCGCTGTTATATGACATTAAGTGGTTATTTGTTATTCGTATATAGATATAATTAATATTAAGATGAAAAGCTTGAGCTTGTTTTGACGAGATTTACATATTAAATTGGAAACTTTTAAATAAACGCGGCAATTTTCGGGTCATGACTGTTTTGTAAAAGAGGGCAAGTAGAGACGCTGTCATAATGACGTATTTGTTGGTCGCGGTAAATAAGCGATCAGAGTTAGTTGAAGGTAACCAAACAGTCGGAAAGCGATTGCTGTAGCTCAAATTATGCTGCAATTAAAATTGTGAAATTATAACGAAAATTCAGTTAATGTTGTGTTAAGATAATGTGTGATATTTTCCTTATTAATGGAAAAGCTAAAACGAATTAAAGTGTAAATGTTATCAAGTTGCTGATAATAAAAAGATTACGCAATAATTTACAATCGCGGTTTAAGTGCGTATTGAAAGTGCTTCAAGTTGATGTTTCAAAAGCGAGTGATAAATGTAAAATAAGACAATCGATTCAGTATAATTGATCGATATATAGAGTATAGTAACCAAAAAGTATTAATAATTAAAAGCCTATCAATAACAAAGGTATAAGAAAAGATAGAGAAAACAAAGGAGAGCGGTTCTAGCTTGGCGAGAGAAAACGTCATCAACCTAAACGAGGCCTCTTCACCGGTCAAAGAAACGCAGAGTTACGTCATCAGCTTTCAACGAAAGTAACAAGTAAGAACCTTTTGATTGTGTGAATAAATAAAACATTTATGTATTTGAGTTTCTTTGAGTTTGAATTTGAACATCAAAATCAAACGAAAAACAATCAGTTTAACTCTGATAAAGATACCAACCGAATGGCGGTCGCGTTAAGCCGGGGTGTGCTCTAAAATTTTCGCTAATTCCTGGTGTTCTACTAATAAATAATTGATTATAGTTAACTACGAGCATAATAACGTCTGATCAGCGAATGTGTTGTAATGGGAAATCCACAAGAAATGCACCTTTACGTAAATATGATACGTGTCATATTTGTCATTCTAAGTGTGTGGGCTTATCTACAGATACGTTTCCATCCGTTTGGGTTTGTAAAAACTACAATGAGCCTACCTTAAAGGATATAATGAATGAGTTAAAATCAATTAATGCTCATAACAATTCAATGGCTTAAAAAATTAATGCATGTCAATAATCGATTGATTATAATGCTTTAACTTAACTTACGCCAAAGTATATAAACAATTATTAAAAGGCGTCAAAGCATATCAATTACAAACGGAGTATAATAATATAGCTGTAATGCTAGTTGTTGAACACAAAAAAAAACGATGATGTAATATACCATTCGTAATTGATCAAATAATTTAATTAATATAAAAAATTACCTTTTAATAATCGCTAAGTGCCGTCGGATCATCGGTAGATGAATATAAGGGTGGATTCTAATAAATAGTTTAATTAACCTACCTGAAATGCTAGTTGCTTCTTTTCTGCTTGATTATTTTCACTTAATGGCAAAAATGTTATCAAAAAATTATGAATAAAATAATAAATTCTCGAGCGCCATGTTATCTTTGTCCAGGAAAATAACAAAACCCTAAATAATGAATACTAAAAACAATTAACACAAATGAAAATAAAATAACAAGTTACATAAGTTTATTTAATAAATGTTTGAAAATGAGAAAAAATTCAAAAGTCATGAACTATACTAAATTATAAAAAAACTTTACCTTTTAACTGTTATATACACTTTTACAGTTACTATGAAGCAGAATGGTTCATATGGTGCGGTCAATGTCTTGCTTAGTTATCATTAAAATATGGAATTTCCTTGAAGTTTATTCGCCAAATTTATTTGTAAAAGAATGTAGAACTTGCGTTGTAAAGGTATCTCATGTAAAACTTGCCATTTAAAATATACAAATTAAATGATTAAAAAAGGTGCATACTTGGAAAATAAGTACTTAAAAAGTAAGTAAAAGGTGAAAAAAGGAGGTGAAAGGTAGTGCCTAAAAAAGCAAAGGCTTTAGTATTTAAAATATAATGGGAAAAAATAACTTACCACCAAAATTCTGATGGCACCAAATATAAAAAAATTAAGTAAAAATCATACTTATTGCTGTTAACATTCAGTATTAAGTGAATTAAGAAAAGCTTTCAGAATAACTCAAGTGTATTTAATCTTAACGCTTGCGCGAATACAATAATATAAATCCAATTTTTTTAAGAAAGGGAACTATAACTATTTATATAATATTACACCCAAAATATATGTTCTATGAAATGCAATTTAAATTGCCAGTTTTCAATTCTACACATTAATAATTAAACACTTTTCTAATATTATGCCAAATAGATGAACGATTCTTAAATTAATGTACTTTTTAATACAACCACAAAAAAGGTTGTTACATGATGATACAAAAAGTTCATTATGAAATCATGAATTAAAAGTGCAAGAATATATTAATATTACTGATCGTCTTTCTAAACAAAATAATGCCCTAGAAACTCAAGTTTCCCAATTAACCACAAAATTAAATCAACATGAACAATATTCTAGGGTAAATTGTCTTGAATTACACGGTGTCCCAGTAACTGCTAATGAAGGCATTCTTAAAATTATTACCTCTGTACGTAATGTAATACATTTAAAATTACTCCCAATATGGTTGATATAGCTCACAGATTAAGACGTAGAGAAACCGAACAGTATCATTATCAAATTTTTAATGCGTTACGATAAAGAAGCGTTCTTCAAAGTTATTAAAATATAGGGTTAAACAGTCATCACTTAATTGATTTGACGATCATGGGAATTCCTCCCAGTCCTATTTTCGCGGTGGAATCCTTATCGCCGATAAATAAACAGTTGTTTTACAAATGTAGGCAATTAAAAAACGATAAGTTTATATTCTTGTGGACAAAAACCGCAAAATGTTTCTACGCAAGACAGAAGGAAGTGCAGTTTATTCAATTACACGCCAAAGTGACCTTGATCAGCTCATTAATGTATAAAACTGTTGAATTTAAGATCGAATTTAAACTGTGTTTATTTATTTTGAACTAGGTATTCTGTTACAATAATTTAACAGTGAATCGAATTGAATTTTCTTTAAACAGGTTAATAATATGATAGTTTAGTAAAAAAAAACATTTCTATTTTAATTAGCCTTAAGTATTCTGTTAAGTTTGAAAATATTTTAGTTTTCTTATTTGATACTTAATCCCATATGTACTTATTTCAAATGTGTATAAATGTAATTAATATTAAGATAAAATATTTGAGCTTGTTTCGATGAGTACTTGTACAGTAAATTGGAAAGCTTTTAAATATACGCGGTAAGGTATGCGCCTGTTTTGTATAAGGGAGCAAGTCGAGACGCTGTCATAATGAGGTGTATTAGTGATCAGTCGCGTTAAATAAGCGATGAAAGGAAGTCGCGCTAAGTAAGAGAACAGAAAGGGTCGCACTAAGTAAGCGATCAAGGTTGAATTGAAGTTAACCAAACGTGTGAAAAAACGATTGCCGTAGCTTTGTTATGCTGCGATTAATAATCTTGTGTAATTATAACGAAAAGTCAGTTAATATAATGATAAAGAGAATATAAATGATATTTTCCGTATGAATGGGAGGAAAAGCTAAACTAATATAAAGTGCAATTGTTGTCGAGTTGGCGGAAATAAGGATTGCACCGTAATCGAAACTACGTATAAAAAGTGATAGATAACGCGTTTTATATGCCTCTGGACCGTAATCAATTGTGTTTGAACTCAATTTATTGATGTATAAAAACGGAACATTCGCGGTTTGTAAATAGCTTGCATTTTGTTGCGCAGGCTATTTGTAGTTCAAACTGAACAATTAAGTAAGAACTGTAGTGTAAATCTATCGAGCGATTATTGACTAAAATCATTAATTGATGGAAGAAAATTAGAATAGTATTCGTCCCCAATAAAGATCCAAAGGAGATAGCGAAAAGAATAAAGAGAGCGAGGCGCCAGCAGTTATCACTTTTGATTCATTTCAATATTGAAGAAAACAAGTTCAATTAATTGCAAAGTACAGATAGTTAATAACGTCAGATTGAGGATAATTTTGACGAATGATAACGATAACCATTTAACTCATCGTTAAGCTAGCTGGAGCGTCTCGATGAAGGGGAGAAAGGAATTTGTTGAATAATTATTAAACTTCCTTTACACAAACAGAAATGTGATAACAATAAAAATAAAGTTTAGTTAATGAATGTTATCTTTATAAATTAAAATCACTTTAGTTGACGTTGAATCATTTCACATTTTCACAAAAATAATATAAAATTTTTCTCAATAAATTCGAAATTGAACCCAAACATTATAGAGGCCCATTCCAAAACGACCCCCAACGTGATGACCATTACAAGTTTCGTTAGATCAAACTGTTGTTCTTTTACACTTATACACATACACTATTCAGTTTGATTTTATATCTAATTTAAGATTTCGTTACAGTGTGCACATGTTAATGTTAGGTTAATCGTTTCTAATTTTGGTAATTTCAAGGATGTCATATTAACTGGTAACTATGATATGATTGGAATAACAGAAACTTGGCTTGCTCCTCACATAGACTCAGATCACATATCAATCCGTGCCTACATGGTTATTAAGAAAGACCACAGGACAGCTGGAGGTGGGGTAGCATTTTACATTAAAAACGAAATAAACTATCAGTTAGTATCTACTACCTGTGATGATATTGAGCAGCTGTGGATATCGGTGAGAATAAGTAAGAGTAATTTAGTAATTGGAGTTTTATACAAATCACCTAGATTTTTTAAATCTTCAATTATCCATATTATTTCCCGCTTATGACAAGCTTCTTTTTCTACGAGACTTAAATATGAATCTACTACAATCTGATAACAATGATTCATCAGTATTTTTAACATAGGTAGAAAGTATGGACCTAGTACAATTAATTAATGAACCAACACGTGTCACTAGAAGCACTGCTACATTAATCGTGATAGTTATTAATGTTCACATCGTGGCAGATTATGGTGTAGTTCATACTGCTCAAGTAGCTGATCATGATCTAGTGTGGTGTACAGTAAGTAATGTACCTAATATATGTCAATTAGACGTAGTCAAGACTTATTGAGATTTCAATAATTTAGACCCTATATAGTTTTATCAACGTTTATGCTCCATCCCTTGGTAAAATAGAATTCATTAACGATAATTTGAATATATTACTCAACTTACATGCTCCGTTCAAAACAGTTAAATTTTGTTAAAATCCTGCTCCATGGCTTACTGACACCCTTAGATTAATGATTAAAGATCGAAATAAAGCTATGTAGAAATACAGGCGAACCAAGAGTCCTCACAATTGGGAACAGTACAAGCAGTTTCGTAATATAGTTAATGTAGCTATTCGCAATGAAGAAAAGGCTTTTTATAACAATAGATTTCAGCAAAGTGACGGTGGAAACGTTGGCGGTACATAAGACAATTAAACCTAGGAAAAAAAAGTAAAGAGGTACAAATACCATCTATTCTTCTTAATCCTGATGATATTAATAGTTACTTTATACATAGCGTACCACAAGTATGTCGTGATAACTCCTCTATTATAAATGTTTACACAACTAATATCAAAAGTACTGTAAACTCTATTCTAGAATTTAGTATTGTTGACGAGGCTACAGTACTCAAATATATCATCTCAATAAAACGAAAGCCTGTGGGTCTGATGGGATTAGCATAGAATTAATTAAAATATGTCTACCTCATTTATTAAGTGTTTTTACACATATAATTAATTATTGTATATTAAACTCTGTGTTTTCCGATAGTTGGAAAAAATCTTGTTATTCCTTTACCGAAAAAAAAAAAAAAATTGACTTTCGGTGATACGAGGCCAATCAGTATTTTACCCGTGCTCTCAAAAGTATTTGAAAGGGTAATCGAATCGCAAATTAGAAACCATGTCGGCTTAAATAAAATACTTAGACCTGGACATAGTTGTAGCGCTGCTCTGCTGAAGGTCACTGATGATATACATCAGGCTTTGGATAAAGGATTGACGACTATACTCGTATTGATAGATTATTCCAAAGCCTTTGATACACTAAATCATGACATTTTGCTTGCTATGCTTCACTTTGCACATTTTGGTGATTCTGTGGTAAGCCTTATATCAAGTTATATGACTAATCGGCAACAAGCAGTTAAATGCCATAAAAAAATTTCCAACTTTGAAACATTAAATAGAGGAGTTCCTCAGGGCTCAATCTCAATCAATGATTGAAAATGTTTCCTGTTATATGTATGCCGATGACATGCAGTTGTATTACTCCTTTGATCACAGATCTCTTACATCTGCCGTAAATCTAAGCAATGACAAATTAAAAATAATATCAAAGATTTCAGCCGAACATTGCTCGACTATAAATGCTGGAAAGTCGGCGTTTATGTATTTTAGTAAGGATAAGATTAATATTAATGCAGTTGTTATCGAAACAGGGGATCAAACAATTTCACCACCTGAAAGGGTTAGAAACTTGGGTGTTATTTTTGATTCTAAACTAAGATTCACCGTGCACCTATCTCAATGCATACGGAGCGCTTATGCTGTTCTCAAGTTAATCACAGCAATCGTTTGGTCTTAAATCAGACCACAAAAACTCATCTTTGTCAAACTTTTGTGCTTTCTAAAATGAATTTTTGTGATGTTCTTTATGATTCAAATTTGAAGTTTCTTGATGTTAACAAAATTCATGTTTGAGACTGATGTTTGGCATAAAATGAAAAGAACACATTACTCATAAATTAAAAGAATTAGGATGACTAAGTATGAAAAATCAGTGCGTTACGAAGCATTTGTTTATAGCATACTATCATTACTACTAAGAGCCCTGCGTATGTTTATAACAAAACTAGCTTTCGCACTGACATACACAACTTGAATCTACGTTATAGAGGTCAGCTTACGCCACCTCAACATAAATTAGCTGCCTCTAAAAGGTCTTTCACTTATCAAATCACTAACCTCCACAATGTGTTACCTCATAAAATTAAAAGTTATTCGTTAACGAATTTTAAACGGCATGTTAAAAAATGCTTAAACATAGAGTAGATCCCGTTACGTTTCCATAATTAATTACAGGTTGATCTAACTTTGTTGTAGGTAATACGCCAGTTACAAAACGATCCCCAACGTGAGAACCGTCACATTGTATATCTGATTTATTTAACGCTTATAATAAAAAAGTCCTTGTTTATACGATTCCGCCTTTTCCTAAGATAAAATCTAAATCATGTAGACAAGAAAATCATTTTATACTTAATTTCAGTAAATGAAATATCTACGTTTTTTTTTTAGAACCAACGTAAAATCCAAGGGATTATTCTGCACACTTACAATAAAATTTAATACAAACATCGTTTCTAGGATCCTTTGTTGAGAATAATCTCTTAGAAATAATACTATAACATTATTAACGTTAAAACCTCGCAAATCTCTGATGGAGGTGACACATCGGTTTCATGTGAAGTTTGAATCAAATTTCATATCACAGCAAAACTTGTGGTTACAGACGTCACATTGTGGTGGCAGCACTACACAGTGGTTTAGTTTGTGGATAGTGGGGTGCAGGGGAATGTGACAAATGAGATAGCCATATGGCACGAACTTTTACATTATCGTCACGCCTCTTGTTACATTTCATTACTCAATGGTTTAACTTCAAGTGGTCAATTTTAGGTGTGCACTTCACCCTAATAACATTACCCCAACCAGTTATGAGTTTTTAAACAGTCACAAAGTTTAGAAATCTTTGTGTTAACGATTTAATACCACTATAGTTGACACCCTCAACCTTCAAATAACCTTGAAAAAAAAAAAATTTATTATTATTAGGTTAAAATTAAATTAGTTAAACTAAATTGCATAGACCAAGTATTTGATGGATAGCTCAACAATTTATTTTTCATCAAATACTAAATCTAATGAACTAACCCATCAATTTGATCAGAATGTCGAACGTCCAACAATTCACATGGCAATTGATTATATCGAGATTTTTGTTGTAAAATCCATTTTTTTAAAAATGGGTTACCACCGTTAACTGATGGCTTAATTTTGTCAAAATCTTTTTAACTTCTTCCTGTTTTATTGCCAACTATAAAGAGAAACATTTAACAAAGATATATAAAATTAATTAATACTTACTTGTTCTTCGTAAGGCATATCAGTTAAAGGTGTAGTCGAATATTTTAAACGGTCTTCTTGTGAACGTTCATCAACTTTAATTTTTTTTATGGTAACCTGCTCATCCTCTAATTCATTACGTCTCTTAACTAATGGATCTGGAGCAGGTTTAGCTTCCTATTCAAGATTAATAATCAAAAGGTAAACTATTAATTACATTCACTTACATTAGCAGATAATATTTTACCTTTCCACTTATAACCGTTAATCATTTTTAAGCCATTCTCTCGATCAACCTCATTACGAAAGCAAACAAAAATAAAAGAACTATTTTTCTTTGGAAATTTAATTTTATTAGAAGCTAATTTCAGTTTGTCATTTAATAATTTTCGCATTTCCTAGAATTTAGGAATTTAGTCTAGGAAATAAAGAAAACAAACCTACATTAACTCCATAATATTTTGGAAGATTTTTTATGGAAATTTTGAAACGTTCTGAGGAAAATTCTTCTCGATCTAAGTAAGCATAAGGATTATTTTCAAGTTTCTGGTCATTAGAATTTTCAATGATTTTTTGATTTTCCGAATTTTGTAGTTCGCTCATTTTTTCGTAATCTACGAATGGTAACCTATAGATTAATAAATTTCTAACCTTAAAAAGTAAAAAAATTTACTAAGCTGAAGTTTGTCACAAGTAAGCTTTACGAATATACACTATCACCAATCTTACAAAGTCTCTAAGAAATTCGCGATCGTAGCGTGCCACTAGAGGTCGCCACAAAATTTCAACATGGCTGCTATAGAGGTGAACAACAAAGGTGTTTAGTGTTGGTTTATGTGTATGGCAGTGCATTTTTTTAAATTTCGAGCGATAATTCTTTATAAAAGGACTGTTAAATATCCATTTACCGTAAAGTAACTGATTTTTAATATAATGGCAACAGTTGAAATAACCAGCTTCAATATATTAGAATATATTGGCGAAAGAAGTCGACCACTTCAGGAAGGTGAAGCTGTTTTCAAAGCTGACCATATAATATTATGTGGCTTAGAAGAAGAATCCTCCAACATAAAGAGTTTATGTTTGCAGACATCAAGCTTGATATCTTCGCCGCATGAAATTACATTAACTTTGCATGAAGATGTTAGGTAGTGGAGGTGTCTTTGTACATGCAAAGCCGGCATGTCTGGTTTTTGCATACATATTGTAGCTACCCTGATTTACATCAATAGGTAACACATTTTTACAATCTTATACTTGGCATGTTACAATAAAATGTACATCGTTAACATTAATTGCATTTTATGTGGTCTAGGCATAAAGTTCTAGAGCTTGCAAGCTGTACTGACTTAGAGCAAAAATGGGGCAAAGAAAAGAAGGCTGTGGAAGAAACATACCAGACCAAGCCATTTAGGGAATTTTGCCACCCAGCAAATAAAAAGAAGTATCATTTTAAAACTTCATCAGAGCTAGATGATAAGAACTTTGCTTTACTGTCTACAGGTGAGTACTACCTATATTTTTTTATATACCTATTCAAAATTTTTCATGCATCTAATGAGTTTGAATATTTTAGGTGTTGCTGAATCTGCCCTAACCAAATTTATTAGCAGGACATACGATGCAGACAAACATCGACAAACCTCAACAAAACCTGACATACAAAATTTCGCAGTAGGTTTTATCAACAAATTATGAACATATCTTACATTTTCAGGTGAATCGTTACCATTCACTTGTATTAACAAGCCTGATTCAGAAATATCTGGTATTCTAAATGGGTATCTATACAGAATGTTTCATATTTATTTTATCCTAACACTTGTATTTTACCGATAATAGTACTTATTAAAAATTCTTTATTAATTTTAACTTTGAAAATGATCTCTCCAACATCGTAACAGTAACCAGTACAGTCAAAAACAGTAATATGGCGGGTCTGCGGGGGGTGTCCGTTACGCCAGTGAATGAAATATATAGGTATTTCATTTTACTTGTTTTAGGAACGTATCAAAGCTGTTTAAACACATAGATGGGTCAGAGTTTTTAAAACAGTTTGAAACTAACCTTGAGTTAAAGAATTTTGAGCTTAAGCCATGTTGCAAACAATTGTTTAATGGCCTCTCATATGTAAATGAGTTTGAGGTGGCTCAATTTAAACAAGGCTTTCCACCTTGGGCAAAAGAAAGAGAGTTAAGAATTACAGGTACTGTAATGCTGTTATCAATATTTTTCCACAAATTTTTATTATTTTCTTTAAAAATCTAGGGTCAACCTGCTACTCAATATATACCTTCAAAAAAACAGAAGATTGGGAATCAAAAGCGAAAAAAATATTTTTTCCAAAACACTTCACAAATAGATTTATTGAACATGGCAAAAAATATGAGAGTGAAGCACAGGAGTTGTACAGCAAAATTAATAATTGCGAAGTAGTTACCTTGGGATTGGTTGTTTGCAAAACATTGCCTTGGTTGGGATTTTCTCCTGATGGAGTTGTTTTCGAAAATGGTTCACCAACAAAATTGATTGAAATTAAATGTCCATTTTCCGGTAAGAAAAATTATTAGACCTCTTGGCAATTTTTACAAAATCATTACTATTTTAGGAAAAACAGAGCCTTCAAGCTACTTTTTGGAGACATGCAGCTATTTGGAGTTAGAAGAAGGTGTAACATCATTAAAAAAGAAACATTCGTACTATGGACAAGTACAGCTGGGAATGGCTATTTTAAATATTAAGGAAACTGACTTAATTATCTATAGTAGTTTTTCTAAATCATATATACAAGTAAAAATGCCTTTTCATGAAAGTTTTTCAAAAGATTTAATACATGAAGTGTCTTGTAAATATTTTAATATGTTGCATTTCTATTGTTTAAATAAAGATTAGTTTTTAGTTATAATACAAATTGTGTTTATTAAAATTTAAGTGTAAATATAATAATATTGTAATAATAGTTTTCGCAACTAGTACACTACATATTTCTTGGTGCGAGGCCGCTCTTTTTTTTACCCGAGGCGTAGCCATGAGATAAAACATTAGGCCAAGGACCAAAAAATATGACAGCACACGTGTTGCGAACAAAATTTCTTGTAATCGATCGAAACTTTCCTTTTCTTTCTCACAACGGTATGGTAATAGCTCCCTTCCGTACTTTATCGATGAAGACCAGCAGTTCCTTAATTCCCTCTCAATTCGTAGATTATATTTATGCAAACATCTTTATTAAACCAAAAAAAACATACGCTGCGATCGCTTCTTCATCTGGTTAACGTTAATATATACACAAATATAACTTTATTTACAAGACGTCCTTTAACGTTAATCAATGTACACAACCTTCAGAAAATCGTTCTTCACTTCCATATAAACAGACTACGTTAAAGCGTTCTTGACCTCTACGTACACATTTATTGAAACGAACGTTATATTTACACAAAACCATTTAAGCGTTATATTTACAGCGAGTCCTTTCATTTGTTGAGCATTTGCTGTGTACGCGTTAACGTAACAACCATGCACCTTTTTACCACCAATCCGCAAACAAAATTCCATAACAATCCTAAAGAATTAAGATTCGTCACTAGCAATAAACACCTAATCCAATTCTATGAACACAAAAATGTCACTGCTGACAACGATAAACGATATAACAATCCGGGGTGAACGAAGTTTCAAAAATATCCCCAAAATAAGGAAAATGTTTCCAACGGTAGGCTTAACTTAACACCCCGGTAAGGGCGTAAAAAAGGACAACTTCTTTCAAGCACTTCTTGCGCTATTTCTCATCTTACCTAGGACTGATTTAAAATTATTTCAGTGTCAGCCACATTGAATTTTATCTCAATTCACCAATCATACACACTCATTACTTCAAATCACAACACGCGGTGAAAACGAAAGACATTTCAGAAATGACTCGGGAAAATCACGTCATAGACTAAACTGCGCTTCCATGGTATCTCAAATAACTTAGTATATTTTTAACACTGAAACTCCTTGAAAACTTAATAACAATCAACCTTTTCTTCTGTAAACTCAAAATTTATCTAAAATCACCAAAAACTTTAAAACTGCAACTACGTTTCCTGTAATGATTTTAATGCTGAACATAATTCCAATCACGCAGTTTTTTAATCCAAATAACTCGATTTAATGATACTTAAAATAACTAGGAATAAGCACTATTTACAAAAAAAAACTAATCTAAAATCTCTTTTATTAAAAGCGAAACATTAACTTGTGGAAATTAAACGTAATTAAAAAACTTCCATTTACAAATGACCTACAAACCAAAAAACTATACCCCGTTCTAAATATCTTAACCATTTAGCAATTTTTAGATGAAAAGTTGTAATTAAATTTATGCTTCCAAAATTTATACTCTAAAATGTTCAATTTTAATGATCTATACTCCATTTTGTAACAACCTTTTTTTTTGTGGTTGTACAAAAAAATACGTTAATCTAAAATCATTAATTTATTTGGCATAATATTAGAAAAGTTTTAATTATTATTATGTAGAATTGAATACTGGCAACTTAAATTGCATTTTCTAGAACAAATCTTTTGGGTGTAATATTACATAAATAGTTTTAGTTCCTTTCTTAAAAATTGGATTTATATTATTGTATTCGCGCAAGCGTGAATATTATATACTTGAGTTATGCAGAAAGCTTTTGGTAATTCAGTTAATGCTGACTGTTAACAGCAATAAAATGATTTTTACTTAATTTTTATATAGTGTGCCATCATATTTTGATGGTAAGTTTGTTTTCTCATTATATTTTAGCTAAAGCCTTTGCTTTTTAGGCACAATTTTTTACCACATTATTTTTGCCACATTACCACATTATTTTTTGTTAATTACTCACTTTTAAGTACGCTCTTTTTATTCATTGAACTTGTATTCGTAATAATCTTTAATGGAAGAATACAATACGTATTGGATTGAAAATTTCTACAAACACATAGTTAATCGAGTTATTACAAGACTCGCAAGGATGTTGTGAAACGCTATCTTACTAGTTGACATTTCCGTATCCAAAATGAACACTGGAACCATTATACAGAGGTATTTATATAGTAGTGAATTTTTTAGTTTTTAAGCTTAGCTTTAAAAACCTTTCTTTCTCTCCTTATTATCCATAAATTTGGTAATAAACTTTATTGCATATTGTTATTTTTGTTATTATTAAAGCATTTAATGTTCATTAAATAGGTTTTGTTATTCCTGTCAAAGATAACATGGTGCCAGAATTCATTTAATTATATTTTATAATTTTTTTTACATTGCATTTTAGTAATTAAAGAAATGAAAATAACTAAACAGGTGAGAAACAAGACGCATTTCAGGTAGGTTAATCAAGAGCTAAATTAGAACCCTCCCTATCTCAATCTACTGATGAGCCAGCATTATCAATTAAATTGTTATTATTACAATTTAATTTTTATTATACTTTGGCTTAAGTTAAAGCATTGCTACAAGTTGGCGATAATTTAATTTTATTAAGGTTATAATTTCTAATGTTGGATACTAATGAATATCCTAAAGTTAAATAAAACAAAGAATATTCGGTGTATTTCAAACACACGTGACAGTTGGCTGGTCGAGCATACATTACGTTTACCTTTACCTTATTGAGATTGGCTTATCGTACCTGGTGTTTATCATATTGTCATGAAAAATCTCAACCACAGTGCATTTTAATATAATGTATTAACTTTACTCTGAGTGTAAAACCTGTAAGTACGTATCCTTTTAGTGCAGATTACGTTTTATAAGGTGGACAAACTACGTGAATCGGTTTACAAACATTAAAGTTGAGCTGGTCTATTACTGTTTCTGAAGTTTCAATACGGTTGTAATGAAAGGAAAATAGTTGACTTTGGTTAAAGTTTTCTTTGATAAAAACATTTGAGTGCATAACCTTAGTTCAGTTATATTTGTTGACATAGGACAAACTGAACTTATTACACAAGTTATACAGTTTCAAACATCTTTTTTGGGAAATTTTCTCCGTAAAGAAGGTTTTTTAAAATGGTCAACCAACCAAAATTGTTTATATGTAAAGCTTTCGAAAGAATTATTATTTTTTGGCTTTTACTTAATTAAAAACAGAGTTTTTAATTTATTTTTAAAATCCCAAGCTTTTTAGTTTAAAGAAATGTAAATTAAAAAAATTTCTCAATTTTGTGTGTGAATTATTTAATTATAAAAATTGATTTCCTAAGTATTCTAAATATATTATAAATAAATCCCTTTTCGAAATTTTAAAAATTTCTAATCTGGTAAATTTTTATTGTTGCTAGCTAAGTTAAATTTTTTTATTTAAACAAATTTTTTTTTAATTAGTGTAAATATAATAATATTGTAATAATAGTTTTCGCAACTAGTACACTACATATTTCTTGGTGCGAGGCCGCTCTTTTTTTTACCCGAGGCGTAGCCATGAGATAAAACATTAGGCCAAGGACCAAAAATATGACAGCACACGTGTTGCGAACAAAATTTCTTGTAATCGATCGAAACTTTCCTTTTCTTTCTCACAACGGTATGGTAATAGCTCCCTTCCGTACTTTACCGATGAAGACCAGCAGTTCCTTAATTCCCTCTCAATTCGTAGATTATATTTATACAAACATCTTTATTAAACCAAAAAAAAAACATACGCTGCGATCGCTTCTTCATCTGGTTAACGTTAATATATACACAAATATAACTTAATTTACAAGACGTCCTTTAACGTTAATTAATGAACACAACCTTCAGAAAATCGTTCTTCACTTCCATATAAACAGACTACGTTAAAGCGTTCTTGACCTCTACGTACACATTTATTGAAACGAACGTTATATTTACACAAAACCATTTAAGCGTTATATTTACAGCGAGTCCTTTCATTTGTTGAGCATTTGCTTTGCACGCGCGAACGTAACAACCATGCACCTTTTACCACTAATCCGCAAACTAAATTCCATAAAATCCTAAATAATTAAGGTTCGTCACTAGCAATAAACACCTAATCCAATTCTATGAACACAAAATGTCACTGCTGACAACGATAAACGATATAACAATCCGGGGTGAACGAAGTTTCAAAATATCCCCAAAATAAGGAAAATGTTTCCAACGGTGAGCAACTTAACACCCCGGTAAGGGCGTAAAAAGGACAACTTCTTTCAAGCACTTCTTGCAGATTACGTTTTATAAGGTGGACAAACTACGTGAATTGGTTTACAAACATTAAAGTTGAGCTGGTCTATTACTGTTTATGAAGTTTCAATACGGTTGTAATGAAAGGAAAATAGTTGACTTTGGTTAAAGTTTTCTTTGATAAAAACATTTGAGTGCATAACCTTAGTTCAGTTATATTTGTTGACATAGGACAAACTAAATTTACTACACAGAAGTTATACAGTTTCAATCATCTTTTATTTTGAAATAATTCTACGTAAAGATAGGTTATATGTTAATTATAGAATTAGTTTACTATCGTAAAGCTTTGCGAAAGGTTAAGTACTATTTTATTTGCTTTTATGCTGGGATTAATCAGCAGATGTTATTTTGATTTATTACATATACAAATAACCACAGCTGTTTTATTGTTTATTCAGACTACATGTGGTATTAAAGTACAACTTTCTCAATTTTTGTTGTATGTTAGTTATTTAACCTATAAAAATTGATTGGCGCCTAACGATATGCGTACTAAGTATAGCTGTGGATATATCTCTGCCTCCCTTACGACATGATAAAGAAAAGGGTTCTCAATCTACAGTAAGTTTCTTAGGTAATATACGTTGCTGAGCTAGACCGTGGTGCAAACTTCCCTTTTCGCTTAAGCGACAATTTCACTTTGTTGAAGTTACCTTCCGAGAGGAAGCAGTAACAATTTTTAATTTTTTGTGTTATAAGCTGATCCTTAAACGAGGAACTTGTCAATTGTTCAGCATGCTGAGTTTTACTTCTCCCTTATGTGAATTCTAGGTTTTGTTTTTATGGGCATCTGCCTTTGGCTTCAGAGAAAATTTTCAGATAACATTCTTAAACGAAGTATAGCTGCAGCCTGGCCGCGGTTCAATAGATACCTATTTAGTACCAAATGGATTGTCAACTGGAACATTTCCTGGGGTCACTGGTATTTCAGATTCTTCCTCATTGGAACATCATTGACTTCAGCGGGCAAAAAACACTCCTCAACAAATACTTTATTATTAAATGGATAAATTCTTGTCGTTTGAAAAGGTTTGGGGCCCTTTTCTATTCTGGAAGTAGGAAGAAACGTCCCCGGAAATATTTCTACTGTACCATACAATGTCACCCATGGTTATTACTGTGTCATAAGTCACACTACTTTGCATATTGGTGTTTCAACGGCCCATATACATTGCAATCATGGAGCTGTAGAAGATGACTGGTATGGAGAGGAATGGAAACTATGATAATATTGTTATCTTTAGCTTTATTTATTCCGGCAAGGGTTCTATGGCTATTGTGGCTTTCTAGGATTAATCATTTTTTTCACGCCTGGTTTCACATCATTTATAAAATCGTCCAAATAGTTTACAAAATGATCGGGATCCATCCATCCAGAACCATTTGCATAACCCACTGCACCTGGTGAAAGTCCTCTTAAAAGTAATGGATTCATTCGCTATTGGCATAACTTAGGAACCTCCGGCTTAAATCCCATAAACTGCAGTAACATAAAAGTTACGTTCAGTGCTCATATCCGGCCGACTTGTTTTCTTTCTTTTTCGGCCAATACTTTTCTTGGAACTGGTACCGAAGTAACCCCAGTTTCATGAATGTTACATATCTGGTCAGGTCGAATATTGTTGGCCTCTAAAACTGTCCGTATAGCACTAAAAAAGTTCTGAACGTGTGGTTTGTTAAATTAGGCCGTGTGTGCTATGCTAGTATGTTCCGGAGCTCTAGTAGAAAGTTGAGATTTCCTTCTTTTAAAACCTAACAACTAGCCTTTATTAGATAACTTCGCAGTTTTGCTAAATGGGTGATTGGACTGCATTGTTTCAGCCAACTCAAACGTAATTCAACAGTACTCTACAGGGGTTATTCCATGAAAGCACTTCTCCAAGTCCAGAATATGGTTTACTAATTTACTTTCTTCTTGCTTAGTAAAGACTTCATAATTCCTAGGAGCTTTTAGATTTAGTTTTGAACGTTTTAAATATTCCAAAACGTTCAGATGCTTTTAGGATCGAAAGTTCGTGTCGATTTATGATTTCCAATGCTGTTGTCATATTTTCCTCCGTCCACGAAGGTTCTGGTCTTTTCCTTACATAAGAAGTTAGCATTAACGCGGGCGTACCAGAGGGATCCGTTATGGCGCCTACACTTTTTCTGCTGTACATAAATGACCTTATTTCTTCAACAACTAACTCCATCCATTGTTTTGCTGACGATAGCACTCTTCACTGTAGTTCATCTCAGTCTACTCATAGTGATAATCCACCTTCTATGTCAAATCAAGAAATTAAAGCTGAAATGGCAAATTCAATCAACAAAGACATTCAACGTATTCTCGAATGGGGAAGCAATAATATAGTTAAATTTAATGCTAACAAAACTCAGTGTTGCGTTGTGTTCGCCAAAAAGATCGACCATTTCCTGTTGTAAATATGAATGGCCCAGTTCTTAAGTTTTCAGACTCTATTACTCTATTGGGTATGACTGTATCTTCAAATCTCTCATGGGTTGGCCATCTTCTGTCAGCTACCAAAACAGCTACTCGTAAAATAGGCTTTTGTACAGATCTAAGCAGTACTTTACCTCTCGACAACTCCTACTGTATAAGGCCCAAATTCGGTCTTATCTGGAATATAATTCTCACCTCTGGGTTAGTGCTCCCCAATACGCTCTCGATATCGTTGATCGTATTCAAAAGAGAGCGATTAGGCTTATAAATGATCCGTCCTTAATTTCTCACATACAGTCCCTTGAGCATAGAAGGATGGTTTCAGTTCTTTCTTTGTATTATCGTTATTACAACGGCTATTGTGCTGGTGAATTATATTCTTTGATACCATCTCGGGCTATCTTTGCGAGAAATACTCGGTTCGCTTATTCACACTTAAAACGACCTATAAGGCACAACAGACCATTTTGGGGGAACAGAGTCACCTGTAATTTCAAAATAACTGTCACTCAACCGAAAGTTTGTTTAGACCTACGCTAACCTGCTTGTTTTGTAGCGAAATAATTGTGTTTTTGTTTGATATTATTAAAATATAACAAAGTACGGTTTATTGTGCGAATTTTACACTTGATTAAGATATAAAATTTTACACTACTTACCTTTAAAATCACTTAGGACCAGTTGCACCATTAAAACTAACTGTGGGTTAAACTAATCACAGGTTAGTTGCTAGAAAGCTGTACCTGTGATTGGCTAATCTATAGCAACTAACCGAAGGTTAGCTTAACCTCAATTAAATTTAGTGCATTAACGGCAAGAGGATCCGTTATGGCGCCTACACTTTTTCTGCTGTACAAGGTGGATTCTTTTCGTTAATATTATAGGGTATAGGCTAAACAGTAGGAGATACAAAAAAACTAAGATACGTGTCCCGTTCTCTTTTTTAGTGTTTAGTTTAATGGCGCAATCGAATCTACGCTAACCAAATTGGTTTCGAAGATACAGAGTGATTCTCAATATCTGCCAGTTTTTATTATCTCTTATGACTCGATTATTTATGGAGATAAAAACAAGCTTTGGATACGAAAGTTTTATGACTTTTTACGTTGAATCCAGTGGCGTTCTTAAAAAAAATACAGATGTTTTATTTTTGAGATATTATCAAAAGTAGCATTTTCTTAAATGGGACACCCTGAATCTGATAATCTCAAAAAATTGCATTTTTCTTGAGATTGCAACAATATATAACATAATATTTTGCATTGTCCTAAATAGCTAAAATACTAAAAAATATTTTTTTAGTTGGCCATGGATTTAATCAATTCTTTATTTTATAATAGGCATAATAAAATTGCAGATAATAACAATAATAAAACATTAATAAACTAAAACAACAACTACAAAAAACAAGAAAAGATTTATAACAACTCAACACTAATTATTTCAAATACTTCTATATAACAATTAGCATAGGTGGTTAATCACAAAAGGTGCTCAAATTGTCTTCCATTCTGCTCGATGCATTTTTGGGCTCTGCGTGTAACTGAACGAGTGACGATTTGAATATTTGGCACTCTTCCAATGCAATTAATAAAATTTGCTCTGAGTTCTTCTACAATATTACTTCGGGTTTTATAGACTTCATTTTTGATAGATCCCCAAAAATAAAAGTCGAGTGGCGTCAGGTCGGGGGAATACGGAGGCCATCTGTTTGGTCCATATGTACCAAGCCAATTTTCGCCAAAATTGACATTTAGTAAGTCCCATGTGGCTATTATGTGCCATTATTACACATTCTTCCAAAATTTGGATGTATCCTTGAGCATTCAAATTTTCATTAAAAATTCTGTAGTTAAGGACTCTATTTTGATATAGCGCCACCCATACATGGAACCCAAACCGTCCTTGTTGTATCCTGGCGACCGTCTGATGAGGATTTATGTTTGACCAATATCGATTATTATGTCGATTAAAGATTCCTTCGCTAGATATAAAAGCCTCGTCGGTCCATATTATATTTTGAAAAATTGGGATTCCGATTAATCTGCTGCGAATACCAATGACAAAATGTTAAACGCCGCTCTTCATCTCCAGGATGTAAGTTATGAACCTTTCTTATTTTATATGGTTTATACTTATGCTTTCTTAAAGTTTTAAAACTTTAGATTTATTGCCAATTCCAACTAAAAATGTTTTTTAATATTTTAGCTATTTGGACAATGCAAAATATTATGTTATACATTGTTTAATCTCAAGAAAAAATGCATTTTTTGAGAATATCAGATAAGGTTCCCATTTAAGAAAATGTACTTTTGATAATATCTCAAAATCAAACATCTGTATTTTTTTAAGAACGCCACTGGATTCAACGTAAAATTCATAAAATTTCGTATCAAAGCTTTTTATCTCCATAAATAACCGAGTCATAAGAGATAATAAAACCGGCAGATTTTGAGAATCATTTATCTTCGAAACCAATTTAGTTAGCTAGATCCGATTGCGCCATTAAACTAAACACTAAAAGAACGAACGTATCTTAGTTTTTTGTATCTATTACCGTTTAGCTATACTATAATATTAACCAAAAAAAACCTGTACATAATGACAATAATTCATCCATTGCTTTGCTGAATCACTCTTCACTGTAGTTCATCTAGTCTACTCGTAGTGATAATCCACCTTCATGTCAAATCAAGAAATTAAAGCTGAAATGACAAATTCAATCAACAAAGACATTCAACGTGTTCTCGAATGGAAGCAATAATCTAGTTAAATTTAATGCTAACAAAACTCAGTGTTGCCTTGTGTCCAAAAAGATCGATCATTTCCTGTTGTAATATGAATGGCCCAGTTCTTAAGTTTTCAGACTCTGTTACTCTGTTAGGTATGACCGTATCTTCAAATCTCTCATGGGTTGACCATCTTCTGTCAGCTACCAAAACAGCTGCTCATAAAATAGGCTTTTGTACAGATCTAAGCAGTACTTTACTCCACAACTCCTTCTGCTGTATAAGGCCCAAATTCGGCCTCATCTGGAATATAATTCTCACCTCTGTTAGTGCTCTCCAATACGCTCTCATACGTTGATCGTATTCAAAAGAGCGATTACTTATAAATGATCCGTCTTAACTTCTAATACAGTCAGTTGAGCATAAAGCTGTTCATATGCATTATTGGCATTCATTATCTCTATCCATTGCTAAGTGTTCCTGTATTTACATAGGCCAAATTAGATGTTAGTCACCAATCCTTAATGCTTTTTAAACAAATAATAATGTTTATGACCTATAAAATTAAGCACTTAAAACGACCTATAAGGCCAACAGACCACTTTGGATAAGATTCACCTGTAATTTCAAAATAACTTCACCTCTGAAAGTTTGTTTCACTTAGACCAGTTGTTGTAGCGAATAATTGTGTTTTGTTTGATATTATTAAATATAAAGTACAGGTTTATTTGCGAATTTTACACTTGATTAAGATATAAAATTTTAGCAACTAACCAAGTTTACCTCAATTAAATTTAGTGGTGCAACTGGCCTTATTTGTTTACTGTGACGTTTACACTACACGCGCATCACAATACGAAGGGAACGACTATACTGCTATTCGACCAAAAGATGGCGCTACCTGTAATAAAATAAATCGACTGGACCACTGCGCCCCGCTGGTCCTCTGTGCCCCCTTTTTTTCATATACGAAATGGTGTTTAAAAAACTAAAGATGCATCACAAATTGCAAAAAAATAGAAGACGTTCTAAAGCATGCACTATCCACTATAATATTGCAGTGTGGAAACGCATAGTGTGAACCCCGCATTATAAACATGACAACGTTGCAGATCACCAACAAATCATTGGCTATTTTGTCAATAATTTCCATGTTTAACACAAATGTTAATTGAAAAGACTTGAAAACAGCTTAGTGTCATTACAAAAGATAATTCAATATGTGTACCGAGATGGATAAAAAAATAATTAAATTAGAACCTAAAGAAGAAAGACAAATCAACTTATTCCTGACTCAACAACGTGTAATGATGAACAATGATATAAAACAAGAAATTAATTACGGTTCTAACAATGCAAGTGAAATTGGAAATATTTCTAACGTTAAAGAAGAAATTGATTCATACTCTACAAATCAGATTAATACAATTGAGGTAGATTCTAATGTAAAACACTGTGCAACAAAAATGTATAGATGTAAGAAATGTGACTATTCCACGAAATTGAAACGCAATTTAAAGCACCATTTTGTCACTCATGCGGCAGATAGTAATGACAAGTGTGACCGACGTGGTTGTTTAAGAAGATTGAAGTGCAATTTAAGAGAGAATCAATTAATTTACACATCAAATAATACTTACAAATGCAATCAATGTGATTTTTCAACAAAATGGAAGAGCAGCTTAAAAAGGCATGAATTGATTCACACTTCAAATACTACTAATTATAAATGTGATAATTGTAACTATTCAACAAATTTAATCTGCAATTTAAAAAATCACCAATTAATTCACATTTCAAACACTAGTTATAAATGTGATCAGTGTGACTATTCAACAAATATAATGCCTAAATTAAAAAATCACCAATTAATTCACACTTCAAATGTTAGTTATAAATGTCATCACTGTGATTATTTTACAAAATGGAAGAACAGTTTGAAAAATCATCTTTTACTTCACACTTCAAATACTAATTATAAATGTGATCAGTGCAACTATTCAACAACTATAGAGCGTAATTTTAAAAATCATCATTTCATTCACATTTCAAAAATTAATTACAAATGCGATCAATGTGACTTTTCAACAAAATGGAAGAGCAACTTAAAAAACCATCAATTAATTCACACTTCAAGTATTAGTTATAAATGTGATCAATGTGACTACTCAACAAATTTAATGCGCTATTTAAGAAATCACCAATTAATTCACACTTCAACTACTAGTTATAAATGTACTCAATGTGACTATTCAACAAACGTAATGTTTAAATTAAAAAATCACCAATTAACTCACAGTTCAAATATTAGTTACAAATGTCATCACTGTGAGTATTCTACAAAATGGAAGGACAGTTTAAAAAGTCATCTTGTAATCCACACTTCACATACTAAATATAAATGTGATCAATGTGACTATTCAACAAGTATAATGCGCAATTTTAAAGTTCATCATCTTCTTCACACTTCAAATATTAATTACAAATGCGATCAATGTGATTTTTCAACGAAATGGAAGGGTAGTTTAAAAAATCATCAATTGACTCACACTTCAAATATTTACAAATGTGATCAATGTGACTACTCAACAAATTTAATGCGAAATCTAAAAAATCATAAATTGTTGCCTGCTTCAAATATTAATTACAATTGCAGTCAATGTGATTTTTCAACAAAATGGAAGAGCAACTTAAAAAACCATCAATTAGTTCACTCTTCAAAAATAGGTTACAAATGTGATCAATGTGTTTTTTCAACAAAACGCAAGAGCAACTTACAGAGGCATCAATTAATTCACACTTCAAATACTAGTTATAAATGTGAACAGTGTAAGTTTTCAACAAAATTACAACGTTATTTAAAGAGACATAAATTAATTCACACTTCAAATACTAATTAAGGTGTGGTCAATGTCAAGCGTAATGCTCAAATTTTCCAAATCATTTTATACAAATTTCAAATATTAATTATGAACGCAATCAATAGGACTTCAACGTAACAGAAGAGCAATTTAGAAAAACATGAATGAATTCACACTTCAAATTTTAGTTAGTGTTGAGTGACCTTTTAACAAAATTCACACAATACTTAAAGAGACATCCATTTATTCACACTCTCAATACCAATTATAAATGTAGCTAATGTGCTTATTGAACAAAATGTAATTAGTAATGTCAGAACATGTAATCAATGCCATTTAAAAATGGTGTATTGTACTTTTACCTATTAAAATTAAAATTTTAAGACAAAATGAATCGCAAACATGTACTGTAGTGTCTACGAATGAGATATTTTCAAAAATATCGATAACATAGATTTTTGAAATTATAAGTGCCAGTGTTCGAAATTTCTAGTATGGATATTGTGATATATTTACTATTAATTCACTTATAACTGTACTAAATAAAACTGGTCATATAAGTTTAGATGCTTATAAGTATTTTGAACTCGGATTTGTGAATGCAATTGGTCATAAAAAGCTAAATAATAAATCCAGTTGAATTAATTAACGCTCATACTCTTTGTACAAATTTATTTTATAAATCATTTAATTACATTTTCTGCATTTTTTTCTTACATCAATCTACTACCTAACTTATAGATAATCATACATACATTACATAGAGTAATATTTAATTACAAAAGGCGTGTTTGGAAATATACGGCTCTTTATCACAATATGGGAAACTAATGGTAATAACCCTTTGAATTGTTTAAATGATATTTTTAAACATGTACATACAAAAAAAAGGGAAGAAAAAAAACACGAACAAGCAGGAGTTTATAGATTGAAGTGTGAGAGTTGTAATGCAGCTTATCTAGGGATATCAGGTAGTATAAATCAAAGAACTCCTTGGTACTGTTAAAAACAATAACATGGGTAATTAAAAACTTTCACTTTTACTTTTGACAGCTTTTAATACAGACACGTTTTAGTAAATTGGTTAAATTTTAATAGTTTCGTTTTCATTTATTAACATGTTTTTACGGGGAGCAACGTTGAACAAAAGAAATCAAAATGATTTCTTTATTCCGTTGCATGTGGTTAAATTTAAGTACTGTTACTAAAGTTTACTATAAAATATTATATTTTTCTTTAAATGCTAATGAGTACTTTTTCGTTTTAGATGACCTATCCAATGTTTGTTACATATTTTTTTAATTTTCTGAAGAAGGGAGGAAAAGGAAAAGGTCACGTATTTCATTCCCTCCCCAAGGGGGAGGGCGGGCTGCTCGAGCTTTCCAAACTCCTTCAGCCACAATCATGGATTCCCAGCATACGTACATACATTACGTAGATATGCATGTTGGGATTAAGGATGGGTGTGGTCAGGATAGGATCGGAAGGAACGGAGTTAGGGTTCTGAGGGGGAAAATACTACCTCAGCATTCGCCTAAGTAGCCGCACATGGTGTGCATATACGCAGTAACCATGTCGCTGCATGTGTATGAGGAAAACCCCCTGAAAAAACCTCATCAAGGTAGACGGTAACGGGAATCGAACCCATTACCTCTAGAATGCTAAGCAGGTCGTGTCACCACTACGCTACCAGCTCGGTCTGAAGAAGGGAATAATAGCCGCGGTTATATTCCCGATACGTACATTCCTAGTCAGCTAAGAAGGCGAGCAACCGGCTTAACCTGATTCATGATTCCGAAAGCCGAGTACTGTAAAAATACAAGTGCATTGTTTTCAATATTTTACCTCTTTTCTTTCCTAATTCCTTGTTTGACATGTGCTTCAATATGTTTAGTTGTTGTAAAGTGTGTCATGTGGTATCAGAAGGTACATTTCTTCTGTAGCTCTTGGAATAGTGTCAGGAACCAGAGTACGTGTTCTTTCCATATTCCAGAGGTTTCAGGTGTATGATACTTCATTTTCATGTGCAGTGAGCTCGGATTTACCGATTTCTGGCGTAAAGGTTTTTTTTTTCAAAATATTGTCTGTTATGTTGCTGCGCGAATAATTTATCAAATTTTTATTTTTTTGATTTATAAACGAGGTGCCAAAATTTATTTCCATACTTTAAAGGTTAATGAATCAATTTCACCCCAACCCTCTCTATTCAATATAGATGACATTTCTAAATGTAAATATAAAAAATCTCTATCTGTTTTACCCAAAGACTTCCTACAAGTATGTATTTGATTACGCATAAGAGCATTTTCAGTTCTTCTGTAAACATTATTAGCCTGTCATTAATTTTTTTAATATAGTGCTTAATATTGGTACTGATTTTCTTCCTTTATAACTGTTACGGATAGAATTGAAAATCCTAACTAATCATGGCATTAGTAGTTTTTAAACCTACATGAAAAATTAAAGAACATTTAAGGCTACCCATTATGATCTTCCGGAGTGTGTTATCTTGTTAATGTGGAAAAGTATACATTGGAACTACAAAATGTAGATTTGATACAAGGCGTAAAGAACATGAGAGTTTATAGACTAGGTCAACCAAAGAAATTGCGGTAGCTGAGCATGCTTTAAATCATGCCATTCAATTTGATAATATGGAAATATTGTAAAGACAAACTCATTATTACGTTCGTTTACAACGTAAAACTATTCAGATATATAAACAACTTCAATAGGCAAGAAGAAAATCTCCATTTAAATAGATTTTGGCATCTTATCATTACAAAAAGGCACAATGCTACGTCTTAATTTTTGGTATGTCTAGATTTTTTCCTAGACCTTGAAGTACTTACTTTACCAATTACATGTGAAATTATCACAGCGTTATAATTTAACATATGTAGTTGAAAAAATGATATATATTAATTAAAAATTATATTAAACCTACTACATTGTGTTTTCACTGTAAAATAACACTTACATTTATTAACAAAGCTACTTCTTTGTTAGATTTTAATTAATGTCAAGTTTCTATTTGTAAATGCTTTTAATATTTCAAATTAAAATTTGTCACAACTTTACACTTGCAACATAACTGGATTAAATTTGTTCTTTACTACTGTTATTTAGTATATCGTAATCACCCTGTCATTGCTTGGACTTTAACAAGCAAGTTTTAGACATGGGGTTTAGGTATCACATGCTGAAAACAATACGAAGATTAATGCTATTAAGCAAATTAATATGAGTTCGCATTATTTACATTTTTATTACCATACAGTAAATAGTAAGTAAGTAAGCAACAATTACAATTTCAAAGTAGTGTGCACAATCTTCAGCTAGAGTTTAGAGGCTCATTGACCATTCTGATTCATACAATAATGTGGAGAACAATACTAAAACATTACAATTTTATTAGAAACATTTGTTACACTCTTTAATAAATGCTACATACATAAACTACAATAATTACACTTTACAAATAGGGTAAATGTGTAGAAATATGTTGTAAATTGCAATTCAGTGTTGGTGATAGTCCATAATTATAATTTATATTAGAAGAGCGAATTAATCAATGCCATTTTAAATTATGAATCAATTGATGATCACTTTTATAATTAGTACTTGTGAATGTTTTTATTTTGCTCTTCGATTTTGTTGAAAAGTCACATTTGGAAGTATTTGAAAAGTGAATTAATGATTTTTTAAATTGACATTACATTTGTTGAATATCACATTTATAACTAGTATTTGAAGTCTGAATTAATGAATGCACGTTACATTGCTGAAGAGTCAAATTAACCACATTTGTAATTAGTAGGTGTTTGACGAGTGAACTAATTGATGATTTTTTAAATTGTGCACTACCTTTGTTGAATAGTTACATAGATTACATTTAAAACTAGTATTTGATGTGTGAAACAAGAATAACTGATGACGTTTTAAACTGATCTTGCATTTTGCGGAATAGTCACATTGACCACAATTGTATGTAGTATTTGAAGTGTGAGTTAATTGATGCTTTTTCAAATAGCGCTTTAATTTTGTTGAATAGTCACAACTTTCACAACTATAATTAGTATTTGAAGTGTGAATTAATTGATGATTTTTTAAATTGCGCATCAAATGTGTCGAATAGTCACATTGATCACATTTATAACTAGTATTTGCAGTGTGAAGTAATTGATGACTTAATAAACTGCCCTTCCATTTTGTTGAAAAATCACATAGATCGCATTTGTGGTTAGTGTTTGTAGAGTGAATTAATTGATGATTTTTTAAATTGCGTACCACTCTTGTTGAATAATCACATTCATCACATTTATACATAGTATTTGAAGTGTGAATTAACTGATGACGTTTTAAACAGACCCTCCATTTTGATGAATAGTCACATTGATCACATTTATAACTAGTACTTGTAATGTGAATTAAAAGATGACTTTTTAAACAGTCTTTCCGATTTGTTGTATAGTCACAATGATCACATCTGTAACTAGTATTTGAAGTATGTGTTAATTGATGTTTGTTAAAATTGCTCTTAAATTTCGTCGAATACTCACATTCGTTACATTTATATCTTTTAAATGTACAGTGATTTACATTAGAATCAGTCTTAATAGAAGATTTAATCTCTTTTATACGGTATGAATCAAAGTCTTCTTTAATGTTAGAAATATTTCCATTCTCCCATATATTATTAGAATCAAAATTAACTTCTTCTTTTATATCATTGTATAGCATCACATCATTGTTACATCTATATATTTTAAGTGGAGTGTGTTTTGCATTAAAATCTAACTCAGTTGTATTAATCTGCTTTACAGAATAAGAATCAATGGTTTCTTTAACGTTAGAACTGTTTCCTTTCTCACATATATTATTCGAATCCAAATTACTTTCTTGTTTTACATCATTGTATATCATATTATCATTACATTTATATATTTTACGTGCATTGTGTTTTACATTAGAATCTAATTCAGTTGTATTAATCGGATTTGTACAGTATGAATTGGGGTCTTCTTTAACATTAGAAATATTTGTAAATTCACATATATTATTAGAACCAAAATCAATTTCTTGTTTTATATCATTATTTAAAAGAACATGTTGTTCGGTAACAAATGAATTGATTTGTCCTTCTTCTTTGAGTTCCAATTTAATTATTTTTTTATCAGCCGCAGTAGACATGCTGGTGTATTTTTTGTAATTGCGCTAATTTATTTCAAGTCGTGTATTCGATTAATATTTGTATAAATATTGGATTTATTGGCAATACAGTTATGATTTACGTTAAACTTACACCTGCTACAAACGTTGATGGGTAAGGTTAGAATGAAATGGACATATTTGCACATTTTATTTCTTTGTTATATTTGGACGGGTTCAGTGCACTGAACACATGATTAAGGGGCCTATTCTATAAACCTTAACGATGTCGTTACGCAACGATTATTATCGTTCGCGAACGACTTTCGCTATTCTTATGCTAATTTGGATCGTTTACTAACGACAATATGGCGGTAAATTTGTAGTTATTCTACGACAAGGCCTGGCCAATCGTTAAGTCAGTATAAAATAAAGTAACCTAAGTTTTCTGAGGTCGGATGTTTACATATAAATGTGTTCACTAGCCCTAATGAATGCAGAAATCGCAAATATGTTGGTAGAAGAACTTGAAAGAAGGTAGGTACAAGTGAAAGTAATGCATTGTTGTTCTTCAAAGTAGCTCAAAATTAAACGTTTATCGACGCCATTTAAGAGACGCATCAAATCCCTTCGAATTACCAGAGGAATTCTTTAGGCAATCTTTTCGTTTGAATATCGAAACCGCAAGATATCTCTTGGAGGAAATGTTACCATTTTTGAATAATGTGAATAGTCGTCGATCAAGCGCCCTACCTATTGTACGGTTTTTTTCTGCGTTAAGTTTTTTGGCACATGGGAGCTATCAAAAGCCGGTAGGTGCAGATAGACTGGTGTTCTCTGCACAGCCAGCAGTGAGCAGACATTTACACGAAATTGTTGATATAATTGTAAATCACTTAGCCAACACTTACATACGGTTCCCACAAAATGCAAAAGCAAGGGTGTGTATGTTGTCGATAAGAATAGGGTGTCAGTAATACTTCAATTCTTGTAGTTTTTTTGAGCAATTTCAATTACCAGGAATAGTAGGTTGCATTGATTGCACACATATAGGCATAGCCACACCACAGCCTATCAATTTGGGATATCCTGCTAACGTATTCATGAACAGAAAAGGTTTTTATAGTCTCAATTGTCAATTTGTAAGTTCATAATGATGTTTTAAATTAGTCTACTTATACGTTCGTAACCTGTTATAATTTTTAAGATCTGCGATGTAAATTGCAAGATATTGGCCATTGGTGCTCGATTTCCCGGCAGTGTGCATGGTGCTGTTATTTTCACAATGACTTCAGTGAAGGACTTTTTGCATGGGAATTTTATCGCAGGAGACGAACACTCATATTTATTTGGAGATGCTGGTTATCCTTTGTTGCCTTATTTATTAACACCAATTCGTGGAGCTGCTCCTGATACACCCGAGTTTCGATACACACAACGACATTGTCAAATACTTAATCGTGTAGAACGTACATTTGGATTGATAAAGGGAGTATGACGTTGCTTGAATCCACACCGTATTCTACATTTATCAACCAGAATTGCAGCTCGTATAACGTATGCATGTGCGACACTACATAACTTAATGATAAATAGAGGTGTCGAAAGTAAGTATGCCATGTAGTTATGGTTATCTAAGGAACAATTTATAAATTTGTTTGTTTCAGTGAACGAAGACCTGGAATTCAACAATGTTGATGATCCGGAAGCCTTGTTAAATAAAGGAATCAATTAATTCAAAGTTTTTTTAGTCAATCAAAAATACTAATTTTTACATTTTATGTCAAAATCTGTATACATTAAATTGCACTTGGCTACAATCTAACTAGTTTTCTCATCGTCATCACTGTCCAATACAAAGGTAACCCCTTCATACTTGATCTGAAGCTCCATCTGTCGCAATATTAGTCTCCTCCTTTGGATGTCGGTTAACTTCTCCAGATTATCGTTTATCTTTCGAAGAATGCCGATTTCGTCTTCTTTTTTCTCATCTTTATTGATGATTTCTTTTAAGCAGCTGATTACTGTTGATCTCTTTCTTTTCAAAGGATGCTCATAACCGACTTACTGTACATTAAATGGAGCTGCTGTAGAAGTAATACCAATATTCATGTGATCTCACACAAATGATCTCTGAAACCACAAGAATCCCTGATAACCCTAACCATACTCCACATCTTCTAGATCTCTTTCTTACATCAAACCCTCTTGTTTATAAAACTTCCGTTCTTTCGACTTTGGGTCTTTCCGACCATTGTCTAATTAAAATCATTTCTACTGTACCTAATTCCACTGTTGTTCGCAAAACCGATAGAACCTTGTGGTGTTTTAAGTCAGCTCGATAGAGTGATTTACGGGATTTATTTGCAACCTTTCCATGGCGTGAATATTGTTTTAAGTCGTCCTCTTCCTCGGACATCGCTCTTTCAGTATCTGAAGTCATCCTCATGGGAATGGAGTTATACATTCCGAAAAAACAGTACCGTGTAGGTCATTCACGTTCCCAACCCTGGTTCAATAAGGCTTGTTCTGATGCAATATCTTTAAAAATAAATGTTACATTAAATGGAAATCTAATAAATCGGTTGACAGTCATATAGAATACGTTGGTGCTAGAAATATCTGCAAAAGTGTCATCACTAAAACTAAAAAGTTGTTCGAACAACGAAAATGCAATGAACTAGCTACATCTCCTTTAGGCAGTCGTAAATTTTGGTCTTTAGCAAAAGCCATTAGTAAAACTTTCGAACATCTTCATTTCCCCTGACATCTATTGACGGATCGGTAGTTGCTGATTCTGTAGACAAAGCCAACGTTTTTGTGGATTTGTTTGCATCAAACTCGTGTCTCAATGATTCAGGAAAAGATGTGCCCCTAGTCAACTCTTCTTCATACGTTATGAAACCAATTCATTTTCGGTACAAGCTCTTGGAATCGATCATCAGTAGGCTTGATATCAATAAGGCGACTGGCCCAGACGGTATCCCAGCTATTGTCTTAAAGAAATGTTCCCCCGAACTAGTACCAGTCCTATCTAAGCTCTATACGATCTCTATATCTTCTGGGGAATTCCCTTCATCATGGAAGTTAGCAAATGTTCAACCTATTCCCAATAAAGGTGATAAGACCGATCCCTCAAATTACAGACCAATTGCCATCACTTCCATTTTGTCTAAAATCATGGAAAAAGCCATCAATCAGCAACTGCTCACGTTCCTTGAAACTAACAAACTCCTTAGTGACCACCAATATGGGTTTACGCAAAGTCGTTCAACAGGCGATCTTCATTCAGATGTGACCCAACTTCGGAACAATACAGTAGAGCAGTCCGGTGAAACAGTTGTAGTCGCTTTAGATATCTCAAAGGCATTTGACCAAGTTTGGCATAAGTGTTTACTTGCCAAACTCACCTCGTTTGGGTTAAATGATACGCTCATCAACTGGGTTTCTAGTTTCCTTGATAAAAGACGAATACGTGTCGTAGTTGATGGCTTTTTTCAAAAGAAGTTAGCATTAACGCGGGCGTACCACAGGGATCCGTTATAGCGCCTACACTTTTCTGCTGTACATAATCGACCTTATTTCTTCAACAACTAACCCCATCCATTGCTTTGCTGACGATAGCACTCTTCACTGTAATTCATCTCGGTCTACTCATAGTGATAATCCACCTTCTATGTCAAATCAAGAAATTAAAGCTGAAATGGCAAATTCAATCAACAAAGCCATTCAACGTATTCTCGAATGGGGAAGCAATAATCTAGTTAAATTTAATGCTAACAAAACTCAGTGTTGCCTTATGTCCGCCAAAAAGATCGATGATTTCCTGTTGTAAGTATGAATGGCTCAGTTCTTAAGTTTTCAGACTCTATTACTCTGTTGGGTATGACTGTATCTTCAAATCTCTCATGGGTTGACCATCTTCTGTCAGCTACCAAAACAGCTGCTCGTAAAATAGGCTTTTGTACAGATCTAAGCAGTACTTTACCTCTCGACAACTCCTTCTGCTGTATAAGGCCCAAATTCGGCCTCATCTGGAATATAATTCTCACCTTTGGGTTAGTGCTCCCCAATACGCTCTCGATATCGTTGATCGTATTCAAAAGAGAGCGATTAGGCTTATAAATGACCCGTCCTTAACTTCTCACATACAGTCCCTTGAGCATAGAAGGATGGTTTCAGTTCCTTCTTTGTATTATCGTTATTACAACGGCTATTGTGCTGGTGAATTACATTCTTTGATACCATCTCCGGCTATCTTTGCGAGAAACACTCGGTTCGCTCATTCACATCATCACTATGCAGTACAAATCTCTGCTTGTACCAAACGGCCGCAATCCACATTTTTCTACACGGCTTCTAAACTCTGGAATGATCTCCCTAGTTCCTGTTTTCCTCTCACTTATGATATGAGAAAATTTAAGGTAGATGTTCATAGGCATCTATTGGCAATTCATGATCCCTCTATCCATCCTCCTAAGTGTTCCTGAGTGCTTTAGCACGATAGGCCTTATTTAGCCTGTTAAGGTCCACAATCATAAAAAAAAAAGAATTCTCCTTATTTTCCATATCATTGTCAATGTTTTCATCGACGGACAAAGATGCCGAAGAAGTCGCTAATATGCCACCTTTTTATTAGATAGAAACATAAGAAAAGATTTTAAAACATATTACCAATTCCAAATTCCGGAGTTTCTGACATTCCGTCTACTACGACCCAACCAATTGTGTCCATAAGTATTTGTTCGATGTCTGTTAGGGAATATTCGGACACATCTTTGTTTCCAGTTTACATTTGAGCACTTTCCAATTTTCTGTCCTTTCGTTTGGTTTGAGACCGCCAGTCAGTAAAAACCTATAATATGTTTATGTAATATACAATTGTAGATGTATTTACAAATACCCTTTTCCACTCTTTTACATTTCTTATCGGGCCACCAAATGCATTTAGTAATTCCAGTAATTTTTGTCAGGTTTCCTCTATGATGTGAGGTTGATTAGCGTCGAATTTGTTCTCCTAAAGGTCTTGTTTGATTTGAGGTGCTCAATGTACAGTATGTATTGGCCTCTTATTGTTTTGCCAGCTCGCGGTCGTTTTGGAGTTTGGTTAGCCATGATGATTTGTCTGACATTTTTAATCCCACATTATATTAACTTAAAAGCTTACCAAAATCTGTGAGGTATATTTTACAAATACAAAATACATTGCGCGTTTTACCTTTTCTCTGTCTCAATAAGGTTATGTTTTTGACATTTGTTATTTTCGGCTTTGAAACAGTTCTAATGTCAACAAATTCTGTTCATATTGCCGACTATTATAACGATAATTTATAAGGACCATCCAACGACTATTTCTTTAACGATAGTGATATAGAATGTAACTATCGTTCAAGTTCGAGTCGTTACCATTACGACATCGTTAGTTAACGACACAATACAGAATAGGCTCCTAAAAATGTTAATCATTACATAATAAGGTAGAGACTAATCTATTACGCACGAGTGCATTATTACGAAACCGAGCGAACAAGTGCGTAATAGGCGTTAATCACCCGAGTTGTGTACTATACTTCTCTTACTCCTATTAGGCATTTTCAAATGACGTCACAACGCGTGACCTTGCCTGATGTTGGACAACTTTAACTCACGTTCTTATGGGAAGTGATTGTTTTCTGACAATTTTATCGAAAATCGTAGGCAGTGAAAATATTATTTCTGTGCTAATTCTTGTAGATAAGGATTGTATTGATACAATTCACCAGAAATACATGAATGAAGTGAACAATTATCTTACATAATATTGAAAAGTTCGATTTTTAGGTTAGTTATCATCAAACTCGTCAAATTAAAAAATTACATTCAAGGTAACGCTCTTTTAATTGAACCTTATATCAAAACAGCACCACAAGCAGTTATTGCAAATAATCATTTTTTGATAGTGTTAATAAAACTCAGGAAAACAGAGCGTACATTGACTAAGTTTATCCCGGGGCCTCCATCGGATCAAAGCCCCAACCGATCCTACAAGGTCAAATCTCCTTTCACGCTGTAGCGTTTTGGTCGAGAAACTATTTAAGGGATTACTCAATCTCCGTTTCAAGTAGTTACTACTGAAAAGAGATAAACATAACGGTAAACGAACATGGCAATCGTTTTTCACTTCCTTCAAGTTGATTAAACTTAAACTTAACCGTCACGCCATTCCCTTGCGGGGTAGGCAAAACAATCCTTGCCTCTTATTTATTTTTCATTCACAATCTTTCTCCATGCTTTCCTATCTCCGCATACCTCCCTAGCTTCCGCAAGATTCATACATAGTCTCTGACGTGCCCTTTTGTTTTTAAAACTCCTTATCTTTCTTTCCTTTATCATAGATTCTATTACATTCAGCCAAGTTTTACGCGGCCTACCAGGCCCGGCCTTTCCCCTAACCTCACCCACATATGTTTGTTTCGTTAATCTTGCGTTGTTCATTCTCTCAATGTGACCAAACCAACGTAATGTACAACTTTTACACATGCGCTTCTCAGGAATCTCATACCCACGGCATTTATTTTTCATTCGTGCTTTTTTTGACATACCCATGTCTCACTTCCATACAGTACTGACGGGACGAATACGCCATTATAGATTGCTCGTTTCGCAGCTAGGCTCATGCTTTCATTTCTCATTATCGTCCACATACTTCCAATCACTTTCCTTCCAGCATTGACTCTTCGTCCAATCTCGCTCTCAATTGTACCATCTGCAGTAAACATTCTACCGAGATATACCAGCTCGTCCACTTGCTCCACAATTTCATCTTGCAGAGTAAATACTCTACTCTCCTTTCCACCTTCCCGATTGAACACCACAATCTTAGTTTTGTTCACGTTTACCTTCAGGTCCATGCTCTCACAGACTGTATCAAACTTCCTCAGAGAGGTTTGCAGCTCATCCGCACTGTCACTTAATAAGACTGTGTCATCTGCATATACCAGGAGTCTTCCATTTACGTCACCAATCATTACACCATTTGTATCGTTACATGCTTGTCTAAGACATTTATCCATGTATACATTGAACAACCACGGTGACATCACACAGCCTTGTCGCACTCCTCTCACCCTAACACATGCCCGACTACCGCTGTACACTGCCCTTATTCCATTTATTAGACCTTTATTTACGCCACATTCATTAAATATTTCCCACAGCTCTATTCACTGTCATATGCTTTCTCCAGATCTACAAACGCACAGTACAACTTCCTTTTTACCTTTAAACACTTTTCGATCACCTGCTGGAGAGCAACCATCTGATCGGCACATCCTCTCCCTGGCATGAAACCACCTTGCACATCTCACATCTTAGATTGTGTAGTTTCTCGTACTCTATCAATCAGTATTCTTCCAAATACTTTACCAGGTACGCTGAGCAAGCTTATTCCTCTGTAGTTCTTACAATCACTCTTATTCCCCTTACCCTTATACAATGGTACAATGATCGCGCTCTTCCAATCACTCGGCACTTTTCCACACATAAGGCATACATTGAATAATTCACGCAACCTTCGTATAAGCTTTGCACCACCATACTTGAGCATTTCACCAGTGATTTCATCTTCGCCTGCTCCCTTGCCGTTTTTCAACCTTCCTACCGTTTTCTACCTGATTTATTCCAATATCCTTCTCAGTTTCATTCATCACTTCTTCTATATTCTCCTTATTTAACCCTTCAGTCTTACTTTCCTCATTACTGTACAGCTTTCCGAAATATTCTTGTCAGTTTCCTCACTTCACAAGCGTCCCATACTATTTCGTTTCTATTATTCATCACTCCTGCAGCGTTCTGTTTTGGGCCACGTTTTGTATTTTTGACCCATTTCCAGAAGAGTTTTTGTTTCCCTCAAATCATTCTGCATTTCTCTCCTTCCACAGCCATCACTTCCTCTTTACTTATTCTCACTGCCTCTTTCGCTTCTTTGTTTCTTAATCTGTACACCTCATACAATCGTTTCTTCTCAGTCTCATTTTTGCAGCAATCATTGCCATGTACGCATCTTTTTCTTACTTACTGCCTTTTTACCGACTCATTCCACCAAGCACATTTTTTCTGTCTACCTACAATCACTCTTCCACATATTCGCACGGTACAATTGACAACAAAGTTTTTCAAGCTTATCCATGCACTTTCAACGTCAGTGTCTTTTATTTGTTCGTTCCACACGGTTTCATTCACATTCAACTCTTTATTCACATCATCTGCGTATTTCAATCTCGCACCATTATCTACTAGTTTGTCAACCCTAATTCTGGACGTTCGCACTACGTTTGCTTTCCTTCTCCACACCCACTTTTGCCCTAAACACACTCTCGATACAACCAAAAGTGGTCCGACCCACACTCCGCTCCGCGCATTACTTTTGTGTCTTTCACCAGGTTTCTAAGCCGTTCATCATACGGTATCAAGTCTATCATACTTTTAGATTCACCTCTTTGCCATGTATACATATGCACATTTTATGTTTAAACCACGTATTGGATACAAACAGGCTTCTCTCCACACAGATGTTCGGCAGGTGTTCACCGTTTTCATTGACTCTTTGGTCTCCGAAAGTTCCTAGAACGCGTTCACAATGTTCTCTCTGCGCACCCACCTATCCGTTCATATCCCCCACTATAATCACTCTTTTGTTTGGCTTACATACGTGTAAAGAACCAGCGTCCTGTACGTATGTGTTTTAGAATAAATTAGGCGCGGACCATCCTGTATGTAAGATTTCATAAGTTTACGCGATATTGCACAACGAATAATTTATTCATCACCGCTGACGTGTATTTCTAAGAAACCGTAAGTTTCTGCACGTCAGAACGATTTTAACCAATCACATAACGGCCTTTCCCGCACGGTAGCCGCGAAGCCGCCCACAGATGCACCTTTATAAACTCACGACGCGCATAAGAATGAATGAATCTCCGTAGATTCAAGTCAAGCCGTTCCAGAAACCAGTAGCCGCAGCCGCTCCGTTTGCTTAGTGTAAGCACCGACCTGTTGTTCACCGACGAAGAGTCCTTCGCGATCTGGCGATAACGCGCACCACGACGCACCGGGCAACCTAAAGTTCAATTCTGTACTGCTATTGATAGACACGTAAGTTGTAAAGTTATACAATCTAACAATTTACACTCAAACACTACAGACCGTAAATAATTCCGGGCTGAGCCTCCAGGAGTTATACCAAATACACCTAGAGTCACGCAGGGTAGATCCCGTCGTCACTCGCCACTACAAAGTACACCTAGAGGCACGCAGGGTAACCCCGCCGTATCTCGCAAAGACTTGAGGGTGAAGGGTTGTTACAGGGCTGTAAAGACCTACGACCTTTCTCTTAGTATATCCAGTAAAGACAGGCCGTCGCCTACATCTTCTGGGCATTACTGAAATCTCGCTCGAAACTCAAACACTACCTACAGACAAACACAATAACCATACACAGTGTCTGTGAATCGCAGAAGAGTACCTCCATAACCTGTAGTATAAATTTGTAGATAAATTAGAGTAGTTTTAATATTAAGTATTTTGTTCCCTTGATTAATTATAAATAATTAAACTTAGTATAGAGATCAGTAATTAATTTAGTTAGATAAATAATCTAATTACCTACATTAAACCGGTTATAATTAGAGAAAGACCGTCCCGAGATCTCGCGTTTGCCTACGCGCCTTTCGCGTGTATTATTTCCCGAGAGGAGAACATCCTTGCTTCAGCGCTCCAGAGTTACTAAAGTCTAAGTACGATATCGATTTTCTCAATCCCCACACCGACTCGAGTTCATTGCGCTGGCGCCCCGACCAACAACGGTATCAAGGGCAACGCTCTCGCTACTGTACATGCAGGACCGTAATCTAAATTTTACCTCTTAGGTAAGGAATAGATTAAAAAGACTATCTTTGTTCACAGAAGCGACTTCGCACACAGTGACGGGCCGCCAACCAGGAGAACCAGCCGCCAGACCCGGTCAAAGAAGTTCCCCATACATTTTGTTAATTACCTTTTATTTTATTTATTGTTGATATTTCTTTAATATACATTTTAAAAATGCTTTACGGTTTTTATTTAAGGTTACAGTCTTAAACCCATCCAGTACTTACTACGAACCACACCCGTTTATAAAATAAACCCGATTGAGCAAAGCCGAGGCAAAGTAAAACCGCGTTGGGTTACCAAACCAGAAGGGCGCAATATAAGTATAGCACCCAAAAGTAGGAGAGCATTATATACGTTCAACACGTTCTCTACTTCATTACAGAAGTTCTCACGCTCCAGGTCTCTTTCTCCATTCACCGGTGCATAGTATGCAATAAGAAAAATTTTTCGAAACTCCACTTTCATTCTAACCCATATTACCCGGGAGATACCACCAATTCGTACTGTTTAACACATCTTTTCGCTCTTTCACTTATGATCATCCCAACTCCTTTTGCGCCATGCACTTCCGTCTCAACTCCTGACCATAGTGCCAGGCTGCCATCCTCCATCTCTACAGCATACTTTCCTTTGCGCTTTGTCTTCGATACACACAGAATATCAAGGTGTCTTTCGTACATTACATTCGCAATTTCAAATTCTTTACCATGCATACCTCTAACATTCCACGTACCGACTCGCCATTCATTCCTTGCACAGTCGTCAGCAACGGGGCCTGTCTGTTTCGACCTTGACCGCCGCTTGTAGCCAGGTCGATCCGAGGCAATTGTATTGTTTTCTTCAGTAATACCATAGCGAGCAAACCGGTTACTGGCCAAATCGTGCCCCGGACGATGTAGCATTCCCTACTAACGGTATCGTCCTACTACCGGACAGTTATTTGTCTACTGTCACGACATAATAGATAGATATAAATAATAGATCGTATACTTACTGTATGAATCTCAAAATGTACATATACATGTACATTTTTTTCTTTCTTACCTACCCTTCAATCACACCACGCGTTTCAACCATACTGCTCTATACGCGATTCCTGGTTCCGCGCCCCTCACCGGACTTGCTGGTATTTATTAGCGACCAAATGATTCAATTATTATTTATTTATTTATTTTTATTTTTTTTTAGCTTTTCGAGTTATGTTATGTCATTTAATATTTATTTATCAAATCAGTTTTATTATTGTCGCGAGCCATGATACTTAAATATTTTATTAGTTCTCTATGAATTCATCGTTATTGCAACAATGTATACCTGTTCGGGTCCACTCCTTAGACAACAGTTTTACGTTTGCTTTATAATTTTTTAAAGTTAAAGTTTTAACAATCACATGGGTTTAATAGAGCCGTATTTTTCGTAAATACTGTAGCAACCCTAAATGTTATTTCGCGCCTATTTCAACTAAAGAGCCTTTTACTGGTTAGATTATCATTATCTTTGTTTGTTATTACTATTCAAACCGCTGGGTATAAAAACCTGTTCAAACGCTTACCCTTATATTTAATTATTTTATTTATTTATTATCAACAACAGTAACAAACTATTGGTGTTAACGTAAAATATTCGTTTTCGTTAATTAATTTTATTTGCACCATTTTCTACCGCTTTTTTCTGTGCGAAATCATATTAATAAAGAAAAAGAGGAATGTGTGGCCGAGTGAGAAAGTTCTTTTTATTACTCTGACAAGTTGTCCAAGATCAGCTGTTAGAGGCGGAGCTTGTGACGTCAGTGTGACGTACTTGAAAATGCCTAATAGATTATAAAGGAGTAACGTATGACTAATACCATTGATTGTGTAATAATCAAATGCGTAACTACCACCACCACCAACTGGGATATCCCAAATTGTAGTTGTGTGAATTGTGTTGTAGTGTGAAATAAAAATGCCTGTCAAATCGACATATCTGAAATCCTTGTCAATTTGAAAGTTGTAAGATTGCCGCAACTAAATCAAGTGAGTCATGGCAGATGCGCTAATGTCAATGTCAGTTTAAGCAAAGTTTTTTGCAAAGCTAAATTCTGAACAATAGACGTAGAGTGGCTAGATTAATTGTCCCAGTCTTTTTTTTGCTCGCCACTGTACCTAGTGTTGAAATGAGCGCTCCAACAACAACAAATAAGTTATTATGTAAATGTAATAAAAAATTAATAGGGTGTAGGTGGGTTGTTATTAATCATTTCACCCTTAATATTCTCCTAATAATAAATAGAAGACTTTGTGCCTTCAGCTCAACCAGTGATTAGTCGGGTCCATGTTCTTAAACTTTGATTTGCTTTAATTAGAAAATGTGTGAGTGGTTAGATACGTTCGCTTTACAACAAAAATGTAACTTCAACCTGTAAATAAATGTCTGAATACCTCGGACGCCAACTTATTTTATGGAAAACAAGTAAACCGTAAATGTAATAAATGTCAAAGTGAAAACAGTAACAAGGTTTATTATAAAATCTTTAAGACAAGTTATAAAAATAGAAAATCTTAATCCTAATGTTAATAACTTAAAAATACCTTATACTAATAATTAACAATTAAATACCTGTTTAACTTTAAAATTGTTGTTGTCACTGGTGTACTGGTATTGATAAGATGAAGCCACGCTTTCAATTTTGGTTGTGCAATCAATCTTGAAATGGAAATATAAGAGTTTAGATTTTCGTTGATCCCAAATGAATAAATTCTTTTACAAAAAGCCAAACTTGGTTGATTTAAATGGGTTAATGTACCATTTATTTATAATTTTCAGCATAGCAACTTCTGCGTCATTCTCGTTAAATTGAAACGTAATAATACAATGAAATTACGTAATAGGAAAATATAACGTAATAAAAGTAAAATAACAGTAAAAATAAAAGTGCCTAAAAAGGATAAATATAATATACAAAGAAAAATAGGTGCAATTAGCTCTTACCGTTAATTTTACGACACTTTTAATAAAAATAATCAAGAGCAAAAATGGATTCTTTTTGCTTTCATTGGCGTAGCAACAACGACTTCAAAAATAGATCTCTGCGCATGAACTCAATGTGCAAGACGAAATGCGCATATTATCCCACTTTGAATAATCTAAACGAATACTTTTCAGCCACTAAGGTATGCAATTTACATGACACAAAAATGAACGAAGTTGCCTAAATTATGGTATATTTTAATACAACTCAAAAGGTTTGTTACAGGATTTTATGGTTTATTTCACATTAGAAGTATGATTCGTGCCAATAAATAAATATACAGGGTTGCTCATTAGTGCGTCAAAGTGAATTTGCGGCTAAACTGTGCACAGTAAATACAATGATTGCTTGAATTCAAGCACGGTATAGTCTAAAAATATTTTCACATATACAAAGTGTTTCATAACAGCGATACATAACTTATCTTTTCAATTTCAATTCAACAAAAATTTATTTTGAAATTACTACCAAATCTATGGGTTATTATTTGTTTCACTTACATTTGTAATTGGACTGTTGTAAAATCACACTGCACCCAATATTGTTTTCAAGGTTTTCTTTTGTATATTTGACTGCATTTTGTTCGGAATGTCTAAGTTACCAATATGTTTTTACCTTCCAACCTACATATACTAATGTAGGTATATAAGGTTATACAATAGTCTTTTTTTTCACTATCGCTAAATCGACTTATTAGCTAAATTTACAACTTTTGGCCAAGTTTCGCTAAGATCGCCATCATACCTAGAAGTGTGTGTGTGGGTGTGTTTTTCATAAGAAACGAATCGTGCAGTTATCAGGTAAATATTCCGGTTTCTGAGAAATATTTGTTACCAAAACTTTGGTCTTTTTAAGTTCCAGTTCCTCGTCAGAAATTTCAGTAAATGTTTCTTCTTTTAGCCAGTTTTCTGTTGACTCTTTCAGAAAATAAGGCTCATCATACCATCTTTCTGGAATGGACCTTTTTTTTATTCGACCTTGTAGCCTCATCTGCTACGTTTTCCTTTGATGAAATCCAGTGCCATTCTTCTGTCTTTGTAATATCTCTTAGCTCACTTATTCTGTTGGCCATAAACGTGTTGTATCTTAAATTTTCAGTTCGTATCCAATATAGCACTGTTTTTGAATCTATCCAATAGAAAATTTTGTCGATTTTCATTTCTAACTCTGACACTATACTTGTTACTAATCTTGTTACCATCAGAGCAGCTTGTAATTCCAATCTTGGCACTGACATGGTTTTAAGGGGTGCCACTCGAAGCAACAAATGATACTTCATAAACGTTTTCAAGTCTGAATCTTATATATACGATTGCAGCGTACGTTTTTTCGCTAGCATCACAGAATCCGTGTAACCCTGTGTTCGGATTGACCTAGACTTATGTTTCTCCCATAACATCTTGGAATCGTTAAGTTCTGAAATGATCTTCTGAAACCGTTCTGTTCACGAACTCCAGTAATGACCAAATGTTACAGGTACTTCAACATTCCATTCAATTTTTATTCTCCATATTTCTTGCAGAAATATCTATATTGTTATCATGATGCGTGGATGTTTGGATTAACTTTTATCATGTTCAACAGAAAAATAAACTCATCAGTCTCCGGTCTCTATTGCAAACCTAACACTCGTTCTACATAATTCTGACTGAATTCTTCAAATTTTTTTGTTAGATATTGCTCGTAAATTTTCTGGAGCTCTACTCAGGACTTTCTTCGAATTGCTTGTGAAGTTACAAATTTCAAAACCTCGTTTCTTGTGAACTTCAATAACGTTTTGAATTTGTTGTATGGCTACATCCTTGGAGCATTTGCTGTCCAAATAGTCATCAACATAGTACTTCTTTATTATGGCTTCCGATGCTTCTTTATGTGAAGACTCGTGATCTTTAGCATTTCTGTTCTTGACATACTGAGCCAGACATGGTGAACAAGTTGCTCCAAATGTCATTACCACCATTTCATAAACATCAGGGGGTCTACACCTTTCTCTACCCCTCCAATGAAAACGCTGAGCTGATCTATCTTCTTCTATAATTCGTACTTGATGGACCATTTCTTTAATGTCTCCAGTAAAAGCAATTTTATGTTGTTGTGTTCATGTTGTGTTTTACTGTGTTGTGATACTGTTTCCTTTTGTTGAGATATCTCCAAATTTACTATTTTTGAATCATTTTCTTGATGTGTTATACCATTAGTCCACTGATAATAAATAGACACTTGTTTCCCTCATAAACCAAGCTTATTTGCCAAATCTGCATCTATTAAGGATATCGTTGATCAATCATCATAAAAAATAAAAGTTGGTATAATTCCATTTGGCCCCTTCAAATATACTGGTAGGATTTTTAATAATACACCAGAAGATTGTCCATTCAAAACATTTACCTGTTCCTTATTGAAGTTTCTTTCATAAGTTTGTGTTTCTACAAAAGACTTTTGAATTTCTTGATTATGTAGGAAAGATGAATTTTTTGACATCTTCCCACACCACGTTTATACTTTTTGCGATAGTCAGCTTTAAAATGGTGTGATTTCATACAACAAATACAAAGCTTGTTCTCCGTTACAATCTTCCATCTATCATTTTGACACTTTTCTTTGAAAATCTTACATTCTTCTAAATTGTGAAACTCCTTGCACAATAGGCAATGTTTTCTTTCTTTAGGCGACTTCTCAATAGTCAAAACAGATTGTTCCTTCCTATAATTATGATATTGAGAAGAAGAATTTTTCATTTCTTCCCCTCTGTATATTGAATTGTTAATATAGCAAGAAACTTTAGCTTTCACTGTTAGTCAGTCTGAGAACATTCTTAAATTGACTTCAAATTGATCTTTCATTGCTACAAGAAATATGGCAACTTACGAATAAGCTCGTCTAGTAGTTGCGGATTATCCATATGGCCTTTTGCATTCAGTATCTCCATAGTGGTTGTTAAACTTGAAACTGCATTTGAAAAATTACCATTGAATCAGGTTTACCTTCTCTGGGAGGTAAAGTCCTTTTTGCTTTCTCTACTAACATAGATATAATGATATCTGGTCTTCCAAATGTCATTTCAAGAGTCTCAATTATGATTTCCAAATTTGTTGAGAAAATAAGAAGTGGTTTTACTGTTTCCCTTGCTGTTCCTCGAAGACATTTTTGTATACAAATAAAATTTTCTTGATCTGTAAAATGACACAACTTAGTAGATCTTCTAAATTGTGATATGAATTAAAGACCATTCTTCAGGGTCACCCGAAAACAGTGGCAAATCCTTAATTAATTGTCTGACAAAGAAACTTTCCAGCTGTTGACAACGTGGTTCATTCTGATTCTTGGTAAACTGTTCAACTTTTACACTGACATTTTTTCCACAATTTTCAGAAACAACACTTCTATCAGATTTTTCAAATTTTGATTCATTTATCCATGACTGTACTCATCCACAATCAGTTTGTTTAAATACTCACATTCTGATTTATCAATTTCATTCTGAACTCGACTTCCAGCTTGACTTAGTTTATACTCAAATTCTAAACCAGTTTCTTTTGCCGTAAGTATTCCTTTTCAATTAATAATTTTTCTTCTTTCTCCTTCTTCTCTTTCAGCAGCCTTTCTTCTTTTTCCCTTTCCTCATCTAGTTGGAGTTTTCTAATTGCAGCTCCTAATTTTAATTTCTGTAGTTGTGATATGATGAATTTGACATACCTCTTGACTTTGTCACTGAACCTTTTCAACTTCCAATTACATTACTGTCTTCAAATAGGGATGTCTTCCCTGCACTATAACTAGCTTCTGGAAATACACCAAATTCCCCTGGAGATGAGAATCTCTTCTTTTCAGATCCATCAACAGAAAGATTTCCTACCTCACCAGTTACTTGCTTTTCTTCAGCACCTTTATCCATAATTAGTGCATTTCCACAGAGGATTCACTTAAACTCGAAGCACCAATGTTTTCGTCTTTACTAATAAATTCAGAACTAAAATAAAAAGGTAGTCTTTTCATATATGACGTTTATATTTTTTCTGTCTTTCACTCGTCACTATCAACTATGTCTATATGCTATAAATACTTGATCTAAATAATAACACATAATAAATAATCATTTCTTAAAATAACTTTTTCCATTACAGTAATGTACATTTACCCTACTTCATTGACGATTTCGGATAAAATGTATTTTTAAATGTTTCGAGTTTTTTTTTTTATCCATTTTTAATAAAAAGTTATGCTATAAAATATAACAAAATGCATTCAAATTATACCAATTTAGGGTACTAGGTGTAGAAAAAAAGAAATAAAATGAGTACTAATTGTGAATTATCTCAGAATTTCCTTTTCTAAAGAAACCAGTTAACATACTGCATTTTCCAACAGTTGCTCATCCTGTTTGCATGCTTTTAATGAACAGTGGCAGTAGTAGGTTTTATGCATTCTTGTGCATAATAACGTTTTACACAGGGTTAGTCTAAACTGTAATTTAAAATTGTAATAATTATTCTTGTAATGGTAATATTTAAATTTATTAATAATTAGAAAGTATTTGTTACACTATCAATAATGCCACACACACTTGAACTACAGTAATTGAACCTAAAGAATAAGTTAATGTGTAGAAACATGTCGTTTTAAATAGCACTTCAATTTTGTTGAATAGTTACAATGATGACATTTGTAATTATTATTTGAAGTGTGAATTAATTGATGAGTTCTTAAACTGGCCTTCTTTTTTGTTGAATAGTCACAATGATCACATTTGTAATTATTATTTGAAGTGTGAATTAATTGATGCCTTTTTAAATAGTCCTTCAATTTCGTTGAATAGTTACATTGATCACATTTGTAATTATTAGTGTTTGACGCATGAATTAATACATGCTTTTTTAAATAATCTTTCAATTTTGTTGAATAGTTACAATGATCACATTTATAATCAGTATTTGAAGAGTAAATTAATTGATGATTTTTTAAACTGCTCTTCCGTTTTGTTGAATAGTCGCATTGATCACATTTGTAAATAGTATTTGACGCGTGAATTAAAAGATGATTTTTTAAAGTGCTTTTCCATTTTGTTGAATAGTCACACTGATCACATTTATAATTAGAATTGGAAGTGTGAATTAAAAAATGACTTTTTAAATTACTCTTCCATTTTGTTGAATAATCACATTGATAGCATTTATAATTAACGTTTGAGGTGTGAATTGATTTATGATTTTTTAAATTGCGCATTAAATTTGTTGAAAAGTTACATTGGTCACATCTATAATTAGTATTTGAAGTGTGGATTAATTGATGATTTTTTAAACTGTTTTTCCATTTTGTTGAATAATCACATTGATCACATTCATAATTAGTATTTGAAGCATGACGTAATTTATGATTTTTTAAGTAGCACTCTAATTTTGTTGAATAATCACATTGATCACATTTGTAATTAGCAACTGAAGTGTGAATTAATTGATGCTTTTTTAAGTTGCCCTTAAATATTGTGGAAAAATCACATAGATCACATTTGTGTTTAACATTTGAGATGTGAATTAATTGATGCTTCCTTAACCTACCCTTTAATTTTGTTGAATAGCCACATTGATCACATTTATAATTAGTGTTTGAAGATTGTATCAATTGATGATTTTTTAATTTATTTTCCCACTTTGTAGGATATATACTATCATCCGGTTTGCCATTGCAATGTGCAGTATGCGTGACGAAATGATACTTTAAATCACGCTTCAATTTGGTTGAATAGTCACAGTTATTACATTTATATATTTTAAATGCACATACATTAGAATCTATCTCAATAGCATTAATCTCTGTTGTAGAGTATGAATCAATTTCTTTTTTAATGTTAGAAATATTTCCAAATTCACATATATTAGGATCGAAACTAATTTCATGTTTTATTTCACTGTTTATAATCGCATGTTGTTGAGTAAGGAATAAATTGACTTTGCCTTCTTCGTTGGGTTCCAATTTAATAATTTTTTTATCAACCTCAGTAGACATATTGAATATCTTGGTATTAACACCGAATAATTTCAATCAGAGTTTGTATAAACATGGGAATGATTGATAAACAGCCACTGATTTACGTTAAATTTTACAAGAACATGAGGTTGTTTATTTTACTTATTTATATTTGTTATTTGTCTCAGGGTCAGTAGTAGCATTGCTTTTCACTGACGCTGATGAGTAGACGAGTGCTGCCACATCTTGGTTAATGTAAGCACTTTTGCCCTTGCCAGTGATACCACAATGGCGTATTTTCGTAACTATTTCTGTTGATAGAGGGCAGCAGGCGTACTCGGTTTAGTTTGAAAATCTCTGTATTGAACATAACGTGTGTCAAACTTTACTTAATTGTGAAGAATAGTTATGAAAACGTGTGGCTGCGTACCCAAATGTTCCAATTCTGGAGCACATTTATTTTTCAAAGATATTAAACAGCGACGAAGGTGGAAAAGAGCAATTCGGCGAGATAAATGGGAACCAACACCAACCAGTGTAGTATGCAAAAAGCATTTTTTAGATTCCGATTACATAAAAACTTCTGTAACTGGTAAGTAGAAAAATAAAGAGGTTGCACACAGTAAATCTGGACCTATTTATTCATTCAATAGTTGTAACGTGTAGGTTAAATTTTACTGTTGTGAACAGTACCTATAGATTAATTTAATTTTCAGGGGCTCCCCTACAAATTAAAAAACTGAAAAAAAGTGCTGTTCCCAGCCAGTTTGCATGGACAAGAATAACACATGTTACCCCTCGCGACGTTCGTTTGCAGAAACAAAGCAATGTGAATATTACGTTGAATGTGTCCAAGTTGAAGTTTCAACAGAGGACTCTCAAATTCAAGAGGATGATGTTATTATACACGACCAGCAAGAAAATGTTTCTGAAGTAGATATTTGTCATACTATCAATGTCAACTCTGAGATTAACATGGAATTCCATTGAAGTTCAGACAGATCTTTCTAATGAAACAAGCACTTCTTTTAGCACAGCAACGCAAACCAATTTTCGTAGTAGTATTTTTGATGTTGTACATTTGCAACACAATACTAAGGCAATACACTTTTACACAGGTCTAGAAACATTTACAAAGTTCTTGTTTGTATTTGAGACTCTTGGCAGTGCATCATTTAATTTAAAACACTTTTACAACAATCCACCTAGTCACATTAATTATGATAGGGTCACGATTTTCTAGCGATTTACCGTCAAATTTTTGCTGTGGAGTTAAGCTTTATGGATGAATTTGATTTACGTGTGTCGCGACCTTTCTGGGTGGTGTGTTTCGAGCTTAAGTTCTTTGTTTGTGAATTACTATTCCGTAATTTAAGGAATGAGGTTTGAAATCATCGATAATTGGTTTCTAAATTTATTGAGTTTTTCGTGATATTGCATTTAAATTTTGAGAGATTGTTTTCCTTATTGTTCCCCGGTTATTGAATGTTGAGTAACGTTTTATTTGTAAATAGTTGTATGTAAGTTTAAATAATGTTTATTTCGTTTGATTTCCTTAAAATTTAATAGAAAGTTTTGCAAAATTAAGTAATTTAAAGAAGGAACGTAGATTTAAATGTATTTGATATCATTCTGGCGACATGGAGTCGGTTAATTGCAGTGGTTCAGCTTAATATTGAGTATGTTGGTTTTGAGTCATAAAGATAGAATGTGGGACTAACTGTTTGAACTTAAATGAAAATACCGAAATACTTTTCACGTTGATTCTGCTGACATTTAGAATTGTGAAAATTATCGAGCCCTTACGTTTGAGAACGAAATTTGTGGGTAGGGGGTATCATATCTTCTCCTTCCGTTTCTTAATTGGTGGAACTAGATTAAATGAGATTTTTTTGTGAGTGGTGGGATTCGAAAATTCAAGATGGAATTTGGGTAATAATTTGGTTTTTTGTGCAACTGACAGCGCTCTCGAGGAGTGTTACGGTGACGTCTGTTGTTACGGCTTAAGGGGTTGGTTAGAACGTTGATAGATTGAACCTTTTGGTGTTTAACGAACGAACTTTCGTGTTGTGAGGGTAGTTACCTACTATTTGAAGAAAACCTGTGAAGGGATTTTAAGTGAACTCGCTCAATCACCAAAGGACAATACCTAGTGCCGATTCCGATTTTACGTAATCAAGTTACCTGGGGATCACCGTCGTGTTATTTTAGTGCTTCTGTGACCTCGTTGGTTTATGTCGCTTTTGCGGACTTATTAAATTAACGTTCTTGAAGTGCCACTTAATTGCCGTGCAGGGCGTGTTGAAGTACAAAGGAACTTTCGCAGAATATTAAAATTATATTTATATAAATAAAGTTAATAACCTTTTGGATTGGTAGTGTAAAGAAAGCTATTTAAAGGATAAAAGTTATCGAGCAAGTTGAGCGCACAATTTATTATCTTAAAAGGTGTTTTTTAATTAATGCAGTAACACCTTCCCGAGATTCAATCAAGGAACCGTTAAAAAAAAGTAGTCAACATTATCACTCATCATCTTGTGTCAAATCAGGGAGATTCCGTATCCGTCATTTTCTTTGTTAACGAAGGTTTGAAAGCGGAGTCGGTCACTTCTTAAATTAAGTTGTTGCTTTGGTTTAATTATTGTAAGTAATCATAATTCTGACGCTCCGCCTTCACACTCTTCATCTTTGTATTAAAGGGCAATTGACCCTGAAGTAGTGTGGTTTAATATTCCACGAAATATTTAGGTTAAGCAATTTAGAACGGCGTTACGCAGAATTCTGGCCAGACCTCCCGTCGCCAATGAAGCATTTGTTATTTTTTTTATATACGCATTATCGTATGTTTACATTTATATTTTTTTATCTTATTATAGCTTTGTTTAGGTCTCATAAATTTGTTTTAATTCTGTGAAACCTCCTTTTGTGTTACATAAAAGTACTTTTTTTTCAAATTGCAAACTTACCGGTAATTTAGGAGCTTAAGTTTTAACGTAACGAAGTTTCAGTTTCTTTATTGAGTGATAGCGTTAATGATATTCAGTGTTTTATTTGACTATTAATTCATTTAGAGTACATTCATTAAGGGTGTCTTTTTTTGTTTTGTTAAGATTAATATATAATGCCTAATTATTTACACTGGGCCGTAGTAACGTAACGTAACTTTATTGAGTGATTAACACGCTTTTATTTGTCAGGCGTGTAGTGCTATTTTGAAGCCCTATTTCAGGTGGTTTGCTGAGTTGCTGTCGAGGACACCTGGGATTGATTGCGGATAGGTAGGCGTATATTTTTTGTATGTTTAGACACGCTATGTATTCGTAATTTTGGCACGACGTCCCTTATTTTGACTACCAAACATTCTGGCACCCTTAACCGATCTGATTACGTCTTCATCCCCTATTTTGACTTACGTACGATTTACTATTCTGGATGTGCAAAATGTATCAACATCTTACCCACTCCCATACGCTAACTGGTCGGTGCAAAAAGGCCAATTTTATCTGTAATCCCGTTCTGCCACCTGTTTATACCGTTACATAATATACTAAATCAATTTTTTCTAAGTTTAATATATCTACGGCCAACATAAAACACATTTTGAGTTAAGTCTTTTGTTTAATATAAATGTTAAGGATGTGTCAAGTATTGTAATTACCTGGGTGAAATTTATGTCACTGCAGTGGAGGGAAGTATCAATTTGACCTTCTAAACAATTAATAAAATTTTTCGCACCCACAGATTTTTATAGTAAGTTTCCAAGTACAAGGGTAATTTTAGATGGAACTGAAATTCCAATTGATAAACCATCATTACCAACAGCACAGCGTCGACGTTTTCCCATTACAAAAACAAAAATACTGTAAAGGTCATGATAGGGTGTACGCCAGATGGACTAATGTCACTTGTTAGCCCGACACATGGGGGATCAGTAAGTGATCGACAGCTGGTAGAACGCAACAACTGGATACCATCACAATGTGATCCTGGAGATTCGTTTATGGCGGACAAAGGTTTTGATATAAAAGATATTGTTGCTTCGCATGGTATTCACGTGAACATACCAAAATTGTTTAAAAAGAAAAATAAACTTTCATGCAACACAATCCAACATGACAGGAAAATATCTAGTGAGAGGGTGTACATCGAAAGAATCATTGATCTTGCCAAAACATTTAAAATACTTAAAGGGACTTTAAACGAAACTGAAGTATTAATGTCCGAAGATGTAGTATTTGTATGTTTTATGCTGTGTAACTTTCGACGATTAATTATAGATCAAAATGCATGAAAATGTATTTGTCAATAAAGTTAGATTATGTAACTTATATTAGTAAAAATTATGTTGAGTTTCGATAGAAATTAGAATAAAAAACTTATATGTAGTACTTAATGTTATATTTAATAATTGTAATAATACAGATAGGTACATAATAAACACTATCTATATTAAACCATTTAAAAACTGTACATTCAAAGCTATTTCTTATTGGTCTGCATGTATCGTGAAATAGCCGCAAGTTTTGTTATGTGTTACAATTGTCTATAAAATGGTGGTACCACAGAATAGCGTAGCTTCCATATTCTGTGGTGGTACCACAGTATAAAGCTCTAGATTAAACTGTGGTGGTACCTTAGAATATATTCTAAGGGTGGTATCATAGAAACATTGAAAAAGAATAGTTTTCTTTATTCAATGCATAGAAAAAGTTTTTTTTTCTATGGGTGGTACTAAACAAATGGTTTTTTTGGTCAACACACTGTATTTAGGTACGTCTATTTTATGATCATAAATGACTAAAATTCATTTAGATTATTCATTTACAGGTTAGTTATATAGGTAAACATGCACTCTCTCTCCAATTTAACGAAGACTTAAGAAATAATATTGACTTCATGGAGTATATTTTGCTAAGCCTACATAACCTATATTTAAGAGTGCCAACGATACTTTTTGCAAGCAAACAGAAATTTTACAGCATGATAAATGGGATTTTCCAAAAAAAATCCATTCATTTAATGTCACTATATATTGAGTTTGTTTTTTTTACATTTCCAAAGGGAAGGTTACTGTAATGGGCCAAAAAATTCGAAATTGAACTAGGACCGGAAATACCCGTTTTGAGGTCTTCTTAATTGTTTGTTGACAAATGTTTTATTTGTGTGTGTAACAAATGAAAAACTTTAGAATAGCGCGTTTAAATTTCCTACAAGTGCTTGCCATACACCAGAGGATGACAAATGGTTTTCTTGGTCAACACACTGTATTTAGGTACGTCTATTTTAAGATCATAAATTACTAAAATTCATTTAGATTATTCATTTACAGGTTGGTTATATAGATAAACGTGCACTCTCTCTCAAATTTAACGAAGACTTAAGAAATAATATTGACTTAATGGAGCATATTTTGCTAAGCCTACATAACCAATATTTAAGAGTGCCAACAATACTTTTTGCAAGCAAACAGAAATTTTACAGCATGATAAATGGGATTTTCCATCCAAAATCCATTCATTTAATTTTACTATACAGGGTTTTCCACGGTTGGCGTTCGTTAGAAGTTTATGTGGTTAGAAACAATTTAGAAATCTGAATTTTTGAACTTACGGGTTATTTAAGATTCTCTTTCATTCTAAAATATTTTCAAGGTCATGTTACTTCCTGTTATACCGGAAGTCGCCACTAACTTCCTTATTTTTAATGGAACACCCTGTATATTAATTTATTTTTGGATTCTTGACAACATTTTAGGATGTCTTATAAGGGTTTCATACCTTTTTCAACTGTTTCTTAGATATCTTGATTTTTCAAAATTTTGAAAGATGTAACCCTATTTTCAACACTGCTTGTCTTACTTATGTTTGACTGATGGAAAGTACTTCTGGAGTAGACAGAAGCATAAGAACTATACTTTTGAAATACTCATTGACAATTGATTTATTGCATACATGGTGTTCAAAATTTGATGAACTATTAAACAATTTTCAAAGTTGAAAAGCTTTGTTAATTCAAATGTGACACCCTGTATATTATTGGATGAATAGATGCAGCATTTAGTTATGCATCGTTTGGCTATAACATTACCTATACCTATTATCGACAATTTTCTTGTTGATTAATATTTTCTACTTTAATGTGATTTTTACAGAAACTGAAATGTTTTTCAAAAATAAAATGAGCTTAATTCAAACTACATAAATTCTATTTTATTAAAACAATGAAATAAAACAAGAAGATAACAAAATTGAGAGCATAACAAACGAAAAACATAAAACAATTATTTGAACATAACTAGAAGAAAAGTGATAAAAAAGATAAAATGAATTATTACAAATGTTCCACATGACCGCCAATTTGTTTTAAGCATTTTATAACTCATATAACTCCGTATTTTTTATAAAAGCCAATAAAATTCCAAAACTGCAATCTAGTGAGCCTTGATTTTGACATGCATTAAAACGCTGATTTAATGTCAAATCAGTACAATTTAAGTGATTTTGTAATTTTTTAAGTATTGTTTATAATGGAATGTATTCAAGAATATTCTAACAATGATTTATTAAATTTGTTTTACAGCATGGTGAATGTACGAATTGTTAGCAACATGCAGGTTGTTTAACGAACGGTATTCACACCTACCATTAATGACACCTGGAAAATGTGCAAGAATTGAAGCTCGATTTATTGCAACTGGAAGTATAAGAGCAACTCGAACGCATTTAAAGCCAGTAATAGATAATGAAGTTAACGAGGTGAACATGTTAGCTTATTTTCACCCTTATCCACAAACTTCAATTACAGCAGCTGCTGGATTTGGATATTTCACAAACATCAATCCACAGAATATTATAGAAGTATAAAATGCATCCTTTTCGGTAATAACTGTGCAAGGATTACATCTTTGTGATCAGGCACTACGAGTTAACTTTTGTGAATTTATTTTGTACAAATGACCGAATATCCGAGATTTCTTCACAACATTATTTGGACCAATGAATCACAATTCAGTAGAGAAGGAATTTTTGATCGAAATAATCACTACTGGGCACAAGCTAATCCTTATATAACAATAGAACGTATCACCAGTTCCAATTTAGTTTTAACGTTTTTGTTATGGATAATAGAGTGGCATATCAAGTGTACGATGAAAATTTGAATGGGCGAGATATCTTGAAATTCTCCGTGGATTTGTTATGGATTTTCTAAATACTCTACCTGCATGTGACAGGGCAAACAGTTGGTATCAGCTGGATGGTGCTCACACTCCACTATAGCTGTACACCAACAGTTGACATTGATGTTTGAAGATCGGTGGATTGGCCCACAGGACCTTGGAACTGGCCACCGAGATCACCCGATTTGACGCCCTGGACTTTTACCTCTGGGGTCGATAAAGAATTAGTGTACTCTAGGCCAGTTCAAACTAGAGAGGAATTGCTAAATCGTGTTCACATTGCATTCAATAGTATGTATCCACAAGAAATTCAGTGATCTATTTCGCAAGGAGTATATGATAGAGTTATAAAATGCTTAAATCAAATTGGCAGTTATGTGGAACATTTGTAATGATTCATTTTATCTTTTTTATCACTTTTCTTCTAGTTATATTCAAATAATTGTTTTATGTTTTTCATTTGTTATTATGCTTTCAATTTTGTTATCTTCTTGTTTTATTTCACTGTTTTAATAAAATAGAATTTGTGTAGTTTGAATTAAGTTTATTTTATTTTTGAAAAACATTTCAGTTTCTGTCAAAAATCACATTAAAGTAGAAAATATTAATTAACAAAAAAATTGTCCATAATGGGTATAGGTAATGTTATAGCCAAACGATGTATAACTAAATGCTGCATCTATTCATCCAATAATATACAGGGTGTCACATTTGAATTAACAAAGTGTTTCAACTTTGAAAATTGTTTAATAGTTCATCAAATTTTGAACACTATGTATGCAATAAATCAATTGTCAATGAGTATTTCAAAAGTATAGTTCTTATGCTTCTGTCTACTCCAGAAGCACTTTCCATCAGTCAAAATAAGTAAGAAGCAGTGTTGAAAATAGGGTTACATATTTCAAATTTTTGAAAAATCAAGATATCTAAGAAACAGTTGAAAAAAGGTATAGGAAACCCTTATAAGACATCCTAAAATTTTGTCAAGAATCCAAAAATAAAATAATATACAGGGTGTTCCATTTAAAAATAAGGAAGTTAGTGTCGACTTCCGGTATAACCGGAAGTAACATGACCTTGAACATATTTTAGAATGAAAGAGAATCTTAAATAACTCTTAAGTCCAAAAATTCAGATTTCTAAATTGTTTCTAACCACATAAACTTCTAACGAACACTTACCGTGGAAAACCCTGTATATTGAGTTTGTTTTTTTTTACATTTCCAAAGGGAAGGTGACTGTAATGGGCCAAAAAATTCGAAATTGAACTAGGACCGGAAATACCCATTTTGAGGTCTTCTTAATTGTTTGTTGACAAATGTTTTATTTGTGTATGTAACAAATGAAAAACTTTAGAATAGTGCGTTCAAATTTCGTACAAGTGCTCACCATACACCAGAGGATGACTCGACTGATTGATAGGACACGAGTCAAATATGCTGAAAAAATGTCTTCGTTACTGTGACAAGCCAAGTTTCATCGTACAATTTGACTCATCTGGACTTGTATAGCATGCGTGTTAGTGTGATGCATAGGATTTCATCGTAAATTTTGTCTCATCTCAGTTATGGTGTTAGTGACTAGTAATTAGTGTGATATCGGGGTTAGTTAAACAACGATCTGATTTTGCATCGATTTTGTAGTGATAACAATGTGATCAAACATGTTACATGTCGAAGAAGTTTATAACAGAATTTATAAACATTTATCAAATCCATCTGTGTTTGTGGCAGATACAATGTAAAGATTATATGAATAAAATTCTAAAAAACAAAGGATATGAGAAGTTTTTTTTTTTATTGAAGATCAATAGGCACAAGCCTTATAAATAGAATCCAATAGTAATAGTAATAAGTATAATACGTTAACAAAATATTTCAATCATCCATAGGATGCTGTAGCATCACATAAATAATTTAATAACAATGTAAACTAATTATATATCATAATATTAAAGAAACCTCATAACCATTGAGTAAATTGAACTTTTGAATAGACAGTCTGTCGACTATTACAAGATTTGCGGGGACTATAATTTTATTCCATCTATGAACTGTAGAGTACTTAACAGTGTCTATTTGAATTTGATTCAATTAATTGACAAGGTTGTCTCAAATCATGTGATTACTCTGTTATTAAAAAATCTATGACTGTTGCAACGTATCAAATTACATTTAGCCTTTTTTACAAAGAAATCATTAAAAACATGACAAGATTTAATAGAACCAAGGTTTAATGACTGAACTAGTTGATAATAATAGCCAACGAGTCCAGTGGCGAAACTACAAAATTTTTCTGGGGGGGGGCCAGGCCCCACGGGCTCTTTTTGGGGAGGGATGCGTATAAAAATTTTGTTGGGGCGTACACACCACTTTTCTATAGATGCATGCGCATGAAAACTACGTCAATCTTGTTTTCACTCTCAATTTTAAACAGTTTTGGTTTTCATCATCATGGTTTGTCATATACCTACTTTAAGTAAAAGACTTTCTTGTTTTCACAAACAGAGAGAACTTGTTCAGCCGACAATTTCTGCTTAACTAAAGCATTTTCGATACAGAGAAGTGATAAATTTGAAAATCTATCTTGTACCATTGTGGTTCTCAGCCATGTTTTTATCCGCCTCATAGCGGAGAAACTTCTTTCGCAACCAGCTGAACTGATTGGAAGGCCTACAGCAATTTGTAAAGATTTGGAGTCAGATCCCCCTTCACTTGAACTTTTAGATTTTCCAACGTGATTTCAAGATTTTTATTTTTGAATAAATTTCGTATCACTAAAACTTCAGCTTGAAGTGTTGAGATTTCGATATTGAAGGCCCTCTGATAATTGGCGACGAACTCAAATGCTTGATCCAAATCTAGCTTCATAAAGGAATCAATCGATCTTGCAAGGGGAAGATTTTCAAGTCGTTTTTTCATATTGCCAATCACGTTGTCCATGACTTGGTAGTAAATGTTGACTTTCCAGTATTCGGGAGCTGTAGTTCCTGCAGGTATGTCGATCAGAGATGATTTACCCAGGGTTGAGTCATTAAGCCTTTGTGGTTGCTTCCTTTTTTTTTTTGAAATCCTTAAAGGCTCCAAACAAATGTCTTGTTCTCCTGAGAATTTTTATATTTCACTCCACCGGTCCTCAAATTTGTTCCTCTTCCCTTCAAAGCTACTTATAGTGCTATCTATGATATCACTAGCCTGACCTAGTGTGGCATCTTTTCTCTGAAAATATTTACTCAGTACATTTGCGACCATTAACACTGAATGGAAGACGAACAAACAAATGATACATTGTGGCTTTATCATTGATGCCTGTATTCCAAATGCTTCTACAGAATTTTTGTCTCGCCCTTGTTCAATTTCCTCATCCAGAGCATTTCGAATTGCTTGGAAATTTTTCAAAAGGGATTTGCAATTTTCATATCGACAACTCCAACTGGTACTGCTAAGACTTCCCATTTCGCCCCCCGACTTTATACCTAGAGCATCACGGGCGTTTATGAAATGAGAGTGATGACCGGGTTGTGAAAAGTGGACGTATATTGCCTCCAGAGTGTTGAAACATGCAGCTGCAGTAGACACCTTAGCACAACTGTCGACAATTACCAAGTTCATCCTGTGTGCCAAGCAATGAAAGTAAATGGCTTGTGGATGATCCTCCCTTATTTTGGTTTGCAGTCCTTGGTGTTTCCCAGACATAACACTGGCTCCTTCATAAGATTGGCCAATTAATATGGCGTTATTCAACAAACTGCATTTACTTAGATACGTTTTAATAAGTATTTTTAAACTCTCGGCATATCTAGAAGAAGAACAATCTACGAAACCAAGAAAACGTTCCTCAACTTCCAAGCCTACGGTATATCTGATTGCCACGGACAATTGTTCTTGTTTGTAGCACCTAGCTTCATCAACCATTATCGAAAAAAAACCACATTGCCGCACTTCTTCTACAATCTGTTCAATAACAAGTTGAGATGCGATGCTTATTATTTCATTTTGTATTTTGGAACTGCAATAACTGATATGTCTGTCTAGATGCATCGAAAAATTCGTGTCATGTTTTGCCATAAGTTCACCCAACTCCAGAAAATTTTCTCGGTTAGTAGATGTTGCGTCTTCTCGGTGTCTTCGGAGTGGCAGCCCTTGACGTGTCAAGTATAAAATCATGTCGATTAATTTTATCATATAATCTCGGTTCTGTATTATCAATTCTTCATGTTGTATGGTTAGCTTCTTATGAACATTTCCGGACTTCAAGGAATGCTTGTAGCCTACAAACCTTTGCATACAGTCACTGTGAGCCAAAGAGGTGTCATGTTTTTCAGCGACTCACTTAGTTTCCTCCAATTACTGAACCCATTAATCGAAAACTTTTCATTTTGATCTCGAATATTTGCAGAATGCCGAAAATGTCTGCAGACAAAGCAGAACGCTTTATCTAACTTCACACTATATTCAAGCCACTGATAAGTATCAAAGAATTGAGACGAAAACGATCTCCGTCTATCTCCAAATGAACTTTTGGAAAAACAACCCTTGGGCCCTTGGCTGCGAAGGACCACTATCAAGAGTTCCCAGATCTTGATCTTCTGGATCATTTCGTCCTCTTTGATTTGTTTCTGCAGATGTAAAACATCGGATGTTTTGCTACCTTGCCCTTCTTCAGCGACTTTATTTACATCTTCTCGTATGCCTCCACCAACATTTTCTTATTTGAAGTTGAAGATTGTGTTAAATCACAAGCTATCTCAATATTTGTTGTTGAGTCACATACTGGAGTAGACGTTTGCCTTGTCTCAGTCTCATCTTTGTCGGGTTGATTTATGGCAGATTTGAAAAACGATCGTATGTCTTTGAATTTCTTCATGTTCAAACCGCCCACAATCTGCAATCTGCAACGCAAATAAAAACAAGTTTATAAACACCGAAGCTAACTGCTCGGACACTGATGGGGAAACGAGTAAAAGGCGCGAAAGAAAGTACAAATCAAAATCCCTTTGCAGTTTTAACTTTAAACTATTATTATTATTATTAGCTGAAACTTGTGATGCAATCTTTCCTTTTTCTTTCACCCATCAAAATTTTAACATCTTATAATACTCTAAAACAAACATACAAATAAGTAAAATTACCTTAGTCTTTAGTTGTTTGTGGCAGTTGGCCTTGGCAGTGGCTATTTGTTTGCTTTGATGTTTTATTTCACACAGCACTGTGCTGTCAGCACAGAAGACTCAGAACACAGGTTATATTGGCACTTGGCTCATAATAATAATAATAATAATATTACATAAAACATTAAACATAACTATAACAAGTACTAACCCCATAATTCATCGTGCGTTGCAGCGTTGCTTATATAGGTACCGATGACGCAAGCAACCCTTCTCGAATCTTCTAGAAGTTCGATGACTAATAAATTTGTCTGCGTCTGCCGAGGCATCGTAATTATGATTCATACATCTGATTGTTCGGAATAATGAGTCACCATTTCCGGTATGTTACACTATTTTAAGTTTCGCTTCCTTTATAAAAGTTATCTTTTAGAATGTTAAAAATAATTTTAGTCAGAAGACTACTAAATACTGAATGAATTATCTCTTCTTCAGACCACTTATGTACAACTTCCTGTACAAAACTTTTTATTTTTGGAACTCTTTTCTAATACTACACAGTATTGCAATTTCTTCTTCGTCTTCGTCGCTGCTTGAAGATGATAATAACTCGGAAATTATTTCTCTTATCATCCATTGTAAATGTAAACATTCAAAATTCTACTATTTTAGTTTCTAACCTCAAAAAATAATTGCACTCGACACTCTCCACGACCTCAAGTAGCTCGTGCCAAATATATGCACTCAGTTCACTCTATTGGTGCGAGTATCAAGCAGTGAGACATAAAACAGATTTTGAGTTTTGTCAGTGGAAAATCAAAAATTGCACTCAGTGCGCACCAGATTTCCCAGTGGAAAATGCTATTAGATTATGTAACTTATATTAGTAAAAATTATGTTGAGTTTCGATAGAAATTAGAATAAAAAACTTATATATAGTACTTAATGTTATATTTAATAATTGTAATAATACAGATAGGTACATAATAAACACTATCTATATTAAAGCATTTAAAAACTATACATTCAAAGCTATTTCTTATTGGTCTGCATATAATTGTGAAATAGCCGCAAGTTTTGTTATGTGGTACCATTGTCTATAAAATGGTGGTACCACAGAATATACAAGCTAGTTAGCGTAGCTTCCGTATTCTGTGGTTGTACCTTAGAATATATTCTAAGGGTGGTATCATAGAAACATTGAAAAAGAATAGCTTTTTTTATTCAATGCATAGAAAAAGTTTTTTTTCTATGGGTGGTACTAAACAAATGGTTTTTTTGGTCAACACACTGTATTTAGGTACGTCTATTTTATGGTCATAAATGACTAAAATTCATTTACAGGTTGGTTATATAGATAAACATTCTCTCTCTCTCCAATTTAACGAAGACTTAAGAAATAATATTGACTTCATGGAACATATTTTGCTAAGCGTACATAACCTACATTTAAGAGTGCCAATAATACTTTTTGCAAGCAAACAGAAATTTTACAGCATGATAAATGGGATTTTCCATTCAAAATCCATTCATTTAATTTCACTATATATTGAGTTTGTTTTTTTTTACATTTCCAAAGGGGAGGTGACTGTAATGGGCCAAAAAATTCGAAATTGAACTAGGACCGGAAATACCCGTTTTGAGGTCTTCTTAATTGTTTGTTGACAAATGTTTTATTTGTGTGTGTAACAAATGAAAAACTTTAGAATAGCGTGTTCAAATTTCGTACAAGTGCTCGCCATACACCAGAGGATGACTCGACTGATTGATAGGACACAAGTCAAATATGCTGAAAAAATGTCTTCGTTACTGTGACGAGCCAAGTTTCATCGTACAATTTGACTCATCTGGACTTGTATAGCATGCGTGTTAGTGTGATGCATAGATCGTAAATTTTGACTCATCTGGGTTATGATGCTAGTGACTAGTAACTAGCGAAGTAGGTACATGGAAAAATATGTTCGTTGGTGTGATATCGGGGTTAGTTAAACAACGATCTGATTTTGCATCGATTTTGTAGTGATAACAATGTGATCAAACATGTTACATGTCGAAGAAGTTTATAACAGAATTTATAAACATTTATCGAATCCATCTTTGTTTGTGGCAGGTACAATGTAAAGATTATATGAATAAAATTCTAAAAAACAAAGCATATGAGAAGTTTTTTTTTTTATTGAAGGTCAATAGGCACAAGCCTTATAAATAGAATCCAATAGTAATAAGTATAATAATACATTAACAAAATATTTCAATCATCCATAGGATGCTGTAGCATCACATAAATAATTTAGTAACAATGTAAACTATATCATAATATTAACGAAACCTCATAACCATTGAGTAAATTGAACTTTTGAATAAAAACAGTCTGTCGACTATTACAAGGTTTACGGGGACTACAATTTTATTCCATCTATGAACTGTAGAGTATTTAACAGTGTCTATTTGAATTTGATTCAATTAATTGACAAGGTTGTCTGAAATCATGTGATTACTCTATGATTAAAAAATCTATGATTGTTGCAATGTATCAAATTACATTTAGCCTTTTTTTACAAAGAAATCATTAAAAACATGACAAGATTTAATAGAACCAAGGTTTAATGACTGAACTAGTTCATAATAATGGCCAACGACCCCTATTCTTCTCCCACTTTTAGGCAAGATGGGTAAAACACTTATGTTGAACACTTGTGATGACCATATAATAGAGATCCATATTTATTTGTTATACAATATAACGTTTGTTTTAGTTACTTTTCTTATTTAGGAGATTGAAAAAGATCTTTGAATTCTTATTTCAAACCGCCCACAATCTGCAATCTGCAACGCAAATAAAACAATTTATAAACACCGAAGCTAACTGCTCGGACACTGATGGGAAACAAGTAAAAGGCGTGAAAGAAAGTACAAATCAAAATCCCTTTGCAGTTTTAACTTTAAACTATTATTATTAATTAGCTGAAACTTGTGATGCAATCTTTTTTTTTCACCCATCAAAATTTTAACATCTTATAATACTCTAAAACAAACATACAAATAAGTAAAATTACCTTAGTCCTTAGTTGTTTGTGGCAGTTGGCAGTGGCTATTTGTTTGCTTTGATGTTTTATTTCAAACCACTGTGCTGTCAAAGAAGACTCAGAACACAGGTTATATTGGCACTTGGCTCATAATAATAATAATAATAATATTACATAAAACATTAAACATAACTATAACAAGTACTAACCCCATAAATTCATCGTGCGTTGCAGCGTTGCTTATATAGGTACCGATGACGCAAGCAACCCTTCTCGAATCTTCTAGAAGTTCGATGACTAATAATTTACGTAAGCTGCTGTCTGCGTCTGCCGAGGCATCGTAATTATGATTCATACATCTGGATTGTTCGGAATAATGAGTCACCATTTCCGGTATGTTACACTATTTTTAAGTTTCAAGTCTTCCTTTATAAAAAGTTATCTTTTAGAATGTTAATGTAAACTGTATGTAAACTAATCTAATCTACTAATCTTTGCGGCGTCTTTATGCTTGCTGGGTTTACTACATCGTGAAAGAGGAACTATACATGCTTTTGTTTATGCATCAACACTCAACGCATATCAGTATCATGAACCAAAACAATTCCAAGAGCGTCACAGTCAGCAGTCTACCGCCGCCGCGCCGCTTAGCTAAACAAATATTATTTCACCGATACAACTTATGCTCGAATGACGAATATTCTAATGTCCTTACATAATAAATAATAATTAATAATAGTACTTATCGCTATGTCACTATTACTACTCGTTTGTTTATCGCAATGGTTTAAGATTTAACGAATTAAGTTGTTAGATGGAATTTAAGATAAGAATGAAAAATGGGAAGTGCTCCGTTTTTCTGGGGTGTCACTTGCCTGGGGTGTGCCTGGCACACCTTGCACCCCCCCTAGTTTCGCCACTGCCAACGACCCCTATTCTTCTCCCACTTTTAGGCAAGATGGGTAAAAAACTTATGTTGAACACTTGTAATGACCATATAATAGTTCCATATAGCTAGATAGAGAGTACCTTAACCAGAGAATATCATGATATTCTCTACCTTAACCATTGGATAGGCCAATTCGGATCACAACTATGGCCACCTAGGTTACCTTATCCAATTGATTTTTATTTTGGGGTACCATGCTTAATTTAATTTATTCCGTGCCTATCACCAGCGTTGAAGATTTGGAAGAAGAATGCTGATGGCAAGTAATCAAATCAGATAAAATCCTGTGTTTGATCACTCAATTACGTATTATCCTTTCATATGCAGGAACCAGTGCCTTGACAAAAGTTCACGCAAAACGCTTATCCCTGGTCTTCAGCAATCAGCTAGGATGAATGAGCTATTTTGACCTGTTTTGTCTGGGAAATGCTACCTGTGTTGAAACAGATCCAGTTCTTGGGGGAAGCAACTACCGCATCCTGAAACAAGTTAGATCCTGGTGGTGCGGGCCGCAGTAGTATTATGTAAACAAAAGTCACATACTGTAAACATAATCTTTTTATTACAATTCCTTATACACATTTTTTTTTAATCCATGATTGTATACATGTTCTTTTCTAATCGTTGCATTCAGTTGATGGTTCAGAGTGTGCCCCCACCCCCCAGATCAACACTTCCAAGAATTTGACCTTTAAGGTGCTACCCGTCGCGTATCCAAGAATTGATTCTATTTTCTGAAAAATTGTAATATGATATCCCAAATGATTCTTCAGATTTTCATGGTGGAATAAAACTATAACCATGAATGATGAAAGCATAACCTTGACCTAAGAATTGCCATATGATACCAATAAATATTTACCTTGAAGAACTTGACTCAATTTAGCCAATACAAGAACCATTTAACCTTGACCTACTTTTTATCATAGACAACAACCTGTCATTCTTCTTATTTCCGAGAACTGATTCTATTTTTAGATTTCTAGGAATTGTAATATGTTACCCCTGCAATTGAACAATGAAAAGAAGACGTAACCTTCACCTTGGAATTTCCGGCCAACACATGACGTTGAAATTTCCCGCCAAAAAGTGAAATCTGGCAACACCGCATGACTTTAGGCCATGGCAACACTGTAAAGTGCGCCAGAAGTGCAGTAACTATACTACTTTTCTCTTCCATTTCTTGTATTTCTGTACTTGGGCTTGCTGATTGAGCAACTGAAGTTCCACATGCTTTTGAAGTACAGTACAGTCTCCGGCCGTTCGCTTTACCAACACGTCCAGTAACCCGGCGCTGGCGGGTCAGAAAGTTTTGTCTGTTGGAGAGTGATACGGGTATCTGCGGGAGCGTGATACAAAGATTTAAGGCAGTCTCTACGGAATTACACTAGGTTATTGTCATCTGCTTCAAATTGATCAGTGTAGTGCATCATTTACTCTGTCACGAGTGATTGAGTGTCGTCTTTTGTGGTTCAGTGCAGTAAGCGTGTAGTACAGTACGATGTCACAAAAACGTAAACATGTAACATGGAAATTAGAAAAAAATATGAGATTTTGAGACGTTTAGAAAAGGGCGACAACCTGACTCATTTGTTCAAAGAGTACAACATTGGCCTTGCAACAATTCATGACAAAGATGAAAAAGGAACAAATTGAATCTTTCTTCAAGTGTAAGGAATTTTATAGTATAAGAAAAACTTTGAAAACAGATGAGTTTCAACAAGTGGAGACGCACATTATGTTTGGGTCATGCAAGAATGGAACCGGCCTATTTTAACTGAAATTGTCATGGAAAAAGCTAACATATTTTATTGAAAAATTATGAAAATAGATGACTTTCGCGCAAGTGTCGTTTGGTTAGGTAAATTCGAAAGGCGCTGCGGAATTAGATAGCCAACCTTAACTGGGGGAAAACGGTTTTGTGAAGTAATCTGTCGAGCCTTATGTTGAAAAATTAAAAAAAAACTCTTAACGTTTATTCATCGGACAGAAGTTAGTGCCCCTGGCCGCAAATTGGCTAAAGATAGAATAACTTTTATGCCGTGCGCTAATGCTAGCTATTTTATTTTAATTTATCCGTTTATGTTATAGAAAAATGCTCCGATGTAGTTTAATAATTAATTTTTATCTCTTCTTCCGTAATTTAGAAATCGCTTTAGATTTCGATGCAAGAACCCCACCAAAGTGTCACCTCCATTCTTTCGCGTTAAATAACGTTAAAGCGCGGACTATAGAAGCAGAACCGCGACGCAGCAACGACCTACTTCACAAGGACCTCAGGATGGCCAACCTAATGGACTTCAAGCCAACCAGGAGACGGTACTAGCGGTCCACCCGAATCCCGTCATCGCGGGGATTATGGAACTACGACGTGACGAGGCACAATAGACCGAAGATCGTGCTGTGTTGAGTGATATGAATATTATACCATGTGGTTACATGCCTTATTGTTGTTACATATCTTAAGTTAGGTAGGAATGAAATAGCATGTAGATACTATGCCATGAAGGTATAGGTATCATCTGCCCGGTATACCACAGTCTTACCGATTAAAATGAAAATGAGGGTAATTATCTTGTTACTTCCGTCCTGAAGTAACTATCTTATCTTATCGCTTCCGTCCTGAGGTGTTCACCGACCTACCTAGCCGTCAAATTGTATCATTTATAATTACCGGCCCATTCTGGGGTAAGTTATAAATTTTCTATCATATTTTTCCGATCAGTTTTCTGTTAGAGAGATTTTTTTCTGCCTTTGGTACATTATAAATCGATCTTGTCAGTAAAACTCCGCAATACCTGTACACTGACGCTTACCTGGAGCGTAAGCCCGCGTAAAACAAACATCCTATTGCACAAAATCTTCCTCTTTACCTTTAGGAGTATTCCTGAAAGTACTCAGATCCTGAATTGAATCCAGTCCCGGCCCTTAATACGAATAGCCTGTTGCTCGTATCCAAAGTACTTATTAAAGTATTAAAATCCGCTTCCCGAAAGAATAAATCAATTCTTTAAGAAATTAAAACAACTTTCTATAACGTAGAAATTCTGATTTCATACTCCCGTTCCTGTGTAGTTTCTGAGAAGCGATAATAATTAATCGCATACAGTTTTCAAATCTACCTCCTGAAGGATAAATTACATTCCTTAAATATATTCGTATTTTACTATACAGTAGAGATCCTGATCAACTTTCTCAAACAGAATCCCGTTTCGTATAATATTTTATTTCCATTAAGCGATAAAAATAATTAATCGCATAGAAATTACAATATAAACTCCTGTAATCTATTTTAATAAATAAGCAAGCATAAAACTTCGTAAAAGTAATTATTGCAAAACCCCGAAGTCGCAGAGTACTAAAGAAATAAAAGAAACATTCGTAATTCATTTCAAACAAGCAGATATCAATAACACCTGCTGACCTAGTGACCGACATATAAAGTCATTGTACTCATAAAAGCGTGTTATCAGTCTTTTGTTAAATTCCCAGAATATATTTATAGAAATATTCTTTTATATATAAGCACTGGGATTGTTCAAAATTAAAGTTCGTAGAATATAACGTAAACCAAAGATATTGATTTTTGTGATAAACCTTGTATTTTAATTATTAATTTGCGTAAGATTTTGATTATTTAAAGTTACATAACGTCAACCAAGGTGAATTGCTATCTTAGAGCACGTTCTGTATAATCATCTAACCCGCAGACAACCCGACATCCAGAGACCCGTTCGCGGGCGACCTTTCCGATCCTGTGGAAGACTACCTAGTGATCTCGATTTTCCTTTTAGAGACAGTTTTTTTGTTTTGTTATTTCTGTTCTAATTAGAATAAGTGACATATTTTAGATTTAAGTCAAATATTTAGATTTGTAAGGATTTTTGTATAGGAAATAAAATAGTGTTGTTTCGTTACGATCTTTAAGTTATCGGTGATTTTACGAATTCACCCCATCTTTGACGAAGCTACGCCGGGACAAAACTAATAGCTTCGTAACTAGTAAAATAGCACCTTTTGTAACTATTAAAAAGGGGCTTACAACATGCACAAATTACCAATGCTTGTTATTGGGAAATCGAAAAATCCCAGAGCTTTCAAGAACGTAAATTTGCCGGTTTCATATATAAATCAAAGCAAGGGATAGATGACTAAACCGCTTTTCAAGGAATTTGTTTCAGTGACCAAACAGTGTTTGAAAAACAGAAATTGTCCCAAAAAGCCCTCTTGATTCTTAACCATTGTCCCGGTCATATTGATGAAGAGGAATTAAAATCAAAGGATAATAAAATCGTCGCTCTATTTTTGCCCCAAATGTAACGCCGTTACTCCAACCAATGGACAAGTTACAAAATAAACCTGTTGTACAGTGTTGCCAAAAGAGGGGAGTGTTGTCAAAGCTTTGAAGGAAACGAACCTCAAACATGTCGTTTTTAATTTAGCTAGTGCTTGGGAAAAACTTTCATCAAAACAATTGTTTGTTCATGGACAAAGGTGTGACCTTCTCTGGACTTACTGCATGTTTACATGGAAAATGTTGCAAGTGATCCACATCCACAAAACGACACAGATGATTTGCTAAACAGCCTAAGGGGAGCTATGACGGAACTACGAGTGGATGACCCTGAGGATTTGACAATAGCGGCGTAAACATCTGGTTGGAAGGAGCAGAAGAGGAACAGATTTATATTATGACAGTAACGCACTAGACAACAGTGAAGAGGGGAGGAGGAGGGATCTGCAGTTGTCCCTATGCAAAAACACACTGCCAACCTGACACAACCTTGAACATGATGCCTCCATCTCAGACATCCTAACATTAAAAAACTCCAAGAAAATGTGCTTAAAGTTTTTTAATACGAAAAAGCAAAAGAGCATTAAATACTTTTCAAAATTTTGTAAATAACATTCGTAAGTACAAATTATATTCAATTTACTTGTTAATTTGTTTCAATTTTAAACAAGACCTCCACTAATGCGGCGATTTTGGTAATCTGGCACTACCAATCCCGATATAGAGACAGATTAGCGATATCCTATTAGACGGTACCGCCCATTCAGAATGACTACACGGTGGTGGCTGTGACCGGTTGGAATACGAAGGCTGATCTACATCGCTTGACTTAGAAACTTCGATAGAAGGAACAGTGTTTCTGATTTGTTGGCTGCTTTATCTAGTTCGGCTTTGTAGCTTGATAGTATTTCAGGATTCAAACGATAAACTGAACAATCATTTCTATCGACTGGATATATCTCAGCAGATGTTAATCCTGCTTTTACACAGTCAGAAGTTAATCCATCATACGAAACACCTCAAAGAGTACCTACAAATTCACTCTTTGACATTTTCTGGTGATTAGGCTTGTACCGCTGGAGGATTGTTAGATTCCACGTATACTTGAATGTCTTGAAACATGTCTTATCCAAGGGCTGCAAAACCTCTGTTGTATAAACAGGTAATTTTAATATTACGACTTACTGGTTTTTAACATATATAGCTCTCTCCATATCCCAGTGGGTTAGCTCACCGTCAAATATTAGGAGTAGTCTCTCCTTTACGTCATAACAAGATTTTTTAATGCAGGCATGGAATGTATATGTCAACCACACCTAAATGCGTAGAACGTACTATGCACATCTTTTCTCCTTTCCAACTAGACCATAAGTTAGCGGTTTGGAAAACTATTAATAGTGACATTTTTCCCTGCAGGACAACAGCATGCTAAAACTGTAGTATTTTCTTTGCCACTTTCTTCTTGAGTTCGATGAGCTTTTTGTCCCATACCACAGTGTAGTTTATTTTTAGAAGGATAAATACAGAAAGATGACTCATCTAGGTTGTAGATATGGCTAGATTTGCCATCTAGCTTAAGTTTTTTTATCTGTTGTTCAATTAACTCGTAAAAATGGTATACAGTGCGGCCATTTAATATGAAGACTTGGAAATATTAATTTCTGTGCTAATTTTCCGAAAAAATCCTAAGACCCGTCGATTTTTATTTTTTAATGCGCACATTTTGACTCACCGGAAACGTTTTTCTCGCCATATTTAAAAGAGCTATGACGTCATCGCAACTTTTTTTAAATAGTAATCATGTATTTTTTCATCATATTTGGATAGGCGGTGAAATTCTAAAACGAGGATGTATTAACGGCCCAGATATACCAAACGACATCTTATTGTATCAGCAAGATGGGGCACCTGCACACTATGATTTATTGGTCCGCAATTATTTAAACGAAATTTTTCCAAACAGATGGATTGGAAGGAGTTTTATTGAATGGCCTGCGCGATCACCGTTAGATTTCTTTGTATGGGGTTATTTTAAAAGCAAAGTGATTGTGAACAAGCCTCATACTCTAGAGGACTTAAAATAGCGAATACGTGCCGAAATTCGCGCAGTCACTACAGAAACAATCGAGAACGTTATAATGTTGTGGTTGAAGAGGTTTAAAAAATTTAATAAATTAATGGGTGTTAAATGTTCTCAAAACAAATCGTTAAACTAACTCGAGATACAACCCGTTCACCAAAAATGCCTTTGTCTCAGTCGGTTGTTTAAATAGCCCGGTTCATGCTTTTGTTTTGCTTAATTACCACAATTTATGCTGTGTATTTCCACTTAACATCAATAGAAAAAAAATGATCTCGGACGCCAAGTTATTTTTTAATTATGCTCGGAATAACTAAACCGAGGTTTACAATAAAAATTTTACCAAAATGTAAAAAAATAAAAAATATACAGACTATGTTTATTAACAGTTAAATTTAGGGTTATATAAAATATATCTTAAAATTAGCCTTATACCAAGAAATCATTAAACTTATAAATACCTGTTCCAAAATATAATACATCTTCTTGAGAACCCCTGGTATTGTAAAAAAAATAAATGCGGAAATGCAAACCAAGGTGATGTAATCCTTGTATCAATGTTGCGCAATATCTCGCAATAACAATGCTTTACGTTGTAAATCTCACCAAAATGGAATTTTATTTCTTATAAATTTATCTTCATGAAATTGAATGATCCAATATTTATTGCATTCTCTTGAAAGTTCAAATAAAAAAGGTGTGATCTAAATTTAGACCTAAATTAAATGCAACATGTAGTCATAAAATGATATCATCCAAAGATAGCAACGTATAAGTACAAGTGTACTTAAAAGTACCAATAAAAGTAAATAAAAGTGTAAATCAAAGTGCCTGCAAAAAGCAAATCTTTTAAATTTTAATATTACGAGTTAAATATTTCTTACCATTAAATCAATGGCAGTTTTCACAAAATTTAGATGGAAACCCAAAAATGGCTTCCTGCATCAAACAGCGTATCACAAGAAATGAAAAAATGGACGCTTAGGAAGTCAGATGATGACGCCTTGCGCGAAAATATGAGCAGAAAAAAAATAATTTAAAGAAGTTGGAGTAAAGACCCTTAAGAAGATATGCACTTAAGTTACACAAAAATGCAAATTAAGTTGCCTAACACATTCCTATAATTCATTAATAATTAAAATTTTTTCTTATATTTACAACTAAATGAACGAAGAACATAAATTACGGTATATTTAATACAATTCAAAATGGGTTGTTACAACGTTCTACAGAAGTTCCAATACAGGCTTCCTGTGCCTAGAAGTTCGTGGACTACAATTTGAACATCTCCTTTAAATGGTATGTTGTTCGTTTTGCTAAATTAAATGTTGTTTTGTTGCTTCTGTTGAATTAAATGTTCAGTTTTTAATGTTTTGTTGTAATAATAGTCATTCTGATGCAAGAATAGCGCAATTTTGAGACTTGAATCTTTGAAGTTTGATGCCAATTTGTTTGAAAATTATCAACTGCAACGCAATACTTTTACACATCGTCATTTTTAGAATTTCACCGCCTCTCCAAATATGATGAAAAAATATACGATTGCTATTTAAAAAAAGTTGCGATGACGTCATAGCTCTTTTAAATATGGCGAGAAAAAAGTTTCCGATGAGTCAAAATGTGAGCATAAAAAAATAAAAATTGACGGGTCTTAGGATTTTTTGGGAAAATTATCACAGAAATTAATATTTCCAAGTTTCTATATTAAATCACTGGTCACTGGTATTTAGACGCCGAGATTTTTCTACCCTCTCCGTTTTTTTAAGCTCAGCATCTGTATTTTACAATATTCCTTATACCATACGTGTCCCGGTCTATTATCTTTAATGGAACCAGCAGTGCATTTTGCTCCACGTACTCTTTGACTACATCCAATACCTGCTCTTTGCTAAACGCAAAATCATTTTTTGCCATAGTCTTGAGATTTTCGGCTAATGTTACCTCAGTTTCTTTTGGCAAAGCTTCCTTGTGTCTCATATGCCTCACGTGTTGTTCCCAGTAGGACTATTACTAAGTTTTTTAATGTATCGAAATAAGAACATATTATCAATCTTAAGATCTTTAGCCACTTTACGAAGAGACTGACCTTAATCTACAGTTTTTTTAGCACTATCAAGCAGTATTTGTGGATAAGTGTTTTTAAGCGTATGATAGAACACTGGAACCGTTGGCATTATCTAATGGATCAAAGCTGGCCCCGCAGCAACAAACTCATATCTATGACACAGTTGATAAATTTGAAGTTATTCAAATACAAACATAGAAAGCTATTTTTCCCCATCAAGTATGAGTAATTAAAACGTGTAAAAAAACTCACACACTATCTCCAGACAAACATAATAACCATACACGGTGTCTTTAAATTGCAGAGGAATACCTCCATAACCTGTAGTATAAATTAGTAGTCCACCTAACCATCGTAAATACCTGGTGCGAGAACGTTTGTATACAAATTAGAGATTACGTAGAGTATTCTATCTTTACGTAAACCTATTAGAGTAGTTTTAATATTAAGTATTTTGTTCCCTTGATTAATTATAAATAATTAAACTTAGTTAGAGAGATCGGTAATTAATTTAGTTAGATAAATGATCTAATTGCCTGCATTAAAACCGGTTATAATTGGAAAAAGGCCGTCACAAGACCTCGCGTTTGTATACGTGCATTTCGCGTGTATTATTTCCCGGGAGTAAGACATCCTTGCTTCAGCGATCCAGAGTTACTAACGTATAAACACGATATCGATTTTCTCAAACGATTCGAGTTCATTGCGCTGGCGTCCCGACCAACAACGGTATCAAGGCTGACGCTCTCGCTACTATACGTGCAGGACCGTAACCTAAACTTTGCCTCTTAGGTAAGGAATAGATTAACAAGACCATCTTTTGTTCACAGAAGCGACGTCGCACCCAGTGACGCTAGGACCCGGACCGAGAAGTTCTCCATACATTTTGTTAATTACTTTCTTATTTTATTTATTGTAAATATTTGGTTAATATACATTTTAAAATGCTTTACGGTTTTTATTTAAGGTTACAGTGTTAAGCCCATCCAGTACTTACTACGAACCACACCCCGTTTATAAAATAAACCCGATTGAGCAAAGCCGAGGCAAAATAAAACCGCGTTGGGTTTCCAAACCAGAAGGGCGCAATATAAATATAAGTATAGAACACCACTTCAAAGAGGGGGGCATTATAAGTTGCACCTAAACGTGGGGCTCGAAAACACTGAACACCTTAAATAATTTTCCGTTTACAGATTCCAAAAGGACCGCAGAAGGACCAGTAATCACATATTTTTGTTTTCCAGAGACACTAATCTGTCTGTTACAGGATGAGTATACCGAGGGACTCTGAAGATACCGATACCAGAGTGGGATGGATTTACCATCTCAAGAAGGATGAATTAGCAACCGAAGCTAGGAAATATAAGCTAGACACAGGAGGAAATGTAGATGCACTTCGAGCCAGGATAATAAAATACATACGCACCGGAGAAGGACAAGTAACCACACTGACACCAGAAATACTAACATTAGCCGCTACGATACCATCACCACCAGCTGGGGAACACCTAGACATTACCGGAACCAGACGCGCCGATATTTGCGATAGAATACGCAAATGGGGTGTGAAATACGACGGTATCAGCGATCCGATTTCTTTCTTGGAAAGAGTAGAGGAATTACAAACCTGCTACAACATCAGCGACCGTGATCTATTACTCGCCCTTCCGGAATTATTAAAGGAAAACACCCTGTTATGGTACAGAAACCATCAACAATCCTGGACGACTTGGAAAGATTTCTTGGTCAGTTTTAAAATACAATTTTTACCACCGCGACATCAATTTCAACTAGAGGAGGAAATCCGCAATAGATTACAAAAACCCCGAGAAAAAGCTACGGAGTACGTAACCGCCGTCCTGACCCTAATGCGACGCCATGGAAACATGTCGAGAGAAGAACAACTACAACGTATGTATGACAACCTGAGGGTGGAATATAAATATTACATCCGCCAGAGGGATTTCAAAGACCTGACCGAACTTCTCGAGTTGGCCACCCAATTCGAAATGCTACCTCCGCGGACACACTCGCCGTCTCCCAGTCCAAACCGCCAGAAGGTACACTTTAGTGGTCTAACACCAGCACCTGACACACCAGCACACCGTCCCCGTGAAATCAACACCACTAAAACCGTCCCAACGTATGCCACCACCGCCCGAAAACCTAAATCGCCGCCAGCGACGCAATCGCCGCCGCGTCAGCGTCCTTATGCCCGACGGCGCTAGAATAAAAATCAAGCGGACGGATCTTCCGCAAGAGGAGGAAAGGGTGGTATGTAAAGAACCAGCGTCCTGTACTTATATGTTTTAGAATAAATTATGTGCGGACCATCCTGTATGTAAGATTTCATAAGTTTACGCGATATTACACAACAAATAATTTATTCATCACCGCTGACATGTATTTCTTAGAAACCGTAAGTTTCTGCACGTCAGAACGATTTTAACCAATCACGTAACGGTATTCCCCGCACAGTAGCCGCGAAGCCGCCCACAGATGCACCTTTATAAACTCGCGACGCGCATGGAAAAAACTCCTTCAGTAAGGAGATGAATCTTAGTAGATTCAAGTTAAGCCGATATCCAGCAGCCGCCTCCGTACCGTTGACCGTTCCAGAAACCAGTAGCCGCAGCCGCTCCGTTTGCTTAGAGTAAGCACCGACCTGTTGTTCACCGACGAAGAGTCCTTCGCGATCGGGCGAGAACGCGAACCACTTCGCACCGGGCAACCTAAAGTTCAATTCTGTACTGCTATTGATAGACACGTAAGTTGTAAAGTTATACATTCTGACAATTTACACTCAAACACTACAGACCGTAAATAATTCCGGGCTGAGCTCCAGGAGTTATGCTACACTAGCACCTAGAGTAGCACGAAGGGTAGATCCCATCGTCACTCGCCACCACAAAGTACACCTAGAGGAACGCAGGGGTAGCCCCCGACGTATCTCATCAACACTTGAGGGTGAAGGGTTGTTACAGGGCTGTAAAGACCTACGACCTTTCTCTTAGTATATACAGTAAAGACAGGCCGTCGCCTACGTCTTCTGGGCATTACTGAAATCCGCTCGAAACTCACACACTATCTCCAGACAAACATAATAACCATACACGGTGTCTTTAAATTGCAGAGGAATACCTCCATAACCTGTAGTATAAATTAGTAGTCCACCTAACCATCGTAAATACCTGGTGCGAGAACGTTTGTATACAAATTAGAGATTACGTAGAGTATTCTATCTTTACGTAAACCTATTAGAGTAGTTTTAATATTAAGTATTTTGTTCCCTTGATTAATTATAAATAATTAAACTTAGTTAGAGAGATCGGTAATTAATTTAGTTAGATAAATGATCTAATTGCCTGCATTAAACCGGTTATAATTTGAAAAAGGCCGTCACAAGACCTCGCGTTTGTATACGTGCATTTCGCGTGTATTATTTCCGGAGTAAGACATCCTTGCTTCAGCGATCCAGAGTTACTAACGTATAAACACGATATCGATTTTCTCAAACGATTCGAGTTCATTGCGCTGGCGTCCCGACCAACAACGGTATCAAGGCTGACGCTCTCGCTACTATACGTGCAGGACCGTAACCTAAACTTTGCCTCTTAGGTAAGGAATAGATTAACAAGACCATCTTTTGTTCACAGAAGTGACGTCGCACCCAGTGACGCTAGGACCCGGACCGAGAAGTTCTCCTATACATTTTGTTAATTACTTTCTTATTTTATTTATTGTAAATATTTGGTTAATATACATTTTAAAAATGCTTTACGGTTTTTATTTAAGGTTACAGTGTTAAGCCCATCCAGTACTTACTATGAACCACACCCCGTTTATAAAATAAACCCGATTGAGCAAAGCCGAGGCAAAATAAAACCGCGTTGGGTTTCCAAACCAGAAGGGCGCAATATAAATATAAGTATAGAACACCACTTCAAAGAGGGGGGCATTATAAACGTTTCGACTCTAAGCCTCGAATTCCAGACCTATTTTTAACTTCCGTGATTGACAGAGCGTCGTAAAATTTACGATGACTAAAAATTACGCAATTTTTGGCTAATGAACGCAAATTTTATTAGTTTAAGGATACAATGTAAGTAAACTAACATTAAATTGAGCGAAAATAGACCAAAACTTATTCTGCTGCACATTGCACAAAGCAATTGGCACGGTGTTCAGCGCATATGGTTTTTTTGCAGTCAATGCAATAAGTTGTTGTCATTCTTCTTTTTTTATTAGGACAATAAAAGCACATAATTCACTTTGATTCACTTGTAGCTGCTCTATTTTTGGGTATGTTTTGTTTTAAAATACAATAAATATCTTGCAACATTGGTCGCCTCAGACTTGTGCAATTTTTCGCACTTCCAACCATGGTGTTATTAATGCGTTGCTTATTTCAAGCATAAAATTTCTGTTTCTTATGACTATTAAAGCAATAGATCACATGACTTAATTGCAGCTATATTTAGCATATTATAAAAAATTGCCATTGGCCAGCGTCTAGTCTTTCTGTTATAGTTCATATTGGAACATAACAGGTTTGAAGTATCAACACCAGTTTTAGTGGCCTTATATGGATGTGTATTTGTTTTATTTAATTGGATTTAGAACCGCACCTTCATGCATGATTGACATGAGCAGTACTAATTTATTTTTCTTTGGCGTATCGGAAACGAGAGTTTCTCTTTGTCAAAACAAAACATAGAGGTATGGTCGGGCCGGCGAGAGGTGTCTTATGACTCATCTTTTAGTAAAGCATGGTTTAAGGTTTTAAAAACGTATGTCGTTATTGGTTCATATAGTTAGTAATTTTGAATACCAACAAAACATCGTTAATGTTTCTAAGTTATTTTCAAATTTAAGCCGCGCTTTCAAATTTGAATAGTGAAAATTATTAGCGTACCTGGATAATGGAAATTAAAGGTAAACTAGGCCCCCCGTTATCGGGTTCCATCTCGAAATAATGCAGTATATTCATTAACATTACTTGAGTTTAGCTTTTCAAAGATTTACCTTTTAATGACATCATTATTTGTTGCAAAATAAATAAATGCATTCAATCAATTGGAAATACATTTTGCATTGTACACTTACCCTCGTAACTGTTGTTTACAAATGCAATGGAAACTAATGAATTACAAAGCGAAAGGTAAATTATTATAACTACAAGACACGACATCTGACAGTGTCATGCGCTTTGACTTTAGAACCGACACACGTTTTTAGGTCTTGCATTTAAAATATATAGCAAACATATAAATTATAACCCGTCTTTCTTTAAGTGGAAACTTCGCACTAAGATAAAGGGAAACAGATGCATTTCACAGTAATAATTATATCCCCATTCTCGAGTCCGCCATAAGTCCCGGCGCTACTATACCAGGTTTGCCCTTCTTGATGTTCAACATTTTCGGAAGTATGTGCCTTTTACTTCTTCTAATGGTACCTATCACTGTTAAATTGGGTGGATCGTTTATTAGTTTATCTGTAATTCAGCTGAAGTAAACCAATTGTCCATGGTTATATTGCTCTTACTGCTATGGACAGTCTGCGTCAAATGTTTTACGTTGGTAATAGTTTGCCAAAGGTAGACCTGCAGTGTCAGTTTTCTTTCCTAAATATTGTGTTGACGAATCACAAACTATTACAGTTTTTAATCCGTATTTGGAAGGCTTATCAGGGATGTACATGCGAAATGGGCACCGACCTCGGAAGCCTAATAATTGTTCATCAATAGTAGTGCAGGATGTTGATGTATATGAAATTTTGCAAGTATTTATCAAAATGTCCCATATTTCCCAAACTGGCGTAAATGGATCGTTTTCTGCTCTTTCTTCCCGTGTAAACTTGCTGTCGAATCATAAACAATTTAGAAGAAAGCGAAAACGATTGCAACTCATCGTTGCCCTGTGCATACGTCCCCAAAAATTTCGGTCGATTCATATGGTTGTTTTTCATTGCAGATGTGAAAATCAATAATCCTAGCGGATCCCATATTTCTTCTTTGCTAGTTTGGGAAACCGTTATATATTTTGTTTCATGTTTATATGATTTGTGCAAAATTTCTTGATTAGTAAATTCAACAATGCCATCATTTATAAAATGACGAAAAGTCTTTAGGATAAAAAATATCTTTGGCTGCGTCTTTGGGTTAAATACTCTTTTTGAATGTGCCGGTGGTAACCATTGATGACCATTTTAACCTCTTAACTTTGTTTTGTTGGACCTTACAACCATATTTCATGTAGCAAGTCTTGTCAATGGAATATTGTCAACCGATTTATCGTCGCTGAATGTAACAATTTCTTTGTCAGATTCAATAGCTTCAGACAGTTCATCTTCTAAACTATTTTCATTATTGTCATCCACGTTCATTAGATCATTTTCTACCCCATCTTGAACATCGCTTACGTCTTAATCATCTGTCAATTCAATATCGTTGTCTATACAGTCCATAATTTTTGCAACTTCTACGATAATTTCGACATGAGTGGAAGCCCGATCACCTTAAACTCTGAAAATAAATGTTGCCGAAATACCAGACCGTCGTAATTTTCACGTGTACCAGTCTATAACTCAAAATTAATCAAACTCGCAATAAATTTAACCACCACAGTACGTACTCTCTCAAAAATCAAGACGGTACTGAAACGTGCAGACTCCTTATTAAGAAAATGGGGGAGGAACGGACAAAATAGTTTGAGCGCTCGTAAAAATTACAACGGTCTGGCATTGTAGGGTCTGTGATTGAAAGTTAGAATCAATTAAATGTATCTGTTTCAATATTCCAGTAAAAATGTAGAGTCAGTTGATGTCAACATTTGGTGGTTCTTGTCGGAACCACTAGGCCACATGGGTCCGGCTAGAACCACCATATTATTATAGTAAAATATTTTTGCATGTTCGAATAGGATCTCACTCTTGTCCTTCTTCACCGGAGACAATTTCCACGTAATTTTGTTAGTTTCCTTTTATTGCTTGTGCATTGGTGGTGGGTTGGTGTCATATTTCTGTTGATTACAGATAAATTTCGTCAATTTATTGAAAAAAAACAATGGACATTACAAAATTTAAAAAATCTCTCTGGCGATAACTTCAATAGCCTAATTGAGGAAATTCCCTCTGATATTGAATCGGATGCCAGCGATTCTGTCTCGGATGATGAAGAAGAACAAGCCGTGGTATACCAAATTGACCCATACTTCCAGCACACAATAACTGAAGAAGATATTATTATGCAACAAGATCAGGAAGAGATACGTTCAATTTTGGATGAGAATGAAGACGCGTCAGGTACCACTGATGAAGATAATTTTGATGAAGAAGATGTGCCTTTGATCAATTTTGTGCCAGATCCACGTGAAAAAATTGTTTGGAGACGTAACTTTAGTCCTCCAACAGTTCGGAATTTTTCAGAACATAGTGGACCGATCTCTGAGTGTGAAACACCATTAGAAATATTTCTTCAATTGTTTCCAGAAGATTTAGTTGCATTGTTAGTATTCCAGACTAATCTTTATGCCACCCAAGCAAATAAAACCTACACACCAACCACAAAAGAAGGAGTAAAAGTTTTTCTTAGCATAAATCTTATGATGGGGTTGAAGAAACTTCCCAGCTACAAAGACTATTGGTCTTCCATTCAAGAGATACGTGATGAATACATAAGTTCACTCATGTCGCGAGATCGCTTTAGCTGGCTGCTGGGAAATCTTCATGTCAATGATAATTTGATTCAACCCAAGAAGGGCGAACCAGGTTACAATAAATTATATAAAGTCCAACCACTAGTGGATTGCCTAACAGATACGTTCAAGCGATCATGGGCTCCAGGGCAACATCAATCTATAGATGAGTCGATGATCAAATTTAAAAGTCGCTCCAGTATAAAACAGTACATGCCAAAAAAGCCCATAAAAAGGGGATATAAGGTATGGATAAGAGGTGATAGTACAACGGGTTTTGTACATCAATTCCAGATTTATACGGGAAAAAGGGAGAATCTCACCGAAAATAATTTAGGGGAACGTGTAGTGACAGACTTGAGTAGAGATCTCGTAGGAAAAAATCATAAAATTTTCTATGATAACTATTTCAATTCGATACCTCTCTTGATTCGGCTTCAAGAGGAAAAAATTTATGGATGTGGTACAATGCGCCAAAACAGAAAACACCTTCCTGTACTGGAAAGTGACAAAAATATGGTGCAAGGAGACATTGATTACAGGATGTTGAAAAATGGCATAATGTGTTTGAAATGGAAGGATAACCGCTCTGTACTGATGGGGTCTAATTTTCATAGTCCAGCTAACGTTGAACTGGCCAACAGAAAACAGAAAGTTGATAACAGGATTGAGGTAATACAAATTCCTTGCCCGCAAGTCATAAAGGACTACAACCGATACATGGGAGGGGTGGACAAAGCAGATATGCTCAAGTCTTTGCATGAAGTAGTTAGAAAGAGTAAGAAATGGTGGCACAGAGTATTTTTTTATTTTCTGGACTTATGTGTCATAAATACTTTTATCATTTTCAAGGCAAAATCTCAGGGTACCTGTGTATAACTAAAACAACTCCGACGTTCTGTAGCAACAGGACTTATTAGTGCTAAACCAAAAACCCCAAGAAGAGGCAGACCCTCCTGCAGCAAACCTACGAACAACTATAAAATTACAGTGTTACCAGAGAAACGGTACGACAAAAATGCTCACATGCCTGTTTTTTCTACCAAGAGGAGGTGCAATTATTGCAGCACAAAGAAAGATGTGCATCGCTCTAATGTTATGTGTCAAAGTTGCAATGTGCCACTATGCCTGCAGAAGGAAAGAAATTGCTTCAAGTTACATCACGATGATGTGGTGTAACATGACCTTGTGGCCTAGTGGTCCTTACGGTAGACCACCTTTTTTTCTATATTCTTGAGTTTTAAAAACATTGTTTTTTTTCATTAATCACATTTGTGCATCTTTATAAATAAAATTTCCCAAAAAAAATTTATTTTTTTGCTAAACCCATAATTCAGGCCGCAAAGGGTTAAGGAATAAAAAATCGCTCCTTGCTATATTACAACTCAGGTGCTTAATTGAAATTTTTAATAATTACACTTGTAAAGGTAAATTTTAAATTTTTATTTATTTATCATAAAGAAAATTAGGTAATAAAACTAATATAATTGGACAGCATTTATCACACTTTCAATAATGTCACACATCGTGTCACTCACTCACACATGATTGAACATTACGAATAGGTTAATGTGTGGAAACGTCTTGTTTTAGACAGTACTACAATTTTGTAGAATAGTTAATTTATAACGTTTCACGTTTGTAATCAATATTTGAAGAGTGAATTAAATAATGCTTCTTTAAACTGCTTTTCCGTTTTGTTGAATAAAGACATTGATCACATTTATAGTAAGCATTTGAGTTGTGAATTAAAATATGACTTTTTAAATTACTCTTCCACACTGTTGAATAGTCACATTGACCACATTTGTAATTAATAATTGAAGTGTGAATTAATTGATGCTTTTTCAAATTGCCCTTGAACTTTGTTGAAAAGTGACATTGGTCACATTCATAATGAACATTTGTGGCGTGAACTGATTTATGATTTTTTAGTCTACGTATTAAATTTGTAGAAAAGTCACATTGATTACATTTATAGTCAGTATTTGAAGTGTGGATTGAAAGATGATTTTTTAAACTGCCCCTCCATGTTGTTGTATAGCCACATTGATCACATTTATACTTGGTTGAAGTGTGAATTAAAATATGACATTTCAGATTGCTCTTCCATGTTGTTGAATAGTCACAATGATCACATTTATAATTAGTATTTGAAATGTGATGTAATTGATGAGTTTTTAAATAGTACTTCAATTTTGTTGAATAGTCACATTGATCACATTTGTAATTAATAGTTGAAGTGTGAATTAATTGATGCTTTTTTAAATTGCCCTTAAATATTGTTGAAAAGTCACATTCATCACATTTGTATTTAATATTTGAAGTGAATTAATTGATGTTTTTAATCTACCCTTCAATTTTGTTGAATAGCCACATTGATCACATTTATAATTATTGTTTGAAGGTTGAATCAACTGATGAACTTTTAATTTATTTTTCCATTTTGTAGAATATTTGCATTGGTCAGATTGGTCAGAATTACAATGTGTAGTATGCGTGTCAAGATGATACATTAAGTTACATTTTAATTTGGTTGAATAGTCACATTTGTCACAGCTGTATATTTTAAACGCACATAGTTTTACATTAGAATCTGTCTCAATTGTATTTATCTGTGTTGTAGAGTATGAATCGATTTCTTCTTTAATGTTGGAAACATCTCCAAATTCACATATGTTATTAGAACTGAAACTAATTTCTTGTTTTGTATCACTGTTTATAATTGTATGTTGCTGAGTAAGGAATAAGTTAACTTGGCCTTCTTCTTTAGGTTCCAATTTTATAATTTTTTTATCAACCTCGGTAGCCATGTTGAAATCTAACAAATAATTTCACATCTTTATCCAATTAAAATTTGTATAAACATTGAAATTATTACCAAAAGGGCCATTAATTTTTCAAATATTTGCTACTAAACATGAGGCTTTTAACTTTTTTTTATTGGTTACAAGAGTGTGGTAGTAATATTGTTTATGCAATTAACCAGAGCCCCAATGGTAGTAGTACACATACAAGAAAGAGGTGCAAACAGGATGGCTACGATAATACTGACATCTAGCGATGGCTATCTTCCATATGTTACAGTAGTTTTGGCATACGATACTCAAATACTATTTTCAATGTTAAACTAGTAGAGCACGTTTGGACTAAAGAATAGCTATCGCTAGATGTCAGTATTATCACAGCCGCCTGTTTGACGAAAATCTCGCAACAGTAAAATTTTTAGCTGTCATTACCACAAAAAAAAGCTAAAATTTATTGTAGCCTAAGATGCCTACGATACTGTACAATCCATTGAGAGGATCCTAGATTACCGTAGATTTTCGTTTGTCTTTTTAATTTCTATTTTTTAAACAGATTAAAATTACATTATCACGATTACAACCAAAAATTTTACTGTCGCGAGACGCTCGTTTTATTACACCCCTTCGTTACAAGAATGTATGAAACTTTAAGCAGTGTTGCCAGTATTTAAGGATCTATGTTTAGTAGTCCAAATTGCACAACTTTATTATTAATTATCTACTTATGAAAAGAGTTGTATGACGTACACCAGAAACCAACAAATTTATTAATTTTTTGCATATTCAGCCCTATTCTATAAAATTCTTGACCTTGACATATATCAATATTTGATTTCAATGTTCATTTCAATATTTTTCGTTTTTGCTATTCTCGAACTGCTTTTCTTATTATTGACTTGAATATGTTGATTCTTGTCAACTATTGATTGACTTTAAATACAATATGTAAACATGTCAATCGCGGAATTCGCGACCATTTGAACTACGCCTGGTTAATTTCTAACCTACAAAGTGATTTTAATTGCATAAAAATGTAATATAATAAAAAAATTTCGAAACCGTGTACTACTTTTAGATAGGACCCAAAAAAAAGTTAATATGCAGCAATTGTCTGCATTATTACGTTACATTAATGATAATAATGTACTAAAAACGGGAAAAGGAACTCTCCAACAAAAAGATCTTGGGAAGATGCCGCCCAATGCGCTAATTCTGCGGGGGTTATACAAAAAACCGCAGACGCATGAAACAGTCCTTTACTGAATGGAAACCTGTTTGTATAAAAATACGGCAAGGACAGGACCTAAACGAATCTGATCAGAAATTGGTAGATGTTGTCGGTTTGTGGGTCTTATCCAAAGGGCTGCCAACTACAAATGAGTTTGGCATCACAAATGCAGATGGTAAATTTGATTTTAAATAATAAATGGTTCGTTTTCTGGACATTAATTTGTACATGTTTGTAGAATTTCGTGAAGAACGGGAGATGGAGTTGCAGAGTAAACTGTAAGTCCCACAACAACCCCAAGAGAAGGAATACGTTTTAATTTGTTGGTAGAAGTTATAATGTAGATCGTGTAAATGGTAATCGTATAAAGTATAAAATATATAAAAAGTGTTTTAATAATATAATGAAGAAATAAATGTAAAAGTGTTCTCCGAAACAAATCGTCAAACTAACTAGAGATACAAACCATTCACCAAAAATAATGCCTTTGACTCAAATCGGTAGATTAACGTAGAGTGGTTCATTCTTTAGATTTGCATATTTACCACAATTTCTGCAGTCTTATTTTCACTTAACATAAATAATAAAAATGCACTAATAAAAATGATCTTCTCGGACGCCAAGTTATTGTTTAATTATGCTCGGAATAACTAAACCGAGTTTTACAATAAAAATTTTATCAAAATGTAAAAAATAAAAAATGTACAGACTATGTTTACTAACAGTTAAATTAGGGTTATATAAAATATATCTTAAAAACTAGTTATAGCTTTAAATTACTAAATAATGGTTAAAATTTTAAATACCTGTCACTAAATATAATAATTCTTGAGAACCCCTGGTATTACAGAAATAAATGCGAAAATGCAAACCAAGGTGATGTAATCCTTATTTTAATGTTGCGCAATATATTGCATTAACAATGCTTTTATGTTGTCAACCACACCCAAACTGGAATTTTATTTCTTTTCCTTAAATAACCCCTGTATCTTCGAAACGGCAGCCGATTTTAACTTGAGTGCATTGAAATGAGCTATTCTTGGGATAAAAATGTTATAATATTTAAAGTTTTGTTAGTTTCACATGTCGTCGCTAGAGGGCTTTGTTCGACATTCCGACAGAAACGGTTAATTTTCGCAAAAAAATTAAATGCATTGGTATGACTTTTTTTCATGAACAAGTAGCTAAATGATGCCTAAACAAGCTCGTGAAAATCGCATCTCGATATCTTGTTCCTAACCTAAAATATCGTCCAAAGAAAATTTTATACGAAAATTAACTATATTTTTCTGGAATTGTTTCTATTATGTAAGTAATGAACCTAAAAAGGACCGATTTAAAGGAGAAAGGAAGCATTTTGAGTCATCTCTCCTAGCGTAAACCAAAATTTGTAATTTTAAGGTTTTTGGTGCATGGGAAACTAAAGTAAAATACAAAGCTCACTGTATATTCTGGGAAATGTACTTGACGGGTGGCAGTTTAGCATTAGTATACCCTATTTAAGTGACATTGCTATAGTTTATTTAAGCTCCAATTTTTTATTCTTGGCATTGTATTATAAATGAACAGATACCTGTTTTAGTTTGATTATGTTGATACTGTATATAAATCTTTTTCTCACAGTGAGCAAAATTCAATTTTACTCACTAGTGAGCAAAGTAAAATTGTTTTTACGCTCGCATGTTGCAATTTCTATTTTCTGTAATTTTTGTAGGTTAAGAATTTTCTGAAACGTCGTTTGTACGCAGTACTTTCGCAAAATTGTTTTTAATATGAGTTAGTCATCAGAAGAAATAAATTGTACCCCGACAGAAGATGCAGAGTCTACAAAATAGAAAAAATCATGTTTGGCACTCTTGAATATTGTGACGTTTTCTCTATTGCGCCACTCGATACGAAACGGCACCCTTTGCTCACTTGTAGCAAAAATAGCTATTTATGACATCCCTTAAAATAGAAAGATGGTATATGATAATGTAGCATGGAGAATTACGTTTAACACTCAAATAAATAGATCAATGTACTTGAACATGTAGATTTACTTACCAGCACACTATTAGATCACGTATATTTCCCTGTGAAAAAAAGAGTTAACTATAAACGAGTGCATTGAGAATACAGTGTATTATACAAACCACAGTATTTGACAAGTTGAAATATGTTCAAGGCATAGCTATGTCACTTCTAGCTTCCTTCAGAGTGTTGCCACAGATCGAGGTTATGCGGCGTTGTCAGTTTATTAATCTTTTTAAGGTCACGCGGTTTCAGAAATTGTGGGAACCGTATTTTGGCAATTGCCCGGGCCAAATCTTTTGATGTTTGCCGACAATATTTTGACCTTGTCGGCAAGATCTGTCGTGTATGTATGGTCGGTTCAGACCCGCCGCCGCAGTGTAGGAAATGTACATGTCAAGACAGTTAATCCGTCGTGTACGGATAGCCAGTTTCTGGCTTACAGAAATTAGCATGTCAAGCCAGTTAAGCCATCGTGTACGTATGGCCGGTCCTGACCCGCCACAGTATAGGTCAAGGTCACTCCCTTTGTTTTGACGGTTTTTCAGGATCTCTAAAAATTCTAAAAATGAAATTTTGTGAATCGTTAGGGTGAAATGTAGAAATTTGATGAGTGGATTTGTGTCCATGCTAATAAGTAGGTCAAGGTTAAGGTGTTGTGTTTGCTAAATGGGGGTAGTGTCATATGATCCTGACCCCACCCAAGTATACGGATATCTGTATTGAAGGTCGTCTTTCGGGAGCGCCTCAAGGTCAAACCAAAGATGTTCAATTCATAGAAATCTAAACTGTTCAAGGTCAATAGAGATAATTGACTTGTAGGGGTATCAAATTACATTTCTTAGAAATCCATTTTCAAGGTCAAAGTTTATTGATGGGAAGGGGTGTCATATTCTTAGAAATCTAAACATAGAATCAGCTCGTGAGGGGTATCATATTATATTTCTAAGAAATACACGTCCAAGGTTAAAGTTTATTGGGTCAAGATTAAGTGGTTCTCGTATTGGCTAAACTGAGTCAAGCTATTCAAGGTAAACTTTTTCTGGTATCATATTACAATTCTTAGAAATCTGAAAATAGAATCTGTTCGTGAAAGTAGGTCAAGGTTAAGTGGTTCGTGTATTGTTTAAATTCAGTCAAATTCTTGGAAACTGCAAAATAAGCATTCCTAATCAATGACTCTTGTAAGTGGCTTTGCACATGCGCGGGTGAATACCAAGGTCACCTGCAATCCTTAGAAATATATGAAACCAGAATCAATTTATGAAAACAAGTAGAATGATAGGTTGTCTATGCTAAAAATCAGACCAAGGTCAAATGGTATATTACAATTCTTAGAAATATAAAAACAGCGCTCGATCTGAAATATGGTCGTGGGGGAAATTTTCATGGTCACCAAGTAATTCTTAGAATTTGGTCGAGTTAAGGCCATGTGTGTGTGTGTGTGTGTGTGTGTGTGTGTGTGTGTGTGTGTATTTGTGTTTGTGTTCGTGTTCGTGTTCGTTTGTGTTTGTGTCTGTGTCTGTGTCTGTGTCTGTGTCGGTGTCTGTGTCTGTGTCTGTGTCTGTGTCTGTGCCTGTGCCTGTGTCTGTGTCTGTGTCTGTGTCTGTGTCTGTGTCTGTGTCTGTGTCTGTGTGTGTGTGTGTGTGTGTGTGTGTGTGTGTGTGTGTGTGTGTGTGTGTGTGTTTGTGTTTGTGTGTGTGTGTGTGTGTGTGTGTGTGTGTGTGTTTGTGTGTGTGTGTGTGTGGGTGGGTGTGTGGTGCGTGCGTGGGTGGGTGTGTGCGTGCGTGGGTGGGTGGGCGCGTGTGTGCGTGCGTGTGTGTGTTAATTCCTCGAAATCAGTTTTCACCTGCAGGTTAGCAGCATCAAGCTTAAAGAAGTCATAGGTCGATTCTGGACCACGTTATATGAATTTCTGTGTTGAAGTTAGTCAAGGTCAACTCTAAAAATATAAAAAGCAAGTCACAGAAAGGGGGTTTGAAGTAGATGTGGAAGTTGTTAAGGTATTTAAGTAGTAGTGTGCAAATAAAATTGATTCGTTACGTGGATGTGCTACGCAAGTGAATCATGGACCAAAGCTGTAAATGCACGTACGGCCGAGTAACGTTTACTTCAACATTTCACGACATTGGCATTTGATGCTAATCATGATTGATGTAAATACATTTAATATATGGTTATATACTTCTCAACGTATTCAGCGCCCTCTTTAAACATCTGGTTCATAGTTGTATTTGTGATTACGAATAAATTGCACAAGAAAAAGATTCATCATTTAAATAGGTAAGCATAAATTGAAATTGATATAATAATGTATTTGTTTTTAATTAATGTACTACTTTACCACTTAACTTAACCTTCACGCCATTCCCTTGCGGGGTAGGCAAAACAATCCCTCCCTCATAATTTATTTTTCATTCTGTTTCGACCTTGACCGCCCCTTGTAGCCAGGTCGATCCGAGGCAATTGTATTGTTTTCTTGAGTAATACCATAGCGAGCAGACCGTTTACTGGCAAAATCGTGCCCCGGACGATGTAGCATTCCCTATTAACGGTATCGTCCTACTACCGGACAGTTATTTGTCTACCGTCACGACATAATCAGCAACGGGGCCTGTCACTACTTTACCACTACTTAGCAAATATTCCGCTATTAATTGTTTAAATATAAATAAACATGCATCATGACCAAACCCTAATATTAGCCTGAAGTATTCATACAATGGTATGGTCTAGAATTGTCTTAATTGGATGCACTGGTTTACTATATCTGCCTGCTATGAATCCTCCATTAATATTTATGATGTACTAAATGTTGGAATCGCCACCAATTTTGCAAATTACTTCTATTTAGAATATGATCACTTTTATTTTCTGTATTACGTGCAACAAGTACATTGATTTTAATTTACTTTTATTGAAATTAACATAATTGACGTTCAATTTTATTTATATTTATTATCAAAACAATTCATATTAACGTAGAACAATAATTGTATGCACTAAGCACACTTTCCGATTTTAACAAAAGAAAACGTTACTTATTATTATTGCGCAATTATTCAATCGAAATCATTATCTTCTTTAATAAAAATGGTACAGTTTACTAATATAAATTTTGAATAGCACTGATAAGAAATCACACTAACTCCGGATGTGTCTGCGTTTCTACAGCGCTGGATGTTATTCATAGATAAGCTCGATGCGGATATAATTTATTTATATAATTTATTACTTTAAGTGAATAATCAAAAATGTATTGTATATTTATCGATATTATTTTTATATCTAATTTTTTCAATATCGATTTTATCATTGCTTTATTATTTAATTTTTTTTAATAATTACTACTAATTTTTATATCCTATATTTATCGCTAGAATCCATAACTTCTAGAATACAATTCGATGATAAATATTTAATTACATTTTAGTAGAGTGTATCCTTGATCCTCCGAATGCTTTCACACTCTTTCATCGACCGTAGCTAGAGATTCTCGCACTTAGTCTCTTTTTCATTAAGATCACATTGTAAATTTTCTATAAATTTTTCGATATAATTTCATACATGAATTATTTTAAAATTTACGTTTATGATTTTATTATCCAAATAGATATTTATTAACAGACATGTATTTACTTTCTCACTCTTCCTACAGCAGGCGGATTTTTATTTGGTTGGTGAGAGAACTTGTCAGAGTCAGTGCTAGAGGGAGAAGGTATTCGGAAAAATGAAATGCAAACTCTCACCATCGTAATCCATATATACACATGGATTATTCTTTAACTAATAAATGTATACTGCTTATGCTACCTTACATATAATTTTATTATGCGCATAGATATTAATTAATGGACATTTATTAACAATTATTTTTTAGATTAATTCTGCAACTAAAATGTAATTAATATTTATCATCGAATGCAATTATTTATCATTGAAGTGCATAACATCAAATTCTCTTTTATAATTTATTACTTTAAGTGAATAATTAAAAATGTATTGCATATTTATCGATACTATTTTTATATAAAATTTTTCAATAGCCATTTTATAATTTTCAAGTCAGAATCTGTGTTAGATAGAGACAGTATTCGGAAAATCGAAATGTAAACTGCCCGAATCGTGCATTATATTCTAATAAAGAAACTAATTTGAACAATTTAACTGAATTATCGACAAATAATGTTTATACTATATATTTAAAACCAATATATTTATTTTAAATTCATGTTATTTTTTATATCCTACATTTCTCGTTAGAAAATGCATTGCTTCTAATTTTATGATGTTCAATTTGACCACGAGTAGAGTGCATCTTCGTTCCTACGAATACTTTCTCATTTTTTCATCGACTCAATCTCGATCTTCCTCCTATTCACATTTCTGTATATGACGTGAAAGTAAACATTTATATTCGCACTTTCTACATTATTATATTTATTTAGGTTCATATTATTTTATCTAATTTTTATATCCTACATTTCTCTAACAGACATTTATCAACAATTTTTTTAGAATACAATGTAATTACGTATTTATGTACAGCAGACGGATTTTCATTTGTTCGGTGAGAGAACTTGTCAGAGTAAGTGTTAGAGAGAGAAAGTATTCGGAAAAATGAAATGCAAACTCTCACCATCAGAATTAATATACATTATTATTCAATTTACTGCTTAATTCTACAACTAAAATGTAATTACATATTTATTATCCAACGCCTTATTTTTTAAGCAAGTATGTTTTGTGTCACATTTCTAGAGTTATCAATTACAGTGCTTCTCGCCACATACTTGAGCAGTTTTCGATGGTTCTGCCATCAAATTAGTTCAATCGGATTAAAAACACTATGATAGGAGGTAAACGTAAAACAGTGACTTCTCGCTAATTGATCCACAACACTTTAGATGGATTATTTCTAAAAAGTACAAAAGTGTTTATATAGTGCAAAATACTTGAAGGAAAGTACTTACTGTGCATTGTTAAATTGTCTATTAACGGACATTCATCAAGAGTTATTTTTTAGAATACAATGTAATTACGTATTTATCTATATTTCTCTAACAGTTAATTTTACAACTAAAATGTTCATTATTAGTAAACTAGTAAATGCATTTTTTTCTTTGAATAAGAATAATTAGAATATATTGGTCGCGCGTAAGTTGCATTCTCGTTCCTCCGAACCCTTTCTCACTCTTTCATCGACCATAGCTAGAGATTCTCACACTTTCTCCTGATTCATTGTTTATAAATATTTACATCATTTACAGGATGTTATTCAATGATATAATTTGTTTCTTTAGAGTTGATATTTATTATCAAATTCATTATTAAGTAAAGCACATGATGATTTTTAGATTTAACTCATTATATTATTATAATTGCTGTACTCAGTTTTAATATTTAATTAACATGTATTACATATTTATCGGTAAAGTCATCATTTTTTAACTAGTAAATGCATTGCTTCTAATTTTACGATCCTCAATGTAACCGTGCGTAGATGGCTTCCTTGGTCCTCCGAATGCTTTCTCACTCTTTCATTGACCTATAAGCTCGCGATATACTTGATGCTAATTGTTTTTTTATTTACCACTTCAAGTCAATAATTACAATGTATCACATATTTATCGATAAATGTCATTATCTATTACTAATAAATACATTCTTTCAATATTGATTATGGATTTTGTAATGTTCAACCGCATCGTTACGTTAGCATAAACATCTCTATATGATTCGAACATTTACGTAGATAACACACTTTATACATTCGATATCTAAAACCGCCATTGGTCTAGTGGTATACATAGAGGCTTACCGAAGCGAACACTTTTTTCAGGCTTTACACTTCAACAGGAAGTAACTCTTCAACAGCGGCAAAGAACATGTCTGCAAGGCCCAGCAGCATGTGACATCCCCATAGGAAGACACCGGAAGCAACAATGACGAAGAAGCTCCGGAAGCTGAAAAAGACTGCGATGATCAACACCAGAAGCTCAAGATGTCGTATTCAGCAGCGAAACAATGCTTGTAAGGCCCCGCAGTATGACGCTGAGGAACAATGCCGAAGAAGTTATCGGAAGTTCCTGTCCACAAGACCCTGCGGCATCCTCTTGAAGGACAATCCCGAGGAAGCCATCAGAGGCTGCAGAAAACGTCTCAAGAAGCCACCAGAAGTCGAAGAAGACATCCAAAATGACCACCACATCCCTCACTGGCCAACAGCTGGGCCATCCCCTCGCTGATTTCAACAGGGGCGGGACCATCCTCGCATCCTATTCGTCCGACGTTGATACAACTTCCGGTAGGAGGAGCTACGCCCTCTTCTCCCATTGGTCCGATAACCTCAAACTTCGGTACGGGGCAGGGCTTAACTGCTCGCTCACGTCACTGATTGGTGTGACGTCACTTCCTGCGCTAGAACATACATAGCTTTACTACTCACGAAGAAAGAATAAAAATGATGCAAAAGCACAAGAATTACTAGTCACTAGAATGGATCAAGTTGCTCTTGCACACATTCTTTCGTGTAACACTGCAGTCTTAACGGGTGTCGTATTAATAATTCACCCACTTAATGATTAATATTTTTAGCACAGAGCTATAATTAGCTATGGAAAATAATAGATAACTAGAATATTTTATGACACTTTGCTCATCGGTAGATTAATAGGTCCTGGTTCAATAACATTTGATTTGCTTATTAACAGAAATAGATTGCTTAGATATTTTCGCTTTACAAAAACAAGGTGTTGCTTCAAACCTGAAAATAAATATTGTAATCTCGGACGCCAATTTGTTTTTAAAGAATAAATAAACCTTAAAAATAGAAAGGTCACAAAAAACTCATAAAATAACAAGTAAAAAATAATGACAACAATGAGTTTTATTACGATACTTAATTTGATTATAAGGATGATCTCTTAAAAACTAATGTTAGTGATTCTTATCAACTGCGTAATGACCAAAAATGACTCGAATCGCGGAAATTGTGCAGAATTTAAACAGAGGCAGTATTGTTATAAATCAGTCTGAATATTTGAAAAAGGTATTGGTAAAATTTTGCATGCAAGATTGCAAATCTAGTTGTACTACTATGGATTGTAACTTTAAACACGATTTTTTAAAATGTGAAAAATCTGAAACTTTTGAACTTGAAAATAGGTGTCGCAGATTGATAGGGTCACTAATGTACCCAATGCTTTGTTCACGACCAGATTTAAGTATTTCTTTAAACATACTTAGTAGGTACCAAACATGTGCTACTAAGAAGCTGTGGCAAGCATTAAAAAGAATCCTGCGATATATTAAGGGTACTTTAAATTTAAGTCTAGTGTTTAAAGTTTCAACCATACATGATTATATTGTGGGATTTACAGATTCAGACTGGGCAGGGATAGTGTTGACCTCAAATCAACTTTAGGGTACATTTTTAAGTTTCTATGTTGTGTTGTATCATGGGCTTCTAAAAAACAGCCAACTGTTGCATTATCGACGACCGAAACTGAGTATCTAGCTCTTGCGTTGGGTGTTAGCAAAGCATGTTGGCTTAAATATATTTTTAAAGAATTAAACATTGTTAATAACGAAATTTGCGTTGAAATGTTTACATATAAGATATAATCAATCTGCAATAAAGGTTAGTAAAAACCCAGAATTTCATAAAGAGTTAAAGGATAAAAGGGGCACATATCTGTAAATTACGTAACATCTGAGCAGCAACTAGCAGATATGTCCACCAAGCCTTTGGGTAAGGTGTCTTTTTAAAATGAGTTTGGAGTTCAATAGATATTTTGCGGGTCGGCTTATTGTTGTATTTTTAAAAGATGGTAAGAGATTTACCAGTGAGGGGGGTAAATCTACTACAATCATTTTGTTAATATCAAGTAAGTTATGATAGATTTTTTTGAGAATTGTCAAGTGTAATTAATATATATAAAAATTGTCAGAAATAAAAAATTTATCTACAAAGTAAAACGAGTTTTATTATTCATTATATGGATAATAATGCTTTCGCCAGCTCATGTCAAACACCTCAAGTGTGCATTAATAAAATGTACATTTTTTGTATTTCCTATATTTACAAGGCTATTGCAGCCCACTTTTAAACCTTTCCTTAAGTAAAACATCAACCTCATTTCTAACGAGAAGATACATTGTACATTTTGTATTTACTTATAATTAAGAAAAACATGTAATGTGAAACACAATTTATTTTACAGCGTTGTATGCACTCTAACAAAAATGTTACTGATAGATGATTTACAATAATTGAATATTACAAATAAGTGCAGTATGTATAGAAAGATGTTTTTTAAGTAGCACTTCAATTTTGTTGAATACTCACATTTGTAAATAATATTTCAAGTGTAAATTAATTGATAACATTTTGAATTTTGTGGAATAGTCACATTTATAATTAAAATTTGAAGTAGATGAAATTGCTCTTCTATTTTGTTGAATTGGTTATATTTACAGTTAATGTTTGTGAATTAATTTAAATTTTTACATTGGACTTTAATATTGTTGAATAGTCACATTAGGAATTAGTGCCTGAAAAGTGACGTAATTGATGCTTTTTAAATAGCACTTTAACGTTGTTGAAAAATCACATCGATTACACTTGTAAATAGTATTTGAAGTGTGAATTAATTGATGATTTTTTAAATTGGTCTTCCATTTTGTTGAAAAATCACATTGATCACATTTGAAATTAGAGTTTGAAGTGTGAATTAATTTATGACTTTTTAAACTGGCCTTCCACTTTGTTAAAAATCACATTCATTACATTTGTAAGTAGAGCTAGATGTGTGGGTTAGCCGATGTTTATTTAAATTGAGTTTCAATTTTGTTATATAGTCACATTGGTCACATTGGTAAGTAGTATGACTTAATTGATGTTTTTTTAAATAGGACCTTAACTTTGTTGAGAAGTCACATTGGTCACATTTGTAATTAAAGTTTGAAGTATGAATTAATCGATGTTTATATAAATTGGACTTTACTTTTGTTGAATAGCCACATTGATCACATTTATAATTAGTATTTAAAGTGTGAATTAATTGATGGCTTTTTAAACTGTCTTTCCATTTTGTTGAAAAGTCACAATGATCACATTTAAAATATGAATCTAAAGTGTGAAGTAATTGATGATTATTTAAATTGGCCTTTAATTTTGTTGAATAATCACATTGATCACAATTGTAATTACCATTAGATGTGTGAATATGTAATTTATGACGTATTAAACTGGCATTCGATTTTGTTGAAAAGTCACATTGTTCACATTTATAATCAGTGGCTGAAGAGTGTATTAATGCTTGATCTTTTAATTGGCTTCTCCCCTGTCTAGAACATTCGCATAGGTCAGATACATATTTACCATGAGCAGTATCAGTGTCAAGATGATACTTTAAATCGTGCTTTAATTTTGGTGAATAGTCACATTCGTTACATTTATTTATATTATGTGCAGTGTGGTTTTCATTAGAATCAACATCAGTTGTATTAATCCGATTTGTAGAGTATGAATTAGTGTCGTTTCTAATATTAAAAGTATTTGCTAATTCACTAATTTTGTTAGAATTAAAACTAATTTCTTGTTTTATGTCATTGTTTATAATAACATGTTGTTCAGTAAAGAATGCATTGATTTGTCGTTCTTCTTTAGGTTCTAATTTAATTATTTTTTTATCAATTGCAGTAGACATATTGCGACATGTCCATTCAATCACAATTTTTACGAGTATTATAATGTAGTTCTATTTATTAAAAAAAAACCAAAAGTACGAACTGCTGAGGTACGTTCACAACTTAGATAAAGGGCGTTTACCGGACTATGCTTTTTGTTAATTCTTATGACGGAAAATTATGAACGACTTACGACACCCCGGATATTTATCGTGGTGTTTTATTTATTTTATTGCTTACTCGAGCAAACTGCGATTTGTCGGGACGGCGAAGGTGCTTATGACTCATCTTTTAGTAAAGCATGGTTTAAGATTTTAAAAACGTATGTCGTTATTGGTTCATATAGTTAGTAATTTTGAATACCAACAAAACATCGTCAATGTTTCTAGGTTATTTTCAAATTTAAGCCGTGCTGTAAAATTTAAATAAAATTATTGTTCGAATATCTCGGGATTTAGCATCCTAAAGGTCTTAAAAATCCCCATCCACTCGTATAAATAAAGTCGAATTTCCTTTAAGGTCTGTTCCCACTTATTTTGGCATGTAATGTCCACCGAGTGTGGGTAGTCATATGGTAAAAGTATATTGTTACAACTGTACACAATTATCAGAACCGAGACCGGGTCAACAAAATTTCGTTTTGGATCTGTTTTACAAATTAATTATATCAATAATTTTCAATAAGAAACGAATTAGCTAGCATGAAGTGCGAAAAGTTTGGTTAATTGCAGAGGATCGTTTTTAGCCGACAGATCTTACTGCGTCAAAAGAGTCAAGACTGTGATTTGGTTATCGAAGCCACTTATAGATAACTAATTTTGTCATAAATAAATACACTGTATTGGATGTTAAAATGAGATTGATTATTAGTTAATAATATAACCGATTTTTAAAATCTCAGTTTACAGTTTGTCAATATATATATATATATATATATATATATATATATATATATATATATATATATACAACGAATGTAAACCTAAGTACAGCTACAGAGGTATATGTTAAATATAATAATTCTTTACAATGTTATAAAGTAACTGAGATTCTAATTTTTGCTTTAAATTCAAATATTGGACATCTTATAATTAAAAGTCATTACCTTCACTTTCACTATCATCTTTACTCGACTCTCCGACATTGATTACTAGAGGTTTTACCATTTCCTCAGCTCTTTTTTGAACGTCCCACCACTGGCTCATTTGCTTTTCAGCATGTAAAATACACTTTTGCCACAGTTCTCCAGTTACTTCGTTCAATGAATCCTTCCATAGCGATAAAACATTCTCATCCCTGAAACCCGAATATGAACTTTATAGTGTTTACTGTATGTTAGCAAGCGAAAACAAAGATCCGAAAAGCTATTCGGTAGCAGTCATAAGAATGGAAAGATACAATTGAAGAAGAATTAAGTTCACATGAAATACAGCAAACCTAGAAGGATACAGATCTCCCAGAGGATAAAACCCCTATACAGACAAAATAGGTATTTCGCACAAAAGTGAATGGTAGCAAAAAAGCAAGGATTTCAAATGGAGGGGGAGAGCTATTTAGAGCTTTTATATGCACCTCTAGCAAGGTTAACAACGATTAGGTTACTGCTAGTAGATGCGTTACAAAATGGATGGTTTGTTAAACAGCTGGATGTGCCAGCACCATTTTTAAATGGAAACTTGCAATCAGAAATATACATATATCCACCTGAAGGCTTACACGTGTACGCTCAAAGGTATTAAAACTAAATCATGCAGTTTACGGTCTGAAAGAAGCACCGAAAATATGGAATAATAGATTCAATCAATTTGCAATTGAGAATGGACTTAAAAAATAATTTAATTGTTGTTTATATAGCAGTTGGGTTATTAGTATATGTCGACGACTTGTTTCTAACCGGAAGTGAACAAAAGGTAAAGGAAATGTTTGAACTGTTGAAAAAAGAATTTCTAGTTAAAGATATGGGCGAAATTAAAGAATTCCTTGGTGTGACAATCACTAAAGAACAAGATGAATTAACTATCAAGCAAAGCATAGTGATAATCCACCTTCTATGTCAAATCAAGAAATTAAAGCTGAAATGGCCATGTCAATCAACAAAAGTATTCAACGTATTCTCGAATGGGGAAGCAATAATCTAGTTAAATTTAATGCTAACAAAACTCAGTGTTGCCTTATGTCCGCCAAAAAAGATCGATCATTTCCTGTTGTCAGTATGAATGGCTCAGTTCTTAAGTTTTCAGACTCTATTACTCAGTTGGGTATGACTGTATCTTCACATCTCTCATGGGTTGACCATCTTCTGTCAGCTACCAAAACAGCTGCTCGTAAAATAGGCTTTTTGTACTGATCTAAGCAGTACTTTACCTCTCGACAACTCCTTCTGCTGTATAAGGCCCAAATCCGGCCTCATCTGGAATATAATTCTCACCTTTGGGTTAGTGCTCCAATACGCTCTCGATATCGTTGATCGTATTCAAAGAGAGCGATCAGGCTTATAAATGACCGTCCTTAACTTCTACATACAGTCCCTTGAGCATAGAAGGATGGTTTCAGTTCTTTCTTTGTATTATCGTTATTACAACGGCTATTGTGCTGGTGAATTACATTCTTTGATACCATTTCCGGCTATCTTTGCGAGAAACACTCGGTTCGCTCATTCACATCATCAGTATCAGTACAAATCTCCACTTGTTGTACCAAACGGGCGCAATCCACATTTTTCTACACGGCTTCTAAACTCTGGAATGATCTCCTAGTTCCTGTTTTCCTCTCACTTATGATATGAGAAAATTTAAGGTAGCTGTTCATAGGCATCTATTGGCAATTCATTATCCCTCTATCCATCCTCCTAAGTGTTCCTGAGTGCTTTAGTACGATAGGCCTTATTTAGCCTGTTCAGGTCCACAATCATAAAAAAAAAACATGGAAAATTGTAAAAGGCAAAGTACTCCTATGGAAAACGGATTTCAGGTAAATCTTAACGAAGAAATCATTAACGTACCATTTCGAAAGTTAATAAGATGCTTAATGTATTTATTTACAAAGACCAGATATTACAGTTTGCGTATCATTTTTAAGTGGATGGTTTGATAGACCAACTGAACAATTATGGAAAGCTGGAAAGATAGTTTTAAAATATCTTCTAGAAACCAAAAATATGGGTTTAATTTTCAAGAAAGAAGAATTGAAAAGTGAAAAACGTGTGGTAGTTTATTGTGACGCAAATTAAGGAACAGATAAGGTATATAGAAAAAGCATTAGTGATAAATATCAAAGGGTTATTAAGTGAATTTAAAGTATGTCACGCTGCCCTATAAAGTGTCAAAATTACAAATAAGAATGAATTAACGGTGATAGGGAAGAAGTAGAAAATTACCTTCCTTATTAAAATAATAAAAAGCGACGTAATAAGTGAAGATAACGCGTTTTATTTCTCAGAACCGTAATCAATTGTGTTTAAATAGTAAACAATAAATATAATAGACAGTAATCGATCCAAATTGGTAAATCGAAGTATAAAGGACAATAACTCGAATTTGTTGATATGTAAAAAGGAAGCATTCACGGTTTGTATTATTACATTTTGTTGCGCAGGCTATTTGTAGTTAAATCTGAACAATTAAGTAAAAACTGTATAGTGTAAATATATCGAACAATTATTTATTATAATCATTAACTGATGAAAGAAAATTAGAAAAGATAAGGCCACTAACACAGAAACGGTTCCAGAGTGCCGGCAGGTAACATCATCGGAATTTAACCTATCTGAGGCCCCTTTATCGGTCAAAGAAACGTCAGCATTACTTCATCAGTTGCAACGAAAATAAGTAAGAACCAGTTTTGCTTGTGTTAATAAATAAAACTTTTTGTGTTTAATTTCTCGAAACTACATTCGACTATTACGATTTAACGATAACCAATACGTTTGATTCTGATAAAGATTTTATTTGATATATGTTAACTTTAAGAAGATTATTGTAGTTATAGGTTTTATTTATATATATATATATATATATATATATATATATATATATATATTTGTAAACAACATATTGATACATTTTCGTTCAGATTTGGAATCTAATTAAATAAGTATAACGTCTGATTTACTTTTATTGCCAAAGATTATTACTATTAAAAGCTTATACAAATATTGCATATATAAATGCACAAAAGAAGTCAACTCAATAGGATTCTAGATAAATAAATAAATCGAAATGAGCATAATTTTGGGCAATGATAACAGAAATCGTTTCTTTATATTAACTTGAGCTAGCCGTCGCAACCAATTAAAAAAGGAGTTAGTAAACATGAAGCTTAAAATTCATTTACGCAAACCCAAATTAATTAGCAAGCGAAGTAAAATTAATAAGTAAATGATATCTTCATAAATTGAACCCATTCAATTTTAATAAAACGAAATAGAAAATAATCATCTCAAGTATTAAATTTTCTTCAATAATGTTGATATAAAAAAGTCTAGAAGAACTCAAATCGTATTCTTTGGAGCGTGTTAAACAAACAAAAGTAGTATCTAAGGGTACTACGCCCGTTGCAAGTATAGTGTAAACCATTGCTTTTTTGTGACAATCAAGGAGCCATTTGTATGGCAAAAACTTTTGAAAATTCAAAATGAACCAAGCACATAGATATTAGAAATCATTTTTTAAGAAATTTAGTAGTCGATAAAATTTTAGAAATTGAGTATATTCAACGTTAGAAAATATTGCAGATATTTTGACTAAGTAAGAATGTGTTTATAAAATGTAGATATAAAGTTAGAGTTATGTAATAAGTGTCTGTTTCTGAATACTAAAAGTTTGATGTAAATTACTTTAATGTGATTTAACGTTATGTAACTAAATGTTAACTCGAGGAGGAGTGTTAAGGTTTCTTATATTTCCAACGTTTTTGTTGTAATACTGTTTACAATTTGCCCATATTAACTCGATAGGGTTGAATTGGCAGTGATACGGAGGTAAACGTAAAATTTGATGTCCCCATTGATGAGCGACTTTTACTGGAAAATACCAATGATGAATTAGGTATAAAGCCGTCCTTATTGCCAGCACTCAGTATGCTGAAACTAAAATGTATTCGGTTAAAAATATTTTGAACAAATCGGACTATTTTAATTACAGTTTCCCTTCTCCTAGCGGTTTGTTTTTTGTGCTTTTCAAATCATTATCATGCCATGATTATTGAACGCTTCCTCGACTAAAAATCCACGTCTCATCCAAAAAGACAGGATCGTAACTAATTTCACAACTTTTATTAGCAAAATATTTTCGCAAAAATGTTGATCGCACACCAGCAATATTATAATGTAAGTGGTGTAAATGGTGTAATAAATTTAATAATAAATAAATGCAATAATGAAATAGAGACATAAGTTCTCCAAAAACACAAATCGTTAAACTAACTGGAGATACTAACCATTCACCACAAATAATGCCTTTGTCCCAGTCGGTAAATTAATATAGGGCCTGTCTTTTGATTTGCTTGATTACCACAAATTCTGCTGTGCTATTTTCGCTTGACATAAATAATAAAAATGCTGCAATGTAACACTAATAAAAATAATCTCGGACGTCAAGTTATTTTTTTATAATGCTCGGAATAACTAAACCGAGGTTTACACTAAAAATTTTATCAAAATGAAAAATATTCAACTATGTTTATTTACAGTTAAAATGATAGGGTTAAATAAAATATATCTTAAAACTAGCCTTAAATTACTAACTAATGGTTATAAATGCCTTTTTGTAAAATTTTTGTACACAAACTTTTTAATAACCTTTGGTATCTAAATGATTACGAAACGGTCAACCAAGGTGATGTCATCCTTGCACCATTATTGCGTAATATCTTAAATTAATGCTTTACGTTGTAAACCTTGCCCTTAAACGGAATTTTATCTCTTGTAAATTTCTTCATGAAATTTTGAATCCAATATTTATTGCGTTATTTTGAAGTTTTGAATGCAAAAATTGCAATCATAAAATGAAAGCGTACGTAGCAGTAGAATTAATTGTGCAATCTAAAGCGGTAATAAAAGTGTAAATCAAAATAAAAGTGAAATAAAAGTAAAATAAAAGTGTGTGAAAAGAGCAAATGTTTTAATTTTTAGTATTACGAGTTAAATTATTTTACCATCAAATTAATGGCACTTTTCACTAAATTTAGGTGGAAACCCAAAAAAAAGCTTCCGAACAACACAACTTTCATCAGGAAGTGAAAAAATGGATGCTTTTAAATTAGACGATGTAGTCGTGCGCGAAGAAATTTGCGCAAAGAATTAAGTCAGTGATGACACGTTGCGCGAACGTATTGAGCAGAAAAAGTAATTTAAAGTGGGAATATAAACCTTTAAGAAGTATGCACTATAAACCCCTAAAGAGAAATGCAAATTAAGTTGCCTACCACATACCTATATTTCAATAATTAAAATTTTTCTTATATTTACAATAGAACGAATGAAAGACCTTAAATTAAGGTATATTTTAATACAACTCAAAATGGGTTGTTGCAATATGAACCTGCTCCATTAAATGCCTTCTTCCATCGTCAACTTTGAATTCAAAACCAATTTTGTGTAACAATTGTTTCAAACTCGTTTTACTGAAGGTACATATTTTATCTTCTTTACGTTAAGTTTAGAGTTTTTCGATAGTAATAAGTGAGCCTAAAATTAAACAGTGATTTCAACAATAATTTCTGAATTATTTACCAGTTCTATGCATGGTGTAAATTTTTCGTTTCAAAACGTCTTTCACGTATTCGTCAACATCCTTTGACTTCGAATTCAAACGCAGCCTATGTTTTTGCGGTGAATCCGGCGCCGATTTCCCAGATTCTGAAGCGAGAGTAATTCTTACCTTCGTTCGAGTTACGGTTTTCTCGGAAATGCCGCATGCGAGAGCAGTTCGCTGCAACATAATATTACATAAATATAAATTTAAATAGTGAAAATTATTAGCGTACCTGGATAATGCAAGTTATTGGCCCCCCGTTATCGCGTTCCATCTCGAAATAATGCAGTATATTCATTAACATTACTTAAGTTTGGCTTTTCAAAGATTTACCTTTTAATGACATCATTATTTGCTGCAAAATAAATAAATGCACTCAATCAATTGGAAATACATTTTGCATTATAAACTTACCTCGTAATAGTGAATATTAATAATAATAGTTTTGAAAAAAACTGTTGTTTACAAATGCAATGGAAACTCGATATACGTTTTTAAGTCCTGCATTTAAAATATATAGCGGCAGACGTATAAATTATAACCCATCTTTCTTTAAGTGGAAACTTTGCACTAAGATAAAGGGAAACAGATGCATTTCACAGTAATAATTATATCCCCATTCTCGAGTCCGCCATAAGACACCTCTCCCCGGCGCTACTATACACCTTGGCTCTGTTGGAACAAATGGGAATTATAAAACACCCGCTGTCAACTGTCATTTTATTAGGTGCATAAAGTTGGCAACAAAAATCCCAGCAACGAACCAGTATGCGTTTAACGAAAGGTGACCCCCATAATTTACATGGGGAAAAACGTATTTCCCCGATTAATAAAAAACTATTGGGTACCGAACCATTTTGAAGACTTGAATGAAAAGAACACCCCTTCTGTTATCTCTGTATAAATTTTTGCAACAATTTGCTTATAAATAAACAAATGCACGCAATTTTAATTTTACTTACCACATTCTTCATGAAATACTTGTCAGTACGTGAGGTCTCATAAATCATTTCTTCGGCAATGGTGACTTTTGCACCAGCAAAGCAAAGAAATAGTTTCAAAGACACTGGAAATGTCAGTGTCAATATTCACCACTTAAAGGGACAGCCAGTTGCATCTACTACACTATAACAGAAAAGAAGAACAAACTACTCACCACCTTACTTGTAATGAATAATATCAAATGCCACCACCGAATGGAATAGTATAGTTACCATATGTATGATGAAATAGAGCTTGTTACTTACATTGTCACTCAGTTGCCAGCAGACTTAGCACGCATTGCAAAATCTTATATAAGTGTCAAACGGTTTCGGTAATCTCTAAAATGCAGACTCTCAGTGGGCGTGGGCGTAACGACCCATTGCATATTCTAACATATTTCAGAGGCAGTACATAAGTCAAATTATCTGGGCTTAAAACTTTGTGCCTTGACGACAGATATGGGGTCTAATAATGTACAGTTAGCTAAATTATTAAATGTTAGTTCAGATCAATCCTTTTTACTATTAATGATCAAAAATTGTATATATGTTTGATATTCCTCATATCATAAAAGTCATGAGAAATATGCTAATGAAATATGATTTCTACATTGACAACCACGTGATCTCTTGGAAATTTATTAAAATGTTTTACGAGCATGACAAAAATATCCAATAGAGCGGCACCAAAATTATGTGATTCTCATATTACACCATCAAATTTTGAAAAATGAAAGTGAAATTTGCAGCCCAAGTTTTTAGTGCCAGTGTGTGTCCAGCATGAATTTGTATATTAGATTTGGATACCTTCCTTCAGAAGCTATGAAAACTTCAGAATTTGTAGAAAGAATGGACAAGTTGTTTGACATTTTAAATTCGTCACAAACTTCAGCTTCGAAAAATATAATGCAGCTTTTAAAGGACTTGATTATCAATTAGAGTTTTTAAATGACTGTTTCCGTTTTTCCAAAGGCTAGAGTTAAGAGATAAAAATAACGTTAATGTTACCAACAGAATGAAATTTCTGAAATGTTTAAAGGTTTCAATTAAAAGTATTTTGAACCTATGGGATAATTTGAAAGCTGCTAATTACGACTATCTTTTTACAAGAAGATTAAATCAAGATGCCTTGGAAAACCATTTTGGCAAAATACGCCAACTAAATGGAAATTCTATAAATCCAACGCCAATTCAGTTCCAACGTTCATTTAGAAAATTACAATGTGTAAATTTGTTTCATTCAGGGACCGAAAATTGCGAAGCCGATTCTGATCCACCATTAATGAAATTAAAGGATATATCAGTAACAGAGACACCAGTAACTATGACAAACCCCTTAGATATAAATAGATTAATTAATTTAGATTACCAGAAAAATGACATTTTGGAGAAAACTTTATTCGGTATATATGTGGTTATTGCTGAAAAATCTCTTGAACATCATAGCTGTGACATATGCATTAATTATTCTAAAGCGCATGATGAACTAGACGACACTTCTCTTTTTGCTTTTTAAAGCATATGAAAATGCTCACGGTGATGTTTTTGAAATTTACAAATGCCCCATAACGATTTTGTTAATTTTATTACTCAAATTGAAGTTATATTTCAAAGAAATTTTGAGTCGTTCATTGTTAAATCAAATATATGTAACAGATTTTTAGATATTTGCAATTTGATACCATATGATCAACCCTGTCCAAAATTCCCCAAAGCAATTATTATTAAATTATAGTTAAGAGTACGACTTTATTACACTTTAAAAATATAAATAAAAATTTTAAATGTACCAACAAAAATAAATTAATTATATGGCGTAATCAGTAATAAATATAATCTTTTATAAATTATAATCATTTCTATATTACTTCTTTTATTTCCTTACAAATAAAATTACGGATACATTATACATTTAAAATGCGGTTTTTATAAACTAACCTTGGAAATAAGATTATTTTGAGTCAGGACCTGCATAGATAAAAGAAGGAGGACCTGTCTTTTAGCACGTAATGGCGTCCTCAAGGTCAAATTCTAACGCAAACTAGATCAAAGGCACCGCCTGAGAGTTGTTCTGCCGATTGTTTTTTATGCTGTGACCAAGCTGCGCGAAAAAAAATCACGTGACCGTGTACTATTCAACCGGAAAATATTAGTTTTTTTAAAAAAAGTAAAAGTTACGTTTTGTACATTTTTTAGTTAATAACCTCTTAATTATGATGTTTATATTTTATAATTAGGACAATTTGAACAAAAAAAAAACATTTATTGAATTGTGAAAAGTGAAATATAAGGTTATGTTGTTCATAAATTTACTCGGAAACGTTGTAATTCGCATTTTAATTATTAACCACAGTTCTAAAGGTAAATAATTCGTGTCTAAACAGTTTTATACTGCGATGGTTATAAACAGGTGTAATAGAGAGGGTAGAGTTTTATCGAATTCAAATATTAGATAGTATGCAAGTTCAAATAAAGTAGAAGTTATATAATTTGTTATGAGGAAAATATAGTATACGAATATAAACAGATGGTTTTTATACAACAAAACAGGTTTTATGGGGTTTACACAATGATGTTGTATTCATAAAAGCATTGAGCTATGGCAGTAGCATGTTAAAAAGGTCAACACGATACATATTAGTGTGTTAAGGATAAATAAGAAATTTCACATATAAATCAATGTAATTAAGCAATTAAACACATAACAGATATTGATTACATGGAGCACAATCATTCTAATGCGTAGAACATGTATAATAATTGGTACAATGCATAAAAACTCTGCGAACTATAAAAGGGTTATGGTACGAAGACGTTATGTTGGTAGATCATAGACTAAGTGTTTAAAAAGTGCTTAAGAAGTTAAAGTGCCTTAGAAACATATCTAAGAACATGAACAACACATGTGCAATGTGAAATTAACAATATAAATACAATAAAATATTACACAATTACTCTACACTTATTTCTTCGTTATCATAATCTGATGTAAAATCAGATGCATCCGACGAGTCTCCACTCCTACGTATAATCAATTTCTCACAAACGACATCCATAATGTGCTCTTTTTTAATGTATTCCTCTTCAATTTCTTTAACATGACGGCACACTTCTTGCCAGCGGCTCTCCAAATCCATCGAACACTTTTCACTAGTTAGTTTTTCAACATCGACTAATTAAAAAAGTTGTGTTTCTAGATGCCACCCAAGCTTTTACAATGGCCCATATTTTTTCTATTGGATTTAGCTCCGGGTGGTATGGAGGTAGTCGACATACAGAGTGACCACGTTTCGCAAATATAGCATCAATTGAATATTCCGTGTAGCTCGGTTTATTACATTTTATTAAATCATACAGCTCCACTTTTGTTTGGGATTCATCAAGTACGATCCCTCATTCTTGTAACCAAGTTATCATTTCCATTTTTTTACTGCTAAAAGTTGGATGTTTAACTGGTAATGTGCTGTGATAACTTACATTATCCATAACAATAACTGATTTTTCGAGCAAATTCGGTAATAACTGGTGCTCAATCCATCGTTTATAATTAATAAAGTTCATATCGTCGTGATAATCACCTGTTTTTGAGCCCAATTTAAAAACTAAGAGGGCATTCTTGATAAATCCCATTTCACCACCAGCATGTACTATTATGAGACGTTGACCATTACCGGTTGGGCATTTTAAACCTTCGTTGGAATCATCTACCCAGGAATGTGGCGTATGCGATGCATATGTTTCATCTGTATACACAATGGGCCCCCCTGCTCTTCGATACTTTGTTATTGCTCGTATATAAGCACAACGTAAAGATCGTATATCGTATCGTTCCAATAAACATTTAAGATTATCAACGGTTGTCGTCCATTTAAAACCTATTTTATTTAATAATCTTCTTAAAGACGTTTCCTTCCCAGAGAAACCGATGGATTCGTCATCTTTAATAATATTATAGATAGCATTGACGGTTGGTCGTCGTTTCTCCGTGACATGAAAATTGTGTGCAATGCGTCGAATGACTTGTTCCCCACAATTATCGACAGATGATCTTGGTGCGGTTTTCATTCTTTTATTAGAAGTCTTGAACGATTCTATTTCACCACGTTGAATTGCACTCCCTTTTCTAATAATTCTAACGACGGTACTTTTAGATACTCCAGTTGCTTTCACAACGATATCAAGAACGTTAACTGTAAAGAAATGTAATCGTGAAAAAACTGACAGATGTTAATCGTACAATAATGGTATACCTTCATTCATATTTTTATGAAACTGATACACATTCCAAATAATTTCGCGGTCATCTTGCGATAAGACACGCCGCTTCTTTGCTGGAATGGTTGATGTACTATCAGACGATGTACTCGCATCGCTCATTATAAGCAACGAACTAAATCAATATATTATATTAATACATATTACTGTGGATTACAAATACAACTTGCACGAAAAATGAGGTTAGAAAACAATAAACAACACTACATTTTGTGGACGGAACATAATATCTACTTCTCACTCATATCATTATTCCATTTCTTTTTAATGCAATATTCGGTTTCTGCGCAGGTGTCTTCGTATTTGACGTTTGCTCATGCATATGACAAGAAAATTATGAACGACGCCGCATTATTGGGGTAATACCTGTTACCATCACAGTTGTTACCATTAACACTCGGTTTGTTAAGATATCAGGGCGCCCTCTTGAGGGAAAAAATTTAACTACCCTGAGCGATATTGATTCAATTTCGTAACCTATATCGTTTAAGAAATTGTGCAGCATGTCCTTAACAAATGTAAAGGTAATTTCTAAGAGCAAAATATATTGCTTTGTAATTAAACTACTTATCTTTTAGGTAGGTATGCTAAATCGTGTATTTTTTTTTAATTATCTTTACATAAATTTATATGCTTTGATAACAATTACAGTTGTGATCTTTAAAAATTACTTGAGATGTTAAAATAAATTTATTAAATATAAAAACACAACAATAAGCCTGCATATAACAATTCGATAAACTTATAAACTATGGAATCTAATTTTATTTCATTTTAGTACAGATTAGCTCGATCTATAATAAATTAAATATTTTTAAATTGACTGGAAGATGACAAATCAGAACACCCTCTAACGGACGAAGGCTAGCAGTTAATAATGTCATAATCAAAAAACTAATTTCACAAAATTTAATCAAGTTACAATGTAAGCCTGAAGTTGTGAAAAACTTTAATTTGAAATTGATAAAAACATTCACAAATAGAAACTTACTACCAATTAAATATCTTATCAGATTTAACAGAGAAATTTGGTTAATAACTGTAACTGTTATTGTATAGTGAAAACAATGTGTACGTTTAATATGATTTTAACTACATATATTAAAATTTTGTAAAGCTGTGGTAACTTAACATATTTAATTGGTAAAGCATTTACTTTGAGGTCAAAGACGAAACAGCAAAAATCCTAGACAAACTAAAAGCTAAAATTAAGACGTAACATTGCGCCTTTTTTATTTATAAGATGCCAAAGCTTACTTAAACGGGGTTTTTCTTATTACCTATTGAAGTTAACTACATGTTTATATATCTGAATAGCTTCACGTTGTAAACGAACATAATAATGAGTTTGTCTTAACAATATTTCCATATTATCAAATTGACTGTCACGATTTAAATAATTTAAAGCATGTGCAGCCAGCACAGATTTCTCTGGTTGACCCAATCTACACAATCTCATATCTTCTAAGCTACGTTTTGTGGTTCCAATGCATACTTTCCAAAAAAAGAAGATACACCTGTTGTAATTACTTACAGCAGTAGGAAATATATTAAAATGCGTTTTAAATTAGACCATGTTGACTGCAACACATAAACAAAGTATCTATTCGAACACTCCCACTTTTTGTTTACTGTGACAAAATATACACACCGTTTCAGTTGTTTTCAAATTTAACTTCCGGTAAGGGTGAAGCTATCTGATAGTTGGTTCTTAAGTCTAATATAAATTTGAATCGAAAGTAGATGCATATTTAGCGGGTGACGTTGATACAAGGAGTTCAACACGCGGATGTCACGATCACACACACACACACGCACGCACGCACGCACGCACGCACACACGCACTCTCTCACACACACACACACCCACGCACGCACACACACACGCCGAATAAGTTGCGGCTTCTGAACTGTCACGAGAAGTGATAGTAGGTAAGATTGGAGACTTTTGGAACACACCACAATTCCAAGGTCCCACAATTTCAAGGTCCCACCGGCTCAAGGTTGCGAAAGAAGTAGGCCCTGTTGATACACAACTTTCCCAAGGTGGCACATTTCTAAGAGTACCACAACTCCAAGGTGAAACAACATGCGTATGTCACTAACACTCAACACATTCTCAAGGCTACTTGCGCACCCTACCTACTTAGATAGCCATCTCACTTTTTCAAGGCTTGCTCATGTAATTTTTTACACTTCTCTGATACCACACTTAGAACCAAATAAAAAAAAAGATAATGATATGTTAATATATTTATTTGTTGTATGTACAAATGCCATCAGTTTATTACTCAGATATATGATTTTCCCTGGGAATAAAACATTTTGATTTAGTACAAGTGCAGAAGGTCCATTCCACTTCTGCGTGGACGTGGTGCAAGTAATTGAGCGTACGTGCAATGTGGTGCCCATCGGAGATGTTCCTGTAGCGGCGTGTCAGATGGTTGCCATTGGTTTATTCGAACTCCACACATGAAGCTTGCAACTGTATCGTCTGAAGATATGGAAATGAACCCTGCTGCTGCAAGCGATGGAGGTGAATGAACTCCAGACCATGTTCGATACGTAAGTAAACGTTTATCGAAACAATTGTAATAGTAAGGATAATAAAATGTTGGTCTCACGTTACACATCTGCTCACCGCAGAACACAGTAAGATACTAACAGAAAATAATTTATTATAATACACTTCACCGCAGAGGATGCATGAATCATCTTCATATACCTCGTGCAGCATGGTTAGGGGCGCTGTACACGATGAGCACCAGTATTCTTGGTGTGACATGTGGTAAATTGCGACCCATCTATCCATATGTGTGTGGTGGTCAATAACTCGGTATTCACTTGGTTGCAATGCTTTGTAGCAGTCATAGCATAAATGCATATGGCCAACAAGATGATAACGAGTATGAAGGGAAAATGTCTTTGAATAATATGCCAAATTACCCATGAAGGCATATTGGTGGAAGTAGCGAATTCGTTTAACTAGGTTGGCAAACCATTCAGTATTCCACTGCACATCTTCATACGTATTCTTTAGCGCTTCTAATGTCGTAGAAGGCAGTAGTCCGTTTTTTTCAAATTGCACCCAGTTTGAAATTAATTCACATGCTCGCCGCACACTCAGATTAAAAAGTGATAATGGTTGGTAGCACTCCCTATCATCCCAATTGTTTTGTACTGGGCTAGCAGATATACTGACACTGTTGGAAATAACACGCTACTATAAATGTAGTTACCCCTACTTTTAAAGAAAGAACTGACCTTGCAAAAAGATATGAATAGTTAACCTTGAAGGCTGATATGATTGATATCCGTATTGTGTAACCTTGGTAACGTGTTAAACGTGAGAGGGGGAGGACATTGTAAGTGTGAGAACCTTGAGGTTATGACAACCTTGGGGGTGTGTGAATCTTGAAAATGATAACCTTGCAATAGTGGTAAACGTGAGAAGAGAAGTACATTGTAATTGAGTGAACCTGGATAATGGGGGACCTTGAAAATGTTAGGGCCGGAAAGGTCAAGGAGACATCCTTGCAGTGATTGGCGAGATCCAGCCAAACTTGCAGAAACGCGGTGAATGAATGCCTTGAAACGGTACGATTGCTGAACCAACGTGCAGTGTGGCGGTCAAGGTGAAGCAGGTAACCTTGACGGTAGAAATAGTAAGGAAGGTAAGATATAAATGCAGAGGGAGTACATGTGACACCAGAATTGTATGTAATGGAGAACATATTACGTCAACTGGTAGAAAAGGCGAATATTGTGAGTGTTATGAATTCAAGTGCAGCATTTTTTAAATAAAAGTAAATCGAAGTATGTTAGTGTCGGTCTGTCACCCCAATTCAATTTTGAACCAGTCCAGAAACTTGGTGGATCTAAGAGTAATGGAGTGGTGTTTGATAAGCAAACCCAAGCGACGTCCGTTATTTTCCCAATGTGTTAATAACATTATTACTCTTCTTTGTCGACATTCTCCATTGTTTTACCAAATACGCCATTGTTCATGCTTTTAAAGAAATCCTTTTCGAATTTGTTCTTGGGTTGATTTCGAAGAGTTGTATTAAGGTTTATGTATGGTTTTGAATTTCCTCTTCAGTTAACCACATAAACCCATCATGAGGTAAGTGTTGCTGCATACTCCTTCCGTATAAATTCGTGGCATCTAAATACTGTAAAAAGACTTTTGGACGATTAGGGTTATAATTTGGGACAAACTCGTTGTTAGGAATACTTCTTCGCTTAACACAAGTACTCACTCCACCACGAATTCCTTTTTTAAAAAAGTGGTACATAACTCTACTTAAGTACATTTTAACATGGCATTCCACGCAAATCCAGGTATTGTAACATATTGTGCGCTGGTTCTAATCCATACATGTCTATACGTAGCCGCCTAAAGTTTTCGAACACGTTAGCCAACAGCACCACGTCCGATTTTAAATATATGTCAGCATAATCCCCGAGTGTATTGCACTTGAAGTGATCCCACACCAGTAGAACGCGACAGTATTCTTCATCGGATATATTTTCATTACGCATTTTATCGTAGAGTTTGTCATAGGAAGTACAGTGACATCGTCTAATTTATTAAAATTGTCTACGTATGCGTAGGGGAAGTTACCTTTTTTTCTAACTAAGTTAAAGTCATTATCACCACCAAAATATTTCCTTGCCCTCTTCATTGATCATCTGATAAATTATAAGACAGAGTATCTAAGGATGCCGCCATGAACCTACAACTATCAACGAATCGCAAATTTATGTACTTATTTTCCCTAAGGCAGCGACCGTTAATGAATTCATCTACATAAATATGCTTACCGAACGTTATATACTTTTCACTATTAACCGGGAGTACGGTAATTTCTTCAGTTTCACTCGCTAACTGTTTGATGAACAGTTGGACATCATAACCACTGAGATGATGGAAAAAAACTGGTATAAATGTAGGTAATTGATAGTTTAAATTGCAATTTGAATGTGCCGCACCACGATATATACCAGTGACATAGCAGTGATCTTGTACTTTGGAATTTGTAAAATCGTCCGTAAAAAGCTTGTCGCGTATATAACAATAACGACTTTGTTCATCAGTTAGTGGTAATATTGGAACAACAGTTTTCAAATGAGCATTATATATCCGTTTCACATCACTCTCGAGTCGTGTAATAGATACCTCCGCGGCATTAACCCCCCTATAAAGTTTTAATTTGGACCAAGCATCGTTTACACCGCACTTAATATAATAACTGAATGAGTATGGTTCATGTTTACACGTTTTTTTCATGAACGGTTGTTTGGGATCGTGTTCAGCCGTATTTACCGGTACTAATAGAGCTTCAACATCTGCATATATTACGAATGATGGAAACATCTGTTTTTAATAGTTCCGAAGCGCAGGTATATTTTCCGCATAGAACTCCCCGGTTTTGTCTTTTCTTTGCATTACGCCGGGTAATTTAGTGGATACGAAATTACAATCATGAGTCACGTGTCGAGTTAATTGCTCGTACGTTCTAAAGTAGTGAGTACATGAATCACAAAAATATTTTGCTTCATTACGTCGGCTTATTTGGTTGCTAAGTAAATGAGAGAAATTTTTTATTCATACATAATGCTTATTATCCGTTCGGTTACTGACTAATAGAAATAAATTAACATGAATAGGTTGTTTAACTCTAGTATAGTAGAGAGGACCAACCACCTTAGGAATACGCTGACCATCACGATACGTATCCTCCAGCCCATAAGCATTGATGGAGATATTATTGTTAGACTCAAACGTTAAAATGTTAGCTTAACAGGAAATTCTACACCATTCCAGTTGAATAACGTCCTGAAATCAGGGTAAGAAGTCGTCCGTTGTGGCAACCCCGTCGGTGTCACTAATGCTGATACAACAGCCCACGCAAAGCAGCAATTATCACTATTCTTCACATTCACTACGGCATGTTTACGCCAAATTTCAGGCGTGACATTCATATAGGATGAACCCGTAGTGGGAGAAAATTTGAACATGTTTGCCTCTAAATATACGAAATGCACCAGCGACCACCCTACAAAACAACATATATTAAAAACATAATACCCTACTACTCATAACTCACACTTACCAGAATCTTTATGCTGAAATTCTGATTGCTTAGCATCCAAGATTTCCACTACTCTTTGAAAATACTCTTCCAACACCATCCCGACACTCAATATATCATATTTCGTTTGAAAGGACTTTAATTCAGTACTTTCTCTACTGTTCAGAAAGTACAGCCCAAACAACTCAACATTTCTGCAACGGAATTTGTATTAGTTTCAAAACATTCACTTTAACGTAACCCATAAACGTCTGCACATCTGTATAGGTATTGCATGGCGATAGTCTAAACGAAACAACGCGTTGTTTAAATGGATTCGAATCACTTCAACCCCAGTATCAACGAGTAGACACACATTTGATTTGTGCCTATTGCTTCTAAGGTGTCCTTGATAAGCATACTTCAATCGAACAATCAGTGCAGTGCACAATTTCAACACTTTTGCTACGTTTCTTTTGTACTGGTTCGCTGCTTTGGTTTGACTTACGCTTCCGTGAGTTGTTCAAACCCGATGGTCCTGGTTCTGCAAAGGAATCATCAGCATGCCTGTGTTGCGCATTATTCTTTAAGTTGTTTAACCCTGATGGTCCAGGTTGTGCAAGACGCTCAGCAATATGACTATGTTCTGTTCTGTTCGCAGTGGAAGTATTTGGTTGCGGTACGGTTTTCGGTACAGTCTGCGGCATCGCTGACGGAGGGGTAGTTGGAATACTTATCCAACACACACTGTTTTGATGTCGCAGTAGAGAGTCTTTTCTTGAAAATTTCTTCAGACATTCACATTGAAACGTTTTATTGCTATCTGTAACAGAGAGAATGAATAAACAATGTATAAATGAATGGGTAGAGTTACGTGTTTTGTTATAATTCCTTTTTAACTCTTTATTGATCTTTATTGGTTTGTAGCATTTATTAGTATCATGTTGTAATGAGCCAGAAATTGAGTAAGATAAATTAATTATTAGTTGTATAAAAATTATTAAGATAATGTTTTAATAATAATTCATTTTATTCCAGTTCCAAATAAATGTAAATAATCAGCACTTTTGCGTGCGACATTTCCTACCAAAAACCCCACTCATTCGCAAGGTTTATAAGCGAAATTTTGGCACTTTTAAATTACTTTTATTTGTAGAACGCTTCTCTGCAAATACTCGCCTGCCTTTCCGTTTGTAATTTATTACACCTGAAATTCTCAATTCGAGAACATAACCACCTGACCAGCTCTTAAAGCAATAAATAGAAAACTTCTATTTGTAGAACGCTTCTCTGCAAATATACTCTCCCGCCTGCCTGTTTTGTAATAATTTATTATTACACCTGAAATTCTCTATTCGAGAACATAACCGCCTGAACGGCTCTTAAAGCAATTTCAATTAAATTTAAATAGAATTCAAATACTCCGAAGTATAACCGATTTTTATGAAAATAGTTGTAATACCTAGAAATTCCTATTAAACAAACCATCCTTAAGAAAGTAATTGACGTCAAAGACGTTTTGCGTATTGTACTGATCTTAGGTAGATTGACTGGTTAACACCGGCGATCACCCGGATTATTACAGGGTTTCTTCTAGTAAATGAGGCTTTTAAGCAACGTCTGGTTCCCCACAACACGCGCTATAACCTCAGAAACGACCAATTACCAATTCCATCCTGAACCCCCTGTATAAAGTTCTATATATTCACAGTGTCCGTTATAACTTTGAATAAATAGGATCTCTAAGATTCGTTAATTTAGACTATTGAGCCCGCTGGCTTGGCTATTAACGATATCATAAACAAATCCCATCCTGAATCCCCCTGTATAATAGTTCTATATATTCACAGTGTCCGTTATAACTTTGAATAAATAGGATCTCTAAGATTCGTTAATTTAGACTATTGAGCCCATTGGCTTGGCTATTAACGAAATTATAAACGAACAACCAATATATCCTGAACCCCTGTATATAATTCTATATATTCAAGCGTCCGTTACAACTTTGAATAAATAGAATCTCTAGAATTTATTGATTTAGCTAGAGCTCCTGCTTGGCTATCAACACTTATAATTTACTCCCCTGTATATCACAAAATACACCTGAATATCAAATCCAAATTGTTACCGAAAACCAACCTGAATTGTGTAAAATATTACATTGATACAACTAAAAGTAAATTTTACGTTTTACTTCAAAGTAAAAGAATTTCTATTTCACAATAAGAAATCCATTACATTAATTAGAATAAAGCAATTTATTCTGCTTTAACAATTAAAACTTTAAGATAAATATTCTTAAAGAAAATAAAAAGGGAAAAACCCAATTTCGCAAATACGTATTCACATTTGATTAGTGTAAAGAATCATCCTCTTTATACTAATAAAGCGAAGGTCGCGTTACCTTGTAAAGTAGTGAATGAACTCTTATCACATTTTCAACAACACATGGTTGAAAATATTCCTGCCTCACATAAACATTTCAAACCGTAAATTGCGAATTCCAAAACATTGAATAACCCCTTGTACCTATTAAATTGTATATAGTATTTATAGTTAATTAGAATTAGTATTTCTCTTAGACCGTGTGTACAAACCCCAAAAATTAAACACATAACACACAACCGTTGCCTAACACGAATTTGTATTAACACAAATCGTGTAAATACCAAAACCCCGTGTAGGTCCTGTTATTTCTTTAACCTGTTCCGTATTGCAAAACGTTACTTAAGAAGTATAAGTAATAGAGAGCCAGTCCCTGATAGAAATTTGAATTACGCTTTAACCTCACTTCAAAAACATTTTCTTAAACACAAAATATAATAAATCAGAATAAACTTACCTGGCAAAAACACAGTAATCCTCCTTGAAATTGTACACACACCCTTGTATAATTTTCACCTGAACACTTTATAACTTGTTTAGAAATAAACAAAATCCACCATTAATTTAGTTGTTTTAAATACTATATTATAACGCGGTTGATTTACAGAGATTTTACCAACCGACATGGACTCACTGGCGACCCCTGTGCCGAAAGTACAAAACGAGGAATTTACCACCTACAGCGTCAAGGAAGCCAGGATCACGTTGGTGTACAGTGGGCTGCCACAGACCAGGCGCTAAAGAAACGAATTTTTAATTTATTTCTTTGCAGTATTGTTTATTTAAGAATTTTAATTTTATTTTACCAGAATACTTTTTTATTGATTACTTTTATTTATTATTATAAAATTAAGAGTTTGTTTAAATATATGTATTAAACCTGGGTACGGCATTGTTTAATGGTTATATGAGTCTAAAAGGAAATCCACCCCTAAATTCCCTGACTAGTCGAGGTTAACACAAAATCCACATAGTGGTAATTAGTAAGCTATCCTTCAAAGAATCCTGCTCATCCAGAAAGGGGCTTACAATGTATTACAACTGTTAAAAGGAATCATATCCAGCGATGCGAGCGAGGACGCAACGTATATATATATATATATATATATATATATATATATGTATTGAAATGATCTAAAATATCAATAAAATAAGATGTTACTTGCATTCGTTCCGTAGTTATTTGAAAATTCAATATAATTTAGTTAAGATAATTCGGTACACAAAAACAAGTATAGTTTTAATTATTGAAGCATCACATGTAATTGCAGGCATCTGGATAATATAATTTAGTTAAATTTACTGTATTTCTTGTTAATTTATATATACAGTAGAAAACGACAACATATATGTATGATAATCATTTTGTTCAATATCGTAATCAATAAATTGAACATGTTATGAGTTATTATGTTTATTAGCCATTAAAAATTTGCTACAGACATGGAATACAAGAAGTACAATATAGTTGTAACTTGAAAACTGTAATAAACATTTACCAATGCCAAAATTCATGTAGGTTCGGAAACTATAAACCTGTGCGTGAACATTTAAGTGCCGAAATGTAAGATTAAGTGCAAAACTTAGTAGAAACGTTTTTAATACATTTGTTACTTACTTTAGAATTAACATTATCCAGCAGAACTGGAATTATTGTGAAAGTTACAGATTTATGGACCTAAATGTAGTAAAAGTTAACGATCATATACGAGTGTTGTGAGAACTTTTCAAAGTGAAAAACAGTGTTTGGAAGTTGATATTAACTTAAATAGAAAGATTATATACAATTACACACGTTTTAAGTGAAATTAATTATAAAATTAGTATTTCTAAGTGATAAAAAAAAAGTGAGGTTAAACTGTTCATTCTTACACATAATTTTTATAAAAATTGTGATAAAAAGGGACCATTTTGCCAAAATAAATTATAACAATGAAAAATATTATACTAGTCAAAATTTCAAGTAAATATTCATTGTAATTATGTGAATTTTTGTTAAAGTTACTTTTGTAGTTCTATTTCAGAATTTTATAATTTTTCCTCTCAAATCACTCGAATCCATGTAAATGTGGTATATTTAAGTGTAGTAGCATTCCATATACATGTGGAAAACTTTTCCAGACCTGAAAATGCATAAAATTAGAGAAAATCTAAAATAAGGTAAATTTATGAAGCATTAAATGCAACCGAATATAACCATATGAGGTCTTTTTGGATTCGTTATTGTACCAGGATTACAAAAATGTGAATAGTTTTAAGTTATATTAAGATAGATTAGAGTTATAAGCGTTTGAAAGTGTAACCATTTTAGGAAAATCGGTAACCAATCAGAATCCTTAAAAAGTTTAGTTACATGTGTTAACAATTGAATCTTGCTGATACAATTTTTGCATGTTAGTTTTTTATTAAATCAAACTCGAGCTACGGTAAATTTTAAAGTGCGAAATTTTGTCACAGATATAAACAATCGAAATTCAATTGTCTTTTTAAAAATGTGCGGTTAACAGTACTTATCGTTTATCAGATAGATATCTGCCGTGAGTTTTGACGAGTGTTTTGTCTTTGTTTTTATTTCCTGTTATTAAATTTATTTTATATGAATTCGTTTTGATTCCATAACCTCGAAATTATAAATACTGTGGAGCATCTTCGATGCATTGTAATTAAAATAAAATTATTTTGTTGACCTGTAATAAAGGTTACATACATTTCGTAGTGGAAGTTAGTGATTTTACCTGAAGGAATATGTGCCATAGATTTGTGCCAGTGATAAGGATACATCGAAATGGAATATCTGCATCCAACATCAATAAGTGACAGCTGCACTATAGGATTATCTTCATATGTGAGTGAATTTTGACAATTTATAGCATGTTACCTATTGGCATTGAAATTTATTTGTGTGAATATTTCTTTATTTATTTATGTTAAGTAGGATGTGCGACAAATTGTTTTCATGTCTGTGGAGAATTTAATTAGTATAAAAGGCTTTATAATTAAAACTTTTTAAATTCATTGTCACTTACCCATATGCGTAAATGCTGTCGTTTTATATGATTCATGTAGGACACAAAGGAAATGATACGCGCATGAGCATAAATTTTATGACCAAAATGTTTGTTATGCAAGGTGGGTCAATAATTAAGATACGATGTAAAATTAATTTTTTTTTATTCACAATTTTGTTTTAAACTATAATTAATGCGAGAATACATGTTATTCAAAAGTTGCCTGTTTTAAAATATGAGGATGAATAATTTAAGATTTAACTATTATTTTAATAAATTCATAGAATCAATTTCGCTTAAGTAACTTCTATAATTTAATTTTTTTAATTTTCAAAATTTATCCTATGATCCCTTTCCCCTGTAGAATAGAGTACATGCGACTGATTGTTAGCTGGGCACATTCATTAATAAATTACATATTCAAAATTATAGTTGTTAAATTAAATTCTTCATTAATCAAAAACAAATAACATTGCATATATATATTTTGAGATGAATCTAATTACGTGCAAGTAGCTATGTAATTTCCATAGTGAAGTTTTATTTTAGTTAGTACGAAATGGTACATTTCCTTAAATAATTGTAGAATAAGATGATTAATAAACATTGAGGTGTTTGAGAAATTTAAGATATTTTCTTAATGTTGTGTTAATAATGGTAATTTTAGTAATAGACAACACAGTACATAAAAGTATAGGGATGTTTGTTTTCGTTTTGAGTTAATTCAATTTTCTTTTAGTTTTATAAGTTTATATTAAACAATATTCCCTAACGACATGTAATATAGGTTGTGGTTGACAAAATAATGTTACAATTAGAGATAGGCTGGTATGAATGTCGCAATTTACATGTGCGCAGCCGAGATTTGTGAGAACATTCGTATTTGTGCGTTAAACTCATAATAGTGCAAAACTTATAAAAAACAGAACAAGCACATTAGTGGGTGACTATATAACATGAATCATGCAGTAGATCTGGAATTATTGTGTTTAATTCAACAGTTCATCACATTAAACTAGTGTATGACAACATTCCGACACTAGTCGTAGGAGAACTTATCAACCTACAAAAGTGATTAAATAAACTAATTTGTAACTTAAACAATAATTCTAAACACGTACATTAACAGTTATTGTGCTTAAAAGGTGAAATTTAACATTAATTTGATAGAGACAATATCCTCGAACATACAATTTTTGTGAAAAGTAATTTTAATTGAGACAATTCCTATAAAATAAATTAGTAGAGGCAAAATAGTAAGGTAGCCTCAATTTTATGTCGTAATTCCTTATATTTATGTCCAATTTTGTTAATTTTAGTTTGTAAGAATTTTGATAGATTTAAGAATTTTTCCTTTCAAATTGGCCGCAGGCATGTTTGAGATGTATATTAGGTGCAGTAGCTTCCCCTATTCATGTGGAGGTAATTTTCAAGCCTGTAAATTGCATAGAATTAGTTTAAATTCAATAAATAAGGGTAAAAATCAACATAGTTATTGAGTGTCCGATTTAGATCATGTTTGGTCTCAAAATTTAGAAAATTATGGAGATTTTGGAAATGTTTTTAGATTTAAGAAATGTTAAACAGGAAGAAAGTTATAAGGTTTTAAAGAATTTTCGTAATTTAAGAATTGTTTTAACCAATAGGAATTAAGCAAATATTTCTCGTAACTAATGAAACATTCGAAAAATTTGGTTGTCGAGTAAAAAGATATAAATACAAGCGTTTTCAGTTTCTCTTGATCTCTTGATTTTCAACTTTTGCAACAACTTGCCAGAGTAAGCTGTTGCGAAATGTTTTGAAAATATAATTTTAAACAAAATTAAATCACATCGGAATATAATAAAGTGCGGTTTAGTTTCGGAAGTGATCATGAAACAAGTGATAGTCTTTTGTTAGTGAAATAATTTTAAATAAGGTTAGTTTACCTTTTCGGAAGTTTCGTTGAGTTATAAAAATATTTCTGACGTTTCGACTTTGTTTATTTAAATGTGAATCGTATATGTTGATGTGCATACTAAATTGTGGTGTCCATAAGTTATTTTCATTATACACCTTGTTTATTAAAAAGTGTTTAATTTACGACAACCATCCATATTCCATGCTCATTCAAAATTTACTTTTGAATGTAATTTATTAAAGAAGCAATAAACCTAAAACAAAGATTCGTCAACATTCTAATATTAATAGTGAAACTTACCGAAGTGAATAAGCTGATTATCTTAAAGAAAACTTTGGATGTTCGAGAGGCAGAATAGCAGGTTGCAGCAGCTGGTGTTTACAATCGTCTTGTGCAGCAGTTACCCACGAAAGAAGGACAAATATGTAAGTACTTTGTTGACATTGATACTATATTGTTATGTTCACAATTTATATCCTTTGTAATAACAATGATGTGCAACAACAAGTATGCATGTTCAAAGGGAATGTTGTTTGTTCTAGAATTTTAAATGTTTTCTTGATAATTGGGTTTTTATTAATCAAACATCTTTATACTTACTGGTTTGTCAAATTTCACTTTTCTTTATGATATATCATATGGTTGCGTATTCACTGCGCATGCTCACATATAATTTTAAAAGAATTTGTTATGTACAGGGCCTAACAGAGATATCTATGCGAAATAAAGATTATAATCCAATTTATTTAATCAATTAAGATTTTTTTTTTAAATTAAATAGGACATTACCTTAATGTATCTTGATCATGTTAACTATGGTTATTGTAGTCAAACAAATAATTTAATTCAATTTCATGATAGTTTGTTTTATAATATTAAAGGCAGGTTCCTTCTAAATTTTCAATGATCCCTATCCCCTGTTAGATGAGTCTCATTGTTCTACCGGATTTTATTATTTTTTTTAATCTTAACTATAATAATAGTTTAATAATATTGAATCTTAAATATAAATTAAATACCCACATATAACAACAGAGGTAGTTTAATAAAGGGGAATATATCAGTATATATATATATATATATATATATATATATATATATATATATATATATATATATATATATATATATATATATATATATATATATATATATATATATATATATATATATATATATATATATATATATATATATATATATATATATATATATATATATATATATATTCCACAGCATTATATCTCACCCTGCAATGTGCTTCCACTATATCCCTCACCGGTGATTGCGCAGGTAAGTATTTTATGGGTGCTGCAGGACTCCTAAATAGTGTTGTCATTTAGCTACCATTCATTATTTATAAAATTAGCAGCACACACAAGACTGGGGATACTCTCTGATGACTCATCCATTTGGTCCACTTGTATCGAAGAGTTCATAGGACTCCACCCTTCAGCGAACTCTATGATACAAGTAAGGCTCAGAAAAATATCAGAAATGTGCTCCCTGGCCAGCCCCCCCCCCATAACCGGGCGTGCAACCAACTGAAGGTTTGGCAAAAAAAAATTTTAAAATAATAATAATGCGCAGGGTGAATAAAAATAGAGAGAGAATTAAAAAATTCAAATATTTAACTAGTTTGCTGTTTGTCGCCTTTCGGTTCTCAACTGCTCGCTCGGGTTTTAGTTCTCGGAAACTTAGGCCACTTGACTTGCCGGTATGAGGTCGGTGTGTTTCCAGTAACCGTTCTATTGCTGCTCGTATTCGCTTCGCTATGGTTGTCGTCGAACTGTGGAATAAAAACAAGTAAATGCCTTTACTTGTCAAGTTTCAAGCAAATACTTAGTGGCCACATTTAGTTTGTTAAGGATTAACAAGTATTAACTTTCGGATTGACGGGTAAAAGTGTTCACTTGTTTTTATTCACCCGACTCAATATAAGAAATATTTATTTTGGTGCTACGACATATTAAATTTTCATACAGTTTTAACTTAAGGTTTTATTAAACACTTAGAGCTGAAATTAATAATTTTATCAATATTTGTATATAATATACATAAATAATATTTTAAGTTAAACTACTACTTTAAATAAAATCTGGTGCACTAAAACGGAAAATAATTATTAGGACTCATTATGAGACTTTCTAAAGATTCTAACCTCTTTAAAATTAACAATTAATTTAAAATGTGGGATGTAGGTTAAAATATTTTTTTAGCGAACTTGCGCCCCCACGTTTTTATTTTTAATTGTTAAATGTTCCAGAGGTCAGTTTATATTTTCACTTATACTTTCTATTTTTTGGTTCTTAGTTTTTCACGTGACTAAAATTACCTCTACTCTACAACTGCAACATTAAATTCAGGATAAAAAGACCTTTAAAACGAGGTAAAGTGCATTTCGCGAATAATTAGACCTCTATAATATGGCTGCCATTCCACTATGAACAACATCCAATTATAAAATAACTAAAATGCTATAAATGTAACATTGTAATGAAAGGGATATTTCAGTTGGCTACTCTGAACCGCATTTTTCATCCTTTCCTACAACATTATAATAGCAAAAGACAAATATAATAACAAATACGACCTTCAAACGTCTTAAAATATTATTGGCCAACTCAGTAGCGCATCACGCGAGAGGTAACTTAGGTTAGTAAAATTGAAAATTTTGCAATTAAATTAATTATTGTAAGAAATAAACATCGTTAAAATAAAAGAATGTTCCAAACAAACATCACTATTGTTAAGAATTTCTGAAAATTTACCATTACTAATTCGTAATTAATGTTGAAACTGCAAATTACTCCATTAGCATAATGTGAATTAGAAATCGTTAATAACCACTTGCTTTGCTGATAAATGTGGAATCAATTTTCCATTTTACCATTATACTGTAAACAATAATTTGTAACGGTTGTAGTGATTGTGTAGTTTTTATACTAAATTTATATTTGTAGTGCCATTGACCAAAAATCATTTGTAATGAATCATACTTCCTTAAATTTATAAATGATTGTACTGGGTTTAAAATTGTTTATTTACTGAAAAACAAAAATGAACAAAGTAAAAATTTTAACAGTTAGGTGTAACCAGGGAGACGAGTATTAAACAAGTCTATTCATTTTTAAATCCCGAGGAGAAACACGCATGGGAACAATCTTAATAAAAACTGGTGTTGCTAATTAGGACAAATTTGCATATATCTAACATTTTGTTAAGAACAGAGTTATAATTTATTAACTGGAATTAAATGCTAATTATTTAAAAGGTACAACTCATTAGAATTAGATCGAGCAAAACGAATTTGTGACCCTGAATTTTTGAATGATGAATATAAATATTTAAGAAAATCCTTACAAGATAATGGATATTCACTTACAGATATCAATAATGTTATTACACCTTCTAGGCGTAACTTTAAAGAAAAACCAGTTCTTAATGTTGGTACTGCTTTTCTTCCTTTTATAGCTAATGTTACAAATAGAATTAAAAAAATCCTAATCAAATATGGCATTAGGACTATTTTAAACCTACAAGAAAAATTAAAGAACATTTAAGATCACCTAAAGATGTGTCAAACCCTTTATCATCTTCCGTAGTGTATAAGTTATCTTGTTCATGTGGAAAAGTATATATCGGGACCACAAAACGTAGCTTTGATACAAGACGCAAAGAACATATGAGATTTTGTAGATTGGGTCAACCAGAGATCTGCTGTGGCTGACCATGCCCTGAATAATCTAAATCATGACATTCAATTTGACAATATGGAAATATTGTCAAGACAAACCATTATTATGTTCGTTTGCAACGTGAAGCTATTGAAATATATAAACACCCGAATAATTTTAATAGACAAGAAGAAAATCTCCGTTTAAATCGGTTTTGGCATCTTATAATTAAAAAGAGCATAATGATACGCCTTGATTTTAATTTGTTTTCAACTTTTGGTATGTCTAGGTTTTTGCTGTGTTTTTCCTAGACCTTGAAGCAAATGCTTTACCAATTATATGTTAAATTACCACAGCACTATAATTTAACATAAGTAGTTGAAATTAAATTAAAATTAAAATTACAAAGAACGTTCTGCATTGTGCTTTTCATTGTTAATAACACTTCCAATTATTGATAAAGATATCTCTTTGTTAGATTTAACTGGATTATTTTATTTGATGTAATGTTTGGATTTGTGAATGCTTCTATCATTTAAAATTGAAGTTTTTCACAACTTTACACTTACATCATAACTCGATTAAATTTTGTTAAATGTGTTTTTGGCTGGCAAATTTCATTGTTAGCTTTCGTCGTAGAGAGTGTTCTGGTTTGTCATCTTTGAGGCAGTTTAAACCCAAAATAATTTTAAAATTAAAATTTAAAACCCATAAATTAATTTTTTTAATTTTAATCAAAATAATTATTAAATTAAAACAAAGCTGGAAATACAAATCGAAACCTTAAACCCTAGATAATTTTAATAAAAACTAATTTAAAAATTTAATAATTTCAAAGCCGAAGTTGGAAAAAACTTTAAGAAATTGATAAAAAATTCAAAATAAAACTTAATCCAATTAAATATTTATCAGTTTGCGGAAAATTTGGTTAAAACTGTAACTGTATTGTATAGCGAAAACAATGTATACGTTTAATATGATTTTAACTACATATTAAAATATTGTAAAGCTGTGGTAACAACATATTTAATTGGTAAAGCAGTTACTTTGAGGTCAAAGACGAAACAGCAAAAATCCTAGACATGCTAAACGCTAAAATTAAGACGTAACATTGCGCCTTTTTTAATTATAAGATGCCAAAGCCTACTTAAACGGAGTTCTTCTTATTACCTATTGAAGTTAACTGCATGTTTATATATCTCAATAGCTTCACGTTGTAAACGAACATAATAATGAGTTTGTCTTAACAATATTTCCATATTTACAAATTGACTGTCACGATTTAAATAATTTAAAGCATGTGCAGCCAGCACAGACTTCTCTGGTTGACCCAATCTACAAAATCTCATATCTTCTAAGCTACGTTTTGTGGTTACAATGCATACTTTCCAAAAAAATGAAATAACATATACACCTGTTCTAATTAATTACAGCAGTAGAATGTAATATTAAATGCGTTTTAAACTAGACCATGTTAACTGCATGTCGGCTTCGTTATATATATATATATATATATATATATATATATATATATATATATATATAACAAGAATAAGTTTTCTGAACCGTCACGGAAGTGATAGTAGGTAGATTGGAGACTTTTGAACACACAATTCAAGGTCCCACATTTCAAAGGTTACCACAATTTCAAGGTCGCGAAAGAAGTATACCATGTTGGTACACAACTTTCCCAAGGTCGCACATTTCTAAGAGTACCACAACTCCAATGTGAAGCAACATGCGTAGGCCACTAACACTCAACACATTCTCAAGTTTATTTGCGCACCCTACCTATTCAGATAGCCATCTCACTTTTTCAAGGCTTGCTTATGTAATTTTTTACACTTCTCTGATACCACACTTAGAACCAAATTAAAAAAAAGATATTGATAGGTTAATATATTTATTCGTTGTATATACAAATGTAATCAGTTTATTGCTCAGAGATATGATTTTCTCTGGGAATAAAACATTTTAATTTAGTACAAGTGCAAAAGGGTCTTTCCACTTCTGTATCATTATACCTGCGTGGACGTGATGCAAGTAATTGAGCGTACGTGCAATGTGGTGCCCATCGGAGATGTTCCTGTAGCGGAGTGTTAGATGGTTGCCATTGGTTTATTCGAACTCCACACATGAAGCTTCTAACTGTATGGTCTGAAGATATGGAAATGAACCCTGCTGCTGCAAGCGAGGAAGGTGAGTGAACTCCAGACCATGTTCGATACGTAAGTAAACGTTTACCGAAACAATTGTAATACTGAGGATAATAAAATGTTGGTGTCACGTTATACATCTGCTCACCGTAGAACACAGTAAGATACTAACAGAAAATAATTTATTATAATACACTTCACCGCAGAGGATGCATGAATCATCTTCATATACCTCGTGCAGCATTGTAAGGGGCGCTGTACACGATGAGCACCAGTATTCTTGGTGTGACATGTGGTAAATTGCGACCCATCTATCCATATGTGTACGGTGGTCAATAACTCGGTATTCACTTGGTTGCAATGCTTTGTAGCAGTCATAGCATAAATGTATATGGCCAACAAGATGATAACGAGTATGAAGGGCAAATGTCGTTGAATAATATCCCAAATTACCTATGAAGGCATGATGGGGGAAGTAGCGAATTCGTTTAACTATTCCACTGCACATCTTCATACGTATTTTTTAGCGCTTCTAATGTGGTAGAAGGCAGTAGCCTCTTTTTTTCAAATTGCACCCAGTTGGGAATTAATTCACATGCTCGCCGCACACTCAGATTAAAAAGTGATAATGTTTTGTACTGGGCTAGCAGACATACTGACACTGTTGGAAATAACACTCTACTATAAGTGTAGTTACCCCTACTTTTAAAGAAAGACCTGACCTTGCAAAAAGATATGAATAGTTAACCTTGAAGAATGACATGATTGATATCGGTATTGTGTAACCTTGGTAACGTGGTAAACCTGAGAGGGGGATGACATTGTAAATGTGAGAACCTTGAGGTTGTGACAACATTGGGGGTGTGTGAACCTTGAAAATGATATCCTTGGAATAGTTGTAAACGTGAGAAGAGGAGTACATTGTGATTGAGTGGACCTTGAAAATGGAAAGGTCAAGGAGATATCCTTGAAGTGATTGGTGAGATCCCGCCAAACTTGCAGAAACGCCGTGAATGAAGGCCTTGAAACAGTAAGATTGCTGAAGCAACGTGCAGTGTGGCGATCAAGGTGAAGCAGGTAACCTTGACGGTAAAAATAGTGAGGAAAGTAGGATATAAATGCAGAGGGAGTACATGTGAAACCAGTATTGTATGTAATGGAAAACATATTACGTCAAGCAGTAGAAAAGGCGAATATTGTGAGTATTATGAATTCAAGTGCAGTATTTTTTAAATAAAAGTAAATCGAAGTATGTTAGTGTCGGTCTGTCACCCCAATTCAATTTTGAACCAGTCCAGAAACTTGGTGGATCTAAGAGTAATGGAGTGGTGTTTGATAAGCAAACCCAAGCGACGTCCGTTATTTTCCCAATGTGTTAATAACATTATTACTCTTCTTTGTCGACATTCTACATTGTTTTACCAAATACGCCATTGTTCATGCTTTTAAAGAAATCCTTTTCGAATTTGTTCTTGGGTTGATTTCGAAGAGTTGTATTAAGGTTTATGTATGGTTTTGTTAACCACATAAACCCATCATGAGGTAAGTGTTGCTGCATACTCCTTCCGTATAAATTCGTGGCATCTAAATACTGTAAAAAGACTTTTTGGACGATTAGGGCTATAATTTGGGACAAACTCGTTGTTAGGAATACTTCTTCGCTTAACACAAGTACTCACTCCACCACGAATTCCTTTTTTAAAAAAGTGGTACATAACTCTACTTGAGTACATTTTAACATGGCATTCCACGCAAATCCAGGTATTGTAACATATTGTGCGCTGGATCTAATCCATACATGTCTATACGTAGTCGCCTAAAGTTTTCGAACACGTCAGCCAACAGCACCACGTCCGATTTTAAATATATGTCAGCATAATCCCCGAGTGTATTGCACTTGAAGTGATCCCACACGCATTTTATCGTAGAGTTTGTCATAGGAAGTACAGTGACATCGTCTAATTTATTAAAATTGTCTACGTATGCGTAGGGAAGTTACCTTTTCTAACTAGTTAAAGTCATTATCACCAAAAATATTTCCTTGTCTACATTGATCATCTGATAAATTATAAGATAGAGTATCTAAGGATGGCCATGAACCTACAACTATCGACGAATCGCAAATTTATGTATTTTCCTAAGGCAGCGACCGTTAATGAATTCATCTACATAAATATGCTTACCGAACGTTATATACTTTTCACTATTAACCGGAGTACGGTAATTTCTTCAGTTTCACTCGCTAACTGTTTGATGAACAGTTGGACATCATAACCACTGAGATGATGGAAAAACTGGTATAAATGTAGGTAATTGATAGTTTAAATTGCAATTTGAATGTGCCGCACCACGATATATACCAGTGACATGGCAGTGATCTTGTACTTTGGAATTTGTAAGATCGTCCGTAAAAAGCTTGTCGCGTATATAACAACAACGACTTTGTTCATCAGTTAGTGGTAACATTGGAACAACAGTTTTCAAATGAGCATTATATATCCGTTTCACATCACTCTCGAGTCGTGTAATAGATACCTCGCGGCATTAACCCCTATAAAGTTTTAATTTGGACCAAGCATCGTTTACACGCACTTATATATAATAACTGAATGAGTATGGTTCATGTTTACACGTTTTTTCATGAACGGTTGTTTGGGATCGTGTTCAGCCGTTTTACCGGTACTAATAGAGCTTCAAAATCTGCATATATTACGAATGATGGAAACATCTGTTTTTAATAGTTCCGAAGCGCAGGTATATTTTCCGCATAGAACTCCCCGGTTTTGTCTTTTCTTTGCATTACGCCGGGTAATTTAGTGGATACGAAATTACAATCATGAGTCACGTGTCGAGTTAATTGCTCGTACGTTCTAAAGTAGTGAGTACATGAATCACAAAAATATTTTGCTTCATTACGTCGGCTTATTTGGTTGCTAAGTAAATGAGAGAAATTTTTTATTCATACATAATGCTTATTATCCGTTCGGTTACTGACTAATAGAAATAAATTAACATGAATAGGTTGTTTAACTCTGGTATAGTAGAGAGGACCAACCACCTTAGGAATACGCCGACCATCACGATACGTATCCTCCAGCCCATAAGTATTGATGGAGATATTATTGTTGGACTCAAACGTTAAGATGTTAGCTTAACAGGAAATTCTACACCATTCTAGTTGAATAACGTCCTGAAATCAGGGTAAGAAGTCGTCCGTTGTGGCAACCCCGTCGGAGCCACTAATGCTGATACAACAGCCCACGCAAAGCAGCAATTATCACTACGGCATGTTTATGCGAAAGTTCAGGAGTGACATTCATATAGGATTAGCCCGTAGTGTGAGAACATTTCAACATGTTTACCTCTGAATATACGAAATTCACCAGCGACCACCCTACAAAACAACATATATTAATAATGTACTACCCTACTACTCATAACTCACACCTACCAGAATCTTTATGCTGAAATTCTGATTGCTTAGCATCCAAGATTTCCACTACACTCTGAAAATACTCTTCCAACCCCATCCCAACATTCAATATATCATATTTCGTTTGAAAGGACTTTAATTCAGTACTTTCTCTACTGTTCAGAAAGTACAACCCAAACAACTCAACATTTCTGCAACTGAATTTGTATTAGTTTCAAAACATTCACTTTAACGTAACCCATAAACGTCTGCACATCCGTATAGGTATATCATGGCGATAGTCTATACGAAACAACGCGTTGTTTAAAAGCATTGCGAATCACTTCAACCCCAGTATCAACGAGTAGACACACATTTGATTTGTGCCTATTGCTTCTAAGGTGTCCTTGATAAGTATACATTAATCGAACAATCAGTGCAGTGCACAATTTTAACACTTTTGCTACGTTTCTTTTGTACTGGTTCGCTGCTTTGGTTTGACTTACGCTTCCGTGAGTTGTTCAAACTCGATGGTCCTGGTTCTGCAAAGGAATCGCCAGCATGCCTGTGTTGCGAATTATTCTTTAAGTTGTTTAACCTTGATGGTCCAGGTTGTGCAAGGCGCTCAGCAACATGACTATGTTCCGTTCTGTTCGCATTGGAAGTACTTGGTTGCGGTACGGTTTTGCGGTACAGTCTGCGGCATCGCTGACGGAGGGGTAGTTAGAATACTTATCCAACACACAGTGTTTTGATGTCGCAGTAGAGAGTCTTTTCTTGAAAATTTCTTCAGACATTCACATTGAAACGTTTTATTGCTACCTGTAACAGAGAGAATGAATAAACAATGTATAAATGAACGGGTAGAGTTATGTGTTTTGTTATAATTCCTTTTTTTAACTCTTTATTGATCTTTATTGGTTTGTAGCATTTATTACTATCATCTATTACAACTGTTAAAAAAAGGAATCATATCCAGCGATGCGAGCGAGGACGCAACGTGTATATATACAACGTGTCCCAGATAACATTTCCAGCATGGGGATCTCGCTTATTATAAAAGATGCAGATTTGGTTAAATTAGATGAATTACTCCTAAGGATTAGTGAAATTATAGGACACTCCAATTTCCAAATTTCCATGTATTTTAAGACTTATGGCAAGAAAAGAAAATGTCAAATTTCTTTTTCTTGTAATATCTTTTGTTATATTAGACATAAAAATTTTATTTGCACTTTCTTAAGATATTTTTATGCAGAATTTAAATATCAATTTGGATTTTTGCACTTTCTATTTTTAGTTTCAACCCCTAAATTAAATTTTTCTTATGGAACGACAAGTCGGCTTTGAAATAATTCATCGTGTTTTTTATCCTCTTTACAATGATATAGCACATGTACTATCTATTTTTAAAAACAACAAAGAAAATTAAAAAAAAATGTATTTTATTAAAGACCCTAACAATAAGTAGGCCGTCAAACATGAGAAAACGACAAATAATAGACAACAACAAGAGTTAAGCAGGTAATAGTATTGGAGATAATTATTATCCAATTATAAAAGATGTTCAAACAATTGACCATTCCGTTCTAAACATAATTGTGCCCTGCGTAGTGTCGTCGTAATAGCTCTGCATAGTTTTTGGCGTTTAATGCTACCAAATGCTGCAAGAACAGCTTCACGAAGATCTTCGGCATTCTCCAATGTTTTTTACGTAGCCCCAAAGGAAAAAGTCCAAGGGCGTTAAGTCTGGAGATCTGGGTGGCCATAAAATCGGCCCTCGATTACCAATCCATGAATTTGGAAACCGATTATTAAGATATTCGCTGATGACGTTTGAATTGTGGGGTGGGGCGCCATCTTTTTGGAAGCAGATATTAAGTTTCTCAATCAGTGGTAAATCATCAAGTTTATTTTCTAAATCAGTTTGTAGTAAATTCAAATACCTTTCACTAGTTAATATTTCGTTAAAGATATGAGCCCAATAAGTTTAGCGCCTAAAATGCCACACCAGACGTTAAAACCAAATCTCACTTGATGCCGACTTTCCTTAACAACGTGGGATTTTCACGGTCCCAAAAGTGAACATTGTGTCGATTGACAAGGCCATTATTTGTAATTCTGCTTTCGTCAGACCACAAAATCGTAGCTGGAAAATTATCGTTATTCTCACATTGATTAACATACCATTGGCAAAATTGTAATCTTCTCCCCTGATCTCCATCTCTAAGTCCCTGCAGAATGGTGTACTTATACGGATGATACCTGTGACGTTTTAAATTCTTTGTGATGTAGTTTTCGAAATCCCAGTGTTATGTTCAATTTCTCTAACAGATGTTGAAGGATTTTCAATAACTGATTGTAATACATTTAGTTCTGCATCTTCATTCTGTAATTTCGGATTTCTAGTAGGTTTTGAAAATGAACCATATTCTTTTAAATTAATTACCAAATTTCTGTACGTACGAGCACTGGGCTGCCTTCTTTCAGGATACAGCCTTAAGTACATCCGTTCAGCTTCTAAACTGTTTTTATGAGACAAGATGTAACAACTCAACATATCAAACTTTTCAGTATTAGTAAATAAAGCCATGTTTGACACAAAATATTCTGGAACGAATAATTTTTAAGTGACATTAAATTCGATTGTGTTTTATGTTTCACGGCCTGCTTATTGTTAGAGTCTTTAATAAAATACATTTTTTAAATTTTCTTTGTTGTTTTAAAAATAGATAGTACATGTGCCATATCATTGTAAAGAGGATAAAAAACACGATCAATTATTTCAAAGCCGACTTGTCGTTCCATAAGAAAAATATAATTTAGAGGTTGACACTAAAAAATAGAAAGTGCAAAAAAAATCAAAATTGATATTTAAATTCTGCATAAAAAATATCTTAAGAAAGTGCAAATAAAATTTATATGTCTAATATAACAAAAAAGATATTACAAGAAAAAGAAATTCGACATTTTTCTTTTTCTTGCCATAAGTCTTAAAATACATGGAAATTTGAAAATTGGAGAGTGTCCTTTAATTTCACTAATCCTTAGGAGTAATTCATCTAATTTAACCAAATCTGTATTTTTTATAATAAGCGAGATCCCCATGCTGGAAATGTTATCTGGGACACGTTGTATATTCCACCCAGCATTATATCTCACCCTGCCATGGGCTTTAGGATGGAAGCCATGTATTACCCCCATCTGTTTTCCTGAAACTCCGCTGCGCATGTAGGGCTCAATACTATCTGGGGAGAAGATACTGCGTTTTTCACTATATCCCTCGCCGGTGATTGCGCAGGTAAGTATTTTATGAGTGCTGCAGGACTCCTAAATACTGTTAAGTCATTTAGCTACCATTCATTATTTATAAAATCAGCAGCACACACAGGACTGAGGATACTCTCTGATGACTCATCAATTTGGTCCACTTGTATCGAAGAGTTCATAAGACTCCACCCTTCAGCGAACTCTACGATACAAGTAAGGCTCAGGGCAATAGCAGGAATGTGCTCCCTGGTCAGGCCCCCCATAACCGGGCGTGCAACGCACGCGGGCGCCACCCCAAAGGGGCGCCAAACTGAAGGTTTGGCAAAAAAAAATTTTTTTAAATCCAGAAAAAAAATATAAAAAAAAATTTTACATAATAATAATGCGCAGGGTGAATAAACATAGAGAGAGAATTAAAAAATTCAAAAATTTAACTAGTTTGCTGTTTGTCGCCTTTCGGTTCTCGACTGCTCGCTCGGGTTTTAGTTCTCGGAAACTTAGGTCGCTTGACTTGCCGCTTTAAGGTCGGTGTGTTTCCAGTGACCGTTCTACTGCTGCTCGTATTCGCTTCGCTATGGTTGTCGTCGAACTGTGGAATAAAAATAAGTAAATGCCTTTACTTGCCAAGTTTCAAGCAAATACTTAGTGGCCACATTTAGTTTGTTAAGGATTAACAAGTATTAACTTTCGGATTGAGGGGTAAAAGCGTTCACCTGACCCAATGTAAGGAATATTTATTTTGGTGCTACGACATATTAAATTTTCATACAGTTTCAACTTAAGGTTTTATTAAACACTTAGAGATGAAATTAATAATTTTATCAATATTTGTATATAATATACATAAATAATATTTTTAAGTTAAACTACTACTTTAAATAAAATCTGGTGCACTAAAACGGAAAATAATTATTAGGACACATTATGAGACTTTCTAAAGATTCTAACCTCTTTAAAATTAACAATTAATTTAAAATGTGGGTGTAGGTTAAAATATGTTTTTAGCGAACTTGCGCCACGTTTTTATTTTTAATTGTTAAATGTTCCAGAGGTCAGGATATCTCAGAAATATTTTTACTTATACTTTCTATTTTTTGATTCTTAGATTTTCACTTGACTAGAATTACCTCTACTCTACGACTGCAACATTAAATTCAGGATAAAAAGACCTTTAAAACGAGGTAAAGTGCATTTCGGGAATAATTAGACCGCTATAATATGGCTGCCATTCCACTATGAACAACATCCAATTATAAAATAACTAAAATGCTATAAGTGTGACATTGTAATGAAAGGGATATTTCAGTTGGCGACTCTGAACCGCGTTTTCCATCCTTTCCTACAACATTATAATAGCAAAAGACAAATATAACTAATACGACCTTCAAACGTCTTAAAATATTATTGGCCAACTCAGTAGCGTATCACGCGGAGAGGTAACTTAGATTAGTAAAATTGAAAATTTTTCAATTAAATTAATCATTGTAAGAAATAAACATCGTTAAAATAAAAGAATATTCCAAACAAATATCATTATTGTTAAGAATTTCTGAAAATTTACCATTACCTACTAATGCGTAATTAATGTTGAAACTGCAAACTACCCATTAGCATAATGTGAATTAGAAGTCATTAATGACCACTTGCTTTGCTTATAAATGTAGAACTAATTTTCCATTTTGCCATTATACTGTAAACAATAATTTGTAATGGTTGTAGTGACTGTGTAGCTTTATACTAAATTTATATTTGTGGTGCCATTGCCCAAAAATCATTTGCAATGAATCATACTTCCTTACATTTATAGATGATTGTACTGGGTTTAAAATTGTTTATTTACTGAAAAACAAAAATGAACAAAGTAAAAATTTTAACAGTTAGGTATAACCAGGGAGACGAGTATCAAACAAGGTTATTCATTTTTAAATCCCGAGGAGAAACACGCATGGGAACAATCTTAATAAAAACTGGTGGACAAATTTGCTTATATCTAACATTTTGTTACGAACAGAATTATAATTTAACTGGAATTAAATGCTAGTTATTTGAAAGGTTCAACTCATTAGAAAGGATACTATGATGTTTACATAAATTTTACAATCGTTGAGAAGACATAATTATTGCAATATGCGCAGAAATGACGAAAAATCCATTTTCTGTAGCCATTTAGATCACAATTTTAATAATTATAATAACACCATTTATTTCCCAGCAAAGAACGGAAAAATAAACTCAATTTGTTAAATTGTTAAACACAAATATCTACATGAAAATAAAAGATAGATATAATTTTCATTACAAATAAACGTAAAATCTTATTCCTATAGAAATATTTAGTATTATTGCTTGCACATGGATAATAATGCTTTCGCTAGCTCTTGTCGAACATCTCAAGTGTACATTAATAACAAATAAATTTTTTGTATTTTCTATATTTACAGGGCTATTGCTGTCTGTTTTTTAAACCTTTCATTAAGTAAAACATCCAATGAGATGGTAAACAGTAAATTTTTTATTTACTTATAATTAAGAAAAACATGTAATGTGAAACACAATTTATTTTATAGCATTGTATTGCACTATAACAAAAATGTTACAGACAGTTGATTTACATTAATTGAACATTACAAATAGGTGCAGTATGTATAGAAAAGTGTTTTTTTAAGTAGCACTTCAATTTTGTTGAAAACACATTTGTAGATAATATTTCAAGTTGTAAATTAATTGAGAACGTTTTGAATTTTGTGGAAGTTACATTTATAATTAAAATTTGAAGCAGTTAATAAATGAAATTGCTCTATTTTGTTGCATAAACACATTGCTCATATTAATGTAGTGAATAGTCATATTACAAATCACTACTTAAAAAGTGGTGACGTAATTGATGCCTTTTTAAATAGCGCTTTAATTTTGTTGCAAAATTACATTGATCACATTTGTAATTAAAGTTTGAAGTATGAATTAATCGATGTTTATTTAAATTGGATTTTGACTTTGTTGAATAGCCACATTGATCACATTTGTAATCACCATTTAAAGTGTGAATTAACTGATGTCTTTTTAAACTGTCTTTCAATTTTGTTGAAAAGTCACAATGATCACACTTAAAATAAGAATCTAAAGTGTGAAGTAATTGATGATTTTTTAAATTGGCCTTTAATTTTGTTGAAAAGTCACAATGATCACACTTAAAATAAGAATCTAAAGTGTGAAGTAATTGATGATTTTTTAAATTGGCCTTTAATTTTGTTGAATAATCACATTGATCACATTTGTAATTACGATTTGAAGCATGAAAACGTAATTTATGACTTATTAAACTGGCCTTCCATTTTGTTGAAAAGTCACATTGATCACATTTATATTCAGTGGTTGAAGAGTGTATTAATGCTTGATTTTTTAACTGGATTTCCACTTTCTAGAATATTCACATTGGTCAGATATATATTTACCACGAGCACTATGAGTGACAACATGATACTTTAAATTGTGCTTCAATTTCGTTGAATAGTCACATTCATTACATCTATATATTTGAAGTGCAGTGTGTTTAGTATTAGAATCAACCTCATTTGTATTGATCTGATATGTAGAGTATGAATCAATGTCTTCTTTGATATTAAAAGTATTTCCAAATTCACTTATTTTGTTAGAATCCAAACTAATTTCTTGTTTTATATCATTGTTTATAATCACGTGTTGAGTAAGAAATAAATTGATTTGTGTTTCTTCGTTAGGTTTCAATTTAATTACATTAGAATCAACCTCAGTTGTATTAATCCGATTTGTAGAGTGTGAATCGATGTCTTTTTTAATATTAAAAGTATTTGCTAATTCACTAATTTTGTTAGAATTAAAACTAATTTCTTGTTTTATATCATTGTTTATAATAACATGTTGTTCAGTAAAGGATGAATTGATTTGTCGTTCTTCTTTAGGTTCCAATTTAATTATTTTTATATCAAGTGCAGTAGACATTGCCACAAGTCCATTCAATTACAGATTTTAAAAGTATAAGCATTGAGTAAAAAATCATCAATGGTATAAGTATTATGTCAACGACTATAGCCTCTATTAAGTCTATAATCGTTGGTATTGTGTATCTACAGAGTGATCAATCTCAAGTGTATACCACGTGATAAAAATATTTAAGTTGGTACCACTGATAGGTTGGTAAGAAGCTGTATTGCTCTAGCTTCTCTAGAGCATGGTTCGAGTAAAAACTACGATCAGTTTCAAATCTGTATGAAGGTCATTAACTTATACATATTATAAAATATTATCTTAATTTAAATAATGACTATTTTGTATTTAATTAGACTGCATCCCTATAAAATACAACAAAATAAATAAAATATTATTTAATGATTGGATTAAATCATTACAAAGTAATGAATCTTAAGTATTTAAATGTTATAATTTCATTATAATTAAATAAAATTTACAGTACATGTTTATGGAATGACAATGTCTTTTACAAATTTTGTTTAACTCCTTAGGTACACATTAGTTATCACACTTTGCTTTACAGCATATTTTCAAAATGACCGCCATTTAATTGTAAACATAAGTTCACCCTACGTTGCATATTCGCAAATACATTTTGTAACATTTCGGCACCAATATTATGAACTTCGTGAGTTATAGCATCTCGCAATTCTTGAAGAGTATGCAATCTTTTGCTTTGTTTTTTAAATAACCAAAAAGAAAAAAGTCTGACGGTGTCAAGTCTGATGAATTCGGTGGCCAACGATTTACACTAATGATACTATCTTCAAAGAAGTCTCGTAAATAATTAATTGTAGCCTGTGCAGTATGCGGGGTAGCGGAGTAATGCTGGAAATACCCGTTTCGTAATTCACGATCATCCAAATGATTAATAAATGGTTCTAAAAGTATTTCCCTGTATCTTGCCGCAGTAATTGTGCCATCGTAAAATACTGGTTCAAATATTCATTGTCGCCACATTACTATCCAGACTTGATAGGGTGTAAGGTAGTTTCTCGAAATACATGTGGATTTTCTGCAGACCACGTACGATAATTTTGGCTATTTATGTAACCGGACAGATGAAACCAAGCTTCATCAGAAAAAAAAATACATCCAGTAAATCATTGTTCATCGTATTGTTGAACCATTGACAGTAGTTTACTCTAAGCTGGAAATCTCTATCTCGGAACTGTTGTAATACCGACACCTCGCACGGGTACAAATGTAAATTCTTCTTTACTGCAGTGTGGACACTTCCATAGGATACATCTAAAAATTATTTATGTAAAATTATGTTTGTATGGTAAAATTTTTCATACGTGTTTGTGCAGATAGTTTTCGCACAGATTTATTGGGGCTTGCATTCATCCTTGCTTAGATATCTGCTAAGGTGTCCTCTGTTAAGACAGTATCCGAAGCTTCACGTTTGCGTTTTAAAACACTACCAGTTTCCATGAATCGAGCTATCAATCGATTACGACGTTGACTAAATGTTTCGTAACTAATATTTTCATTTGGGTACTCAACAGTAAATTGATCGATGCATGATTGCAATGAATAATGCCATTGCCCATTACCATCTTGGAAGCCGCTATGAAAATGAGCCACAACAATGAACGTGTCGTGTTCGATTAAAAACGGCATGACGATTAAATTCGATATCACAATTTGAAATTCAGAATATATAATTTGTCTTGATATAGACAGTTTGTAAATAACTCAAGAAAATACAAAAGTGAAAAACGAAGGTATAATATGACATAAACTGACAAACTAAAACGACTAAAACCAGACTAAAAATCCAAAGCAACCAACTGCAAAACACAACAATATTAACAACTAGGGATTTTTGTCATACCACTACAATACATTTGAGATTGATCACGCTGTATTAAAAAAAGCAAACGTTCCAACTGGCGAGGCAGGGTTGCCAGATCAATTGAAACGAAGGTAGTCAAAGCGACACCACGCAGAATTCACGTGGCGGACGTAATTCGTCCCCAGAACCAACAACATGCATCGCCTAAGAGTCATTCATACCAAACTAGCGGACAGCTTGGCTCCAACTCCCACCTGAGCCCTTCGGCATTCTACCGGTACTAGCTCATAACTAAATAAAAAAGTAAAAATAAAATAAAACACAAACCTACTACGTTTTCCAACCGTACTCGTTTCCGGTGCTTAGGACTCCCTAGCAGAGTACCTTTTCTCCTATTAAACCCAATAGGGAGATCATCCCCAACCGACGACTTACTAGACGGCGCAGAAAGCATAGGCACGTGCGGCTTGAGATCTTTTGCGTGGTGTACGCCCAGAGATTTCCCAGCCGAATTGTGCAATTCATACGTCCAAGGAGACACTAGTCACTTGGTGCGACACGGACTCATGAATTTCGGTGCGAGCTTGGAATTGAAGTGACGAGACGCATCGGAGAGGACGAAGTTTCTTTTCCAGACCAAATCGCCTGCTTTATAACGAACGTGTCGGCGACAAAAATTATATCGTTGTTGGACTCGTTTAGTAGAACGTTTCATACGTTTAAGTATGTCCAAGCGAATTGAGTCATAGAATTGGTCGGACCGTATCGGAGGAGTATTCCCACTAGGGTTCAGGATTAGAGTCAGAGTCAAAAGGCTCAGGAAAAAGATCACCATAAAGTATGTGCTCGCGTCCACAGAAAGCAAAATACGGAGAGTAACCAGTAATTTCGTGTATCGCTGAGCGAATAGCATATCCGATCTTTGGTATATTTACATCCTAAGTGCGCTTATTGGAGCTACATAAGAAGATAGTGTTGTTTTTAAAACTTGGTTAATTCGTTCAGCCGGATTCGATCTAGGGTGACACTTTGGAGTATACAGAATGTTTGTACTATAGCGAGAGCACAGGCTTGTGAATTTCTTGCTGCGAAATTGTATCCCATTGTCCGTAATAATATATTGTGGAGTACCAAACATTAAGAAGATTTGTTCCTCTAGAATTCGAGTAACCATAGTAACTGTTGCCGTACGTAAGGGTAGGAACGATAGCAGAAGCAAAGAATCCTGGTGGTGTCTGATGTTCCACCTTATGAGCAGCACAAATGTTACATCGTCGAATGTAACGTAAGACGTAGGCCCGTAAAACTGGGCAATAATAATAAAGTGAGATACGAGCTACAGTTTTAGTTACCACGTAATGGGTAGTTCACGAAGAATTTCTGAACGTTGGTTCTTTGGAACAACCATCTTCCAGTCACCCAAGTCATCAGAAGGATTTTGAAGTTTATTTAGCCATACCAAGGAATGATGATCAGTAATTACCGAGAAGTGTGCAGCTTCTACATAAGGACGAAACTTTTCAATAGCCCATAAAACCGCTAAACATTCTTTTTCTCTGGTTGAGTAATGACGTTCCGCTTTCGTCAAAGAGCGACTGACGTTAACTAATTGTTCAGCATAGTGGTTTGATTAAACACACCAAGCCAAAATCTAGGATCGGTTTGTATAGTAAAGAACAGAATGATAGATAAACATTTTAAACAGTAAGAAGAATTGAAAATTATTTTAATTTTATTAATGAATAAAAGTTAGCCTAGTAGGATTTGAATACGAACTGTACTTCTCATACCAAGCACTATCGAATTATACAATCGATGTAAATTTTGTCTTTATGAAGTAAAACCTGATGTAAATTCTAAATATAATGAGATTATGATCAAATTATTATATAATGGAATGTGGAACCTGCAATATTGCAAGGACTCACATACCAAACAACTTGACTATTATAATATTATAAGTTATTTGAACATAATCCCAGGTAAATATGTAATTAAAATTATTAATTTTATCAATAATAATGTGAATCTGCGATATTGCAGGCTCACATTCCATTAATGTAGTAATTTGATTGTAATCTCATGGTATTTAGAATTTACACGTTACTCTAAAGCAAATTTAAATCGATTGGGGTTAAATCCGATGGCGCAAATTTAGTTAGGTACTTAAACTAAAAGTCGTGAGTTCAAATCCTACTGGAAATTTTAATTGTATTTACTTAATAATTAATTATTATTAATATTTACCTTTGAACTTATTCGTTCATAATAAAAACTTACAATAAGTTAAAGGAAACTTGACATTGATTTGACGAGACGAAAGGAGTGTTTTTATGAGTGAGAGCACTTAAAGGAGCAGTAAGCATAGCGAAATTTGAAACAAAACGTCGATATCAACTACACATTCCGAATGATCTACGATCTTCAGTTACGAAGGAAGGAACAGGTATAAGAGGATTGCAGCAACCGTATCCGGATCAACCAGCAAGCCATCTTTGTTGACCACATAACCGAGATATTTTAATTAGGGACGACAAAATTGACATTTATCGCGTCTTAAAGTTAACCCTGCATCACGTAAACGTTCAAAAATTCGCGTAAGCACTTTTGAATGTTTCTCGAAAGTAGATGGTACGATAACAATATCATCCAGGTAGGCGAAACAATATGGTCTGAGATCAGCACCAAGGACACGTAGCCTAGTCAATCCTAGTGAATTGAAATAAGCCTGGATGAGGTACAGTAAAATCAGTGAGTGGCTTAGAAGTTTCGGAGAGGTATTTACCAATAAGCAGATCAGATATCCAAACTGGATAAGAAACGAGCATCACGTAACCGATCCAATATGGAAGCGGTATAAGGTCAAGGGTAAGCATCCTTTTGTGTCACAGGGTTGACTTTGCGAAACTACTGGACTAGACCATAGACTATTTGAAGGTTCTACAACACCCATAGGCAACATATCTTCAAGCTCTTTATCTACGATAGCCTGTATAGTAGGAGCTAATGGATTGCTTAATAGGTTCTGCGTCGGTAATGATTTTGTGCTTTATTAGAGAGGTACAGCCGAGAGTATCTGAAGCCAAAGAAAAAGCCGTATTCAGAATATTTTGTAGTGAGTTTTGTTCAGGAGAACATAATTCAGAAAAAAGAGTTTAAATAGTCGGTATTTATTGCAGTATTGGAATAAGTCCAAAAGACCAATGACCTTGCCTGAAATCTGGAACGAATCACTCCAAAAATCTATGTCCAAAATAAGTGGTTGAGAAACTTCTGGTACTACTAACACATCAATGACTACAATTTTATCTTCCACCATGATCGGAAGAGGAACATTGTAACATACAAAAATTCATTTGCGCATAATTCTGTTAATTGCTATAAAATTATCTATTTTAACTTTTTCTCGATATGTACTAAATGTGCAATTCCTGCATTCAGTGTTGAAAAACACTGCAGTAGTTTACATGTCTTCAGTTGTGTAATTTAACTAAAGTCCTGTTTTGCCAAAAGTAAATAGGTATGACATCTGTCGGCGGGTAGCCAAACTCTGTACTATGCAATGGTTGTAAACACCAATACTTTAAGTTAGTTTACGAAATTCTCGTAAGAAGGCGTGGTTTAATGTATCAAATAACCAATAGGAAAATCGTTTATTGAACATACATTGAATAGATCACAAATTCGATTTTGATAACAAAAAATTTTCACTTCCTTGTCCGCCATGTTGGGGACGCTACGAAAATTTTGGGATTTCTTTTACATTTTCTAATATACGAAATTGTTTCGGATTCTGGTAAAAGATTTCAAAACAATAGAAATTCCTACCAAATTTTGTATTTCTATTGATCGCAAACTTTGCGGATTTTAAACAAAATTTAATAGTATCCAATAAGGGTAAGAATTACAGTTTTTCTCATTTGGTACTAATTTAAAATCTTCCTTCTTAGGGAACGGAACCCATACAATCTACAAGTATAAAACTTTAGATTCGAACCTAGCAGGCTCGTTTTTACATTTATCGCACGCCTTACAACGTAGTGGTAAGCTCGTAAACTTCTCTTATCTTCGTGCTCACCTACCCTTACTTTTTTTAGCGATTAGATTAGACTATCTATCGATTTGGAGAGTTAGAAGGAAAAATTATTCTTATTACGTACCTACCTTTTCCTTTTAGCAAAACATAAACCGAAAATAAAAGTAACAGGAAACCTTATTAATCGTCACATATTTTGAGACTGGCTTCTCGGATAGAACCATAAATTGGGTTACATGTAACTACATCTACTTCATGCGTGCTATTTAACTATTTGCGTGATAGTGGTGATATTTTCCATTTATGGAACTGGTGTAGAGTAACCAGCGTAATCTGTTGGAATTAACAGGTCAGATTAGTTCATGTTTTATTTCGTATACATCTATGACTTCCTCATTATACTATAACTCATCTGGAGTGATACGAAGGTACTAAAACAACAATTGATTAGTTATTGACTAGAAGTACACACTATAAATATACATACCTACGCTAACTAGTTGTAAATGCAAATCTCAACGGATTATTAATATTCAACACAGACACAAAATATTTTAGTGCTTCATATGACGTTACTGGCAACATTATTCTTGCGGGTTTCAATATTCATTTTGAATGCAAACCACATCGTTGATGTAGGTCGAGTTGGCTGCCATTTGCATATCTACTACTGTTCAGAGGCCGGCTCCTCACGTGATAAAGATATAAATGTTTAACACCGTTATGCAGCCGTTATTGTAGGACTGCTATCAACTTGTTATTTGCTACTTTTAATTTTGAATATAAATTGACTTTATGATAAAACTCACTACTTGCTACTTCTCATTGTAAATATACTTGGACTTTTGTATTCAATATAAGTTACTAGGGTCACGATTCAACTGCTATTTCATACTTTAAGATAAAACTCGCTATTTGCTATCTTAACGCACTGTAAATTGGTCTGACTATAGGTGTATCATTCCCGTATAAAGGTTACTTCACGATTCTTTTGATTTTGGGTGAAAATTTGAACTTTACCGATTAAAAATGTATTTGTTATAATTTTGGTGTACAACGGCTGCAAGTTTCTGTTTTGGTAAATGCAAATAATTTTCTTACGCGCTGTTAGCGTAATTTTGTTTAGCTTCTCTTTCAGGGGTAATTGAGTGGAAGAGTGAAAAGAGAAACATATTATAAATATTGTAAGTATGTTTATCTCTAGTTTAATTTTTTTGTTGTTAGTAAAGCGGTTATGAGCTGGATTAAATCCGCACTGAGTACTTGCGAAAGTTAATTAAATTAATATTTTTCTGTGGTGTGTACCCATATAGTATATCTATTATTTGGAAATATTTTGGGTTATAATTTTGGGAAACATAGTAACGGGTTAATGATTTTGTAATTATATTCATAATCTTTCTCAAGGCGTTGTTTATACTACGCAGATAGCGGAGTTATTTTTTTTGTGTTTTTTTGTTCACTGCTACTATTAAACCAAATTATTTTCTTCTTTTGATCGAAATATAATGATACGTTCGAGAGACTCATTATCTTACTCTTCCCGTTCTTTTTGAATGTTATCCTTTCCTTCCTGTACTTACCTGCACATACCTTACTATCCAGGGGTTGGGATAGTACTGCGTTCGACTTCCGGGGAAACAACCCCTGGCGCCTGTTAAATATACACTTCTGAGTTAGACGGTGTATTTCTAACAGCAGATAAGTGTAGGAATTACCGTCTGTTGTACTTGCTAACTTTTTGTTTCTTTGTCTACGTTCTAATATCTTACGTCATAGAGACGTCCAAGAATCTGACATTTGTCATCATTAGATACAGAACAAAATAAAGGATATTTGTCCCTCAAAAGTGAAATATGTAAACGTGGTAAAAAATTCCATCCATCAGCTCCAAGAGTGGTTTGTGAAGATCCACTATCTAGAAGACCTTTAAACATTTGGCCAAGAATTGAGGCATTAAGGGTAAGAACGTTCATCATTTCGAACACTAGACAACATAAAGTCAAGAAGAAAACGTTGGTCATTAAGATCCGAAAAAGGAGTATCCGAGATTGTAGGGAGAACAGAGTTTTCTACTCGGTAGAAGCGTCTAGTATTAGTTTCCCTGACTAGAATTACATCTAGGGCAGTTGAGTTTGGTAACCCCTGATCTACCGCAACCGTAACAATGCTATTCTGTGGTTTATTTTAGGAGATGTCCCCGTTTTTGACAATTACAGCAACGTAAGGTAGAAGGTGGAGGAGTAGATAAGGCGTGGACAGCGTAAGGAGCAGGTTTACGAATATTCGACGAAGTTGATACATCACTAGTAGAATCTACGTGTGCTAAGTTAGGTTCCAGTAATTTCGAAGGACGACGAGAAGGAGGAGGTATAGAAGTCTCGATAGAATATTTGTTATGTTCGAGCTTGTTGGCCAAACTGATAAGTTGTGTTAGTGAAGTGATTTCGGTTAAAGCTAAAGAAATTTGATAAAACAGAGAAATGTTCCGGTGGACGATCTCAAGTTGTCATTCCGAAGAGAGAGGTATTCGTTGAAATAAGCTCTGCATAGTTGCTACGTATATTCCGATAGATTCTGAAGGTTCCATAGTACCAGATTTTATTTTTATTCATCATAGTTAGTAGGAATAAATTGTGATTTTAAAAGAGCTAATATGTTTTCACAAGAGGTTAAGGATTCTTTATGCGCCTTATATAGTAGGTAATAATGCCTTACCAGTAAGAAGTTCTGGACATGCAGCGTATAGGTATGGGTTAGTAAGTCCCCTAGCAGAAGCAAGTTCTTCCACCCGTGTTAAGTATTCAAGAAGTGAGGAAGATTCCCCAGAAAATGTTAAGTTTCGCGACCGCGTAGTACTTGTGAGATGATACTGGCGTAGACGCATTAACGCCTGGAATAGGTAAAGCATCTAAGTCATCCGAATCAGAAGAAAGATCAGATTTGCTTTCCGTAGTACTAATTGGTGTAACCTTAGGACTAGATGACGGTACTTGTGAGAAATTAGCTGTGGTGAGACGTTTCCACCTTGTATATTTTACCTTTATCTTCTCTTATGAAAATATTACTCTGTTTAACCCATACAAACTAAAATTTTTTTATGAAAACAAACCTTTTCACTTCTGCTGAACGACATTTGATTTTGGTTTCAGGTCAGTTCAGTTTTTGAATTTCATCTTCGTGGTCGGAAGTTCGTAATCCAACACATTTCAGTTTTTCATTAAAATTATCCACTTCTTTAGATAGGGTAGAAGTACCAATTGTGGCCATTGTCCTATTTGTGGCCAGTTCTCAAATAAATTGTAAATATTAAGATTCCCGCCACATGTAGGCAATGAAAATGGTAGTCTTCTCCCACTTATATCCCTTCCGCATCATTAAATCACCTCTCAGTCTACCTGCCACTTCTTACATCAGCGTAAAGTGGACTGCCGTGTTAGTGCGTGAATGTTGGTGGCGATTCTTAACAGTTTTGTTAAGAGCAAAAGGTAAGTTGAATGCTTTCTATCACAAATGTATTTGTGGAGCGAACTTGGTATCAACTTTTTGTGTTATAAACGAGTAATTATTGCTGTTTTAAAAGCAATTTTAGCAGATATAGCATATAAATTTTATTTAACTAGGTGGCCATATAATGGAACACAAAATTGTTGTTGTACTAGATGTGGCCATCTAACTGGCCACAATTGGCGTACATGCAAATCATTTGTGGTCACTTCTTAGTATAATGTGTAGGTGCTGGCGTGTTTTAAAATTTCGTTTTCAGTAATCATGACTTCAAAAAACGCGATATTTGTTTAACTATACACCAGAAGCTGTGGAGAGAGCTCTCATCGCAATAAGAGAACAGGGAATGAAAGTTGCAACAGCTTGTAAAGAATTTAATATTCCTCGAACGTCTGTTAGAAATCGTTTGTCCAGAAAAACTTCCGATAATTGTAGAAAAGTCGGACCGCTATGTGTTCTTGGGGAAGTAAATGAGCAAAACCTAGCTCGCTGGATCTTAGAATTAGCAGAACGAGGTTTTCCGATTAATAGGGAGGTACTTTTTATTCGGTACAACGAATAATCACGGAATGCGACATAAAACCAACTTCGTAAATAACACCCGGGCCGAAAATGGTACGAGGCCTTTATTAAACGGCACCCTGAAATTAGTAAAAAAGCAGAGTTTGTAAACAAAGCCAGAGCTGCAGTCTCAGAAACTAGCATAAGGAGATGGTTCCAAGAAACAAAATTACTTCTAGGTGAAGATGTTTTAAATTATCCAAACAGAATCTTTAATATGGATGAGACGGCCATGTTTTTGTCTCCCAAAGGAGAACTTGTGCTTGGACCCAAGGAAAGGGAATTTATGATGTAGGTACATCAGATAAAGATAATGTGACAACCTTGGCTACAGTATCAGCTGAAGGTGACGTTGTAATTCCGTTGACAATCTTTAAATTTAAACGTTTACCTAAAGCATATCCCTCAGCAGCACCGCCCAACTGGGTTGTTGGTCATTCCGAAACAGGTTGGATGCAATGTAAACAATTCTTCGAATATTTTGCAAATATTTTTGTCCCCTTCTTAGAGTCAAGTAATGTGCCACGACCTATAATCGTGTTTGTAGATGGACATTCATCCCACCTTTCGCTTAAACTAAGTATCTTATGTAATTCTGGTTTGTCTCCTCCTAATACAACACACATCCTTCACCCTTTAGATGTGGCAGTTTTTTCCCATTAAAGCAAGCCTGGAAAAATTTACTCGCAAATGGCGTTTTGACCACGAGGAAAGTCCATTCAGAAAAAGACGTACCAATGGCCTTAGATGCAATCCTAAAAGGTGGCAACTTTAAACAGACTATACATTTTGGTTTTCGTCGTTGTGGCTTATATCCATTTAATGAAGATGCTCCAGATTACAGTAGATGTTTAAAATGTACTAACACTACAGTTTCACTAGAAACCACTAATACTACAGAAGGAACTCCAAATGAAAGTATAAGATGTATTGAAAACAAACTTGAGCCCTTAATTCGCGATCAATTTCATGCTACCTATTTACTGAAGATCCCATGGAATGGACAGGAAAAGTATTTAGCTTTGTTTGATGTATGGAAGAGTTTGAAAGATGCCAGTGACAATGATAATGATGTGGATTTAGAAGATGGTAATGACAAAAATAAAAATATGGATTTGGAAGATGGCAATGACAAAAATGAAGAGGTCGATTTGACAGATGGTACTAGTGACAATAATCAAATTGTGGATTTTGATGTTGACCTTCCAGATACGAGTTTAAATTTAGATAGCCATCAAGATCTGATCATTTTGATTTTCCTGAACTTCAGTGCAACAGAAACCGAACACCAGGTATTAATATACTGCAGAATATTGTATTAACACCAAGCAGATCTGATTTGTCAAGGAATTAATTTTTCAACGTTACCCACAATTTTGTCTGCCTGTAGAACTGAAAACGGAGATAAAACTCAGAACTATTTATTAATCATGCTGAAGGAATAGGCATGTAGATTTGATCAAAGGAGAGACAAAAGTGATACAGAACTAAAACTGTATGACGCAAAACAGGAAATTGAAAAACTAGATATTGATGTAAATCCATTTCCAGTAAAGAAAAAGAGTGATGAGGAAAAAAGTAGTGTTGATGAAGAAGTTGAAAGCGACGAAACAGAAAAAGACAGTGAAAAATTGGATGCAGATGAAAATCAATTCGCAGTAAAGAATATGCGAAATGATGAAAAAATTAGTAGCAGTGAAGAAGCTGAAAGCGAGAAAACGAAATCAGATGACAGCGTTCGATTGCTGAAAAGAAGAAGTGTAAGTCAAGTTTTGAGTGAAGTTATAACATGGTCTGACAAAAATGATACACCTACTCCCAAGAAGAATAAAAGACAGTTCGATCAGTTATTACGTCTGATAAATGGCTTGAGTTAATGACTGCACGAGAAGAAGAAAAATAAAACCAAAGACAAAAAACTGAAACAACAGAATAAACCAAAAGATGAAACTACCGAATGTGATGAAAAGACTAACAAGACTGAACATATTGCATGTAAAACACAAAATAGGAAAACACACATTGGATCTTATGTAATTGTAAGGTACGATAAGGAATTTTATCCTGCCAAAGTGGTCGCTAAGGATAAAGACCAGTACTACTGTTGTGTCATGCGTAGAAGTGGTAGGGATCACTGAAGATGGCCCAAAAGAAATGATTTACTTTGGTACAGATTAGATGACATTATTACAAAAATTGAAGAACCTGTCTCTGTCAACATGCGAGGGGCCTATGATGTTCCTGAAATGAAATCAATCAGTTCCTAAAACTCTACTTAGTACCTATTAAAGGTATTATTTTGTTTATATGTATGTTTAATATGTGTTTTTGTAAAAGTATTCCTTTTTTTACTATAAATAAACATTATTCTGATGAAAATTTTGTTTTATAGACGAATCACTGCTTCCTCCTGTTCTTTATTACATATCTGGCCAGAACAGGAGCAAGCAGTGGCCAGAATTAGTACAAGGTGGCCACAAACGGTGGTTTTGACATTTATTAAATTATTTTAAATTATCACACTTCAACTCGTTTTATCTCTCTTATTTTCATTTAATTCTTACTAAGAAATGTTTGCCGTTTCATAATCCACCGAGTAGATCAAAAAGATTCACAAGTTCAAGAATGGCAACAAGATAAAGTGAGGAAATGTCTTAAAGTAGCCACAACTGGTACTTTTACCCTAATTCTTCAATCGATAATTTCAAGAAATTAAGTTTGAGATCAACATTATTCTTATTTTTTTTTAGTATTAAGTAGGTATGCAAACTATACTGTATTCGCTAATTACAGGCTTGTCCATTTCCATCTTTTTAACATAAAACCAATTATTAACTTTTTTTATGAATCTCATCATATTTGTTACTCAATCACTGCTTTTATTACGAAACATACTCCACATTGTTATCACTCAGGCAAAGTCTACAGAATATTTGTTCGTGCTATGTTCTGACATTTTCAAATTTGTTGATTAAACAAAATAAATAAATAAAATTTATTACTTTTCATTAGTTATTATTCAATTATAACCTTACAACTTTCTCACTTGACAATCTATCGTACAATGCTAATGCATTACTTTTAAAAACGTGTACAACAATACAATCTATCATAAACACTTGAAACACAATACTTACTTGAATTTTGCGAACAGGAGAAATATGTATTGACAGGTGTCTTTAATTATGTGGAATAGTCACAGTATTTGAAATGTGAATTAATTGATGTCTATTTAAATAGTGCTTTACTTGGATAGAATAGGTGAATTAATTGATGATGTTTTAAATTACGCTTCACTTTTGTTGAATAGTCACATTGAGCACATTTGTAATTAGCATTTGAAGTGTGAACTAACTGATGATTACGTAAATTGACCTTTACTTTTGTTGAATAATCACATTGACCACAATTGTAAATGATGTTAGAGTGACTTAATGCATGTCTATTTAAATTGCGCTTTACATGTGTTGAATAGTTGCATTCAATACATTTATAATTAATACTTGAAGTGTGAATTACTTGATGATGATTTAAATTGCGCTTCACTTTTGTTGAATAGTCACACTGAGCACATTTGTAATTAGTATTTGAAGTATGAATAAATAGATGATTTTTTAAGCAGTCCTTTCGTTTTGTTGTAAAGTCACAGTGAGCACACTTGTAAATAGTAATTGAGGTGTGAATTACTTGATGATTTTTTAAGCAGCTTCTCCGTTTTGTTGAAAAGTCACATTGAGCACATTTGTAACTAGTGTTTGAAGTGTGAACTAGTTGATGTTGCTTAAAGTTGTTCTTTAATTTTGTTGAATAGTCACATTGACCACATTTGTAATTAGTATTTGAAGTGTGGATTTGTAGATGATACTTTAAATTGCGTACTACATTTGTTGAATAGTCACATTGATCACATTTGTAATTAGTATTTGATGTGTGAATTAGTTGATGCCTCTTGAAAGAGGACTTTAATTGTGTTGAATAGTAACATTGAGCACATTTGTAAATAGTATTTGAATTGTGAATTCGTTTATGATTTTTTAAACTGTCCTTCCGTTTTGTACAAAAGGCGCATTGAGCACATTTGTAATTAATGTTTGAAGTGTGATTTAACTGATGTTGCTTTAAATTGTACTTTAGTTTTGTTGAATAGTCACATTGGTCACATTTGTAATTAGTACTTGTAGTGTGGATTAGTTGATGATTTCTTAAATTGCGCATCACATGTGTTGAATAATCACATTGGTCACATGTGTAATTACTGTTTGAGACGTGAATTAGTTGATGCCTCTTTAAATACGACTTTAATTGTGTAGAAAAATCACATTGATCACATTTGTAATTAGTATTTGAAGAGTGAATTAATTGATGCATTTTAAAGCTACCATTCCATTTTGTTGAAAAATTGCATTGATCACATTTGTAATTACTGCCTGAATTGTGAACTAATTGATGACTTTTTAACTGCTCTTCCGTTTTGTTGAATAGTTGCATTGATTGCATTTGTAATTAATATTTACAGAGTGACTGAATTGATGATTTCTTAGATTACCCTTGTGTTTTGTTGAGTATGGACATTGGTTACATAAGTAATTACTATTTGAAAAGCTTATTGGTTGATGACCTTTTGGTTTGATCCTGGATTGTGTCAGATAATCACATTGGTCAGACATGTAATTAGTATGTGTGATAAAATGACACTTTAAATTGCTTTTCAATTTTGTAGAATAGTCACATTCGTTACATCTATATATATTGAGTGTAGTATGTTTAACATTTAAATCTATCTCAGTCGTATTAATCTGATTTGTACAGTCTGAATCGTGATCTTCTTTAATGTTAGTAATATTTTCAAATTCACATACGTTATTAGAACCGAAATGAATTTCTTGTTTTACATCATTGTTAATAACGACGTGTTGTTCAGTAAGGAATAAATTGATTTGTCCCTCATCTTTAGGTTCCAGTTTAATTATTTTGTTATTAACATTGGTACACATACTGAATGAACTTATAATAGCACCAAAATATTTCGTGTATTCAAATGAAATTTTTACAAATATGTTTTATATTGGAAGTATCACCAAACATACAGAGTGTACAATATCAAGTGTTTACACGTGATCAAAATATTTAAGTTGGTACCACTGATAGGTTGGTAAGAAGCTGTATTGTTCTAGCTACTCTAGAGCATGGTTCGAGTAAAACTACGATCAGTTTCAAATCTGTATGAAGATCATTAACTTATACATATTATAAAATACTATCTTAATTTAAATAATGACTATTTTGTATTTGATTAGACTGCATCCCTATCAAATACAACAAAATAAATAAAATATTATTTAATGATTGGATTAAATCATTACAAAATAATGAATCTTAAGTATTTAAATGTTATAATTTCATTATAATTAAATAAAATTTACAGTACATGTTTATGGAATGACAATGTCTTTTACAAATTTTGCTTAACTCCTTAGGTACACATTAGTTATCACACTTTGCTTTACAGCATATGTTCAAAATGACCGCCATTAAATTGTAAACATAAATTCACCCTACGTTACATATTCGCAAATATATTTTGTAACATTTCGACACCAAGAAAATACAAAAGTGAAAAACGAAGGTATAATATGACATAAACTAAAGCGACTAAAACCACACTAAAATCCAAAGCAGCCAACTGCAAAATACAACAATATTAACAACTAGGGATTTTTGTCATATCACTACAGTACACTTGAGATTGATCACGTTGTAGAACGTTCAAACACCGGTGTGAAGTTAGCCCCCCACTTTTGAAATTTTCCCTTTTTTCGATTGCAATCGTTTGTTGATCGTTTGTTTGCTGTTTTTTAATGTTTGTCGGTTTTGTATATTTATAATAATCACGATTATATTTTAGGCGTGAAGTTAGCCCCCAACTTTCGAAATCTTCCCTTTTTTCAAATGTAAACGTTTGTTGGTCGTTGTCGGTGTTTGTTGGCTATTTTTGAACGTTTGTTGGTTTTTCATGTTTATAATAATCATGATTATAATGTAGGCGTGAAGTTAGCCCTCCAACTTTCGAAATTTTCCTGTTTTCAATTGTAATCGTTTAATGACCGTTTGTCGGTGTTTGTTGTCTATTTTTGAACGTTTATCGGTTTTTCATATTTATAATAATCACGATTATAGGTGTGAAGTTAGCAACCAACTTTTGAAATTTCCCCTTTTTTCGATTGCAATCGTTTGTTGGTCGTTTGTCGGCGTTTGTTGGCTATTTTTTAATGTTTGTCGGTTTTGTCTATTTATAATAATCACGAGGAAAAATTAGGGGTGAATTTAGCCCCCAACTTTCGAAATATGTTTATATTGGAAGTATTGCCAAAAATAAAACTTTCAAACATGGCAATTACGGTTCTGGTAGTTTATCTAAAGGCAGCTCTACAGGTGAAAACCTTTATTGCTATCAAAATAAATTGAAGCGCGCCTGTGTAAACAAGAAGGTATTGCGGTCGAAAAAAAATCGAAAAAAATAAGGCGTTATTTCGATGTTTTACGACTCCCTGAACCCGAAAAATATTTTTCAAAATGTCTGTGTGTGTGCGTGCGTGCGTGCGTGAGTGAGTGCGTGCGTGCGTGCGCGCGTGTGTGCGCCAGCCGAAGATATACTGTCGATTTTGTTGAAATTTGGAATGAAGGCAATTATGTCGACAAAACAAGGTTTTAAACGCAATACGTATATAGGGGGTTATTTTGGGGGCAAGTTCTCAAATTTTAACATCGAAGATTGAAATTTAGATCATCAATACCATGCATGAAATGCAATTTTTAAACTTTCAAAATTGAATATGGCCGCAGTTACGGTCACATATACATTTTTTTGTAGAAATACATACATTTCCGATACCGTTCAAGATATAAAAAAATTGGAAACAGATATGCGTAGTTAGATCTAGGTTCTTTAAAGATACTTCTTTACGTAATAAATTATAGTATAAATATGCTTACATTTAAGGGGTCAAACTTAAGAAATTATTCGAAATTGATTTATTCCAAATTCTCTCCAAGTATTTGTTATAGTTTTTTAAATTTTCTAGGCAATCTCCCACTATTTTTTCTAGGCAACCAGCAACTAACCTGCTTCTTCTAAAGCTAGTAGTATATAGTATATGAATTTTCAAATATTTAATATTGATAATGTTATAACTTTCTAAACTAATTTGGTTACAAATTTGGAATTTCAGAAATAATCTTTCGTCATTTGCGCTAATGAAATGATATTATCCTGATGAAAACACTACTTCCGGTTTTTGGGGAAATTGAAAACATTCCTCGTATTGTTGGTATCACATACTCATATACTTACTTTATTTGTAAGGGAGCGAGATTTGCTTTAAAATGATATGAAACAGTCCATAGTTACCTTGAAAGATGAGCGAGATATCTATTTTTAACTTCAAACCTACATATACATGTGTAGGTATAGAAGGTTATGCAATCGACTTTTTTTTCACTATCGCTAAATCGACTTATTAGCTCATTTTACAACTTTTAGCCAAGTTCCGTCAAGGTCGACCATGATGTGTGGATGTCTCGCAGAGGGGAGGTTTGTTAGGTTTTTATTAAATATTTCTAAAACATCTAACAGACATAAAAATACTCCATATATTTTTAGTATTTTGCAAGAAAGTCCTGCAATGCATTAGCATTCGCCTAGTTTAGTTTAGAACAACTCTGTGACGCAGAAAAGTGTTAAAGGCCATTTTACATTTGGCAATTTTCTTGATCGCAATATATATATATATATATATATATATATATATATATATATATACATCGTGAAATCATGAAAACTTTTACTTTTAATATAAAAATGTTCTTTGTGAAATAAATTGCCAATTATAATAATTGGATGGTATATGAAACAGACCTTAGTTAAACCTGCACAATAATCACGTATGCGTAGCGTCCTAAATGAATTAAAATGCAGCCTGTCAAAAATGTCAATAAAAGATCTTAAATATGTGAGTTCAATTATGTTTTGTTTAAAATTAAAATTAAAAAGTTGATAATAACACTGGTTCATTTACCTTACAGATATTTATACCATGTTGTCGCACAAACATTTACACATATAATCAATAAACACATAAATACAGGAAATCAAACGAATAATCAAAACGATTTAATGGGTTATGATAATAAAATTTCACTCACATGTGTATCTGCATATTCCCAAAAGATGTTTTTATTTGGCTGGTTTCATATTAATATCGTGGGTAGACTTATTTCCATGTGTATCCGATGATACTGCTCTGTTGTTCATAGTGGTGCTGCATAGATTTCCATACTTCATCCAAGTACACTTTGTTGATGAACCACTTTTCTTGGTGGTAATTGTGATGTTACGTAAAATTGCTTATATAGTTTCAATTAAGCACTGTGTTTTAAATGGTATATTATTTACATGTTGTTTTAGATGCTTACAAAATGTTTCGATTTTAAAATTATATTTTATGTTCATATAAATTTTAATTAATTTCACTTTTGTTTTAGATCCCGTTATGAAATTTAATTTGTTAATAACTATGAGTCGCTTCAAAAAAAAAAATAAACATCAAATTCAGAGAACTGAATAATTTTATTAACATAAAAAAAAACAAAAAACACATCAACCGAAACATGAACACGTAATCGAATTGAAACAAATTTATAATAATCGACAATTATATCGGTAACCTAACTTTAAAATTTAATCGTAGGTTAAAATCAATTGTTACTGAGGTCTCGACTTTTCACTGACCGCGTTTCAAAAATCCGATAATATTAACGTAACTTAAAACTTACATGTTAACACCAACACTATTAACACTTTTATTTGTTAGTCATAAAAATTAAGAATTGTAAGAGAGCGAGAAATCAGGAGCAATTCCTTTTATACTTTTCTGTTAGCTACCAAAATTTCAACTTTTTCTGTACCATACACACAAAGTATCCAAGCCTCTGATTGGTCTAAACAAAATTGTTAACTTAACCAAAATACAAATTATGCTATAACTTTCTTAAAATAAGTCAGATTTACTTTTTGAAAACAGATTCGGAATCAGGACAAAATTCCGAATAAAACGTTATCTCACAATCCCTAGTTTGTTTCGATACTGTACAATTTGACAATTTATAATCTAATTTTACTTATATCTAAAAAATTATATTTTACACCTAAACTAATTAGATATTCGTAATCTATGCGAAAAACTGTATCAGAACACATTTATTTCAAATCATATAACTTAATTTTAACAGAAATTCCTTTAGAAATTTAGGTAGTTAACCCCATTTTTCTAATTTTATGTTCGTATATCTTGTACATTGTAAATTTCTTTATGAAAACGATGGAAACCTTCTGTTAATTACTCTTATAATTTATTTTATGCTTAAATTATCCTACAAAAACTATAAATTTGCAAAATCGTTAAAATTAATACTTAACTTAATTTATTACAAATGTACTCATAACTTGCGTTTACAACGTCCAAATTAGTTGAAATGTTATTTTATGATGTTGCTATAAAACGCAACGTAAAACAAACAACTGTAATGCATATGTATTAATCAATCAACGTATTAAGACATTTGATTTTCTGTTTAAACCTTGTACATATAATTTTAACAGTTGGCCTTCAATATTTACTTTCTCAAGGTGAAAATCATTTTAAAGCATGATAATTTAATTACTCATTTATATGTATAATGTTGAAGGTGACTTTTTCTCAAGGTAAAAATCGTATATAGGTAAAGGCCACAGCCCTCAAATGGAAATTAAAAGATACATAATAATTGTAATAACAATTGTGCAACATCTTTTATAATAAATAAATGCGTTACGAAAAATAACCCACGTTGTAAAAAACAAAAACATTTGTCCTCGGCTGAATTATATTTAAAACTTCATATTGGATAGACATAAACATTTTACTTTAAAAAATACCATGGCCATCTGCTTCCATCAATAATAGGATTTAATCATTTTCATTCATATTTAATTTTTAGTCTCACGTTACCTATAATAATTTTAATAACAATTATGCAACTTCTTTATAGTAAACCGAATAAGCAAAAATCATATTGTAAAACAGAAACAGTTATCTATGCCTGAATGACGTTTAAACCAAGATAGACATAAATAAATTAAATACATGTTAGCTAAAAAATCCAGAGCCACCATCGCTTCTATAAGATAATGCAGTTTAGCTATTTTCATTCATGTTTAATTATCTTTAACCTTACTACACATTATATTAACAGATATAAAACAAATACATGTCAACTTAAAACTCCAGGCCGCCCGCTTCTATAAAAATATCAATAACCTTCATACATGTTAACTAAAAAAATCCAAAATCGAGCGCTTGTATAAAATATCAATAACCTTGATACGTGTTAACTTAATTAAAAAAATTCCAAGGGCTACCGCTTCTATAAAATATCAATAATACAAAGGCATCTCAACATACCATCCATTACAATGCATGAATCATCAGTTTTTTATGTTGAAAATTTTAGCTAACGTTTAAATTTCAGCCTTAAAGATCAGATGGCATAATCGTTTAAGGTCTAGGTTTTTATATCATTGAGATATTTTGATTAAAATCAAAACTGCCCCTAATAAATATTAATAATAATAAATACAGGTTAAATAACACATTTTTGTTATGAAAAAAACACTTGTCATCATCTTTACATATCTTATCTGTTAATTCTTTTTCCCCTTTATTAAAATACAATTTTTTATGACAGGGGCGAAGTCCTGGAACAAGTTCCCGTCTTACAAGACTAGGGTCCTTTATTAGAATACAATTTTCAGCTCAAGGCCAACTCCGGGGTCCAATCCCTACACTAACCCCAAAACCAAACCCGAGGTCGATCTCAAGGTCAAAAATACGATCCCCAGGTGGGCATATAAAAAAAGGTAAAAGTTAAAATGTCCCTAGGGGCGGAGCTTGTGACGTAAAAAAGTGAAAGTTAAAGTGTCCGGGTTCTACTAACGACAAAAAAGAATAAAAAAATCTTGCAATTCGAACCTAAAAATATTACCAATTAATGAAAGATATCCAGGATCTGTTCATGACTCCGCTATTTGGACATCCTGCTCAATTAGGAGAAAATTAATAGGAATGAATGAAGATGGTAATACTGTGATAATAAATATAAAAGTTGGGTGTAGAGGGTTGTTGTTAATAATTTCACTCCTAATATTACTTATACTTCTAATAATAAATATAAGATTTCGTGCCCTCAGCTCAATCGACGATTAAACGGGCCATGTTTTTAAAATTTGATTTGCTTTAATTAGAAAATGTGCTTTACAAAAAAAGGTGTAACTTCAACCTGTAAATAAATGTTAAAATACCTCGGACGCCAACTTATTTTATGGAAAACAAGTAAACCGTAAATGTAAAATTGGAAACAATAACAAGGTTTATTATAAAAATCTTTAACTCAAGTTATAAAGTAGAAAATCTAAATACTAATGTTAGTAAATCTGAATTAACTTAAAAATACCTTATAAACTAATGATTAGGAATGAAATACCTGTAGTACTTTTAAGTTATGGTTGTCACTGGTATACTGTTACTGATAACAAAAATTCTGACGCATACACGCCTTCAAATTTGGTTGTGCAATTAATCTTGAAGTGGAAATATAACAGGGTTTTGATATTCGTTGATTCCAAATAAGTAAATTCCTTTACAAAACAGTCAAACTTGTTTGATTTAAACGGGTTATTGTACCATTTATTTATAGTTTTTCTGCATAGCAACAAACTTCCACTGAGTCATCCTCGTTAAATTGAAACGTAATAGTACAATGAAATTACGTAAAAGGAAAATTTAACGTTATACAATAGAAAAATAAAAGTGCCTAAAAAGGGGAAATATATCAGACAATGTAAAATTGGTTTAATTAGCTCTTACCGTAAAAATATACGACACTTTTGATAAAAATATTCAAGAGAAAATATGGATGCTTTTTACTTTCATTACCGTACAGCAACGACTACCAAAAAGGTGTCTGCGCATGAACTCAATGTGCAAAACGAAATGCGCGTACCAGCTCCACGCATCTAAACGCATGCTTTTCACCCACTAAGGTATGCAATTCACATGACACAAAAATGAACGAAGTTGCCTAAATTATTGCAAATTTCAACACAACTTAAAAGGTTTGTTACATCCCCCCCCCTAAAATTTAGACTCGGAGATCACCAAAGCGGAGATTCCAAACACTAAGCTAATAAATTATTTTATCAAAATCTGATGAAATAGAAAAAAATGTTAAGCTAATTAAAATTCAAGCAAAAATGTAAATAGTAATACCTAAAATCTAAATAAAAGATTAAATAGAGCAAAATCCTATTCTAAGTGTACGAAGAAGTACGGAAAATGCGATGATGTTGGTCAGAAGAGACCCCTCGCAACACTATAAAAAGCTAATGACGCGCTATCACCCGCACACGCCACTAGTCGAGACTAAAGAACCCGAAACCTTAAATAAAGTTGTGCAAAACTTTAAACTGGCGGGGTCTGTGAACCAAACCACCATCAGAGAAACAAAATGCAAAAAATTGGTAACAAAAATTGAAGTTAACGTAAAGAGAACAGAAACCAACCATGGCCTGAAGGATCAGAGGGCGGGGAACCCGGGAACAGTTTTCCTGTGCAACGATAAAAATCACGGCAAAATGCCACTCCACGCAAGAGTCAAACTTCTTCCACAAAACCTAAAATCGCGTGAATTGAGGCCAAGAGAGGTCGTTTCCATTACCTTTCCCCGGTGGTGTCAAACCAAGTCTCCTAGGTACATCAATACAAAACACCCACAGTCACGTTCAGTTGAATAAGTCAAAATCCGTAAATTAAAGTCTTCGCCAGGTCACGGTGTATAAATGAATTGGATTGTGCACTCTTCCGAACACATTCATAACCCCACCCAATAATACCCAAGTGTCATAATCAGGAAGTCATAGTTAGGATGTCAACTAGTAACGAGGTTGACACGATGTGAACCAAAGAACACAAAACACCGTCAAGTCTAGAACACCAGATAAATCAGGAATCATCAAAAGCTAGAATTTCAAAACAATTTTCGCTAACCCAAATAAATTAGTTCGAATCAAAACAGATAAGTATATAAGCATTTCTAGTATTCTTACCAACGGTTAAGAGTTTGGAAGTTTCACGTTCACGTTGTAGCAAAAATAAAATAAGTGGTTTGCAAGGCCATATAAAATATAAATAAAATAAGGTGCGAAATAAGCACAAAATAAATTCAAACTACTTTTGAAAAATAATCAAAGTAATAAAAATGTAAGTAAGAAAACTAGAATGTAATAATCCTAAAAATATGTTTGAATAAAAATAACTTTGATTTAATGTGGTTTTAAATCTCTCACATGAAAAACACCTAAAGGTTTATCATTAAGAGTGGCCAATCGGTACGTGGTTGCACCTAACACTTCAGTAAATTTAGGAGCTAAATCCAGTACTCGGAACAGTTCGACCAAACGCCAAAAAGGAAGGTAAAAATTTAGTGGATTCATGAACTGCGTTACGAATAGCATGGGCAATTTTGTGAATTTCAGCATCCCATTCCTTGTGATTATCTTTAATGTAAGGTCTTATTGCAGTACCTACTACTTTATTAACTTTCTCAACAAAATTCACTTGGGGATGGTCACTCGCATTAAACCAAATAGATTGAACTTTGTAAGAATCTAATAAATATTTAAATAATGCACTCTTAAATTGAAGGCCGTTGTTCACCATATACATTTTTGGTACACCGAAAACTAGAAACACATAATTTTCAATATATTGGCAAATGCCTTTAGCAGTAGCACTGCGCATTGGGTGAATCAGAGTAAATTTGGTAAACCAGTCGTAAACAACTAATAAAACAGTATTACCATTTTTCGATCTGGGAAAGAACCTACTAAATCGATTGAAATGCATTGAAAAGGAAAAGAAACATTTTTCTCTTTACCCATAAAATCATAATAATTAAATTGTGAAGATTTATTTTGATTACAAGCATTGCGATTTCTAATCAGAAGGAGGAATGTCTAATTGAGAAAATAAATTAATCATTTCAGATATAAAGAAGGTTGAAATTTCATCAAAAGTCTGTTTCCTGTCCTTAATTTCATTTTACAAAACTTCATCATGTCCTTCGGGTAAAAAGTCGCTTTTCAATTTAATAATAAGTTCATCCCACGAATCAATTTGAAATCTAATGAGACGAAACCACGTCAAACCCCTTACTGAAAATAGATCCATTCCGTATAATAACGTATCTGACTTTGAAATATTACGAGCAAGCATTAATTCTTCACACCTTTGAATAAATCAGAAAACTTCTTTTTAGCTACCATTAAACTTTAGATTTAATTTATAAACAGGAACAGAACTTCTAGAAATATTTAAATTCTTAATTAAATTTGGAATATCTTCAGTTGGGTTGTTTACTGAAGTACTAATTAAAATGTTGGAATGATCAAGATATTGTGAGTCGTTACCCAAACCTAAATTCTCGTTAATCGATTCAATTAATTCAATATTGTCATTCCATAGTGAAAGTAATTGATCATGTAAAGGCGTATGTTCGTTATTAAACACTGTATAATTTAAACGTTTCAAGATGTGTAAAAGACGAGTATGAAGTTTGAGATATTCACTTTTTGTTGAATTGACTTTGTATAAATTTATTAATGATTGAATGTGACTAAGTCGTCTGTCTTTTAAACAAATCAATTCTTCAGTTTGGTTAATTTCAATTTTTGCATAAGAATCCCTTAACTTTGGATCAATTCTCTCTAAATTCAATTTAAGTCGTAACAGTTCGCGTTTCGCATCAACTGACAACTTTTCAACTTTCAATTCTATCAACAATTCATTGCTTCTTAAAGCCTCCACTATATAAATCGACATGATTAATAAAATGATATACGAATATACACAAAACACAATAAGGTTACAATAATCATAAAAATAAAATATTACAGTACCTATATATGGTAATTATTAATATTCGGAATACGTAAACAAAAATATCTAACACATATACAAAATTGGCATAAACAAAAATAATTGTAAATTTAATTTCCTAACTATTGAGAAGCATCTAATTCAATAAATTGCAAATCAAGTCACACGATCAAGCGCCAGTCTGATAATAAACATAAAAGTTGGGTGTAGAGGGTTGCTGTTAATAATTTCACCCCTAATATTACTTATACTTCTAATAATAAATAGAAGATTTTGTGCCTTCAGCTCAGTCGGCGACTAAACCGGCATGTTTTTAAAATTTGATTTGCTTTAATTATAAAATGTTTATATGGTTAGATATGTTCGCTTTACAAAAAAAGATGTAACTTCAATCTGTAAATAAATGTTAAAATACCTCGGACGCCAACTTGTTTTATGGAAAACAACTAAACCGCAAATGTAATACATACAAAATTGGAAACAATAATAAGCCTTATTATAAAAATCTTTAACTCAAGTTATAAGGTAGAAAATCTAAATACTAGTGTTAGTAAATCTGAATTAACTTAAAAATACCTTATAAATTAATGCTTAGAAATTAAATACATGTAGTACTTTTAAATTTTGGTTGTCACTGGTATACTGTAACTGATAACAAAATTGCTGACGCATGCACGCTTTCAATTTGGTTGTGCTATTAATCTTGAAATGGAAATATAACACGGTTCCGATATTCGTTAGTCCCAAATAAGTAAATTCCTTTACAAAACAGCCAAACTCGGTTGATTTAAACGGGTTAATGTACCATTCATTTATAACTTTTCTGCATAGAAACAAACTTATACTGATTCATCCTCGTTAAATTGAAATGTAATAGTACAATTAAATTACGTAAAAGAAAATTTAACGTTATAAAATAGAAAAATAAAAGTCCCTAAAAAACGGTAAATATATCAAACAATGAAAAATAGGTTTAATTAGCTCTTACCGTAAAAATATACGACACTTTTCATAAAAAGTATTCAAGAGCAAATATGGATGCTTTTTCCTTTCATTATCATACAACAACAACTCCCAAAAAGGTGTCTGCGCACGAACTCAATGTGCAAAACGAAATGCGCGTACCAGCTCCACTTTAAAATATCTTAACGCATGCTTTTCAACCACTAAGGTATGCAATTCACATGGCACAAAAATGAACGAAGTAGCCTAAATTATTTCAAATTTCAACACAACTTAAAAGGTTTGTTACAATACAAATTCCTGGTTAATTGGTAAGTAGGAGTAATTTAGTTACAAATTATTGATTGAACTGTTTATAAGGGATTCTGGTTATCCATTAGAACCTTGGTTATTAATCCCATTTGTAAACCAAAATTTGACAGACGCTTAAAATAATTTCAATATCACACATCGAAGTGTGCATAATGTCATTGAAAGACTGATTGGTCTATTTAAAGGAAGATTTTGATGTCTTATTCGTCACCGAGCACTTCACTACAGTCGACAAACTGTAGCTAAAATTGTATATAGTTGTGCAGTTTTGCACAATTTATGTGTAACACGAGGCGATATTGATATGTTTTGGTGATTCCTGAAAATAATGAAATTATTATCTGGTCTAATAAATTGACAACAGCATACTTTTACGAATTTTCCCATAGCTGTTATGTTTTACTTTGGGTGGTATTTGAAAAACAATTAATGTTTTGTGTTTGTAATCCAAGTTCTGGTATGTTCATTCCTAACAATTTTTTCTCTAAATCGGTGAGAAAATCATTAATAGGACAATCTCCTCTTGTTTTCAGTCTGTGATTATATATGTTTCTTGCTTTTGTTTTAATTTTAGCAGTCCATTTGTTACGTGTTTAATTGGAAAACGTTTCTTTTTGATAACGTTCGTCATTTTGTCAAATTTACTTACTAAAAACAGCAATTTATTCTTAGGTTGAATGCTTCCAATTCACTATTTCGCAAATTTTTACGCATCTCTAATTGCATTTAACTTAACGTTTGTAACTTTCGTACACATCTCTTATTTAGTTAAAATAAGTCAAATTTAATACCTTCAGCGACATCTCTAAGATTTCGGATCATATAATATAAAGCAGTTAAAAGGAACCTGGGATCTATTAGGGTCAAATAATACTTATACATATAATAAATACATATTTTCTACACATTTTAACTTTTGGCAACAATGATTAAATACAAATTTTCTCAAGTTTGTTAAATTGATTTTTAAGGTGTTGGCCAATTTTTCTTTCTTCCTTTTAAGAATGCCCTTGATGGTGGATGTTGAGTTTCTAGAAAATTTTTCGTTTCTGATTCTACTGGCTCGTTTGTCACCCGTAAGAGGTATGAACGAATCAAACATCGTACTTATATTTACATTCTTTTAGCATCTCCGTACTACCTACGTTTCTAACGGCATTCCTTCTTAAATTTTCTTCTCACACTTTACTGTTACGTTACATCCAAAGTACATGATTATCGCTGGAAGGAATAAAAGCCTTGCTGACATCCATGACCATATACGTGAAGTCTGCTAGATCATTGAAATAGTGTCCGAAATTTGCAAGATCAAATAAGTAGTAGTTAGGTTGTTTTTTTCTTTATCACCTGGTTATACGATTGTTTCCAAATTTCAAATACACCTAGGAGGTTCTTAATGAAACAACGAAAATAAATGGACTGATAATATTAATTTTGTAATCAATTAATTGATTAATTAAATTTATATATTTAAGGTACTTCCAGCAGTTCACTTTCACAAAATTCTAACACTAATTCAGTTTTGAATATTTATGCACTCAACCACAAGTAAAACTTCAATTGAATCATTAAAAGTGACTTGATAGACCGTATCCAAACAGATTTAGCTTCCATTTTGACCTAATTAATTCTAGCTTCTGTAGCTACATTCACCTAATGATTTAACTCCTGTTTTGATTGCAATATACCGGGTGTAACGATTATTTGTATTACGTGAACTACTGCAAACGTTAAACATTTAATTTCATATGAATTTGTAATTTTGTCTCGTAATCTTTATGTGTTATGTACATTAGCTTTTCCTGTGGATAAGGTTGTTCGGGACAGTTTATTTTCTATAACTTTCTTCATTACTTTGTTTGTTACGGTAGTTATTTACTGTGGACCGAACAAGCTTTCCAATTTACTGTATACTGTGTGAAGCATAAGGCTGTTCATTAATTTTTTTTTTATTTTACTAAACATTATGATTATGTGTTAAATTAGCCAATTTCGAATACGGACAGTAAGATCTTACAGCGGTCGGAAGGGGGCATATAATAAATTTACTTTTTTTTTAAATTGTAATTGCCGTGGGCACAAGCTGAGGCTCACTGCTTACCATCGTGGGCTTTGGCGGAATGTTAATTTATTTATTTTTCTTTTGTCAGGGTATCGACACACACACACACACACACATACACACAAAAATAAAAAATACTAAATCAAATAAGTCGATTTAGCGATAGTCGAAAAAATGTCGATTGCACGTATGTGTATGTAAAAAGAAGTTAAGCAATGGTTGATAAAAAATAGCAGTTTCTATGAGTTTTGTAATTTCTTAAAAAAGATATATAATTTTTTTATACTTTTTATTTAAAAACATGGAAGTTGAACACAATACTAAAACATTACAAATTATCTTACAGCATTTGCTGTACCTACTGGAATAAAAAAGTTACACTTGAAACTATAATAATTGAACATTAGGTAAAGTTGAAGTATGCATACAACAGTGTTTTTTTAAAGTAAGACTTCCATTTTGTAAAATAGTCACATTAAACACATCTGTAATTAATATTTGAAGAGTGAACTGAGACATGATTACTTAATTTGCTTTTCCATTTTGTTGAATAGATACAATGGGCACATTTGTAATTAATATGTGAAGTATGATTTAATTGATGACTTTTTAAGTTGTAGTTACGTTTTGTTGAAAACACATTCGTAATTAGTATTTGAAGTATGAATTAATTGATGAGTTTTTAAACTGGTCTTCCATTTCGTTGAAAAGTTGCATTGAGCGCATTTGTAATTAGTATTTGAAGCGTGAATTGATTGATGATTGTTTAAACTGCTCTTCCATTTCGTCGAAAAGTCGCATTGAGTGCATTTGTAATTGGTATTTGAAGTGTGACTTAACTGATGAACTCTTAAATAGCACTTCAAATTTGTTGAATACTCACATTGATCACAATGGTAATTAATAGTATTTGAAGTGTGAATTAATTGATGCCTTTTTAGGTATTTCTTCACTTTAGTCGAATAGTCACACTGATCACATTCGAAAATATATGAAGTGTGAATTAACTGATGTTGCCTTAAATTGTACTTTAGTTTTGTTGAATAGTCAGATTGGTCACATTTGTAATTAGTACTTGAAGTGTGGATTAGTTGATGATTTCTTAAATTGCGCAACACATTTGTTGAATAATCACATTGGTAACATGTGTAAATATTGTTTGAGATGTGAATTAGTTGATGCTTCTTTAAATAAGGCTTTAATTGTGTAGAAAAATCACATTGATCACATTTGTAAATAATATTTGAAGTGTGAATTAATTGATGCCTTTTAAAGCTGCCATTCCACTTTGTTGAAAAATTGCATTGATCACATTTGTAATTACTGTTTGAATTGTGAATTAATTTATGACTTTTTAGACTGCCCTTCCATTTTGTTGAATAGTTGCATTGATTGCATTTGTAATTAGTATTTGTAGAGTGACTTAATTGATGTGTGATAAAATGACGCTTTAAATTACTTATCAATTTTGTAGAATAGTAACATTCGTAACATCTATATATTTTGGGTGTAGTATGTTCAACATTTGAATCAACCTCAGTCGTATTAATCTGATTTGTACAGTCTAAATCGTGGTCTTCTTTAATGTTAGTAATATTTCCAAATTCACATACATTAGAACCGAAACGAATTTCTTGTTGTACATCATTGTTAATAAGGACGTGTTGTTCAGTAAGGAATAAATTGATTTGTCCTTCATCTTTAGGTTCCAATTTAATTATTTTGTTATCAACATCGGTACACATACTGTAATAGCACCAAAAATATTTCGTGTACTCAAATGAAATTTTGCAAATATGTTTTATATTGGAAGTATTGCCAAACAGAGACGTTCAAACACCGGTGTGAAGTTAGCCCCCCAACTTTAGTAATTTTCCTTTTTTTCGATTGCAATCGTTTGTTGGTCGTTTGTCGGCGTTTGTTGGCTATTTTTTAATGTTTGTGGGTTTTGTATATTTATAATAATCACGATTATAATTTAGGCGTGAATTTAGCCCCCAATTTTCGAAATTTTCCCTTTTTTCAATTGTAACCGTTTGTTAGCTGTTGTCGGTGTTTGTTGGCTATTTTTGAACGTTTGTTGGTTTTTCACGTTTATAATAATTATGATTATAATTTAGGCGTGAAGTTAGCCCTCCAACTTTCGAAATTTTCCCCTTTTTCAATTGTAATCGTTTAATGACCGTTTGTTGGTGTTTGTTGGCTATTTTTGAACGTTTTTCGGTTTTGCATATTTAGGGGCCTATTCTATAAGGCTTAACGATGTCGTTACGCAACCATTATCGTTCGCGAGCGACTTTCGCTATTCTGTATGCTAATTTGGATCGTTTACTAACGACAATATGGCGGTAAATTTGTAGTTATTCTATGACAAGGTCTGACCTATGTTTTCTGAGGTCGGATGTTTACATATAAAAGTGTATTTGTTCACTAGACCTAATGAATGCAGAAATCGCAAATATGTTGGTAGAAGAACTTGAAAGAAGGTGAAAGTGAAAGTAATGCATTGTTGTTCTGCAAGGTAGCTCAAAATTGTAGGAGGCAATTAAACGTTTATCGACTGTCAGGGTATTTTGAACACCCTGTATACGTATTGCGTAATTTTGTTTGTAGTTTTATTCACTTAGTTAGATTCCGTATATATATTAAATTTGTGTTTAACGTGTGTAGCGACCTTTAGGAAAGGTGTGTGTATGGCGAGCTTTAGTTTTTTTTGGTTTGTAAACTATTATTCCGTAATTTAGGTTGTTTTTCCTTATTATAGTAGTTTAACGTTTATTTGTAAATAGTTGTATATAAGTTTAATTAACGTTTATTTCGTTTGATTTCCTTAAAAAAATTAAGTAGTGGAGAGTGGGGAGGATTGGGACACAGGGGGAATTGGACACCCTCTACATTTCATATTTCGCGCGTGATTTTTTGTCTCTCCTTTTGGTGGTTGGTAGACGTGCTTGATTCACAAATACCATTTGAAAATAAAGTGTTTATGATCGTTAGTTTTTGTGCGACCGACAATCGATGATTTTTAATTGATAAAGTAAGTATTTGCTCTTAGTTATGAATAAATTTTCACTGTAATGAATCACATTTAATAAATTATATGTTTCCTGCCAGATAATGCATGGATAACTTCAACTTTTTGTACGTATTAATTTTGGGTAACAGTTAACCTATAAATTTTGTTTGTTGTTTTAAAATGTTTGTGCCTCTAGGAGGAATGGGTCAATGATCAGCAGGAGGAATGGGACTGTCCCAAACCTGCTGCGTTATCAATTTGCTTTGGCGATTTGATCATTAGGTTTTAATTATTATTTTTTAATTCCTATTTACTTTCATAGTTATAAAAGAAGTATGCCACGACGCTGGACAAGGAAGACGGATAGGTGAGGCCAACAGAAGAGGAGTTAAGAAATGCAGTAGCAGAAGTACTTAAAGGAGGCTGCACTCATGAAGTAGCCAGACATTTTAATATGTCTAAATCAGCTCTCCCGTCATGTGATACATGCAAAACGGTTAGAACCTGGTCAGGAATATACGTTTAAACCGAATACAACTGTGAGGCAAGTATTCTCCAAATACCAAGAAGAGCAATTAGCAGAATATTTAAAAGTATCGACAAAAATGCACTTATGGATTGACGACACTTGCAACTCGTAAACTAGCATACGAATTTGCTGTTGCTTCATCATGTAATGTTTTGGAAAGCTGGAGAAAATATGAGGCAGCAGGGAAAGAATGGCTTCATGGGTTCATGTTAAGAAACCCTGACCTTTCAATCAGAACACCTGAAGCCACCAGCTTGAGCCGGTCTACCAGCTTTAACAAATTTAACGTTGGCCAATTCTACGCTAATGTTTCAGAAGTCTATGCTAGACATAACTTCTCGGCTGCAAAAGTATGGAACTGTGATGAAACTAATATGCCCACAGTACATACTCCTACTAAAATAATTGCGCAGAAAGGGTTAAAACAAGTCGGCCAAATAACAAGTGCTGAACGAGGACAACTTGTCACTATGCTTTGTTTTATCAATGCAGCTGGGAATATAGTTCCTCCGGCATATGTATTTCCCCGTACGTTTTTAAAGAGCATATGCTGACTAACGGACCTCCAGGGAGCCTCGGATTAGCGCATACCAGTGGTTGGATGACCAAAGAAAATTTTTTAAAGGTTTTTACACATTTCGTTTCTCATGTGAAGTGCTCCAAGGATGATCCTGTTGTGATGTTTTCGATAATCACAACAGTCACGTAAATTTAGAAGTTGTCGAAGAAGCAAAAAAGGAGTGTACATAATTACATTCCCACCGCACTGCAGCCACCGCCTACAGCCACTTGACGTGGCTGTATATGGACCTCTAAAGGCGTACTATAACCAAATTTGCAATGAGTGGATGACAATTTCTATATACAATGTTGCAGATTTGTCTAACAAAGCATTTACTTTAGCCTTTTCCAAAAACAATATTTTAAAAGGCTTTGAGAAGACAGGACTGTGGCCACTTGACATTAATACGTTTTCGGAAGACGATTATCCTAATCCCGATTTAAATAATTCTAATGTGGCTCAAAATGCAAATGAGACTGAACCACCGCCTTCTACTTCCTCTGCAATACTAACACCAAGTTCTCAGCACACCAGTGGAAATGTATCAGATGTCACACCTGAATGTGTTCGGCCATTTCCTAAAGCAGCTCCCGCAAAACTGATGGCCGTGACAGAAAGCGAGGCAGAACTCGCATCCTTACAGATACACCGGAAAAGGTAGAATTAGAAGAGGAACGAAATAAGCAGTTAGCAAAACAAGCAAAAGTTGCCAAAAAGTTTTGGTAGAGACATCATCAGAATCTGATGACCAAGATATCCAATTTGAAGATTCTGATGATGATGTTGAACTTTATGCAGAATCGGATGAGTTTGATTTTGACCCTACAACAGTAAAAATGGTGATTTCGTTGTCGTAAAATTTGGAACTAAGAAAACTGTAGTGCACTTTATAGGATTGGTGCAAAGTGATGCAACCAAAGATGGATACTTTGATATCAGTTTTCTGAGAAAGAAACGCGATAACGAAATGAATTTTATTTGGCCTGTTGTAGATGACACTGTTTCTGTTGAGCAGAAGGACATTGTCCTGAAGCTTCCTGCACCTCGGAAAGCTGGCCGTACTGAAAGGATCCGTGCTGTTTTCAATTTTGAGATTAATTTAAAGTCGAAATTTTGTAATATCCGCTAAAATTCTATCTGTTTTTACCAATGTATATTATTTGTTTAATTAAATTTTAAATTTTTTACTTATTTATTTTTATAATATTCATTATTTAAACTCGTCCCATACCTCCTGCTGGTTGTCCAATTCCTCCTGCTGCCAGGTGGAATGGGACAATCTGCACCTATTTGTTAATTGTTAAACTGCTTCTTTGTATGTAAACGACAAAAAAATGATTTTCACACTAAAAATGCCTATTACACTTCACATTTCTATACTATTTTAATGCTTTAAATATCAAACGTACTTTTAAAATACACAAATATCCCAAAAATGTCCCATTCCTCCCCACTCTCCCCTAATTTAAATAAATAGTGTAGGTTTATATGTGTATGATGTCATGTTGGCGACATAAAGACGCTTAAGTATAGTTGTTCAGTTTATTGTTGAGTATGATGGTTTTAAGTCGTAGAGATTGAATGTGGGACTGATTGTTTGCACTTGAAAAATAATATAGGGATATTTCGCACATTACTTTTGCTGAGGTTTAAAATTTTGAAAGTTCTCGAGTCCTTACTGACGAAAACGAATTTGTGTGTATCTTCCCCTTCTGTTTTTTAATTGGTGGAATTAAAGTAGATAAGATTTTTTATGAGTAGTGGGATTCAAAAATCCAAGATGGATTTTGGTAATAATTTGCTTGATTCTGAAACTAACTGCGCTCTCGAGTAGTATTACGGTGACGTTTATTGTTACACTTTAAGGGGTGGTTTAAAACGTTGAAATTTTGGACCTTGTGGTGTTTAACGAACGTACTTTTTTGTGTAGTAAGGGTAGTTAAGCTACTTCTGAAGAAGACCTGTAAAGGGATTTTATTAAAACTGTTCATCACCGAAGGAATATACCTAGTGCCGATTTCGATTTTACGTAAAGTTACCTAGAGGACATCGTCGTGTTTTATTAGTGCTTCGGTGACTTCATTGGTTTTTCTCGCTTTTGCGGATTTATTTAAAGTCAACGTTCTTGCAGTGCCACTTAGTTACCGTACAAAGCGTGTTTAAAGATAAAGAAACTTTCGCAATATAATAAAATTATATTTAATTCAATCAAGTTATTAACATTTTGGACTGTTAGTGGAAATAAAACCAATTAAAGCTAAAAGTTATCAAGCAAATTGAACGCTCAAATTAGTATTTTAAAAGAAGTTTTAATTTATGCAGTAACATTTTACAGGAAGATTTCATTTCCGTCATAGCAGTAACCGATCACCTGGTTCTCTTCCATATAGTATAACACAGGAGAGGTGTAATTCTAGACTTTAAGGTAATATAAGATTGTTTTTTTTATTGAATATTTCAAGATTTGTGTGTTTCGAACTATTTTTTTTGTGATAACGAAGGTTTGAAAGCGGTGTCGTATTTTTTTTTTGTTAAAGTAAGTTGTTGTTTAAATATATTTAGTGTAATTAATTATAGTTTTGACGCTCCGCCTTCACACTTTGTTATTTATTTGTAGTAGTAAAGGGCAATTGACCCTATTGTAGTGTGGGTATATAATCCACGATATATATATATATATATATATATATATATATATATATATATATATATATATATATATATAATTTGTAATGATTAAAATTAAATTATTGGAAATTAATAATTAAATGAACGAATATGGGGATATGGATCAATTAGTAATTATATGATTAATGATTAACTGTGCACCGAACTAGCTCAATCTCAATTTGGGGATAGGGATCATGTATTTAGTTGGAAATTAAATTTAATCTGAATGTGTGTATATGATTTACACTTTATAAAATTATTACAAATGTATAAGAATTATTCTGAATATAATTTACTTCCAACGCATGCGTTGTAATGTAATTGAGTGAAATTAATAATGTCAAAATTGTCAAATAATAATTTGGAAATTTACTGTTTACGTCCACAATTTAAAATTTTGTTTCCTTTACAGGTGTTTATACAAGTAATTGTTTGAAATCCTATACCAATACATATACCTAATAAATAAAAATTTTCAGGAAATTTACCAAATAAATGTCCACAATAAATAGGGTTATATACAAAAAAATGTGACTCACATATACTGTCCTCAATGCAATAAGATGTCTCCGAGTTGTTCCAAATTGATGCAGGCACTTTCCACTCGATTCTAGCTGTTACCATACACCCATATGCAGCTGACCAGTACTCGGATTGTCGATGACACCAACTTCCAAAAAAAACTAATGATGTTTCTTTCCAAATCGGCAACACTCCAGTCACTTATTTTAATTTGGTAAATTTTTTTATTTAAATAAATTAAAACTTATTGATTGTTATCGGTTAAAAAAATGTTTAAATGTTGTCCAAAATTTTGTTATTATCTCTTTTATTTTTAGATGGCGGATCAAATTTATTTTATTTAGAAGAAATTGTACCCAGAAATAAAACAGATAACCAAATAAATGTGATTTTAATTTGGTAAAACGGAATTAAAGCAAATATGATAACACGAAAAACTCTTAACAAAATCGTAACACAAATTAACTCATATAATATTTTCCGAAAACTAACAGGTATCGGAGACCGAATTATTTAATTTAATCGCCGGTATAAGAACAATTGCTCTCGAATATTTCCTTCGTAAATTATAACTTTCTTTACGATGATTAAATTAGGTTATGAAAACTTACTTTTTACACAAATGCACAACACTGCTTTAACCTTATTTTAAATTTTAACAAATTCTAGAGAGAGAGATCAAGACTTCCAGAGCACTTCCTTTTATACCTTTTTGGTTGTTACTAAAAATTCAATTTTTTTTCAGCCATACTAGCTAAGTAACTAAGGCTCTGATTGGTTGATACATTTAAAAATTTGGACTAAAATAGAAATTTGGCCATAACTTTCTTATACATTAACGAATTTAAAACTAACAACAGAAATGAAAACTACATAAAATTTCGAACAAAAGACACCTAACAAGCTATTGTTCCTAAAATAATATGCGAAATCACTTAATCTAAATTGAATTTGCTTATAACTATCTAAACTTACAAGCTACACTTAATCTAATTACATAAACGGAATTCTGGGAAAATTTTACATAAGAAAACATACTTTTAGTGTTAGAAATCTCGAATTTGAAGAAATTTTAAGTTTATGTAAAAATATTCTAAATTCACCTCATATTTCATACAATTTTGCGGTGAAATGCAATGTATCCTTATAAAACTGTGAGATACTGAGAAAGAACTCCTATTAATTGCTTTAAGAGCATAATTAAAGCCTAATAATATGAAAAAACTATAAATTAATGCAAAAAATTTAGAAATTATAACCTAACCAAACTTAAATCTAAAATAGCAAATAACTTATATTTAAAAATGTTTTCAACACTCAAAATGTTATGTTAGAGGTTTGTAATACTTGTCTTTATTATTTTCACTATTCATTTCTAATGCATTGAGTCATATAGTGTTGCATTAAAAAAGTCCCTTCGTCTAACACACTTACTGAAATTTTCATTATAAAATGTATATCACTATGAATGTCTTTATGCTAAATTGTTCTATGCATTGTTCTTGCTGTTAAACTTACATCACAATATGAAAATGTAAACTTTCACCATTAACACTCATAATAAAATACTTATCTTTGGGATTTTTAATGGTGTACTTTAAATTATAAATCTAAACGTTTCGATAACACTTACAGTTACAAACATTACTACTGACGAAGATAACTGTAAGTGTTATCGAAACGTTTAGATTGTATAATTAAAGTACCATTAAAAATCAAAAGATAATATATTACAACACAATGTTTGTCACGAGTTGCTTCCAGAAATATGTGAGAAAAATGTCTAAAATGTCCATATTATAACCCTTTTATGAAATTTTCACATTTCCTGCATTCTAAAACTATTTATGCAATATCCCTAACATAATCCTAACTATACAATTTATGTTTAAACACCTGTAAAGTGTTCACTTGCCAAAATACCCTCGAAAAATTGACTTTTATTGAAATAAATGAAATACTAAATTGACTTTACGAAAATAAGTGTATTTAACATTCTTGACATTTTTGTTGGTAGCACAATGCTTTTTATGATAAAACCAAACTATGTAAATAATATTCAGACTATTTTGTACAAAACAAATCTACTTTAAACACATCGTGAACCAGATTTCTATCAAACAAAGTCTCGCACATGTATCGAGCTTGAAATCACCCCTTTTTATAACTAAATTATCATTTAAACTGTCCGATCCTTCTTTTACTTCTTTCTGAACATCTCAAAAAAATATATATATATATATATATATATATATATATATATATATATATATATATATATATATATATATATATATATATAGGTTAAACCATTTAGACTGGCGTAAAGCAGCATTCTGATCAGACATCCTGTCGCCTTTTAAGCCCTTGTATTTTTTTTGTTTATACGCATTATCGTATGTTTACATTTTTATATTTATCCTTTTTTATTTATTTTATTATAATTTTGTTAGGCTTTATAAATGTGTTTTAATTCTGTGGAAACCCTTTTGTGTTACGTAAAAGTTTTTGCAAATTGCAAGTTACCGGTAGTTTAGTTTTAACGTAACGAAGTTAGTTTTTTGTTTTATTGAGTAATAGCGTTCTTAATATTTAGTGTTTTATTTGATTTTTCGTTGAGAATTAATTCATTTAGAGTGCATTTTATAGCTTATTTTTTTTAGTTTTGTTTTGATTATTAGTTAATGCCTAATTATTTACACTAAAGTGTATTAACGTAACTTTATTGAGTGTTTATCACGCTGTTATTTGACAAGCGTGTAGTGCTTTTGAAGCCCTATTTCAGGTGGTTTGCTGAGTTGCTGTCCAGCACACCTGGAATTGATTGCGGATAGGTAAGCGTATGTTTTTTGTATGTTTAGACACGCTATGTACTCGTAATTTTGGCACGACGACCCTTATTTTGACTACCAAACATTCTGGCGCCCTTACCGAATTGATTTTGTTTTCATCCCCTATTTTGACTTACGTACGATTTATTATTCTAGTTGTGCAAAATTTTTCAACATCTGACCTACCCCCATACGCTGGCTAGTCGGGGCAAAAAGGCGAATTTTATCTGTAATCCCGTTCTACCACCCGTTTATACCGTTACACGACGCCATTTAAGAGACGCATCAAATCGCTTTGAATTACCAGAGGAATTCTTTAGGCAATCTTTTTGTTTGAATATTGAAACCGCAAGAGATCTTTTGGAGGAAATGTTACCATTTTTGAATAATGTGAATAGTCGTCGAACAAGAGCCCCACCTATTGTACGGTTTTTTTCTGCGTTAAGTTTTTTGGCACATGGGAGCTATCAAAAGCCGGTAGGTGCAGATAGACTGGTGTCTTCTGCACAGCCAGCAGTGAGCAGACATTTACACGAAATTGTTGATATAAATGTAAATCACTTCGCCAACACTTACATAGGGTTCCCACAAAATGCAATAGATCTGGCCAACGTGAAGCAAGGGTGTGTATGTTGTCGATAAGAATAGGGTGTCAGTAATACTTCAATTCTTGTAGTTTTTTTGAGCAATTTCAATTACCAGGAGTAGTAGGTTGCATTGATTGCACACATATAGGCATAGCCACACCACAACGTATCAATTTGGGATATCCTGCTAACGTATTCATGAACAGAAAAGGTTTTTATAGTCTCAATTGTCAGCTTGTAAGTTCATAATGATGTTTTAAATTAGTCTACTTATACTTTCGTAACCTGTTATAATTTGTAAGATCTACGATGTAAATTGCAGGATATTGGCCAATGATGCTCGATTTCCCGGTAGTGTGCATGATGCTGCTATTTTCACAATGAGTTCAGTGAAGGACTTGTTGCATGGGAATTTTATCGCAGGAGACGAACACTCATATTTATTTGGAGATGCTGGTTATCCTTTGTTGCCTTATTTCTTAACACCAATTCATGGAGCTGCTCCTGATACACCCGAGTTTCGATACACACGACATTGTCAAATACGTAATCGTGTAAAACGTGCATTTCGATTGATAAAGGGAGTATAGCGTTACTTGAATCCACACCGTATTCTACATTATCAACCAGAATTTGCAGTTCGTATAACGCATGAATGTGAGACACTACATAACTTAATGCTAAATAGAGGTGTCAAAAGTAAGTATGCTATGTAGGCAATCTAAGGAACAATTTATAAATTTGTTTGTTTCAGTGAACGAAGACCTAGAATTCAACAATGTTAATGATGAAGGTAATGATGTTGATGATCCGGAAGCCCTGTTAAATAGAGGAAGGATGTTAAGGAATCAATTAATTCAAAATCTTTTTTAGTCAATCAAAAATACACTAATTTTTACATTTTATGTCAAAAGCTGTATAGATTGCACTTGGCTACAATATAACTAGTTTTCTCATCGTCATCACTGTGCAATACAAAGGTCACCTTTTCATACTTGATCTGAAGCTCCATCTGTCGCAATTTTAGCCTCCTCCTTTGGATGTCGGTTAACTTCTCCAGATTATCGTTTATCTTTCGAAGAATGTCGATTTCGTCTTCTTTTTCTCATCGTTATTGATGATCTCTTTTAAGCAGCTGATTACTGTTGATCTCTTTCTTTTCAAAGGGTGCTCAGAACCGACTTCCTGTACGTTAGATGGAGCTGCTGTAGAAGTAATAGCAATATTCTCCTTATTTTCCATATCATTGTCAATGTTTTCATCGACGGACAAAGATGCCGAAGAAGTCGCTAATATGCCACCTTTTTATTAGATAGAACATAAGAAAAGATTTTAAAACATATTACCAATTCCAAATTCCGGAGTTTCTGACATTCCGTCGACTACAACCCAACAAATTGTGTTCATAAGTATTTGTTCGATGTCTGTTAGGGAATATTCGGACACATCTTTGTTTCCAGTTTGCCTTTGAGTACTTTTCAACTTTCTGGCCTTTCGTTTGGTTTGAGACCGCCAGTCAGTAAAAATCTAGAATATGTTTATGTAATATACAATTGTAGATGTATTTACAGATACCCTTGTCCACTCTTTTACATTTCTTATCGGGCCACCAGATGCATTTAGTAATTGCACTAATTTTTCCCAAGTTTCCTCTATGATATGAGGTTGATTAGCGTCAAATTTGTTCTCCCTAAAGGCCTTGTTTGATTTGAGGTGCCCAATGTACAGTATGTATTAGCCTCTTATTATTTTGCCAGCTCGTGGTCGTTTTGGAGTTTGGTTAGCCATGATGATTTGTCTGAAATTTTTTAATCCCACATTATATTAACTTAAAAGCTTACCAAAATGTGTAGGTATATTTTACAAATACAAAATACATTGCGCGTTTTTACCTTTTCTCTGTCTCAGTAAGGTTATGTTTTTTGACATTTGTTATTTTCGGCTTTGAAATAGTTCTAATGTCAACAAATTCTGTTCATATTGCCGACTACTATAACGATCATCCAACGACTATTTCTTTAACGATAGTGATATAGAATGTAACTATCGTTCAAGTTCGAGTCGTTACCATTACGACATCGTTAGTTAACGACACAATACAGAATAGGCTCCTTATAATAATCACGATTATAATTTAGACGTGAAGTTACCCTTCCAACTTTCAAAATGTTACCGATTGCAATGGTTTGTTGGTCGTTCGTCGGTGTTTGGCTGTTTTTGAACGTTTGTTGGTTTCCCATATTTATAATAATCACGATTATGATTTAAACGTGAAGTGGTAGGTGTCACCTAAATGCGAAATAAAAGGTTTGAAAGCATAATTTGGTTAGTGATGTTAATCATATCGAAATTACTATATACATAGTTATACATGTGTTATAATAAAAAAGGATATGGGGGTAAATGTGCACATTTACCGGCCAATATACACCCTTGTTTAGCGCACAGGTAAAAGCGAGCGAGACTCATCTTTACATTCATTACATTGAAAACGAGATTAAATTTAATGTATATATTTTTTTTATGATTGTGGACCTGAACAGGCTAAATTAGGCCTATCGTGCTAAAGCACTCAGGAACACTTAGGAGGATGGATAGAGGGATAATGAATTGCCAATAGATGCCTATGAACAGCTACCTTGAATTTTCTCATATCATAAGTGAGAGGAAAACAGGAACTAGGGAGATCATTCCAGAGTTTAGAAGCCGTGTAAAAAAATATGTATTGCGCCCATTTGGTACGACAAGTGGAGATTTGTACTGCATACTGATGATGAGAATGAGCGAACCGAGTGTTTCTCGCAAAGATAGCCCGAGATGGTATCAAAGAATATAATTCAGCAGCACAATAGCCGTTGTAATAACGATAATACAAAGAAAGAACTGAAACCATCCTTCTATGTTCAAGGGACTGTATGTGAGAAGTTAAGGACGGGTCATTTATAAGCCTAATCGCTTTCTTTTGAATACGATCAACGATATCGAGAGCGTATTGGGGAGCACTAACCCAAAGGTGAGAATTATATTCCTGATGAGGCCGAATTTGGGCCTTATACAACAGAAGGTGTTGTCGAGAGGTAAAGTACTGCTTAGATCTGTACAAAAAGCCTATTTTACGAGCAGCTGTTTTAGTAGCTGACAGAAGATGGTCAACCCATAAGAGATTTGAAGATACAGTCATACCCAACAGAGTAATAGAGTCTGAAAACTTAAGAACTGAGCCATTCATACTTATAACAGGAAATGATCGATCTTTTTTGGCGGACATAAGGCAACACTGAGTTTTGTTAGCATTACATTTAACTAGATTATTGCTTCCCCATTCGAGAATACGTTGAATGTCTTTGTTGATTGAATTTGCCATTTCAGCTTTCATTTCTTGATTTGACATAGAAGGTGGATTATCACTATGAGTAGACTGAGATGAACTACAATGAAGAGTGCTATCGTCAGCAAAGCAAGGGATGGGGTTAGTTGTTGAAGAAATAAGGTCATTTATGTACAGCAGAAAAAGTGTAGGCGCTATAACGGATCCCTGTGGTACGCCAGCGTTAGTGCTAACTTCTTTTGAAAAAAAGCCATCAACTACGACACGTATTCGTCTTTTATCAAGGAAACTAGAAACCCAGTTGATGAGCGTATCATTTAACCCAAACGAGGTGAGTTTGGCAAGTAAATACTTATGCCAAACTTGGTCAAATGCCTTTGAGATATCTAAAGCGGCTACAACTGTTTCACCGGACGACTCTACTGTATTGTTCCAAACTTGGGTCACATATGAAAGACGATCGCCTGTTGAACGACTTTGCCTAAACCCATATTGGTGGTCACTAAGGAGTTTGTAAGTTTCAAGGAATGTGAGCAGTTGCTGATTGATGGCTTTTTCCATGATTTTAGACAAAATGGAAGTGATGGCAATTGGTCGGTAATTTGAGGGATCGGTCTTATCGCCTTTTTTTGGGAATAGGTTGAACATTTGCTAACTTCCATGATGAAGGGAATTACCCAGAAGACATAGAGATCGTATAGAGCTTAGATAGGACTGGTACTAGTTCGGGGGAACATTTCTTTAAGACAATAGCTGGGATACCGTCTGGGCCAGTCGCCTTATTGAGATCAAGCCTATTGATGATCGATTCCAAGAGCTTGTACCGAAAATGAATTGGTTTTATAGCATATGAAGAAGAGTTGAGTAGGGGCACATCTTTTCCAGAATCATTGAGACACGAGTTTGATGCAAACAAATCCACAAAAACATTGACTTTTTCTACAGAATCAGCAACTACCGATCTGTCAATAGATGTCAGGGGGGGGAATGCGGATGTTCCAAATTTTTTAGTAATGGCCAAAATTTACGACTGCCTAAAGGAGATGTAGCTAGTTCATTACATTTTCCTTGTTCGAACAACTTTTTAGTTTTAGTGATGACACTTTTGCAGATATTTCTAGCACCAACGTATTCTACATGACTATCGACCGATTTATTAGATTTCCATTTAATGTAAAACCACCATTTATTGTTGCGGCTGAATTTGATTAAGTACAAAAAATTAAATTAACCTTTTTTTTTAAACAACCAGTTTGTTTTTTCATAGATCAAGAAGGAAATTATGTCAATGAAACCATTGATAATGGTAATTTTAATAGGTATAGAAAATAAATATTGTAGCTTGCGGTAACTTTGCCCAGCCACCATGGGCAAAGTTACCCTAAGTCTGGGACAAAGTTGTACTGAACTAGAAAAACTATCTCAGCTCTAAAAATACAAATAAGAAAGAGTAGTTATGATAATAACTTGTTAAACAAATGAATAAAGTAATAGAAACATCACTTACCAGGTATCAAAAGCTTTGGAATAAGGCTGCACTATCAAAAGTTGGAAGGGCTCCAAAACAGTTAACTATGAAGTAACAAAGAAGAAGCAGCACTGCATTGGTGGTGAGAAGTGGAACTAAACCAAAAGTGGCTTATAGTCAAGCCAGTGCTGCTACCTATTGAGTGATGCACGGATTAAGTCAGTAGCTCTATCCTAAGTGCAATATAGAGAACAACAAATCTTTTTCAGTTTTTGGGACAAAGTTATCCATAAAGGGCCAAACTTACCCCAGCTGACGGTACAAACGAAAGTAGTAATGTAGGGAAAAGGCAGGCAAGATGGCATACTCGGGCAAGATGGCATATTGGCTCTACCGGCTAATCTAGCCCAACAAAAATATCTATACCTATTAAATAATATTGAACAAAGCGGCAACAGTGCGTATATGCGCCAGCAGGTCAGTTACACCAACGACGCGGAAGTTAGTCGTGTTTGTGTTGTTCTAAGTGAGGTCGATCGAATGTAAGTCTCCAAAAAATACCATTTTTTTCTTTATATATTTAATTTATTTATTTCTTTTATACCATCGTTATTGTAAAGTAATTGGCATTATATTGTTTTATCTTTTTTAAATATCCATATTTGTAAAAAATGTTTTAACGGACAAAACGGGCAAGTCGGCATACTTATTTGCTGGGCAAGAGGGCACGGTATGTCATCTTGCCCGCACTATCCCATCCTACCCGCTACAGAATTTAGTGACGCTAATCTTTTTCTGCAGATGGTTTACACATATATAAGGAAAACAAATAGGGAAACCTGGGATGAAGCAAACATGGCGCGAGCTATAGACACTGTTAAAAAGAAAGGAATGGGTTGGGCACTCGCTAGTAAAACTTTTAATGTTCCTGCAACAACATTACGGCGCCGAGTTGGAAATAAAACAAAATAGATTAACACCACAAAACATCTTGGTTGTCACGAAAATGCACTAAGCGAAGAGGCTGAAAAGCCATAGTGGCTAATATACTGGAACTGGAGTCTCGCTTTTTGGGTTAACAACCAATGATGTTTGTCCTTCTTATAAAGTTGCAGAGAAGATGAAATTGCGTCATCCATTTAATCGTCAAAAGAAAATGGCTGGGAAATCTTGGCTGGGGATTCAGATACAGAAATCATGAAATTTCATTGAGACTTCGAGGCTACCTGCTTGCGCGTGCAGAAGCGTTTAATAAAGCTCAAATAGAAAATATTTCACTAGCTTGGAGAATGTAGTGGAAGAACATTCAATAGATAATACGATGATATTCAACATGGATGAGTCAGCGATTACTACTGTCCAAGTACCGAGCAAAGTATTTGCGGAGCAAGAAACAAGTAGGTGCGGTAACTAGCGCAGAAAGAGGTACTCATACTACTGTGGTAGCTTGCGTAAGTTCTGGCAGGACCTATGTTCCCCATCAATTATATTTCGCGCAAAAATATAATGCGCTTTTGTACGACGCAGCCCCTACAGGCACCTTAAGACTCTACAATGAATCTGGTTACATGACAGGAGATCTATTTTTTAAATGGATGCAGCATTTTATCTCCTTTGTTAGGCCAACGCCAGAGAAAAAGGCTCTACTACTTCTTGATGGACATGTGAGCCACAAAAACATAGAAGCATTGCAGTTAGCGAAGGAAAATTCGGTTGTACTCTTTGCTTACCAGCCCATTGTACACAGGCTTCAACCATTAGACGTGGCCTTTTTGGGCCACTGCAGAATACTACAATCAGGCTATGACAGAATGGATGAAAATGAACCGGTCGTCCTGTTACGATTTATCAAATCGCTCAGCTTTTAATACAGCATATGAAAGGACAGCTACACTCACAATCGCCTTTAGTGGCTTTCGTGCTACTGAATTGCTCCTTTCAATAGAAATATATTCCCAAAACATATGTTCTTACCCAGTTTAACTACAGACATTGAAAATCCTGAAACTGATAATGATCGAAACCTACTGAACGTACCATGTGATGAAAATCAGCTAGAAGCTAGTGTTCCAGGCCCTTCAACCTCCAATCTAACTAGAAATCTTGTAGATGGGTCAAATGATACCCAATCAGCCATGTTGAATTCTGTGAATATCCAGACATTAGTAGATAACTTGTCACCAAAACCTCATAGTGATTGTAGGAAAAACCCAAAACGTAAAACCAAGAACACTTATCAAGACGTATTGACAGAGAGCCCATTCTTAAAAGAACTTCGTGAAAAAGAAACTGAGAAAAGTTAAAGGAGCAAAGAAAAGTAAAAGAACGGTAGTCAAAAAAAGCTGGTTGTAGATGATAGCTCCGATGATGGTTATAACATAAATTATGGTGAAAGTCAGAGTGATGAAGATGATTGTGCCTGTTTATATTGTAATGACTTATACAGCCGATCCAAAAGTAGCGAGGTTGGTTAAAGTGCCAGTCGTGGTTTATGGTCCCATGCCGAGTGTGCAGGATTACCAAAAAGGGTAAAACGTTTTTGTGCGAAATATTGTAAACTGAACTTGTTTTCTTTATTTCTAGTTATTTTATTTGTTGTCCAAAATATTTTTTATTTGTATGCCATCTTGCCCAGCATGGTCGGGCAAGACGGATTTTGTAAGGGTTTTGTAATTTATTTTTTTCAAAATAAATGTTTCTTGAAAGTTAATCATTCTTTAATGTAAAACAAACTACACTCTTGTGACCATCTCTACGAATAAAAATTATTGCCTTGGATTGAAAAATATGGCATTTACAGGCAAATCAAAGATGCTATGCCATCTTGTCCGCCCTTCCCCTAAGAGATAGACTTGTACGAATGTATTTCTAAAAAATTGAATTTGATGCAAATAAATTACCTAATCGTAAGAATGACTTTGTCTACATTGTTAATTGCATTTGGTATAATTGTACAGTCACTCTTCCAATTTAAATATATTTCTGTGGTTTTTCGATATGTTTTGGTGGTTCCTGAAAATAATAAAATTATTATCTGGTCTAATAAATTGACTACAGCATACTTTTATGAATTTGCCCATAGCTGTTATGTCTTACTTTGGGTGGTATTTGAATAACAATTAATTTTTTATTTTTGTAATCCAAATTCTGGTATGTTCATTCCCTGTAGGGTAAAGGCAGGGAATGACGGCCTTGGAGGTAATTGCAAACTCCTTAATTTTACGTTGGAAGAGTTAGTACTGACCCCTTCCATACAACCTGCTAGCCGTGTGGATTCGAACTGAACAGTCAGACTCTAACCGTTGAGCTGTGATGACGCATTTTGTATTTTGCAAGCAGTTCTTATAGTGTAGTGTAAATTTCAACGACCTATAAAAGTACGTATTTCATGCTTTTTCAAAACTCTGATTATTCCAGTAGATAGTAAATTTATTGCAGTTTATTGTAGTTGATATGTTCGTTCTCTAGTTTTTGATTTTGTTTTTCAATTTACGATAATTTGCGATGACTACCTGTGGGGTAATGGCGGCCATCGATAGAAAGGAAATCGCGGTCGGCCGCGTATACACGAAAAACAGCCAAGGCTGCATGGAGTGCTGAGGATTTAAAGGCTGTTTTAAATGCTAAGCAGAATAATGGAAGAAGTCTACGAGAAGTGTCAAGGGCATTTAACATACCTAGAAGTACACTTCAAACTAGAATTAAGAAACAAAATTCTTCAGGTCCAGCGATGGGACGTAATCCAATTTTAAACGTCGAGAACGAAAAAGCATTGGCCCATCAGGTCATTAAGCTGTCAAAATTATTTTATGGCTTATCAGCTCAAGAAATAAAAAGATGTGCATTTGAATTTGCTGGCAAAAATAAATTAAAACATAATTTTTCCGAAAATAAGAAAGAAGCAGGAAAGGCTTGGCTGACGGGATTTCTTAAAAGAAACCCAACAGTTGCAATCAGAAAGCCGGAGGCAACAAGTATTCATCGGATTTCGGTTTTTTTTCCAATTTAAACAAACTGCTAGAAAAATTTTAATTTCCACCCACAAAGATTTTTAATGCAGACGAAACCGGCATAACTACGGTACAGGTTCCAGGTCAAATACTTGCAGGAAAAGGACAAAAGAGAGTGGGGTTTATAACAAGTGGAGAAAAAGAGAAAACAACTACCGTGATGTGTTGTATTAGCGCCGCAGGTCTTTATGTTGCTCCTATATTTATCTATGCACCAAAGAGAATGAACCCACAGCTCAAACGAAATGGACCACCAAGAGCAATGTACACATTCAGTCAAATGTTCAAATGAAGACCCTGTGCTGCTTGTAATTGACAACCACAGTACTCATTGCACTTTGAACGCATATACATTTTGCCGGGATAATGGAATTCATATACTGACAATTCCTCCTCATACTTCACATCGCGTACAGCCTTTAGATGTTTCCTTTTATTCGTCGCTAAAAGCTTCGTACAACGTTGAGTGCAGTAATGATCTAAGATCCCATATTGGAGAAAAAATTTCAACAAATGAATTTGCTGAACTATTTAATAAAGCATTCGATCGAGTGCCAACTCCTGAAAAGGCCACTGGAATATTTCCAGTTGATCCTAAAATTTTCACAAATGATGATTATCTCCCTGCTTTACACACCGTATACAATCAAATAAATGACACAGAAAATAAAAATGAAAACTCACAAAACAGAAACCAAGAATTTTGTGATAAAGAGAATTCAGAAAGACAGATTACTTTTGAAACTGAAACAGTCATTACAATACCTCGTGAAAATGAGATTACACGAATATTTTAAGAAATGTAAATAGCAACATTATTGAAACTGCTGCAATAGTTCACAGAGCAAATGAAATGACCCCTACTCCTTTGAAAGCTATTGAAAACACTGCTGCTCAAAACAGAGTAAACGAACTACAAGTATCATTTGATGAATTGTTTCCTTTATCTGGAACCTCCAAAATATCAGAAGGCACGAAAAAAGTAGTCTCCAAACGAGCCCCAAAAAAGCGGAAAGCGACGTTTAGGCACGCTCCTTTAGGCGTGCACCGTTAGACGCGCGATTTTAGACGCCGAGTCATTACGCGTGAGCTCTTTTAGGCGCGCGAACTTTTAGGCGCCGGAACATTAGGCGCGGGTACAATTAGGCGCCATGTATGTATGTATGTATGTATGTATGTATGTATGTATGTATGTATGTATGTATGTATGTATGTATGTATGTATGTATGTATGTATGTATGTATGTATGTATGTATGTATGTATGTATGTATGTATGTATGTATGTATGTATGTATGTATGTATGTATGTATGTATGTATGTATGATGTATGTATGTATGTATGTATGTTGTGTGTGTGTGTTGTATGTATGTATGTATGTATGTATGTATGTATGTAGTACGTACATGCTACGTACATGTATGTACTATAGTATGTATGTATGTACGTACGTACGAGTAGTATGTATGTATGTATTTAAAATACCATAATGTCAACTAACTTTTCCGTTTCTAAGACAGTGAAAGTTTCGGGGATAATGATCATTATTAATTGTTTTAACTCTTTGCTTTAAGGAATTCTTCGGATATGACAACAAGCATATGTCTCTTTACAAAACTCTAAGTATCTATATGACATTGAGCGTTTGGAACTTTTACAGTATATTTTATTGCATACCTGTATATCACCATTCGGTTTGAAGAGTTCAGTTTTTTTGCAACGTGCCTACATTCTCTTTAGAAACCTTGAAAATGTCTAGTCATCTGGTAATTTAATCAATGAATGAAATATGCCACCCAGATTTAAAAGAAAACCATTGCTTAAACCTTATCGTTTTATAACCTTTAATCCCTTTGATTTCATACTCTCATTAAGGGGGTTGAATGAAAAATATAATCCGCCAGCTTGGAGCATATACGTGCCTATACATAACTCATAATTACCATAGGTAATTTCATAGGTAATGTTAGAATCATTCAAGTAGCGCCTAACTGTACCCGCGCCTAATGTTCCGGCGCCTAAAAGTTCGCGCGCTTAAAAGAGCTCGCGCCTAATGACTCTGCGTCTAAAAGTGCGCGCCTAACGGTGCGCGCCTAAAGAGGCGCGCCTAAACGTCCTAGACCGCCAAAAAAGCAACATTCAGAAATTTTTACCTCGACATCTATAAAAACCCGGTTAGAAGGAAAAGAAATAAAAAACAAGACAGAATTAAGAAAAAAAAGACAAGCAATATACAAAAGCTGAAAAGAACATGCTTAAAGAAGGATGATCCTCTCATGATTCTCTCAAAGGGAAAAACGGAGCAGGACATGTAAACCGACAGTAGTTGTAGCTGAACTTTCTACGTCATTTTCCTCTGGTAATGATGATTCGTATAAAGATATGAATGAAGATCTATGCATTATTTATGGTGAGTTCGGCAAAAACAGAGAACTGTGGATACGTTGCACACTGTGTGGGGGATGGGCCCATAAATCGTGTACAAGCCATACAAGTGGACTTTTTACATGCGACTTTTGTATGTAAATATTCTGAGGAGGAAATACCGGCCTTGACACCATTACCCTACTTGAAGGAGGTAATGGTGGCCATCATGCATATTTTATTTTATTTTAATTTTTTAATAAAATGTTGTTAAGTTGAGCTTTCTCTTCAATTTAATACGTCCCATTCTTTAAAATTAATTAATAATTATGAAATTAATAAAAAGCCTTAGGGGGCCGCCATTCCCTGCCTTTACCCTATAACTAAAACGCTAACAATGTATAACAATTTTTCCTCTAAATCGGTGAGAAAATCATTAACAGGACCACCTCCTCCTGTTTGTGGTCTGTGATTACACATGTTTCGTGGTTTTGTTTTAATTTTAGCAGTCCATAGTCGAAAAACCTTATCCAACTGTTAAATATATTACCATTTTTCCATTCTGTTGCAGATTTTGTAGGCCCTTTACATGTATTGAGCAATTGGCACAATATAACAAAATCGTCTTCTGGAATTGCTCTTAAACACGGAAAATTCAAAAGAACGTGAACATACAACAACTTTATATTATGGTCACCAGAATACCAAAATGTTTCAGTATTGAAAAGTGTATATTGAAAAGATGATTGAAAAGGAACTTGTAAATTATTCAATCTTAACATATTTTCAAATGCCATCAGAATAACATCGGTTGTCGGGACATAAATCATAACATACCGTAAACTGGGACATCTTTAGCCCAAATTTGAAAAAAATATTCCGCTCGCCATAACTCTTGAACTACCGCCAATAAATTAATGAATTCTCGCGGTACTAGAAATATGGCAACACTGGATTCGCTCAGAGAAAGAGGTTTTTTTTAGTTCACTTTTTTGCCGCTAATATAGTGCTGCCACATTTTTCGTTGTGTTTTTCTATGAAACCGTGCTCCTGAAAATTTAATTCTTGTCTGGTGAAGGGTTTCCTCAAGTGTTTATCTTTCTATCGTCCTTTTATTTGTCAAAAAATGGTATTCTCTACCTCGGGGTATCTTCAGCCCACTTTATGGGGCAACTTTGTCCCTGGGACAAAGTTGCACCGATAAAGATCGTTATTTAAATTCTGTGTAAATTCAAGCTGGGCTAATGTTGCCCATACAGTTATTTTTTATAGGGAATAACGTACCCATTTTTAACTTATAGTTTGTTTCTGCCATTTAACGGGAAAAGTACCCAAAAAATATGTTTGTGTTTTGTTACCCAAGAGTTTTTTTTCTTAACCCTAGATTCATAACGTGTTCTCAGACTTACACTACTCAAAACCTTTCGTCACGAGTCCAATACCTTGACAATTTAAACATTGAGTTCGGGTAATTTTTGTTTATACATATTGTTCTAATAAAATGTTTAATTTGCCTGTTTCAATTCAAAATGCCCTGCACACAAAAAGAAACTTGGAGAAAGACCATATGGGAATTACACGAAAGAACAATTATTAGAATGTCTGGCTGGAATAAGATCTGGTTCTATGACCCAAAGAGCGGCAGCATTTAAGTTTGTTATCAGCAGGTCAACTATCAAAATAAAGCTGAAAGGATCACATTCAAAGTCCCTAGGCCGCCAAACGATTTTTTCACAGAATGTCATTCGAACAGCACATGATTAAGCTGTGTGATTTTGGATTTCCCATCGTTGAAATAGATCTCAGGCATATTGCCAAAGCATACGTAGATAAGAGAGGTGCAAAAGTCAGCCAATTCAAGAACAATCTTCCAGAGTATGATTGGACTAAGGCTTTCCTTGCTTGACACAAGAACCTTTCAACCCGTGTCTGCAGTAATATCAAAAAGGCAGGAGCAGCTTTTGATGAACAAATAATCAAGGAGTACACTGAGAATTTGCACAAGGAGTTGAAAGACGTTCCTCCAGGTTCCATATGGAATTACGATGAGGCAAACTTCTCAGATGACCCTGGGTTCAAGAAGGTGATTGCAAAAAGAGGCTCAAAACATGTTGAAAGTATTTGCAACACTTCAAAGTCAGCTACCTCGGTGATGTTCTGTGCAAATGCAGCTGGTGACTTCCTTCCACCTTAGTTGGTTTACAAAGCGGAGCACATGTGGTCTGTGTGGACAGAGAACGGTACGATTGGAACACGCTACAACCGCTCAAAAAGCGGCAGGTTCAATTCGGTATGCTTTCAAGATTGTTTTGGGGTTTCGTTCCTTCCGGCAGTCAGAAATGTCGAAGGAACCGATGTAGTCATAGGATATAATCTCTCCTCGCATATTAACCATCATGCCATGGAGCAATGCGCGCAACACAATGTGCGATTTGTTTGTTTACCACCACACTCGACCCATCTGACTCAGCCACTCGATGTTACTCTTTTCGACCAACTGAAAGAATTGGGCATTAATTCATGTTGCAATGGAAAGTAACACACACTGGATTAACATACACAACAATCCCTAAAGACATATTCCCAGCCTTGTTGAGGGAACTGATGACGAGATTACAGGATAACACGCAGAGAACTTGCAGTCGGGATTCCGGAAATGAGAAATTTACACAAAACCACTCCTGGACCGAATTCCACGTGAACAATCAGCAGTAGATGTGAATGCTGTAGGTAAGGCATTCTTGCAGCAGTTAGAGAAGAAGAGGTGTGACTTTGTGCAAACTGGTGGAACCCGAAAGAAAAGAAAGAAGGTCAACGTTCCCGCTGGGAAAGCAGTAATTGCAGAGGATGTTAGAAGACTAGAAGCCGAAAGTGAACAGCAAAAAAAGATAAAAAAAACAGTCTAGTCTGCGAAGAAATTGTCTAAGAAAAGAAACACCTCATCTGAGGAAGCTACGACTCCCCCCAAAGAAAAGACAGTCACTCAAGAACATGAAATATCATCTGACAGTTCTGATTTCGAATCAGCTGGTCCATCAAGCTGGGTTCACAAGAAAAAGAAAACAGCCACAGTACGAGTATGGAAGAGAACTAGAACCGGATTTTCTTCATCCGAAACGATCTAGAATTGTGTTTAGAATCAGATGGTGTAAGTTACTTTTTTTCAAATCTTGAGAACCGCCCCTCTAATTTACCGATTGTGCAGAACTGTGAGGTTGGAAATTATGCTGTCGATAACTTTGTTTTGGTTCAATACAATGGAGAAAGTACCCTGGCAAGATTCTGAAAATTGCTTCAGAAGGTCCACCTGTGGAGTGTATGGAACAGAAACTGAAATTTTGGAAATGGCCGGGAAAACCTGATTGCATGACTTATGATTGGGATCTGCCCAATCATATGCGGCAAGATCAATCCGCCAAGACTTATGTCAAAGAGACAACATTTCTCTGTCCGAGAATTGGATGTTTATGAGTATGTTTGATTTTTACTGAAATAAAACATCTTTTTTTCAAAATAAAACATTCCATATTTCTGATTAAATACTTTTTTCTTTTTTTAAGAGCAAAAAGTGATACCTCCTAGTCTATACCTACTTATTTTTTCACGTAAAAATGAACACAATATAGTTAGAAACAAACTGTATGGTGTTACATTGGCCCAATATAATTCAAAGATAACATTTTGAACATTTTCTAGGTGAATCGGATGTCTGGGCCAAAGTTGTACCTGATCCAGGTAACGTTAGCCCATGATTTAAAATCCGTGCACCTACTCGATGTGAGTCCACAAGTGTGTCAAACCTAATTTAAAGCATCGCTTATAGCCCTAGGAAGTGTATTGAATCGAAAACCCGCCATTCAAATAGGTTAAAATCTCACTAATTTGACATTAATGGAGATTAATTAGTCATCCATTTTTAAATACTTATCTTTGTTAGCAAGCAAAATTTCAAATCTCAGCTTTGGGGATCGTCATTATCCGACAAATATACAAAGAGTTATCTCTTGCAAACAAAAATGCGTCACGATTTAGAGTCATTTTATGATAGGTTTATGATCCACACCGCTTACTGTAACGGTATAAACGGGTGGTAGAACGGGATTACAGATAAAATTGGCCTTTTTGCCCCGACTAGCCAGCGTATGGGTGTAGGTCAGATGTTGAAAAAGTTTGCTCAACCAGAATAGTAAATCGTACGTAAGTCAAAATAGGGGATGAAAGCAAAAACAGTTCGGTTTTGGGCGCCAGAATGTTTGGTAGTCAAAATAAGGGATGTCGTGCCAAAATTACGAGTACATAGCGTGTCTAAACATACAAAAAACGTACGCTTACCTATCCGCAATCAATTCCAGGTGTGCTGGACAGCAACTCAGCAAACCACCTGAAATAGGGCTTCAAAATAGCACTACACGCTTGTCAAATAAAAGCGTGATAAACACTCAATAACGTTACGTTACTACACCTCAGTGTAAATAATTAGGCATTAAATAATAATCAAAACAAAATAAAAAAAAAACTAAGCTATAGAATGCACTCTAAATGAATTAATACTCAACTAAAAATCAAATAAAACACTAAATATCAATAACGCTATTACTAAAAAAAAAAAAACCGTCACTTCGTTACGCTAAAATGTTACGCTTCTAAATTTCCGGTAACCTTGCAATTTGCAAAAAAAACTTTTAGGTAACACAAAAGGGTTTCCACAGAATTAAAACAAATTTATAAAACCTAACAAAGCTATAATAAAATAAAAAGATAAAGAAAATATTATAAATGTAAACATACGATAATGCGTATAAACAAAAAAAAATACAAAAGCTTAAAAGGCAACTGAATGTCTGGCCGGAAATCTGCGTAACGCCGTTCTAAATTGTTTAATCTATCAATATGTATATACCGTGGATTATTTACCCACACTACAATAGGGTCAATTGCCCTTTAATACTAAAATAAATAACAAAGTGTGAAGGCAGAGCGTCAGAACTATAATTAATTTAAAACAACAACTTAATTTAACAAAAAAAAATATACGACACCGCTTTCAAACCTTCGTTAACATAAAAAAAAATAATTCGAAACACACAAAAAAATAAATCTTGAAAATATTCAATAAAAAGAAACACAATATTATATTACCTTAAGGTCTAGAATTACACCACTCCTGTGTTACAACAATGGAAAACGAACCAAGTGGTCGGTTACAGCTATGACGGAAATGAAATCTTCCTGCTCTGACAAATGATGAATGAAATTATTGACTATTGTTCTTTTATACACAAACGATTCCTTGATTGAATCTCGTTAAAATGTTACTGCATTAATTAAAAACTTCTTTTAAAATAATAATTTGGGCGCTCAGCTTGCTTGATAACTTTTATCTCTTAAATAGTTTTATTTCCACTAACAATCCAAATGGTTAATAACTTCATTTAAATAACTATAATTTTAATATACTGCGAAAGTTTCTGTATATTCTTAAACACGCTTTGTACGGTAAATAAGTGGCACTTCAAGAACGTTAATGATAAAAAAAGAATCCGCAAAAGCGATGTAAACCAAAGAGGTCACTGAAGCACTAATATAACACGACGATGATCTCTAGGTACTTAATTACGTAAAATCGAAATCGGCACTAGGTATAATCCTTTGGTGATGAACAATTTTAATAAAATCCTTTTTACAGGTCGTCTTCAGAAGTAGCTAAACTACCCTTACTACACAAAAAGTTCGTTCGTTAAACACCGAAAGGTCCAATACATCAACGTTCTAAACCACCCCTTAAAGCGTAACAACAAACGTCACCGTAATACTACTCGAGAGCGCAATCTGTTTTAGAATCCTCCAAATTACAACCAAAAATCCATCTTGAATTTTGAATCCTACCACTCAAAAAAAAAATCTTATCTAATTTAGTTCCACCAATTAAAAAAACGGAAGGAGAAGATTCGTTACCCCCAACACACAATCTTCGTTTTCATCCGTAAGGACTCGAGAATTTTCAAAATTTTTAAACGTCAGCATAATCATCGTGCAAAACATCTCTATATTTTCATTTAAGTACAAGCAATTAGTCCCACATTCAACCTCTATGACTTAAAACCAACATACTCAATAATAAACTGAACAACTATAATTAAGCGACTTTATGTCGCCAGCATGACATCATATACACATAAATCTACACTCTTTCTTTAAATTTTAAGGAAATCAAACGAAATAAACCTTATTTACACTTATATACAACTATTTACAAATAATACGCTACTCAACATTCAATAAACGGGGAATAATAAGGAAAACAACCTAAATTACGGAATAATAATTCACAAACAAAAAAAACTAAAGCTCGCCATACACCTTTCCTAAAGGTGTTAAACAAATTTATTCATAAAAACTCAACTTGACAACAAAAATTTGACGGTAAATCGCTAGAATTACAAACAAAATTACCCACTACGTATACAGGGTGTTCAAAATGCCCTGACATTACATTAAAAATGAAATTTAAAAAAATGCAAAATATACACAAATGCTTAGTAGTAGCGTTTAATCCAAAACAGATGACTAAATTTACTCAGATTTTGCAAAAAAAAGTATTTATTAGGGCATTTAAAATGATGTTCAATAAACTTTGTTCATGTTTCTGCGTTTAAATAGTTAATATTTGTTAGTTTTAATGTGTTTTTCAAATATGAATCTATAAATAACAGTAACCCTTTTTGAAGTTAAACCGCGTAAGTTAACGATTTGTGTAAGTAGATAATTCTACAAGCCTATATATATATATATATATATATATATATCTTATTAAAAATCGAGCATTACCTTGCAAAGGTATCTCATTCACACGCGGCTCATTAAGCTGAAATCTTCTAAAATTAAAGGCAGTACAGGGCTTCCTCACTCTTGTATTTGTGTGAATTAGCATTATTGTTTGTTGTTTATATTTATATTTGTGTAGGGGTAGGTGTTGACGAACGGGTACCGGATACCACTTGGTTAAAGTTGTAAGAGACAATTGCCGAGTGTGTACATACTTCCGGGTCCAGATGACCATTAAACACCTCGAATTTTGTTTTTATTGTTGTATAGATGAATGTGTAACCTGAGAAAGGGGCGCTGAGTTTTTTTAAAGCACTCAAACTTATATATCGGTCACGATGTTATGATCTATTTACAACTTACCCTTGTAAGGTTTTGTTTTAATGAGTTTTTTTATCAGTTTGTTCAAATAGAATTGTTTGCCTGCGAACTAACTTCTTTTTATATGTAATTTATTGTAACTGTACGTATGTATTTTGTGCTTTAGTAGTCACTAAACAACTGCGTACGTGTAAATTACTTGCCTATTTTTTGTCCTTGCCTTTACCTTATTATCACCTGTGCAATTTTACTGTTGTTGTATTTTATATCTACCGCACTAACATTCCCTACGTCGAATTCAACGGTTTTCAAGGTCACACTCCCTTCACCAAAGACTTCAAGGCAACGCGGCAGTAAACGTTCAAGGCCATCAAGCACATCTTAGAATTTGGTTAAGTCAAGGTCATGTTACAAGAAATTCTCAAGGACACCAAGTTGGATGAGTCATTTATTCATTTGGCTGGAAATAACAAGGCCACGTGGCAGAATACGCTCAAGGTCACGCAATTAGTTCATTGACTTCGGAACTAGGTCCTCAAATTGCATGACTCATGTGTCTGGGTTTTACGTAGGTCAAAGGTGAGCTACTCCACAGTGCTCAAGGTCACCAAGCAATTCTTGACCGGGTCGAGGTGGTAACTCATTTATTACAATACTCAAAGTCAGGGGTATTAAATAGATTTTTAAGCTCATTGTAGGTACATGGGATTCTTGGATGTTCTTCAAGATCACGAGCATTCCCAGTTAACAATTGTTATATAGGAGGAGTTAGTTATTACAATTATTAGAATTCTCGAGGCCACATGCAGGAGAATCGTATTACTTATTGTTGTCTATGCTAGTAGATAAAGGCTGATAAACCTTTTCAAGGTCATGCTCCAGCAAAATTCATTGACCTCAAGTGGTTTCCCAAATACAGATAGCCGTTTCACAACACAGGTAGACGTTTTCCCCCCATTTCAAGGTTACACCTCTGAGAAAAGAACAAAGGCGATCCATTGTTCTGGCTGAGTTAGCGCCATAATTGCTAGAAATAAATTGCTATCTAGATCAATTTTTAGCTACCCCCACCATTTTAGGCTTAGTTCTGAGAAATCAGTTTTGATGAACAAAGGCGATCCATTGTTCAAGCAATTCAGCCACGTTTCAAGGTCATCTAACAAATAAAATATTTTTTATAAAACTTGTAATTTATTAACCACAATATTCATCTACATATTAATAAAAAACCGATTTAAGTCAATATACATATTACGGGAAGTTTGATGTACTGTCACTTAACATTTTGTAATACCTTTGTTGGATCATATCTGTTTTATTTATTATTTGTTTCTCACATTCAATTTCCTTCAACTGATTTCGTTTAATCTTTCCTAATAGGTATTTTCATCGCTTCATTATAATGTTTACTAGCCGTACATTCAGCTTTCCTTAAAGCTTTCACATCAGGATCTGAGATCATTTTACTTTAAGATATTGTTCAAGACTTATAACAAACCTACGTCTCTTAAACTTACATGCAAAAACACAAATTAAAATCTTTTAATTATACAGTTCTGTAAACCTAATACGCAAATTTCAAGGTCAATTCGAGAAATCTATTTTCTAGGTTAAAGGTGATCCGAACTTATCCGACCTTACCTGATCTTATCTCTATATAAGTAGATAAAGAACAGTCCCACGTCAGTCGATACATTGCAATTGTGACAACAAATTACCTGAAGTGTTGTGAAGAGCGATTAGATATTTGTTAAAAGTTCATTATTACGTCTGTGCTTTATATTGTTGAAAGTAACTATGAGTATGCCGAGTAGTAATGTGATAGTTAAGTTAACAAGGTGTGTTATTCCTTTATTGAAAACAAAAAAAGAATTTTCGAGGCATATCCGTATAGTTAACACCAATATTAAGCTATTGCCAGATATAATTAAAAATAAAATCTATTGAGACCAATGAAAGTCTGCTTAAGCTTGAGAGCAAGTTAGCATTGCTCAAATGCTTTCTGGTCAGATCGAGACGGTTGAAGAACGCTTCAGAAAAGATCGGTAGTGGAATTGTCAAGAAAAAGGGCATACATAAATTACGTTGGTACTACGCATATTTTAATGGTAGGTTACTTACAGGAATTATCGTTAATATAGGAAACTTTAAGGACCCTTTAATTTTTTTTACAAAACGCGTATAATAGTTTTGCGCGTAATGTTAAATTAATGCTAAGGCAATCCATGCTAAAGGTGAATGTGGTCTTAGCCTGCAATTTCATGCAACCTCAAAATCATATTATTGACTTTTGCCATAAAAAATTATGTTATTGATATGTCAACCAATTTACGTGTGGTACAATGAACAATTTCGAAAGGGATTCCGGTTGGGCATTATACCAAATTTTACATTTAAAAGTGAATATTAATAGCTATGTCCCATATAGAGGTGGTCGTTCAACCTATGTTAAAGTTCCTCGCTTTATAGAACTAAAGCGTGCGGTAGTGAATGTTAAAAATAACGATGAGTATTGCTTCCTGTGGGCCGTTGTTTCAGCATTATATCTTGGGCAATATCATACGGAAAGGGTTAAAGTTATCCTCATTTTAGAGATGTTTTGTAATTGAGAAACTAAACAACTGCATAAATGGTAAAAAAGTTGTACCCTTTGTATTAACTGATTAGCAAAGCGGTAAAGAACCCATAAATCTTTTAATACTTTCTGCTAATTATCAAGCCGCGGATGATATTAACACTGTATATCATTTCACATGGATTAAAAATGTCAGCTTTATTTTCAAAACAGATATCGAATTACAACCGCAAGTAATTTATTTGTTACCGATGCTTGAACCATTTTTCTTCAGATCGCTTTCTACAAAAACATACCACTCACTGTCAGCAACTTAATCAATGCTCTGCTAGGCTACCTACCGAAGCAGAAATGAATTTACAGTTCAAAAATTTCGCATTCCAAGGAAAGGTGCCAATTGTAATTTATGCTGATTTAAAAAGTATTTTAGAAAAGTGTACAAATGGTATCGAAAGTAATACTCTATTTTACTCCAAATATATACCTTTCAGCATTGCTTACTATTTGAAGTGTTCATACAATGATTCTTTATCCGGATTTAGCCTTTATAGAGGAAATGATTGTATTCAATGGTTTGTTAACAAGCTTCAAAGTATTGCACATTGGGCTACTGAAATAATCAATCAAATAGTTCCTATGCATACTTTAAGTCCCAACCAGGTTGAGCAATTTGAAAGTGCCACGATTTGTCACATTTGCCGAAAACCATTCACTGATTTTGATATAAAAGTTAGAGACCATAATAATCTTATAGGAGCATTTCGGGGCAGCGCATCAGAATTGTAACATAAACTACAAAGACTCACACATTCTACCAATTGTATTTCATAATTTATCAGGTTATGATTATCATTTCATCATTGGAGAATTGGCCAGTGTTCCCGGTTCAATTTCACTGCTGCCCATTGACAAAGAAAGATATATCTCTTTTACGAAAGTAATAGAAAGCACGAAAATTAAGTTTAGATTTACTGACTCTTTCAGATTTATGAGCAGTAGTATTGAAAAGTTATCAGACTATTTGGAGGATAGTAAAAAATGAGTACCCGCGCTAATTGCAGCAATGATGAAGAACTTTCTCTACTAGTTCGCAAACGTGTTTCCTTATGAGTATATTGATACTTGAGAGAAATTAAGCAAGATCACGCTCCCTCCCAAGGAAGCATTTTTCAGTCATCTTAATAATGAGAGAATCAGTCATGAGAGTTTTGCGCATGCGGTTAACGTTTGGAACAAATTTAGTATTAAATCGTTAGGGGAATACTCGGATTTGTATCTAAAAACAGACGTTGTACTTTTAGTAGATATTTTCGAGAACTTTCGGCAAACTTGTGTAACTACTTCAAGCTTGATCCTCTGCACTATTATACAGCCCCCGGTTTATCATTCGATGCTATGCTTAAAATTAAGCAGGTAAAGTAAGAACTATTTACAGATATTGATATGGTAATGTTTATTGAAAGAGATTAGAGGTGGTGTAGCTCAATGTTCAAATCGGCATGCTAAAGCTAACAATAAGTACATGGGGGAAAAATTTGATTCCACTTCTGAAAGTGTGTAATTTATATGGAGCCGCCATGTCACAATTTGTACCATTTGGTGATTTTTCTTTTGTTGATGCAGCTAATTTTGAAACTTTAGATTTAATAAACCACCCCGATGATTTAGATTATCCCATAGAATTACATGAGAGTCAAAGTGATCTACCGCTGGCACCTGAAATTATGGTTCCACCCGCGCCTGGTTCCAAAATGAAAAAATTACTGCTTACATTGCATCAAAAACGTAATTACGTACTTCAATACAGAAATTTGAAAGTGTATTACGATTTAAACAGGCACCGTGGTTAAAAAAATATATCGATTTAAATACCGCCATGCGTCAACGACCTCAAAATGAATTTGACAATTTTTTGTATACATTAATAACTAATAGTGTTTTCGGGAAGCTGATGGAAGATGTACGTAAGCATACGGGCATATGGTTAGTAACAAAATGGTAGGGGCGCTATGGTGCTCGCGCTTACATAGCAAAACCAAATTTTCACAGTTGTACAATTTTTGACAATGATATGCTTATCATTCAAATGAATAAGCTAGAAGTATTTTTCAATAAACCTATATATGCGGATTCAGAGTTTTAGACATTTCAAAAACTGTTTTATACGTTTTTCATTAGGGTTACACGCCATTTCAGTTCCCGATATCTTTGAATGCATTAAAGAGGAATTTGATAAATTCGATACGTCTGATTATAGTCCGACAGCAACTTTGGACTCCCATTAGTAAATAAAAAAGTACCTGGCTTAATGAAAGATGAAAATCATTGAGAAATTAAGGTGGAATTTCTAGGACTTCGAGCGAAAATGTATGCTTACGCCGTTGACGTAAAGGTTGTAAAAAAACAAAGGGTTCTACACAAGAAAGCGTGAGGAAGATCACGATTAATGTTTATAAACACTTTGTGTTATATTCACTTTGATCAGATCTTTCATTACTATATGTAATATGAGTGACAAGGTGATACTTTAAATTGCATTTTAATTTCGTCGAATAGTCACAATCATTATATCTATATATTTTAAGTGCACTGGATTTTCCATTAGAATCTACCTCACTTTTATTTTGATTTGAAGAGTATGAATCGGTGTCTTCTTTAGTATTAAAATTATTTCCAAATTCACAAATATTGTTAGACCCCAAATTAATTTCTTGTTTTACATCATTATTTATAACATGTTGTTCTGTAAGGAATACATTGATTTGTTCTTGTTCCTTAGGTTCCAATTTAATTATTTTTTTATCTTCAGTAGAGATATTGCAATATCTTAGGTATAGTCGGGCCGGCGAGAGGTTTCTTATGACTGATGTTTTAGTAAAGGACGGTTTAAGATTTTAAAAACGTATGTCGTTATTTGGTTCATATAGTTAGTAATTTTGAATACCAACAAAACATCGTCAATGTTTTTAGGTTATTTTCAAATTTAAGCCGCGCTGTCAAATTTAAATAAGATTATAGTTCGAATATCTCGGGATTTAGCATCCGTAAAGTCTTAAAAATCCCCATCCACTCGTATAAATAAAGTCGAATTTCGTTTAAGGTCTGTTCGCACTTATTTGGGCATGTAAAGTCCACTGAGTGTGGGTAGTCACATGATAAAAATATATTGTACAACTGTAAACGATTATCAGAGCCGAGATCGGCTCAACAAAATTTCGTTTTGGATCTGTTTTACAAATTAATTATATCAATAATTTTCAATAAGAAACGAATTAGCTAGCAGTAGGCAGTGCCCGAATGAAGTGCGAAAAGTTTGCTTAATTGCGGAGGATAGTTTTTAGCCGACAGATCTCACTGCGTGAAAAGAGTCAAGACTGTAATTTGGTTATCGAAGCCACTTATACATAACTAATTTTGTCAAAACTAAATACACTGTATTGGATGATAAAAATGAGATTTATTAATAGTTAATAATAAAATCGATTTTAAAATCCCAGTTTACAGTTTGTCAATATATATATATATATATATATATATATATATATATATATATATATATATATATGAGGCTTCCGTAAAGCAACACATACAAAAAAAGGAATTGTTATAGATTAAAGCCTTTAAATCGTATAATCTAAACATAAACCTAATAACAGGTAATACAGATTGATTATCCTTAATGCCTGAGTGAATGTTACAATATAAATCAAACTTCCACTATTCATAAATTTAAAATTATTTTTAAATCTATGTTCCGTAGTCCCTTATGAGGTGTAACGTCGTATTCACTGGAGTTGGTTTGCTTTAATGAATCCCGAGTATGTATGTACACTCGTCACTAATAACCGGCTTAAAATTTATATACATTGTCCGTTGCACTATTTCCTAGCTTAAATGTCCACTTTGCCCACACCCATTTACGCGTGAAGAGATTGGGAATTTGATTTATTGAATGTCCTTTTAAAATATGTCAGAATATTTTAATTACACACGCGCGGGCGTACACACACACACACACCCACGCACGCACGCACTCACGCACGCACGCACGTACGCACGCACACACACACACACACACACACACACACCCACACACATCATAAATAAAAGAAGCAAATAAAATAAGTCGATTTAGCGACAGTGACAAGAAAGTCGATTGCATAACCTTCTATACCTACGTATGTACATGTAGGTATGAAGGTAAAAAGAAGTGAAGCAATGGTTGCTAAAAATAATAGTTTATATGAGTTTTGTAATTTCTTAAAAAAGATATATCATTTTTGTATACTTTTTATTTAAAAACATCCAAGTTGAACACAATACTAAAACATTACAAATTATCTGATAGCATTTGCTACACTGGAATAAGAAATGTCACCCACACTTGAACTATAATAATTAAACATTAGGTAAAGTTGAAGTATGTAGAGAACGGTGTTTTTTTAAGTAAGACTTCCATTTTGTTAAATAGTTACATTGATCACATGAGTAATTAATATTTGAAGTGTGAATCGCGACATGATTTCTTAAATTACTTTTCCATTTTGTTGAATAGATACAATGGGCACATTTGAAATTAATATGTGAAGTATGATTTAATTGATGAATTGTTAAGTTGCATTTACGTTTCGTTGAATATTCACATTTATCACATTCATAATTAGTATTTGAAGTGTGAGTTGATTGATGATTTTTTAAACTGCTCTTCCATTTCGTTGAAAAGTCACATTGGTCGCATTTGTAATTAGCACTTGAAGTGTGAATTAACTGATGATTTCTTAAATAGCATTTCAATTTTGTTGAATACTCACATTGATTACATTGGTAATCAATAGTATTTGAAGTGTGAATTAATTGATGTCTGTTTAGGTAGCTCTTCAATTTAGTTGAATAGTCACACTGATCACATTTATAATTAATACTTGAAGTATGATTTAATTGATGTTTTTTTAAATAGCACTTCAATTTTGTTGTAAAGCCACATTGATCACATTTGTAAGTATTCGAAGTGTGAATTAATTGATGATTTTTTAAATACCACTTAAATTTTGTTGAATACTCACATTGATCACAGGCATAATTAATAGTACTTGAGGTATGAATTAATTGATGATTTTTTAAACTGTTCTTCCTTCTTGTTGTATAGTCACATTCAGTACATTTATAATTAAGATTTGAATGGTGAATTAGGAGGTGATTTTTTAAATTGCCCTTCCAGTTTGTTGAATAATTACATTGATCACATTTATAATTAATATTTGAAGTGTGAATTAATTGATGATTTTTTAAATTTCGCATTAAGTTTGTTGAATAATTACATTTATCACACTTATAATTAGTGTTTGAAGTATGAATTAATAGATGACTTTTTAAATGGTCTTTTCGTTTTGTTGAATAGCCACATTGATCACATTTATAGATAGGGCTTAAGGTGCGTATTAATTGATCTTTTAATTTATTTTTCCAGTTTGTGTTATATTCACTTTGGTCATATCTTTCATTATTATATGTAGTATGAGTGACAAGATGATACTCTAAATTACATTTTAATTTCGTCGAATAGTCACAATCATTACATCTATATATTTTAAGTGCACTGGATTTGCCATTAGAATCTACCTCAGTTTTATTTTGAATTAAAGAGTATGAATCGGTGTCTTCTTTAGTGTTAAAATTATTTCCAAATTCACAAATATTGTTCGAACCCAAATTAATTTCTTGTTTTACATCATTATTTATAACGACGTGTTGTTCTGTAAGGAATACATTGATTTGTCCTTCTTCTTTAGGTTCCAATTTAATTATTTTTTTATCTTCAGTAGACATATTGAAATAAGTAACTTCAAAAATTAAAATAAATTACTGATCAGTGAGGGTGGAGAGAGAACGTCCCTAGGTTAAACTAAGCACTTTATTTTGATGCTAGATAGTATTTTATATTCTAAGATTTTGACCATATACGTATAAAGTACCTACAGCGTGATCAATCTCAAGTGTACTGTAGTGGTATGACAAAAATCCCTAGTTGTTAATATTGTTGTGTTTTGCAGTTGGCTGCTTTGGATTTTTAATGTGGTTTTAGTCGTTTTGGAAAAATTGCAGTATCACGGCGCAACACAGATTTCGACGCCATTTTTTTCCTACGCTAATTCGTGTATGCTGAATCCAAATCTGCAAGAATTTTTCTCCGGAAATGACGGGAAGAATTTTTTTTTGAATTTTGAAAATTTAAAAAATGAAATTTTTCAAAATGAATTTATTGATAGGAATATACCACTATAAAAGGGAGAAAGGTAAGTAAGCACTATTAATTTAAAAAAATTTAAATTCAATTTCTTCTTCGTCTTCATCTTCATCTTCATTTTCGGGTTCCCGTTCAATAGCAGGCTCATCATCGGATGAAAGAGGATCGTATAGATCTCTTGCCAGCATGAAAAAAATAATCAAAGGTTCCTGTCCCAAATCCTTAACCATCTTCAGGAACATATACGCGCTAAATATCCACCAAGAAAATTTTTTGTCGATTCGAGTATGGCCCACTTGCTTTGGCATGACGCCTAAATTATAGAAAATAAGGGAATTAGTGTATTAGAAACCTAACCTAACCTAATAGAATAGATCAGCGAAAGATATCACTGTTACGCACCCACACAACTGTGATACCAGCTTGTATGGTGCAGAAATTTTTCTTCAAAATTCTAAAAAAAAAATTTCCGTCATTTCGGAGAAAAATTCTTGCAGATTTGGTTTCAGCATACACGAATTAGTGTAAAAGGTAAAAATGCAGAATCGCAGCTGCGCAGCGATTCTGCATTTTTACCGTCGTTTTAGTTTGTCAGTTTATGTCATATTATACCTTCGTTTTTCACTTTTGTATTTTCTTGAGTTATTTACAAACTGTCTATATCAAGACAAATTATATATTCTGAATTTCAAATTGTGATATCGAATTTAATCGTCATGCCGTTTTCAATCGAACACGACACATTCATTGTTGTGGCTCATTTTCGTAGCGGCTTCCAAGATGGTAATGGTCAATGGCACTATTCATTGCAATCATGCATCGATCAATTTACTGTTGAGTACCCAAATGAAAATATTAGTTACGAAACATTTAGTCAACATCGTAATCGATTGATAGCTCGATTCTTGGAAACAGGTAGTGTTTTAAAACGCAAACGTGTAGCTTCGGCTACTGTCTTAACACAGGACACCTTAGCAGATATCCAAGGAAGGATGAATGCAAGCCCCACTAAATCTTTGCGAAAACTATCTGCACAAACACGTATGAAAAATTTTACCGTACAAACATAATTTTACTTAAATAATTTTTAGATGTATCCTATGGAAGTGTCCACACTGCATTAAAGAAGAATTTACATTTGTACCCGTACAAGGTGTCGGTATTACAACAGTTGCGAGATAGAGATTTTCAGCTTAGAGTAAACTACTGTCAATGGTTCAACAATACGACGAACAATGATTTACTGGATGTATCTTTTTTTTCTGATGAAGCTTGGTTTCATCTGTCCGGTTACATAAATAGCCAAAATTATCGTACGTGGTCTGTAGAAAATCCACATGTACTTCGAGAAACTACCCTACACCCTATCAAGGTCGGTGTCTGGATAACAATGTCGCGACAACGAATATTTGGATCAGTATTTTTCGATGCCACAATTACTGCGACAAGATACAGGGAAATACTTTTAGAACCATTTATTAATAATTTGGATGATCGTGAATTACGAAACGGCATTTCAGCATGACTCCGTTAGACTTTTTCTTTTGGTTATTTAAAAGCAAAGTGTTCAGCGGAAGATTGCATCCTCTTCAAGAATTGCGAAATGGTATAACTCATGAAGTTCATAATATTGGTGCCGAAATGTTACAAAATGTATCTGCGAATATGCAACGTAGGGCGAACTTATGTTTACAATTTAATGGCGGTCATTTTGAACATATGCTGTAAAGCAAAGTGTGATAACTAATGTGTACCTAAGGAGTTAAAAAAAATTTGTAAAAGACATTGTCATTCCATAAACATGTACTGTAAATTTTATTTAATTATAATGAAATTATAACATTTAAATACTTAAGATTCATTATTTTGTAATGATTTAATCCAATCATTAAATAATATTTTATTTATTTTGTTGTATTTTATAGGGATGCAGTCTAATCAAATACAAAATAGTCATTATTTAAATTAAGATAATATTTTATAATATGTATAAGTTAATGACCTTCATACAGATTTGAAACTGATCGTAGTTTTTACTCGAACCATGCTCTAGAGTAGCTAGAGCAATACAGCTTCTTACCAACCTATCAGTGGTACCAACTTAAATATTTTGATCACGTGGTATACACTTGAGATTGATCACTCTGTATATCGATATCATTATATTGCTGCAATAAGTGGAAAATGAAGCAAAGATTGTGAAACAGAGATATTAAAATCGCATAAGTTCATCTCTTAATTTACCAATGTCGTTTATGCGCACACGCAAAATTCTTTGTTGCTATTAGTTGCTGTTCGCGTCATATGAGCAGTTTACACTTACGGCAACGGCATCCATCTTTCGTCGAATTGTGGTGATTGTTTTTTTGCTTTGTGAAGTTTGTGTTTTGCGCAATTTCTGTTGCTTATTGTATTTTTTAAGATTATTATTTAAAATGGGACCACGTAGATGTTACAGAGTGATCAAAGACAGAATTACTTGCAAGAGGGTTTCTTCCTTAGAAAATAAAAATTTTGACGTGATTTGGTATAAACATTCTGGTCCTAATTTTGTGAAATTCTATTGTTGCATTTATAGGTCTCCTAATGACAGCAACTTTCAAGACTTCTTCGATTACCTTAGTATGAAAGTTGACTATCTCCTGTCTCAGTTTCCATCTTGCGATATCTCATTTGTAGGCGATTTCAATGTTCATAACTCTAATTGGCTTCAATTTTCATCTACTACAAATCCGCTGGTCATAGTGCAGAAACATTTGCTATTTCATGTGTTCTCACACAAATGATTTCTGAACCCACAAGAATCCCTGATAACCCTAACCATACTCACATCTTCTAGATCTCTTTCTTACATCAAACCCTCTTGTTTATAAAACTTCCGTTCTTTCGCCTTTAGGTCTTTCCGACCATTGTCTAATAAAAATCATTTCTACTGTACCTAATTCCACTGTTGTTCGCAAAACCGATAGAACCTTGTGGTGTTTTAAGTCAGCTCGATGGAGTGATTTACGGAATTTCTTTGCAACCTTTCTATGGCGTGAATATTGTTTTAAGTCGTCCTCTTCTTCGGACATCGCTCTTTCAGTATCTGAAGTCATCCTCATGGAATGGTGTTATACATTCCGAAAGAACAGTACCGTGTAGGTCATTCACGTTCCCAACCCTGGTTCAATAAGGCTTGTTCTGATGTGTAACAACCTTTTTTTGTGGTTGTATTAAAAAATACGTTAATCTAAGATCATTAATTTATTTGGCGTAAAATTAGAGGAGTTTTAATTATTTACATGTAAAATTAAGAAAGGCAACTAAATTGCATTTCATAGAACATATATTTTGGGTGTAATATTATATAAATAGTTATAGTTCCTTTCTTTTAAAAATTGGACTCCGATCATTGTATTTCGCGCAAGGCGCGACACCTTTGAGGCATTAACAGAAGCTTTTCTGAAAGCCTCTATTTTTTACTTCACTTGCTGCTGAATGTTAAAGCAGAAGACATTGTTATAATGGTTTTACTTAATTTTTATTTTGGTGCCATCAGAATTTTGGTGGTAAGTTTTTTCAATTCATTATATTTTAAGCTTAAGCATTTGCTCTTTCCAGGCACTCCGGACTTACGTACACTTACGTACAATGATTATAGTACTTATATTATTCCTTATACTCACTTAAGGCACTTATTTGCGTACTTACTTACTCATACTTATATTTATATTTTAAATGGCTATTAAGTTACTTATTTACACAAGTTTCTCTTCATTCAAATAATATCATCTTAAAATGCAATTTTAATTCAATAAAACATCAAGAATACAATAAGTTTAGTGGAACGAAAATTCCTTCAAATACCTAGTTGATCGCGTTGTTACAAGAATACGCAAGGAAGATGTAGAAACGCTTTCATACTGATTAACCGTTCCGCATCCATAATTAAACTCTGGAAGCTGTCTATAGAAAATCATTATACTGAGGAATTTATGTGGTAAATTTTATATTTTTTAAGCTTAGCTTTAAAACCTTTTCTTACCTCTCCTTAACCATCCATATATTGGGTAAATAAACTTAATTGCACATTGTTAATTTTTGTTATTTATAGAAAATTATTATTGTTCATTATTTAGGGTTTTGTTATTCCTGGACAAAGATAACATGGCGCTCGAGCATGCATTTAATTATACATTGTTCAGGTGGTATAACGCCATCGTGATCCTAATCCACAAGAAGAGATACAGCCGAACTGGAAAATTATCGGCCAATAAGCCTACTCAGTCACCTCTATAAACTATTCACGAGAATTATCACTACACGTTTGGAAAACAAACTCGATTTTTACCAGCCAATAGAACAGGCCGGATTCCGCAGAGGCTTTGGAACCAATGACCACCTTCAAAGCATCAAAACCCTGATTGAAAAATCAATAGAGTATAACAGACCGCTTGTCATTGCCTTTGTGGACTTCTACAAGGCCTTTGACACTGTTGAGATGCGTGCAGTTTTAGACTCCTTACAAAAATGTCGTGTCGACTATCGTTACACAAGGCTAATATACAACATATATAAGAATGCTACCATGATGGTAAGACTACATGAAAACACCAATCCCATAAAAATAGGCAGAGGAGTGAGACAAGGTGACACTATGTCACCCAAACTGTTTACCACCATTTTGCAATACGCCCTTGGAATGCTTGAATGGAGCGGAAAGGGCCTGAATATAGATGGATTAAAACTAACAAACCTGCGTTTCGCAGATGATATAGCCTTGGTGGCCGATAATCTACAAGATATTAAGGTAATGCTGGAAGATCTTCAGGAGGTATGTGCGGTTGGTTTAAAAATTAATATATCGAAAACGAAATATATGACAAATCTGGTTCCTAGTGGGAATATTGCTATTGGTGACGGGGAGGCAGAGTTGGAGTTGGTGGATAAATACACATACCTTGGTCATGAGATAAAAATCTCGAGAGACAATCAGACATGTGAATTAAGAAGAAGAATTACGCTCTCTTGGGCTGCATTTGGCAAAATGAGGGACGTGTTTAAGAGCAATCTCCCAATGTGTCTGAAGCGAAAGGCCTACAATCAATGCGTTCTACCGGTGATGACCTACGGTGCCGAAACTTTGACTCTGACAGCCACATCCGCTAAGAAACTTAGAGTAGCCCAACGTAGGATGGAAAGATCGATGCTTGGTGTGTCACTTCGTGACCACATAAGAAATGAAGACCTAAGGGCGAGAACAGGAGTCACGGATGTTATCTATCAGATGGCAAAACTCAAATGGAACTGGGCTGGACATGTGGCCCGCATGACAGATGGACGATGGACAAAAGGCTGCTCAGTGGAGACCAAGGGCTGACAAAAGAAACAGAGGAAGACCTCCCACGCGATGGACGGATGATATCAGGAGAATGACTACAAACTGGATGCAGAGCGCTCAAGACAGAAGACAGTGGGCAGAAATGAGGGAGGCCTATATCCTGCAGTGGATGCGAGAGGCTGATTGATGATGATGATGATGACTTCATGGTAAGTAACTACTTAACACTAACACTCATTGAAGTTTATTTACTTAAGTGCTTAGTAGTTAGTGAATAATAAAGAAAGGGTACTTGCTGGTTAACACAATTTCATTAAAATGTAGAACACAGTCAGCTTCTCTGCCTGTATATATTTTTTTCCTAAAAGTCATCGACTTCTGTAATCTCTTACTAAGTAATATTTTAGGAGTAGCCCATTCATGTCCACGTTCGGAAGATATGCCTTCTAGTAGAAACGATAATGTGGAAATGGTACCTACAACTCCAAAGCGGAAAAGATTTTCTCAACCTCGATATGTTGGAGAAATCAAGTCTCCACATTTTGTTACTCCAAGAAGAGCCAAAAGAATGTTAACTTTAGCAAGTCAGCAAATTGTTGTACAAGCGAAGAAAATTAAAATTCTGCAGCAAACGAACCGGAGACTTGTCAAGAAAGTAAAAAAATTAGATGATTTAGTTAATCATCTAAAGAAAAAAAACTTAATTTCGGAAAATTGCGCTGAGTTTATGATGGTACGTATGTGAAAAAGTTGTTAAATTTTAATTGGCAATTAAACATTTTGTAGATGAATCTTCCAGAAAGTTTGAAAGAAATAATAAGCCAAAGGCTTCAAAAACGTAGACGTATGCAATACTCTCCTGAGTTGCGTAAGTTTGCACTTACCCTGCAGTTTTATTCATCCACTGCTTACAATTGTCTACGTAGAGTTTGGAGGAACCTTTTACCACACCCAAGCACAATAAGAAAGTGGTACAGCGTGGTCGATGGGAAGCCAGGGTTTTCAAAGGAAGCATTTAAATCTATTAGTGTTAGAAATAAACATTCAATAATTCATATGAACATCATTTTAGATGAAATGTCCATTCGATCGTAATTATTATATGCGGATGGTACATTTTATGGTGGTGTTGATCTGGGTACCAATATTCCAAAAGAATCAGATATGCTAACTGAAGCTACTAATGCTTTAGTATTTTTAGCTGTTGGTCTTAATGGGCATTGGAAACTCCCTTTGGGTTACTTTTTAACTCAAGGTTTAAGCGGTACTGAAAGGGCAAATCTTTTACTGAAATGTTTTGAATTACTTGCAGAAACAGGTGCAAAGATATTTTCAATCACGTTTGATGGAGCACCTGTTAATTTCAACATGTGCAATCAACTTGCTGCCAATTTTGACATTTTTTCAAATGATTTCAAACCTTGGATTATTAATCCTGTTACAAAAGACAAAGTCTTTATATTTTGGGACGCATGTCACATGCTGAAATTAGTAAGGAATAGTTTGGGAGATAAAGGAAGTCTTGTAGACATGGACGAGAATTACATTAGATGGCAACATTTAATAAAATTATAGGAACTACAACAGCATGAGAGTTTGCACGCTGCAACCAAACTAACAAAAAAGCATATATTGTTCGGTGATAATAGAATGAATGTTAAGCGTGTTGCTCAAACATTAAGTGATAGTGTTTTCAATGCTTTTCGGTTCGTAAATTCGTTGAAATTAACCGGTTTCGAAGGAAGCAATGCCACCGGCAAATTTTGCTTAATGTTCAATAATGTTTTCGATCTGTTGAATTGTAGGAATAAGTTTTCAAAAAAAAACAAATATAATGTTCCCATTGAAGAGAAATATTTAAAACACTTTTAAATAACAACACTATCTTACGTTGAAGTTTTTGCATTTGCGCTTTCAATGCATTGAGAAATTAAGAGACAGACTTATGCAAGATTTATATAGCTCTGTTTCAAGATGTTTGCTTCACTACTTGTCATACATGCTCGGTATAGGTACTTTATACGTATACGAGGATAACAATTTAATAACAGCACAGCAAGAAAAATAAATGAGCGTTTTTAATTTACACTAATAGTTTGAGTAAAATCTGTTCGAACATCTAGAAACTTACTCGAACGAGTATTGTATAACATAACCTATAATATAAATCATAACATTCATTGCATTATTTTCTTAAAATACTGCAATGAACAATACCTTGATTAATACAACCATTATTCAAGCTGGGAGTTTTATTTTTAATTCAAAAAAACGAAAATTGATCGAAGTAATTATTAGACATGCCATCAATACATATAGTATGATTGCAAAGAATGTAACGGTATAAACGGGTGGTGGAACGGGATTACAGATAAAATTGGCCTTTTTGCCCCGACTAGCCAGCGTATGGGGTGGGTATGATGTTAAATTTTGCACATCCAGAATAGTAAAACGTACGTAAGTCAAAATAGGGGATGAAAACGTAATCAGTTCGGTTGTTTGGGCGCCAGAATGTTTGGTAGTCAAAATAAGGGATGTCGTGCCAAAATTATGACTACATAGCGTGTCTAAACATACAAAAAACATACGCTTACCTATCCGCAATCAATCCCAGGTGTGCTGGACAGCAACTCAGCAAACCACCTGAAATAGGGCTTCAAAATAGCACTACACGCTTGTCAAATAAAGCGTGATAATCACTCTATAACGTTACGTTACTACACCTCAGTGTAAATAATTAGGCATTAAATAATAATCAAAACAAAACAAAAAAAACTATAGAATGCACTCTAAATGAATTAATACTCAACTAAAACAATCAAATAAAACACTAAATATCAGTAACGCTATTACTCAATAATAAAAAAACTATCACTTCGTTACGTTAAAATCTTACGTTTCTAATTTACTGGAAAACTTGCAATTTGCAAAAAAAACTTTTTTGTAACACAAAAGGGTTTCCACAGAATTAAAACAAATTTATAAAACCTAACAAAGCTATAATAAAATAAAAAATAAAGAAAATATTATACATGTAAACATACGATAATGCGTATAAACAAAATAAATACAAATGCTTAAAAGGCGACAGAATGTCTTGGCCAGGACTCTGCGTAACCCCGATATGTATATATCGTGGGTTATTTACCCACACTACAATAGGGTCAATTGCCCTTTCATACTAAAATAAAAAAAGTGTGAAGGCGGAGCGTCAGAACTATGATTAATTACACTAAATAAATTTAAAACAACTTAATTTAACAAAAAAAAACATAAGACACCGCTTTCAAACCTTCGTTAACACAAAATAATTCGAAACACAAAAAATCTTGATAATATTCAATAAAAAAAACAATAATATATTACCTTAAGGTCTAAAATTGCACCTCTCCTGTGTTACAATAATGAAAGCGACCCAGGTGATCGGTTACTGCTATAACGGAAATGAAATCTTCCCGCTCTGGCAAAATGATGAATGAAAAATTGACTATTGTTCTTTTATACACAAACAACTCCTTGATTGGATCTCGTTAAAATGTTATTGCATTAATTAAAAACTTCTTTTAAAATAATAATTTGTGCGCTCAACTTGATTGTTAACTTATATCTTTTAACTGGTTTTATTTCCACAAACAATCCAAAAGGTTAATAACTTGATTTAAATAACTATAATTTTAATATATTGCGAAAGTTTGTTTATATTTGAACACGCTTTGCACGGTAATTAAGAGGCACTACAAGAACGTTAATGATCAAATAAATCCGCAAAAGCGATAAAAACCAAAGAGGTCACTGAAGCACTAATAAAACACGACGATGATCTCTAGGTAACTTTACGTAAAATCGAAATCGGCACTAGGTATAATCCTTTGGTGATGAACAATTTTATAAAATCCCTTCACAGGTCTTCTTCAGAAATAGCTAAACTACCCTTACTACACAAAAAGTACGTTCGTTAAACACCACAAGGTCCAATATATCAACGTTCTAAACCACCCCTTAAAGCGTAACAACAAGCGTCACCGTAATACTACTCAGGAGCGCAGTCAGTTTCAGAATCCCTAAATTACTACCAGAAATCCATCTTGGAATTTTGAATCCCACCACTCATAAAAAATCTTATCTAATTTAGTTCCACCAATTAAAAAACGGAAGGGGAAGATTTGATACCCCAACACACAAATTTCGTTTTCGTCCGTAAGGACTCGGTAATTTTCAAAATTTTAAACGTCAGCAAAATCATCGTGTAAAACATCTCTATATTTTTATTCAAGTACAAAACAATTAGTCCCACATTCTTCCTCTATGACTTAAAACCAACATACTCAATACTAAACTGAACTACTATAACTAACCCGACGTCGCCAAAACGATAACAAACACATTTATATCTACACTCTTTCTTTAAGTTACTTAATTTTTACAAAACTTTCTATTATATTTTACGGAAATCAAACGAAATAAACCCTATTTACACTTAAAATTAATAATAATTTTTAATTACATATTTACCTTTGAACTTATTCGTTCATAACAAAAACTTATAATAACCTATTTACACTTATATACAACTATTTACAAATAATACGCTACTCAACATTCAATAAACGGGGAATAATAAGGAAAACCAATCTAAACTACGGAATAATAATCACAAACAAAAAAACTAAAGCTCGCCATACACCTTTCCTAAAGGTCGCTACACGCGTTAAACAAATTTATTCATAAAACTCAACTTGACAACAAAAATTTGACGGTAAATCGCTAGAATTACAAACAAAATTACCCACTACGTATACAGGGTGTCCAAAATACCCTGATAAGAAACGAACAAGACGAGAACGTGTCATGGGATATCTTGAGTTAACTGACCGTTATCTCCTGGATGATTTCAAAGTACACTTTCGTTTATCACGTACAATAATGGAAATACTTATAAATATGATGGCTAATAATAATAATCACGAGACAATGTTTTAAGCACTTCATGGCAGGCCAAAAGAAAGTATTAAGTTGGTATGTTTGGTTGCAGTGTGGGTTCTTGCCAATCAGGAAAGGTATAGGTAGAAACAATGCTTATCCTATTGTACTATGTTCTTTTTTATATTCAACCCTAGGTCAATTGCAGATGGATTTAATGTATAAATAACAAAGAGCACTGTATACTATTTCTTAATAAGAATGTCAGTATGTTTAAGCAGCTTTGGTAAAGTGTATATCAAATGGCCTGTAGGAGATAAAGCAGTGGAAGTAATGAATGGATTTTATGTAAGTTTAATTATCAGGATCAATGCTTGTGTCTTAAACGATCTTTCCCTGGTTTAATTGGAGCAATAGACGGATGTCATATTGATATTAAAGCGCCTAAAGAAAATTCAGCAGTGTATATAAATCGTAAAGGAAGATTATCAATGATACTACAAGGTGTATGTGATAACCTTTGTGTATTTATGGACTGTTTTATTGGATTTCCAAGATCGGTGCATGACGCACATGTCTTTAGAAGTCAGAATGTTGCAGCAATGAAGAGTTTTTCCTAATAATCTCCTTACTTGGAGACTCTGCATATCCTCTTGGTCAACATATCTTAGTACCATTTAAAAGCAATGGTCATTTAACAAATAAAATACAATATTGCACATGCAGCAACAACAGCTACTATCGAAAGAGCATTTTGTAACGGTATAAACGGGTGGTAAAACGGGATTACAGATAAAATTGGCCTTTTTGCCCCGACTAGCCAGCGTATGGGTGTGGGTATGATGTTGATAAATTTTGCACATCCAGAATAGTAAAACGTACGTAAGTCAAAATAGGGGATGGAGACGTAATCGGTTCGGTTTTTTGGGCGCCAGAATGTTTGGTAGTCAAAATAAGGGATGTCGTGCTAAAATTACGAGTACATAGCGTGTCTAAACATACAAAAAACACACGCTTACCTATCCGCAATCAATCCCAGGTGTGCTGGACAGAACTCAGCAAACCACCTGAAATCGGGCTTCAAAATAGCACTACACGCCTGTCAAATAAAAGCGTGACAAACACTCAATAAAGTTACGTTACTACACCTCAGTGTAAATAATAAGGTATTAAATAATAATCAAAACAAAACAAAAAAACTATAGAATGCACTCTAAATGAATTAATACTCAACTAAAAATCAAATAAAACACTAAATATCATTAACACTATTACTCAATAAAAAGAAAACCGTCACTTCGTTACGTTAAAATTTTACGCTTCTAATTACTGGTAAACTTGCAATTTGCAAAAAAAACTTTTATGTAACACAAAAGGGTTTTCACAGAATTAAAACAAATGTATAAAACCTAACAAAGCTGTAATAAAATAAAAAAAAGATAAAGAAAATATTATAAATGTAAACATACGATAATGCGTATAAACAAAAAAATACAAATGCTTAAAGGCGACAGAATGTCTGACCAAGATCCTGCGTAACGCCGTTCTAGATTACTTAACCTATAGATATATTGTGGATTATGTAACCACACTATTTCAGGGTCAATTGCCCTTTACTACTAAAATAAAAAAAAGTGTGAAGGCGGAGCGTCAGAGCTATGATTATTTACAATAACTAAATTAAAACAACAACTTAATTTAAAAAAAAATACGACACCGCTTTCACACCTTTGTTAACAAAAAAATAATAATTCGAAACACACAAAAAATCTTGAAAATATTCAATAAAGAAAACACAATATTATATTACCTTAATGTCTAGATTAACACCTCTCCTGTATTACAACAATTGAAAACGAACCAGGTGGTCGGTTACTGCTACCACGGAAATGGAATCTCCTGCTCTGACAAATGATGAATGAAAATGTTGACTATATTCTTTGTACACAAACAATTCCTTGATTTAACCTCGTAAAATGTTACTGCATTAATTAAAACTTCTTTAAATAATAATTTGTGCGTTCAACTTGCTTAACTTTTATCTCTTAAATAGTTTTATTTACACTAACAATCCAAAAGGTTAATAACTTTAAAATAACTATAATTTTAATATACTGCGAAAGTTTCTGTATTTGAACACGCTTTGTACGGCAAATAAGTGGCACTTCAAGAACGTTAACGTTAATAAATCCGATAAAGCGAGATAAACCAATGAGTTCACAGAAGCACTAATATAACACGACGATGTCCTCTAGGTAACTTGATAAAATCGAAATCGGCACTAGGTATTTCCTTTGGTGGTTGAACAATTTAATTAAAATCCCTTTACAGGTTCTCTTCAAAAAGTAGTAAACTACCCTTACAACACAAAAGTATGTTCGTTAAACACCAAAAGGTCCAATATATTAACGTTCTAAACCACCCCTTAAAGTGTAACAACAAGCGTCACCGGACTACTACTCGGGAGCGCGATCAGTTTCAGAATTCAGCAAATTATATCCAAAAATCCATCTTGGATTTTGAATCCCACGACTCACAAAAAAATCTCATTTAATTTAGTTCCACCAATTAAAAAAAAGGAGGGGAAAGATTTGATAACCCTACACACAATCTTCGTTTTCTTCCGTAAGGACTCGATAGTTTTCAAAATTTCAAACGCAGCATAATCAACGTGCAAAATATCTCTATATTTTCCTTAAAGTACAAACAATTAGTCCCACATTTTACCTCTATGTCTTAAAAACATACTCAATAATAAACTGAACCACTATAATTAAGCGACTTCCTGTACCACATGACATCATATACATTTAAATCTACGTTCTTTCTTTAAATTTTAAGAAAATCAAACGAAATAAACCTTAATTAACTTATATACAACTATTTACAAATAATACGCTACTTAACATTCAATAAACGGGGAATAATAAGGAAAATAATCGAAATTACGGAATAATAATTCACAAACAAAAAAACTAAAGCTCGCCACACACCTTCCTTAAAGGTCGCTACACACGTAAACAAATTTATTTATAAAACTCAACTGGACAACAAAAATTTGACGGTAAATCGGTAGAAAATCGTGATCCTATCATAATTAATTCCTCAATGCATTACATTCCTTTACATACAGCGTGACCCATTCAAGCAAAACATTCATTATCTACAGTAAGCTCTCACACAAAAAAAAATATACATACGGAATCTAACTAAGTGAATAGAATTACAAACAAAATTACCCACTACGTATACAGGGTGTTCAAAATACCCTGACAATTTGTACTATTAAAAAACCGCTGGTGAAGGCTATTTTATTTAGAGTTGCATGATACCAAGAATGTGCGTACTGTAATATTAGCTCCATGTATTCTACATAACTTTTGCATTGTACACAATGATGAAATTGCAATTGAAGAGCTCAAAACAACGATTACATATTTCAGCATGAGCTTACTGAAAATCGTAATCTAAACAGAATGGGGATTCAAAACGAAATTATATTGTTGAACAAATGTAATAACCTTACCTAAGATACAATTTGCAAAATGATTATGTAGTGTTAGTAGTAGTAGTATTTATTTAGTAAGTAATATGAATAATACATGAACATTTGAAATTAAATTTATAAACTTAAAACATTTTTTTATTAAAATAAATTCTTAAAGGTACCTTTTCACAACTTCACTCATTTGCCATTTTGATTTTTGTGATGTTTATATGCACTTCAAGCAAATGATTAAATTTCCTGTTTTGTTCAAGATCCTCTTGGTGCTGTTTTTACTCTCTTCAAGGGCTAAATGAAGAATTTCATTTGTATCTATTTCCTTCTTTATGTGCCGTGAAGTTTCACTAGCTCAACCAACCCTGTATCAATGTTTTAGCTTGATAATGAACAACCTGCTGGAATTGGAACTTGAGATTCAGATGTGTATTTATAATGTATTTTCCATTATGCACAATAATAGAAGGTTCTACAGCTGGATTTTTTGATTGCAAATTATCTATTTCGTTGAAATACTGCCAATTTTTTCAATTGTCCTGACTTACTATTATGGTCTCTTATACTTTTATATGTTCGTAACAAACTGTCAGGATATTTTGAACACCCTGTATACGTAGTGCGTAATTTTGTTTGTAGTTCTATGTACCTAGTTAGATTCCGTATACATATTCTTTTCTCGTTGTCAAATTGAGTTTTTGATAAATTTGTGTTTAACTGTGTAGCGACCTTTAGGGATGGTAGGTGCATGGTGAGCTTTAGATTCTTAGTTTGTGAATTATTTTTTGTAATTTAAGGTGTTTTTCCTTATTATTTCCGTTTATAGAAGTTTGATTAACGCTTATTTGTAAATAGTTGTATTAATGTAAATAACGTTCATTTCGTTTGATTTCCGTAAAATATAATAGAAAGTTTTGTAATTTAAATAAATAGTGTAGGTTTTATGTGTATAATGTCATGTTAGCGACATAAAGACGCTTAAGTATAGTGTATTAGTGAATATGCTGGTTTTGAGTCATAGAGATTGCATGTGGGCCTTATTATTCGTACTTTAAGTAAACATAGAGAGGCTGTACACGTTAAGACTGCTGACGTTTAAAATTTTGAAAGTTCTCGAGTCCTTACGGACGAAAACGAAATTTATGTATGGTACTAAATCTTCCCTCCGTTTTTAATTGGTGGAATTAAGTTAGATAAGATTTTTATGAGTAGTGGGATTCAAAATTTAAAGATGGATTTTTGTAATAATTTGCGGGATTCTAAAACTGACTGCGCTGTCGAGTAGTAGTACGGTGCCGTTTGTTACGCTTTAAGGGTGGTTTAGAACGTTGAAATTTTGGACCTTGTGGTGTTTAACGAACGTACTTTTTTGTGTAGTAAGGGTAGTTTAGCTACTTCTGAAGACGATCTGTAAAGGAATTTTATTAAAATTGTTCATCACCAAAGGATTATACCTAGTGCCGATTTCGATCTTACGTAAAGTTACCTAGAGGACATCGTCGTGTTGTATTAGTGCTTCAGTGACCTCTTTGGTTTTCTCGCTTTTGCGGATTTATTTAAATCAACGTTCTTGAGTGCCGCTTATTTACCGTACAAAGCGTATTTAAAGATAAAGAAACTTTCGCAATATAATAAAATTAGATTTATTTAAAACAGTTATTAACATTTTGGATTGTTAGTGGAAATAAAGAAAATTATTTAAAAGCTAAAAGTTATCAAGCAATTTGAACGCTCAAATTATTATTATTTTAAAGAAGTTTTGAATTTATGCAGTAACATTTAACGATTCAATCAAAAATTGTTTGGGTATCATAGAACAACAGTCAACATTTTATTCATCATTTTGCCAGACCAGGAAGATTTCATTTCCGTCATAGCGTAACCGACCACCTGTTCTCTTCATATATATTGTAACACAAGTGTTGTAATTCTAGACCGTAAGGTAATATAATATTGTGTTTTTATTGAAAATTTTTGTGTGTTACGAATTATTTTTTGTATTTCGAAGGTTTGAAAGCGGTCATTTTTTGTTAAAGTAAGTTGTTAATTGAAATTGTTTAAGCGTAATTAATTATAGATTTGACGCTCCGCCTTCACACTTTGTTATTTTATGTTTATGTATTAAAGGGCAATTGACCTCTATTGTAGTGTGGGTATATTATCACACGAATTATATTTCATAGGTTAAACGATTTAGACTTCGTAAACGCATATTCTGATCAGACATCCTGTCAGCCTTTTAAGCATTTTTTTTGTTTATACGCATTATCGTATGTTTATAATTTATATTATCCTTTTTATTATTTTAATTATAGTTTGTTAGGTTTTATAAATGTTTTAATTATGGAAACCCTTTTGTGTTACATAAAGTTTTTTGCAAATTGCAAGTTACCGGTAATTTAGTTTTTACACGTAAAAAGTTAGTTTTTCTTTTTATTGAGTAATAGCGTTGTTAATATTTAGTGTTTTATTTGATTTTAGTTGACGTATTAATTCATTTTAGAGTGCATTTTATATTATTTTTTAGTTTTAAGTTTTGATTATTAAGTTATATGCCAATTATTTACACATGAGGTTATTAACGTAACTTTATTGAGTGTTTATCACGCTTTTATTATGAAAGCGTGTAGTGTTTTGAAATTTTCAGGTGGTTTGCTGTATTGCTGTCCAGCACCTGGAATTGATTGGGATAGGTAAGCGTATGTTTTTGTATTGTTTAGACACCTTATGTACTCGTAATTTTGGCACGACAACTTATTTTTGACTATAAACATTCATGGTGCCAATCGAACTGATTTTGTCTCATCCCTATTTTGACTATACGTAGTTTACTATTCTGGTTGTGCAAAATTTTTCAACATCTGATACACCCATACGCATGTGCTAGTCGGCAAAAGCCAATTTTATCTGTAATCGTTCTACCACCCGTTTATAGTTACAAAATCATTTCCACTTATTCTGTAGTTGATCCCAAGAAAATTCGAAACCATGCGTTTTCATTTGAAGCAATGCTGAATATAAACAAAGTATAATCCTGGTTACAATTAAGTTGTATTACAAACCGTTGCCATATGTGTTTTTTAATACCATTTTTTTTTTCTAAACATTGTTTTCTTCATATTTGACTAACAGAACAGCTTTCCGGCTCTATCCATTAACAATTTGATCTTCATTATTCAATTGTTCTTCGTGATTTGAATTGTTTTCATTTCCATCTTCATATTCTGTGTTTCCATCAACTTCCGATTGATCTGCAAGTAACAAAGATTGGTGTTTGAGATATGTGTAATGTAATAAATGTTACCATCCTGCAGATACACCTGATTTTCGTCATCAAGAATTAATGCACTGCTACTTCTAAAACAACCATGCTGCAAAATGATTCCCCAGTCAGGACTGCTTAAGTTGCAATAATCGCGTGTAAATCTAGAGGGTTCACTCTGCAAAAAGCAACATATAGATTATATTGTTAACAATGTTAATTTACCATCATAAAAGAACTCCACTTCAACCCCTTCATACTTAAAAAAAATATTGTTACACACACACAAATTTGAATTCAGGTTATGTTTTGTGTTTGAATTTGGTACACCGAGTATGGACTAGGTGCGTGAAACTCGAGTTCGAATGTAAGATCGAACAAAATGGTGTCATTTAAAAACGACGTGAACAAGAATTTGAGGTAATATAAAACGACGATCGCTACTCCAGTCGTTGTTCTTGTTAATAATTAAGTAAGACTGCAGTGTAAAAAGATTTATTAATATAAAATAGAGTTGTTTATAACTAATAATTCCAGATTTTTGGCTTGTTTGAAGCCATATATTGATTTATTCAGCAAACATACCTTTTTATTCAAATCACTTTTATACATTCCATTCGGTATTTTCATATAAATTGTTGCAGGTACAAGTCCTGGTTTACACATACTGATAATAGAATCCGAAAAGTCGAAAATTTAGCAACAGGGGCATGTAACTATGAAAAATCTAAACCCTCTTGTTCGTAGCCCTTGATACTAAACGTGCTTTATAATTTTTCTTAACATGTTCCTCTTTTGTTCTAAATACCCACCTATTGCTTATTATTGGTTCATTTTCGGGACAATCAATTATCTGCCATGTGTCATCATCTTCTAGAGCCTTTAACTCTTCATCTACAGCCTTTTTCCACATATTCTGAACTTGGAACTGCCTCTTGATACGACTTAGGAACGTTCAAATAATCACATAAAGCTAAACAGCCAAGATCAACTTCATAATCATCAAGGTAAGTAGGTAGATGTTTGTTTCTTTTTGGTCTTTCTTTTGTTTGATCTTCTGTAACGATATAAACGGGTGGTAGAACGGGATTACAGATAAAGTTGGCCTTTCTGCCCCGACTAGTCAGCGTATGGGAGTGGATATGATGTTGATAAATTTTGCACATCCAGAATAGTAAATCGTACGTAAGTTAAAGTAGGGATGAAGACGTAATCAGATCGGTTAAGGGCGCCAGAATGTTTGGTAGTCAAAATAGGGGACGTCGTGCCAAAATTACGGATACATAGCGTGTCTAAACATACAAAAAACATACGTCTACCTACCCGCAATCAATCCCAGGTGTCCTCGACAGCAACTCAGCAAACCACCTGAAATAGGGCTTCAAATAATACTGCACGCTTGACAACTAAAAGCGTGTTAATCACTCAATAATGTTACGTTACGTTACTACACCTCAGTGTAAATAATTAGGCATTTTATAATAATCTTAACAAAACAAAAAAAAATCACCTTTGTTGAATGCACTTTAGATGAATTAATAATCAACTAGAAGTCAAATAAAACACTGAATATCATTAACGCTATTACTCAATAAAGAAATTTTCACTTCGTTACGTTAAAACTTAAGCTCCTACATTACCGGTAAACTTGCAATTTGCAAAAAAAAACGTTTATGTAACACAAAAGGGGTTTTCACAGAATTAAAACAATTTTATAAGACCTAAACAAAGCTGTAATAAGAAAAGAAAATAATATACATACGATAATGCGTATATACGAAAAGATAACAAATTCTTAATTGGCGATGGGAGGTCTGGCCAGAATTCTGCGTAACGCCGTACTAAATTGCTTAACCTAAATATTTCGTGGATTATTTACCCACACTACTTCAGGGTCAATTGCCCTTTAATACTAAGATGAATGGCGTGAAGGCGAAGCGTCAGAATTATGATTAATTACAATAAATAAACCCAAAGCAACAACTTAATTTAAAAGGTACATGACTACGCTTTCAAACCTTCGTTAACAAGACAAATAATTCGAGGTACTCACACAAGAAATCTTGTAAATACTCAATAAAACACAATGTTAAACTACCTTACTGTTTAAATTGACACCTCTTCTGTGTTACAACAATCGAAAATGAACCAGGTGACCGATTACTGCTACTACGGATACGGAATCTCCCTAGTCTGACACAAGATGATGAGTGAAAAGGTTGACTATTTGTTTTTGTACTCAAACGATTTCTTGATTGAATCTCGGTAAAATGTTACTGCATTAACTAAAAACTTCTTTTAAAATAGTTTTCTTTACACTACCAATCCAAAAGGTTATTAACGTTATTTAAATAAATACAATTTTAATATTCTGCGAAAGTTTCTTTGTACTTCAACACGCTCTGCACGGCAATTAAGTGGCACTTCAAGAACGTTAATTTAATAAATCCGCAAAAGCGACATAAACCAATGAGGTCACAGAATCACTAATATAACACGACGGTGATCTCTAGGTAACTTGATAACGTAAAATCGAAATCGGCACTAGGTGATTGAACAATTTCACTTAAAATCCCTTCACAGGTTTTCTTCAAAAAAGTAGATAACTACCCTCACAACACGAAAGTTCGTTCGTTAAACACCAAAAGGTCCAATATATCAACGTTCTAATCAACCCCTTAAGCCGTAACAACAAACGTCACAGTACTACTACTCGGGAGCGCTGTCAGTTTCAGAATCCCAAATTATTACCAAAAATCCATCTTGGATTTTTGAATCCCACCACTCACAAAAAAAATCTCATTTAATTTAGTTCCACCAATTAAGAAACGGAAGGAGAAGATTTGATACCCCCTACACACAAACTTCGTTTTCAACCGTAAGGACTCGATAATTTTCAAAATTCCAAACGTCAGCAGAATCAACGTGAAAAGTATCTCTGTATTTTCATTTAAGTTCAAGCAGTTAGTTCCACATTCTATCTTTATGATTCAAAACCAACATACTCAATATTAAGCTGAACCACTGCAATCACTCGACTTCTTCTCGCCAGAACGATATCAAATACATTTACATCTACACTCTTTCTTTAAGTTACTTAATTTTACAAAACTTTCTATTAAATTTTAAGGAAATCAAACGAAATAAACATTATTTAACTTATATACAACTATTTACAAATAAAACGTTACTCAACATTCAATAACAGGGGAACAATAATGAAAACAATCTCTTAAACTTTAAATGTATTATTACTGACCTCTCCTTTCTCTACTTTGAATTCTTTACCATTTCCAAGCTTAAATTATCTTCAGCTACAGTTCTAATTGCTGTTACAATATTTTCATACTCTTTTGGCATTGATAATAGTAAAAAACATGCAATGTCTGAATCTTGAAAACTAGTGTCTAAACTTCTCAATTCTCTTAGAATGTTATCATATTTACTAAAATGCAGCTGTAAATCCTCACTTGGACCATACTTTAGACTTACCAGCTCTTTTAATAAGTAAAATTTCGAACATAGTCCCTTTTTAGCAAATACCGACTCTAGTTTGTTGATCATTTCTGTCACTGTCTTTAAATCCTTAATATACTCCAAGTGTGAGTCTGCCACACACTGTACTATAATATTACGGGCCTTATTGTTCTTTTTTATCCAAGCATCATTTGTTGTTTCACTAGTCCCTTCTTCCAACACCTCATTTACATCCATGGCCGTTAGAATAGCTTTTAATCTAAACTTCCAATTATCAAAATGATTCCCCTTAAACGGAACAATTCCATGCTTATTTTCTGCTTCAAATAGTGGACTATTCATTTTTAAAGAAAAACTTCTTACTCTATACAAAAACACGTTTTGTTTTTTTTGTTTTAACCTCACTTTCTTTGTTTTCCTTTTTACTGCTCGTTCACTGAGCCCATAACCAATGTTAATAATTAAGTAGAGACTGCAGTGTAAAAAGATTTATTAATCTAAAATAGAGTTGTTTATAACTAATAGAGTTTGCGATGAAACTCTAACATGACGACAAAGGTAGCAGAGCGTGGTTGTCAAACTTGTAGGGATGGTTTTTCATATCGATATTCAGGCAAGGTTGCCAATAAGTATTTTTAACTAAGTAAGTATTTTTTAACAGTTCTTGCATTTAAGAAACATGCTCAATAGTAAAAACTAAATGACACCTGTCACTGTCAGTACTGTCAAAACACCATCGAACTGTTTTTCGTAATTGGAATTCACCAGATTTTTACGGCTGAATTTAGATGCTCGCCGAAACTAATCAGTAATGAAACCCATCAGAAAAATTCGGTGAGAATAATGACGCACTTAGTGGAACTTTAGATTCGACCTCACTTATCTCACTTTCTATTTTGTGTTTTGTGGTTTTATGTGACTAAGATAATTCAATATGTCGACTGAGGTTGATATAAACATGGTTAAATTGGAACCTAAAGAAGAAGAACAAATCAATTTATTCGTTACTGAAGAACGGGTCTTAATAAACAATAATATAAAACAAGAAATTAATTTCGGTTCTAATTCATATGATTTTGGTAACATTTCCATTTTTAAAGAAGAGATCGATTCACACTGTACAAAGCAGATGAATACAGTTGATGTAGATTCTAATGTAAAAGACATTGCACTTCACAATTCTACAAATTTAAAGAGCAATTTGATTCAGTCTTCAAATAATAATTATAAATGTGGTAAATGCAACTATTCAACAAAACAGAATGGAAATTTAAAGAGACATGAATTAATTCACACTTCAAATATTAATTACAAATGCAATGAATGTGGATATTCAACAAAACAAAGGGGCTACTTTACACGACATCAATTAGTTCACACTTCCAATATTAATTATAAATGTGATAAGTGTAACTTTTCAACAAAAGAAAAGGGCAGCCTTACACAACATCAATTAATTCACACTTCCATTATTAATTATAAATGTGATAAGTGTAACTTTTCAACAAAACATAAGCACAACTTTACACTACATCAACTGATTCATACTTCTAATACTAATAATTATAAATGTGATCAATGTAATTATTCAGCAAAACTGAAACACTATTTAAAAAGGCATCAACTAATTCACACTTCAAATGCTACTTACATATGTGATCAATGTGACTATGCAACAAAATTAAATCGCAATTTAAAAAAACATCAATTAATTCATTCTTCCAATACTAATTTTAAATGTGATCAATGTGATTTTTCAACAAAATTAAAACACTATTTACAAAAACATCAACTAATTCACACTTCAAATGCTAATTACAAATGTGGTCAATGTGACTATACAACAAATATGAAACGCAATTTAACAAAACATCAGCAGACTCACACTTCAAGTACTTATAAATGTGATCAGTGTAACTATTCAACAAAACAGAAGGACGTTTTAAAAATGCATCAGTTAATTCATACTTCTAATACTAATAATAAATGTGATCAAGGTGATTATTCAACAAAACGAAAACACTATTTAAAAAAACAACAACTAATTCACACTTCAAATGCTAATTACAAATGTGGTCAATGTGACTATGCAACAAATATGAAACGCAATTTAACAAATCATCAACTGACTCACACTTCAAGTACTTATAAATGTGATCAGTGTAACTATTCAACAAATACATGGCATAATTTAAAAAATCATCAATTAGTTCACACCTCAAATATAATAATATTAATTACAAATGCAATGGATATGGGTATTCAACAAAACGAAAAGGCAACTTTACACAGCATCAATTAGTTAATGTTTCAAATGATAGCTTTAAATCTGATCAATGTAACTGTTCAACAATCCAGAAGGGCTGTTTACAAAGACATCTGTAATTATACTTCAAACACTAACTATAAATGTGATCAATGTGATTATTCAGCAAGACTAAAACGCTATTTAAGAAATCATCAGCTAATTCACACATCAAATTTGTGGTCAATGTGACTATGCAACAAATATGAAATGCAATTTCAAAACTTCAACTGATTCTCAGTTCAAGTCGAGGTTCATAAATGTGATCAGTGTAACTATTTAACAAATATATGGCATAATTAAAAAAATCATCAATTACTTCCTACCTCAAATATAATAATATTAATTATAAATGCAATGAATATGGACATTCAACAAAACGAAAGGGCTAACTTTAAATGTGATCATTGTGACTAGTCAACAACGGAAGGGCGGGTTACAAAAACATCTATAATTCATACTTCAAATGCTAAGTAAAAGTGTGATTAATTTGACTATGCAACAAATTTAAAACGCAATTTAAAAACCTTATATTAATTCACATTTCCAATACTAATTTTATTATAAATGTGGAGAAGTGCAACTTTTCAACAAAGCGGAAGGACCATTTAAAAAAGCATAAATTAATTCATACTTCAATTACTACTTTTATGTGTGATAAATGTAATCATTCAACAGGAAGGAAAATCAATTAAAAAAAATAGATGATTTTGTTGTGTACTGGGTGATTCACGTCAATGGTACCTTAGACGTTTACGGAAAACGAGACATTGGATCTTTTTGAAAATTTGGTCACTTGCATGGCTGGCTCGGATCTATCGATCTAAAATATTTTCAGCGTTGCGACGTTGTCGCTTATGTGGAAAAGTGGCATCACCTTTGATGTTTTTAATGAGACGCCCTGTATATTATTACATTCTTGGGTTCGCTATTACTTTTAAATTATTTTTGCTTCACACATTCCTATGCCTATCTTCAACCATTTTTGAGTAATTAATTAATTTCCTTATTTTTTAGCCAAAACATGGTTCCAATCGAATGTTCATTATTGTGGTGTTTGAATTTGTAGAAAGTTGAAATTCTGGACGCACTCTATGAATAAGCTGTTTATCAGTTCTGCGTAACGAAATTGGTTCCATATTGTACAGGGTCGTTCGAAATTCCACAAGGTACAAAAATGCAGAAAAGTTCATTATTTCAAATGGGACACCCTGTATATTATCGAATATTCTGATAGACAATTGAAGTCCCTTTAAAATGATGTATCATGTTCCTATACCTAAACAGATCACCCGACCTCACACCTCTTGATTTTTACTTGTGGGGTAATTTGAAGAGGAAGGTTTATATGACACCGGTACTCCAGAAACAAGACCTGTGTCAACGAGTTATCAGGAGCATTGAAGAGCTAGATCTCACAGAGATAAGGCGGGCCACAATTTCATCAACGATTATTCATATTCTGAAATGTTTGGAAACCAACGGTCGTCATTTTGAAAATTTATTGTAAATGCTTTCTAGTTTTGTTAGTTATTGTTTGATATTATTTGCATTGCAATTCATGTTGAACTGAATTTGTTATTTGACGTTCTTTTTTTATAAATAACAGTAGGTATTAATAATTAATGAAATTATTGTATAATCGTGCAAACTTTGTTTTGTCCATTGATCGCAAATTAGGATACATTTCGTTGAACTTCCTGAATGTTCTCGCTATAATTTGGTCACATTGTCCATAAAAAATAAATAGTTTTATCAAAACTTGCATTGTGTAGTAATTTCCTGCTATTTTGACCCTTTTCAAATTTCTCCCGTTAATAAACACCCAAATGTTTTATTATTAGTACACTAATTGTGACAGAATAGTGCGATTTTTATAGGAACATGCTTCTATTTCGGAAAACCTTACTGTTTAAGTATAGGAGCATGATATATCATTTTAAAGGGACTTCAATTGTCTATCAGAATATTCGATAATATACAGGGTGTCCCATTTGAAATAATGAACTTTTCAAAATTTTTGTACCTTGCTGAAGCGTAACGAATTTCGAACGACCCTGTACAATATGGAACCAATTTCGTTACGCAGAACTGATGAACAGCTTATTCATAGAGTGCATCCAGAATTTCAACTTTCTACAAATTCAAACACCACAATAATGACGATTGGAACCATGTTTTGGCTAAAAAATAAGGAAATTAATTAATTACTCAAAAACGATTGAAGATACGCAAAAATAATTTAGAAGTAATAGCGAACCCAAAAATGTAATAATATACAGGGCGTCTCATTAAAAATATTAAAGGTGATGACATTTTTCCACATAAGCGACAACGTCGCAACGCTGAAAATATTTTAGATCGATAGATCCGAGCCAGCCATGCAAGTGACCAAATTTTCAAAAAGATCACGTTTCGTTTTCCGTAAACGTCTAAGGTACCATCGACGTGAATCACCCGGTATTTAACCTTGAAATCAAGGAATAAGGCAATATAAAAAAGTAAAATGTTTCACATTGTAGGAAAATAACTATTTGTAATTTATTTAATGAAAACCCCTATACATTTTTGACCGTTTTGTTCCTGCTCTCCATATTAACTTCATAACAATTTCCATTCTAGCACGTGTTTTGTTTTCCATTTTTGTTTTTAATTGTTCCTTATTCTTTTTGCTTTTCAACTTTTGATAACCCACCTATCAGTACTTAAATTCATCTCATCCCTCTTTCTCATACTCCAATTCACCATTTTCCCTCTTTTACAAAAACAGTCTTTTTCAAGATTAATACCTCATCTTACTGTATTTGCAATAGATATGTATTTCTGTATAGCGCACATTAACCATTGTCCTTTTATGAATGCTTTTATTTCGACCAATATAGAAGTTTCTATTGCTTTGAGACCCGAAGAAATACCGGGTGCTGTACTACAGCTTACCAATGCTGTAGACCATTCAATATTACAGTTGCAGGGATGGTTAGAATGTCGCAGATTAAAAAGTCTGGTAACGAACAAGAATTGGTAGAAAGGTAGATTTAATTATTTGATTGTTTATGCGTCTTGTTTTTAGGGGGCAGAATTGCATCAGTGCAGGTCGAGGAAATGACATATTTTTGTGTGTAGATGGGGAAAGTGGTACGACTGAAAAAGAAATATTCAAGAAAACCAAGCTGGTAGCTCAAAATTCACAATAGTCCATACACCTTCCTCTCAAAGCTTAATTCCGAATTATAGTAAGTTTCAAACTGTACCCGTTCCAAATTATTGTAATAAGGGTCACATTTACACGTACATTGTGGGAAATCAGTTCGAAAACGAAGACATAGAAATTAAAACTTTTGTAAAACCTTTTCAACGGGGGAACCAGTTTGTGTCAAGTGCTTACATTCACGTTTATGATGCAAAAGACAATAAATTGTATTTTTTAAAGAAATAAAGCATATAATGTTGTAATGGAGACATTAGAAATTCGAATTTTGCACCGTTATATGACATTAAGTAGTTATTGGTTATTTATGTGTAGACGTCATTAATGTTAAGATGAAAAGCTTGAGCTTGTTTGTTTCGACGAGTATATTTGCATATTAAATTGGAACGCTTTTAAATATACGCGGCAATTTGCGGATCATAACTGTTTTGTAAAACATTTGTTAGGCAGTCGCATTTGGTAAGCGATCAAAAATGGTCGCATTAAGTAAGCGACCAGAGTTGGTTGAAGATTACCAAACGGTTGAAAAGCGATCTCTGCAGCTTAAGTTATGCTGCAATTAATTAATTGTGAACTTATAACGAAAATTCAGTTAGTATTGTGTTAAGAGAATATAAGTGCTATTTTCCTTATTGACGCGAGGAAAATCTAAAACGTAAAGAGTAATTGTTATCAAGTTGGTGATAACGAAAGGATTGCGTAATAATTTACAATCGCGTTTTAAGAGTGTTTTGAAAATGTTCCACGTCAATCGAGTGATAAATCTAAAGTAAGATAATCGATCCATATATAAAGCAAAGAAACTAGAAAATAGTGACAAAAGCAAAGCCTTGGTAGCGTGCTTTCAGTTCGTTGCGCAAGCTATTTGCGGTTAAAACAACGATTAAATAAAAAAAATGGATAGTGTAAATATATCAAGCAATTATTTAAAAAGAATCATTAAATTGTGGGAAGAAAATTAGAAGCGCATTCATTAGAAACGCAGAATTACATAATCAGTTTTTAACGAAAATCACAAGTAAGAACCTTTTGATTGTGTGAATAAATAAAGCGTTTATGTGTTTGATTTCCTCCAAACTTTAAATTGGAATATCAAAATTAAACGAAAAATGATGCGTTTAGTTCTGATAAAGATTTTATCGTTACATATTAAGTTTAAAGAAGCTTTTGATTGTGTGAATAAATAAAGCGTTTATGTGTTTGATTTCCTCCAAACTTTAAATTGGAATATCAAAATTAAACGAAAAATAATGCGTTTAGTTCTGATAAAGATTTTATCATTACATATTAAGTTTAAGAGTATTATTTTACATTATAGGTTTGATTGTTACATATGTACCGTAAACAAAACAATCTGCATTTAGAATTTACTTACGCGAATTCGACTTACACGGCAATCGCTCGGACCCATCTATCGCTTAAGTCCGGGGTATTACTGTATCTCTTTTATTTGAACAGATATAAAAAAATAAATTACACTTTGCCATTGCCACTTTTTATCCTCTATTGATTGATGACAGAAAAAAATTAATCCGACGTTTTGTCGATTAGAGACCATCATCAACTTTATTTTTTCATATGGGGCGAAAATTAGCTAATGGTATAAAATTATTCCTTTTTTTATTCTAAATCCAACGGTATATAACACTTAATGATAATTCGACTCTCATTCTTGAAATTTTCAAATATTTCGTTTCTTTTATGTAACATTTTTGAAAAAAAACTACGAAAGCAATTTATTCTGCAATTGTACATTTATTTCAACTCATAATTCATAATAGGACGTTTCGACTCATCAAAAGTATCATCAACTAATCTCTTATGAACAGTAGCTACCTATTTGTAGATAACTATTTATTACGGTAGCGAAAAAGCCTTTCCAAACCTTGTCTTAAACAATGACAGATAAATAACTCTCTTATTAAGTTTAAATTTAAGTAACAATACATTTACTTCAAGTGAAAATCTTTAGAAAAATGTGAAAAATCCTATTAAAACACTTAAAAATTAACTACAGCTAAATAATGAATTGTTAGGGACACTCTACCTACCTATCCACTATTACACTCTGTTTACTTTCTAGCTTCAATATATCATAATCATTAAAAACGATTTTCCCCACGAAACAAACACCTCAAAATTGTTACCACTTACAATACACAAAATAAAAACAACACAAACCCTGCCCTCGAGAGGGAGATCCTTCGATCGCCCGATGGTTATAAATAAATCAAAGTTTCCAAAAACTAATTTAAAACAAAATAAAAATATCTGGTGTGAAACATAACACACGATCTTCCAACCTACAAAATGGAAATTAAAGAAAATTAGTAATTTTAATAAACATTTGTTTAGAATTAAAAATTATTAATTTTATTAAATACATAAATAAACAGTTTACCTCGAGTAGGATTTGAACCTACGACCTGTATTTTGCTAGAGTACCGCGCTAACCAACCGCACCATCAAAGTTCACGTCCCAATCGATGCAAATTTTGTCTTTACGTATGTAGAACTGATGTAAATTCTATATATATATATATATATATATATATATATATATATATATATATATATATATTTGTGTGTGTGTGTGTGTGTGTGTGTGTATTTAATAAAATTAATAATAAATTTTAATTACATATTTACCTTTAAACTTATGCGTTCATAACAAACTTACAATAATTTGTTTTGAATTTCAACCTAATTTTTAATACGTACAGGACGACAATAATAAAAGAAAATTACATTTTCTTTAAAAAATGTATTTACACATTTTCCCATAAAGTTGAACAAATTTGAACCAACATCTAAATTCTAAGAATTAGGAATGTTTGCCGTTAAATTACGCATCCTATCAAAAAATTACATAGAACATAAATCGATATGTTTAAGGTCTGTTGCTATTTTTACATCTTAGAAACCTGCCGCCCGCTGTTTTAGAGATATTTGATAAAAACCAAAAAATGCCCCTAATAGACCCCTCCGCCGCTAGATTTTTCTCAAAATCTAATCAGCTCCAGGAAATATCAAAACAATCTTAAATTACTAGTTTGTACGTTTTATCGATCTAGAGTTACACAAAATAGAAAAAAATTATAAATCTCTCAAAGTAATGTATTTGTTATCAACAGATAGGCGGCAGTAGTACTTTTTATTCAACTTTATCGTAAATAATATCATACAATGTCAAAACTCAGTCAATAGAGATGCTGTAAACGTTCTTCGGAATGATACTCGTGAGAATTGCTTGAGGGAGGGAATAGATTCTAACAATTAGTTTGGTTTTATAATAAACGGAGAAGAAATTATTCCATTATATGATACGCCTCATCTTAAGTTTCTTATTGTTATTGTACATATTAACATACACACACGCACGCACGTGCTCACGCATACACGGATGCAGAAACACACATACACACACGCACACATATGCACGCACGCACACACTCACACAAGCACATACACGTACACATGCACACACACGCACGCACATACGTACACACACACGCGCGCAAGCATGCAGGCCGAACGCACCCACGCACCTATCCATTTTTTACTTTGTATTTTGGCTGTCGTGTGTTGTTCCACCCCTCGTATAGTTTTAAACTAGTACCACTCTGATGCCATGTTAACATTTTAATCTTTTCGTCTTTGCTATACATCGTTGTGTTAAAACAGGCAATAATAATACAAAGACTAATAGGCTTATTAATTTGACATTAAACATTTTAGTTACTGCTTCCATAGCCACACTATTAAATTTGGCGATAGCCGTCCATTAATACCATGCAGGGACACATTTTTTTAAGAATACCATAAGTATATACTTAAGAAAAATTCTCGGTATGTAGTATTGGTTTAGAGTTTAAGAACTAAGATACGTAGGATGCGCAAGAATCATATACAATTTGTAGCATGCTATACATGTTTAAATACTAAAACGCTTAAGACTGTACTTACACTCAAATTTTACATTTCTGAAATTAATGCAATTAATCAGATATTTCACAAATGTAGTATCCTAGTAGTATAATTAAATCTGGTATAATTTCAAATTATCCGTCTCTGTTGAGGGTTGGTCTGTCACTGATTGATGTAAAAATGGCGGCACCCAACAGTTCTCAAGTTGGTCCTTTTACGTTCTCAGTATTTATAATATTACGGTATATGACTACCACCCTGGTTGGCGTGATTGCAACTTTTTACATACGAGTGTCAACTTTATCAATAATTCCAAAGTTTATAATAATTTTAATTGAATATGCGAGGAATTTTGAAATATTGTGGTGCTATTACGTTATACCATTTCTTTGTACACATACAGGGTGGTCCATAATTATATGTCGCAAAGTCTATTAATGTTAGTGGTTATGGTCTTTTTGTAGATAAAAGACAATTATTTTTCAACATAATACAGGGCGGTTAAAAAATGCCGATTTTTTTTCAATAAAAATGATACGCCTACTCCTTTATGTACGCCACTGGTTAGTTTATTTTTTCAGCACACCTCTCTCTGTGTAATTTTTATTTCAACCTGTTTCGCATTTATTAAAAAATTAGAATTTTATTTTATAACTTTGCGGGGTCGTGCCTCCGTAAGTAGGCCTCACCGAAGAAAAGTTTATTGAGAAAATGTGATATAATTACGGATCACCCTGTATAAACAAAGGTTATAAGTGGTAATTAATAAGGCCGTGACTAGAGGCACGTGAAATTTGGCGAATTATAACCTCAATTTGTCTAAAAAATTGGAAATAAAGAGGAAAATTCAAGTCTACGGTAACCTAGGTGGATTGTAGGGTAACGTAGCTTGGATCCTAGGTTACTGTAGATTTTAACTTCCTTTTTATTTCCATTTTTTTAGACACATTGAGGTTATAATTCGTCAATTTTCACGTGTCTATAGTCACTGCCAATTAATAATTCAATAATTATGTTGACTGAGTTTACAAAAATGGTTAAATTGGAACCTAAAGAAGAAGAAATAATCAATTTATTCGTTACTGAACAACGCGTTTTAATAAACAATGATATAAAGCAAGAAATTAATCTCGGTTCTAATACTCATGGATTTGAAAACATTTCAATTTTTAAAGAGATCGATTCATACTGTACAAATCAGATTAATACAATTGAAGTAAATTCTGATGTAAAAGACACTGCACTTCACAAGTCAACAAATTTAAAGGGCAATTTAAAAAAACATCAATTAATTAATTCTTCAAATAATAACTATAAATGTGACAAATGTAACTATTCAACAAAAGTGAATAGAAATTTAAGAAGACATCAATTAATTCACACGTCAAATATTAATTACAAATGCAATGAATGTGGGTACTCAACAAAAGAAAAGGGCAACTTTAAAAAACATCAATTGATTCATACTTCAAATACTATTTATAAATGTGATCAATGTGACCATTCTACAAAACTGAAACACTATTTACAAAAGCATCTATTAATTCACACTTCCCATAAGAATTATAAATGTGATAAGTGTAACTTTTCATCAAAACGAAAGGACCATTTAAAAAGTCATCAATTAATTCATACTTCAAATACTAATTATAAATGTGATCAATGTGATTATGCAACAAAACAAAAACGTTATTTAAAAAGGCACCAACTAATTCACACATCAAGTACTTATAAATGCGATAAGTGTAACTATACAACACATATAATGCGTAATTTAAAATATCATCAATTACTTCACACCTCAAATATTAATTACAAATGCAATGAATGTGGATATTCAACAAAACGAAAGGGCAACTTTACACAACATCAATTAATTCACACTTCCAATATTAATTATAAATGCGATAAGTGTAACTTTTCAACAAAACGAAAGGGCATCTTTACACGACATCAACTGATTCACACTTCAAGTACTTATAAACGTGATCAGTGTAACTATTCAACAAATATATGCATAATTTAAAAAATCATCAATTACTTCACACCACAAATATAATATTAACTAAAATTCAAAAATTCAATGATTGTGGGTATTCAACAAAAAGGAAAGGGCAACTTTATACAACATGAATTAATTCATGATTCAAATTCTAGGTGATCAATGTGACTATTTGACAATCTGGAAGGAGTTCAGAAAGACATCTATAATTCATACTTCAATTACTAACTATAAATGTGATCAATGTGATTATTCAGCAAAACGAAAAGCTATTTAAAAGTTATCAGCTAATTCACACTTTAAATGCTAATTTCAAATATGTGGTCAATATGACTATGCAACAAATATATATCTATAATAAATGTGAGTGAGTAAAGATGTGCATAAGTTCTGCGAATTATATGTGAAGCACTTTGGTGTGAAATTATTTTTATCAATGTTTCTTTTAGTATTTCTAATCTGTTTGTCTACAATGGTCTTAACGTAATCACAAATTCAGGACATTCAAAGTCTTATGGAGAATTCCATATGAATGTTGTGTGCAACGATAAAGGTTTTCTAAAGACAATTGCTAAAAATGTTGCAACTATCATAAACGATAATTTGAAGAAGACCTGCGAAGAACAAGCTGAGTTGATAAATTCCTTAAAGACAGAAGTGTCAATTTTAAAAATGCAAGAAAATCAGATAATTAAGAGCAATTTTGAAGATTTGCAGCAGTACACCACACGGAATAATATTTGAGTGTTTGGAAATAAGCAATAACCAACAAACAATATTGATGCAATATTGACAAATCTGTTTAAAAATAAACTAAACTTAAGTATGGATATTAATTGTATTGTTAGAGCACACCGAGTTGATCGCGATGCAAATCGAGGTCGACATATAATTCTCAAATTTGTTAGTTATCGTCACCGAAGTATTGTACTTCAAAATAAAAAGCTTCTGAAAGGTACAGAAGATTTAACAAAATCACGGCTGAGTTTGTTTGATGGACTTATTTTTGTTAAAAGTGGTGGCCAGAAGGATATTATCCGTTCTGAAAATCATTTATTAAAACTGATTGACCCGCATAATATGATTTACCACAATATTCGCACATAATATTTATTATATTTATTTTTTTCTTCAAAAAATCAATTAATTATTATTTTAATTTTACTAGTATCCAATTTAGATTTAAGAATAATTCAACTTTTGTTCTCTAAGTTAATCACAATATAAGTTTTGTTTAATAACATTTAAATATTAATTACTTAGGTTAAATATCGTGAAACAAAAAAATAATAAAAATTTATTTTCTGCTGTATACAAGTTACTACTTTAATTGTAATCTATTACAACTACACTAAGTTATATAATGGTCAAACTATGTTATAAAATAATAGTTTGACAATAGTCAAACTCTGATATTCTACATAGCGTAATTTTGTACCTTTTCATCGTACTATTTTTAATACCTTTTTTTAGTAGATTTAAAAAAAATGTATATAATTTGTAAACTAAAATTTAAAATTTTATAAGCCAGTATATTAGCTAATCTAATTATTAAGCTTTTAACTCTTATTTAAGGTGGATATGGTATCCCGTTTATTGATTTTAAACAAATGCTACAGGTTTCACCATATGATGCTTTAGATATTTCTGAGAAACGGTTGAAACCTAATATATCAAATAGTTTTATTCATGTTGATGGCTACAATATTACAAGGGCAGACCACGACAGTAGAGGCGGTGGTGTCAGTCTTTTTACGTACAAATAAAAATTTACGGTTTAAAAACATCAAAAAAGAAATACCGGATCAAATAGAAGATCTGTGGGTAAGACTTGTTATTCATAGAAAAGCGGTGATTGTAGTAGTTTACAAAACTCCGAAATTCTCTGGTTCATTGTTTCTAAACGCTTTACACTTACAGATATGTGTACCTATAGCGATTTGGCTTGGTGGCTTTAACATCAATTATTTAGATTGTAGTAACTATAGGTGTGTAAACTTGTTTTCGAATTTAAGATTCTTGGATCTAAAACAAATTATAACCGAACCTTGCCCGGGTTACTATTTCTAGTTCCACTTTAATAGAATATATAACTAGAAGTGACTGTGACGTTGTGGAAACTGGAAATGGACATGCACTCTGTAACTGATCATACCCTATTATCCTGTAAAATTACATGGAACATGTTAAGAAACCAGTAATTTACAAAACTTATCGAGATTTTAAGTTATTTGATATAGTTACATTTATTTGATAATTTTGAGTTTACAGGACATACATGCACCTTTCAAATCGCATTATCTAAAATACTTGAAAACGTCCTCGAAAGAGTCAACTGAGACCCTTTTTAAATTTAAATAATATTCTACCAAAGACACAATCAGGATAGAGTTGTGCTATAGCAACCTGCGGTATAGTTCACGACATAATTACTGAGTTAGATAAAGGTAACCTAACAGTTCTAATCATGCCGACTATTCCAAGGCGTTTGATATGATGTGATAATTTACTGTTGTAAGTACTAGGACATATTGGATTTAACAATAGTACAGTAGTACTAATATGAGAATACTTAAGTATTTATAGAAAACAAAAAGTGGTGCTCAATGGAGTAGAATCAGGTTCTTTAATGTTATGTGAAGGTGTACCACAAGGTTCTATTTTGGGTCCACTATTGTACACAGTTTATACTTTTAATTTGTTTTCTAGTTTAAAGCATTGTAAACATCATCTTTATGTAGATGATACCCAAATTTATTATTCCTTTGCCTACCCTCCAGGGGTTGAGGTCTTAATTAGGGGTGAAAATGTCACGTAACCGTCTCCGCACCCTAAACACGGGTGGACTGCCAAAAAGGCCTTAATTAGCGGGTGAGAATACCGTCAAGGGCTAAAAATTCCCTCAAGGGGTTGAAAATTGCCCCTGAAAAGAAAACGACCCCCAGCCAAAGGGTCAGTAATTAGGGGTAAAAATACTATCAAGGGTTGAAAATTCCGTCTAGGGGTTGAAAAAGGCCCCCGAAAAGAAGCCGTCAAGATAGGGTGAGAAATTGGCACGGTCACGTGAGCGTGGCTTACCCCCACTCCATTTTGTCCTCAGCTCCTCTCATTCTATTGTTGTGTTTTTTCTAGCTTCCCGGTTCAACGCTGGATGTCTGGCAGTGCTGAAATATTTGGTTCTGTTCCAATTTTTTTTTATTGTATTATGATTTTCGGTTTAGCACTATAAATGGTAACTGGTTTACTGTTGTAACGATCTGGTTTTATAAACGTTTTGCTATAAAGTTTTTTTTTTATTTTGTGTATTATTTTATGTAAGGTTTATGCCTACTAGCAGTTTAGCTACCCTCTTTCACCGTATATTGGTTGTGTTATAATTACTGTAAAATTTAAAGTTATAAGTACGTTTATCAATTTTGGGTTAAGAGATATTAAAAGTGTTTTGTTTGTTTGGGGGGTTGGTTTGCGTTAAGCAATAAAGAATTGTGTTATACCACCAGTATTGTCTTTCACTGTAGACTTTTATTTTAATTGTACCGTAGTTCTTAGTGCATTTTAGTCCGTTTCTTGGTTTGAAGGCGATACAAGGACAAACCAAGTAGTGCCCTTTTTTTAAAATTTGTAAATTTCTACGCCACCCACACGCCCACGGATCTCAGTGCTTTCCCGAAACTACTGAGCTTCCGGTTATCTTATTAGGGGTTACGGCACACCATCTAGTTTTGGGAATCAGTTCCTTTGTGCGCGTAACAATGGTTCACGTACTGGTTCTACAGTTGAAATCGTACTCTTATCTCTTGTATTTAGGGTGCGAAGTGAAGTAAGAGTTACACATAATTTAGCTAGTGACTGAGCATTAAAATACTTTGTTTATAATGTTTTGTATATTTTAGAATATCACACAAAGGCATAAAGCTATCTGGTGCTTAGTACACCAGAAAAAAGCTCGAAAAGTAATCACAAATTGATAAACTGGGAGTTTACAGAACTTCCTAGGAACTAAGAAAAAATAGGTTGACAACCTAGAGTGGTTATCTTAGATTCCGATTCAGGATCTTGGTAACTAGGTTTGCCAGATGTTTTATAGTAGGAGATGGTCTACCTAAACCATTAAAGGACTCTTTTAAGTATCCAGTTGATATACCACACAGAGAAAAAGTACTGTGAGACTGGTTAGTTCATTAAATAGACACAATAAAATAAACTCTCAAACTCGGAATAAGACCCAATTTTTATAAAATTTTTCACACGAACGGAGTTTTACGAGATAAGAAACGTGCCGGGTACCGTACAGACAGGATAATTCGCATTCGGCTGCCGCGTCCCCCCTATCCAGATTGCCTCGGTCGCGTTTGCGAGGATGGAAAGAAACATTCGCCGACAGCCCGACGTGAGAGTCGAGGTCCCGTGGTGAGTTCGCGACCGGTGACAAAGGAGAGGGGAGGGTCGGAGACGTCACGACGTTACCATCCAATTCGGGTTAATGGAACCCACATGTGAAGGTGTGGGAGGGTTCTTCTTTTTTCACGCGCATCGAATCTGAGGATGACTTCGCGCATCTCTCAATAATTTCGTTGATTACCGACCGATTTTTTCGAAACTTTGCACCAATGTAGATCGAGATGAAGCACTAATCCCCTCCACTTTTCGAGATATTATTTCGCACATCTGGACGCTGGAATTTAAAATATAGGTTCTTTGGGACAACTAGATGAAGAATCTGTCAAAAAACGCATGCCCAAAACTCGAACCTAGAATGGAGCGAATGTTCAAACTCAAGTTAGACGGGTTCTACTATGAGCTTGAAACACAATACAACTTTTGAATTGATCTTAAATCAAAAGCGGGCTATATAATGAGCAATACCAAATCGCTCTGAACTGTTCTTATCATCTTTAGGTCTTTTACAACCATTTTGGGTTTTAAACAAATTTGACTCTTCTAACCTCAACCCTCTCGCAATCGTGTAACGAACCGCAAGTCATTACTTCAAAATTTTTTTAATTAATTAATTATTTTACAATCAGCCCTCGTAAAAGAAATGATGTAAGCTTTCTTAGTATTCAAACACCTGCAAAACTTAATCTAATATTTCTTAGTATTCCGTATTACTCAGTCACTTACATATATTGCTCATTATTTCGTTTGATTGCACAACAATAATTAATCTGTTTCCACTCCAACGTAGATTTCATAAAACATCGAAAGTTTTATACGTCAGAGTAATCTCCGCCAATTACAAATAGGATTCCCCCAAACAGAAGCCGCCACCGCCTACTGAGGGTCCTCTATAAAAACCGCGTCGGGCACCTTAAGAAGAATTAATAGTATTATATCTATCTGTAGATCTCTATCTATCGGTATTTAAAAACGCGCCCCGTAAACGCATCCCGCCGCCGAGAAGTATAGCCGTAACCGTAACCGACCAGCCGCCGTAGAAGAGTTCCGTCGCGCCACTTGAACGCATCCCGCCGCCGAGAAGTAGTTAGTTGGTTTCACCAGCTCCTGTATTAGTTAGTCCGTTTGACTAACTCCGATTCCAGAAAACCTGCACGTGACGGTCGTTTGAAAGTAAATCGCCGCAGACCTAGTGATAGCCACCGCGAGTTTAGCTCTTTGAATTTGCCGAACGCGCATCGCGAACCTTTTGTAAATCGAAAGCTATCCTCGATCTTTGTGATTAACGACACGTAAGTCTGTAGAGTAACTCAGAATACCAACATAAACACAAACACCAAACCCCCAGAGAGCGACGGGCTAGGTCCCGGAGCAGTCGGGAGTAGACACAAGCGCAAACACACATCAACCCCCAGACAGCCACGGGCAAAAGCCACGAGGTAGTCGGGAGATAATAAACACCAGCACACACAAAAGCCCCCAGAGCGCTACGGGCAAAAGCCACGTGGTAGTCGGGAGTATACACCCACCACGCTAACATATACCAACGAGAGCTAAGTAGGACTGTATAGACCTACAGCTTTCATCAGTTACGCTCACTTACATTCTAAACACCTGAATTCACCAGCTCGCTGGAGAAAGACCGAAGTGCTGTAATCACAAATCGAATTAACCGAAGAGTATCCGTCAAAGACCTGTAGTAGAAGGAAACCGTCCCCCGATACCCACGCGCTTAGTAAACGAATTTCCAGAAAGCAATCAATTCATTGTTTTCCACCAGCTTATTCCGCAAGTATAAAAACCGCCTTTAATAAATACGCGTTTTGTGTGTATACCATTAAGTAACGTCGATTGTATCTACGTGAGATTTCTTTCATTGACATAGAAGAAATCACCACCATAAAATTACCGCCCAGTAGATAACGTGCGAATATATTATACAACCAAAACGTGTATAATCCGCCTAGTCTAAATTTAATGCAAAAGTAAACCTCTGAAGAAGTCATATTTTCAAGCATAATACATCGCGAAAGTAAATTGCTCCACGAAGCATACGCGCTTGTCCGTCTTCCAGAAATTACTAAAGGTAAAGAGCCGCACGCACTTAGACCGGTACAACCGTCATGCGTACCACAAGTGAACTCGGGATATCGATTTTCACTAGTGACCTAGATTCGCGCAACCCTTGTTTTGAATAACCAGTAGTTTGTTTATAAATTCTTTTCTTTTATAGACAGGGCCGTATCCAGCCTAAATAATTAATTAAACATTACGTTAATAATCATTCAAATATTACGGTCATTATTGAGTGTAACTAGGAGCATTAAAATCTATTTTCCAGAAGCGACTTCGACAAGAATAAGCTGTCGCATTGAGCGAGTGGAAGGAAGGACGCCCCCGACGCCGCCGTCTCCATCAGAACGTCCAGTTGTTTGTTATTATTACGTTTAGGTTAGTTGATTTAGAATAAGCTATATATATATATATATATATATATATATATATATATATATATATATATTAGATTTGTAAATATAGGAAAATATATTATTTTAAACCATTCTATTTTTAATTATTTTATGTGCACAGTGTAGAGCTAAGATTAAAGATACCGACGAACCCACACCCCTCTTTAGTTTAAATACAAAGACCGATTGCAGTTTAGCCGCGGCAAATATAAAAAATTGTAAGAAAGGACCTTACAATCGCTCAAAATTTATATATACCAATAGCAATTGTAGCCCAAATTCCATGCGGCCAATAAAGATGTAAACAATTTTGTCAAATTTGTTTGCAACATCTTCAACAATTTTAACAGATATTACTACTGACGAAGATAACTGTAAGTGTTATCGAAACGTTAAGATTGTATAATTTAAAATACACCATTAAAAATATCCAAAAAAGATAAATGATTTATAAATTTTATTGGAATTACAATATTTACATTTGCGCTGTTGTAAACGTTACCACTACTTAAACATTTCGAAAAGAACATCATGTTTTCAGTATGAATGTTACATTTGTTATTATTGTCACACATAACCTATCTGTAAAGTACTTTCACAATCAATAAACATATTTATTTAATCCAAGTACAAAACAATTATGATGATATTATTTTTTATTCTTATAAATTTATAATTGAAACTACTATGTATTTGTTTCTAGCTTATAGAAACATCTCCAAAAATTTGAACATACAGTTCAGTTAGTAATTTATTAATTCATAACAGTTGTGAGTATGATTAGTAATCTTTTTTAATATTATTTTTAATTACTATGTAAAGTAGGATATACGAATCAAATGAATTATTAGAATTTAAAGATATAATTGTTTTAACATAGTAACATGCACTTATGTATCCTTCAATAAAATCGTGAGATAGTTTGAACATTGAGTACCTGTGTAACTATTTCGATGCAAGTATCCACATTAATTGTATCCATATTAAAATATTTTTATATATGCAATCAAATGTAAAGGTTCTTAGAAGTGGTATCTCTTGATTAACTATCGATATCCATCAAACGGAAAGGTTAATAATAAAATCAATGTTAAGTTGAAATAAACACTAATAAGTTTGTGTTTTATATACACATCTTAAATTCTTTTTTATTAAAGAAATATTTAATTTTATGGGTAGGTACATTACATAGCTGAAATATATTGTTAAAACACCATGATTTATTAATGAAAATCGATATCGAAACATTACAAAGTTGTCAACCAATGGTAAGTACGTTAGTATGAAGTAGAATTAAAGTTTTTTAATGTGTGTTAATAATTAACTGTATGGACTATGTGTTAATATCTTTCAAACCTACCATTTAAAATATTATTTCTAATTAACAATAATCGTATTAGTATCATACCCGAGTTCCTTCATAAAATTATTTATGGTTCAATCAATTTATTTATATTGGTGTAATTGTATCTGAATACTATCCTATAAAAGTATGCTTTTAACTTATTGATTAAACTATCTTTTAGAAGTAGTTACAAAACGTCGTAGCACTCGAGATGCGCGGCGCGATTTTCTACAATTTGAAAAACTTAAACGATGTAATCGGGAAACTTCGGTAGTAAAGATGCCATCCTAAAAATATACGGCAAATGAATAAATTTAGTAATTATAGATTTTTTAACGATTGATATCGTAACTGAATACATTTTATTAAATGATCATTTGTAACAATTTCAATTTAAGTGTGTATTGGATTATCTATTTCATATTTGCGTTAAGATATTTTTTTAGTTGTTAGCTGTTTTTATCAAGGATTTGCAAAAATGAAGTTCAACGTTTTATAAACTTTTAATTACACCAACAGATAGACAGAAAATAAGAATAACTTCTTATAAGATTTTTGGTTGTTAATCTTAGCAATCATCGAATAGGTAAATTCTTAAAACTCATCGTTGATCGCAGGTCTAAATATTTATATTTTTTAGAACCAACAACAGGAATCAATCAATTAGTCTCATTACATTAAAATATGTGTCAGAAGGTGTTATTACAAATACGACAAGTATTTATTCGGTTCACACTATTAGTTTATTCTTTTGACTAGAAAATGTGAAAAATTATTTGTTCGATAATTCTTAGAATATGGATGTAAATGTATATTATAAAAACTTGAATGAAGCTACTCAGTGTGATTATAATATTACAACTTGAAATACTTCTAATAGGACAGAACACAAACGTTGAAATAACTTCTACGTTTCACAGCAGTGATGCAGTTTGATCGGAAAAAATTTTTTAGAAGTATTCCAAATTCTAATACCAATATGTAAAATAAATCACAAATTGATAAAACATTTTAAAATGTAATTTTATTAACATACAAAGATAAATAACTACAGAAGTTTAATTAGTTAGAATCTAATTCACTGTCGCTGTCTTTGTCACTACTGCTGTAATCAATTTCTTCATCACTTTGACCTGTATTTACAGTAAAAATCAGCTCTTCGACTTCATCAATAAAACCTTCTTTTCCTAAATATTCTTGTTCAGTCTTTTCTGTATGTTTACACACAGCTTCCCATTCTTCACGACCAATTGATTTAAATTTATTCTCTGCTAATTTCCACACATCTTCAAATTTAAACGTAATATTATTACTCCCTACATAATTTTTAAGTTGAACCCATATATTTTCAATTGAATTTAGCTCTGGACGGTAGGGTGGCAGCCTTACCACAGAATGACCATGTTCAGCCATCAACTTATCGATTAAATAATTTTTATGAATCGGTCGATGACGTTTAATTTCCTCATAGAATTCGGGTCGATGGTTGATCTAGGTGCTGGGTTGTTTATTGTTTTACGGGGTGAACCAAATATACTTCCTTCAGGTTTCGAAGTTTTGTTATCCTTAAATGTCTGAATGGCATTTTGGTGGTCAACCAGAGAGGGTGAGAGTGTGAACACTCAATGTTAAAATTGATAGACTTAATAGCGCTCTCATATAACTTGGGAGGAAGTATTTTCTTCACAGGCGCGAAATTCAAATTTGAAATTATTTTTATTTTGAAATTTTATTATTTCAATACCTATTCAAAATTATAATTTACATGTAATAAAGTAATAAAATGTAATTTTTTTTTATGTAAAGGTGCAATTTTCCTTTGATTCTGTACTGTTAAATTAACTTTTTGCGAAAATATCAAATGCAACTTACTTAATTAAGGTAGTTATTTTTAACAACATATTTTCAGCTTATTGAATCACAGTGTAGTTAAACGAATGTTATTCTGTAAAGAACCAGCGTCCTTACATATGTGTTTAGAATAAATTAGATGCGGACCATCCTGTATGTAAGATTTCATAAGCTTACGCGATATTGCACAACAAATAATTTATTCATCACCGCTGACGTGTATTTCTAAGAAACCGTAAGTTTCTGCACGTCAGAACGATTTTAACCAATCGCATAAGCATCCCCCACGGTACGCAAACCGCCCACAGATGCACCTTTATAAACTCGCGACGCATAATATAAGATGAATCTAGTAGATTCAAGTCAAGCCGTTCAGAAACCAGTGCCATGTGTTATGTAAGCACCGACCTGTTGTTCACCGACGAAGAGTCCTTCGCGATCTGGTGATAACGCGACGCACGCAGGCAACCTAAAGTTCAATTCTGTACTGCTGTTGATGACACGTAAGTTGTAAAGTTATACAATCTAACAATTTACACTCAAACACTACAGACCGTAAATAATTGGCTGAGCCTCCAGGAGTTATACCACATACACCTAGAGTAACGCAGGGTAGCCCCGACGGAACTCGCCAATACAAATCACTAACACCTAGAGTAGCACGAAGTAATCATCGTCACTGCACACAAAGTACACCTAGAGGAACGCATAGCCCCGACGTATCTTGTAAAGACTTGAGGGTGAAGGGTTGTTACAGGGCTGTAAAGACTACGACTTTCTCTTAGTATATCCAGTAAAGACAGGCCGTCGCCTACGTCTTCTGGCATTACTGAAATCTGTCAAACTCATACTACCTACAGACAAACACAATAACCATACACAGTGTCTGTGAATCGCAGAAAATACCTCAACCTGTAGTATAAATTTGTAGATAAATTTGTAGTCCACCTAACCATCGTAAATACCTGGTGCGAGAACGTTTGTAAATAAATTAGAGATACGTAGATTATTCTATCTTTACGTAAACCTATTAGAGTAGTTTTATAAGTATTTTGTTCCCTTGATTAATTATAAATAATTAAACTTAGTATAGAGATCGGTAATTAATTTAGTTAGATAAATAATCTAATTGCTACATTAAACCGGTTATAATTAGAAAGACCGTCCAGAGATCTCGCGTTTGCAGACGCATTCGCTGTATTATTTACGGTAGGACATCCTGCTTCAGCGCTCCAGAGTTACTAACATTAAGCACGATATCGATTTTCTCAACGATTCGAGTTCATTGGCTGGCGCTCGATCAACCACTGTATCAAGGATAACGCTCACTGTACATGGACCGTAACCTAAACTTTGCCTCTTAGGTAAGGAATAGATTAAAAGACTATCTTTGTTCACAGAAGCGACTTCGCCAGTGACGCCAGGACCGGACCAAGTTCTTACATTATTTTAGTTACCGTTTATTTTATTTATTGTAAATATTTGTTTAATATACGTGTTAAAAATGCTTTACGATTTTATTTAAGGTTACAGTGTTAAGCCCATCCAGTACTCTACGAATTACACGTTTATAAAATAAACCCGATTGAGCAAAGCCGAGGCAAAATAAAAGCGTTGTTACCAAACCAGAAGGCGCATATAAATATAGCACCCAAAAGTAGGGGAGCATTACAATTCAAACTTCAGGAACTTTTTAAAACACGATTATTGCAATATTACAATATAAGAACGATTTCACTATTTAAACCACACAAAACGCGACCGAAAGTTATAAATAATGTTAAACAAATTTACAGAAAAGACAATTAAAGCTTTCAAACACTATAATGGTAAACGTCATATACGACCAAACATCCAATCAAAAAATTACTAAATTGCATATCTTACAACTAAGTATCCATTGTGTAGTTACAGTAATCTATTATTTTTTAAAGTCACTGGATAGAACAAAGTGCCGCAAATGCATGTTACAATGTGCTAGAGAGAGAACTACATTTTCAGGCCACAACATGGCTGCCTGACAGAGAATATGACGTGCACTTGAAACGCGTCAAACGACGGAACACCAAGCTGTCAAACTGAACTGACTTTGGTTTGATTATTTTATTAGTCGTTCTGTTGGTCGCGAACGTGTGCACGTGGAAAGCTTTGGAAGTTGGGAATTGTGCTAAAACAGTAAAGATAACAAGTTGTGTTTGTCGCCGACGCGAAAGGTTATTCCTCTTCCCTACAGGTAATTATTGAATTTGGATATTAATGTTTTTTTTCCATGAAAAGACGCGGAACGACGCAGTATCTGGATGCATCTAATATGGAAACAAGATATAAATGATAACTCTAGAATATGCGAAGTAAGTTTTCACAATATTTTACAAATGAATACTATAAAAGTACTATTATGTTAGTTGCATTTTTTATGAAAACGCATATGAAACGAAAAGAATTGATGGAAAGATAAAATTGAAGCATTAATGAGAAAAATCTTTTAGATAGTGTGTTCTTATCAAGACAACTCTGCTTTGTTAAATAACATTCCACAATGTCATAATATTATTTATAACTGTACAAAAATATTCGTTAAATGTAGGCGATTTTTCACTGTCAGGTAGAGAATGCAAAAAATATAATTAAAGTGTCCTCCAAAGTAGTCGGACACTTGCAATGAAAAATGTCATTTAATAAATACATGGTGTTTGTTTCAATTAGGTGACAATTTGTTCGTTTTCACAATAAAGTTTCATGGAAGTTGAACGATTCTTGTAAAGTTGGCGCCTAACTTTGGCCACAAAATGGATGCCAATTGCGGTATTTTATTCTATCTAGTTACTTTATTATGTTTTACTTATTACTGCCCTCTAGTTAATTGGGAGGAAGTGATCTTATGTCAAGATTTCCTATTCGAGTGTCCACTCTCCCCACCCTCTCTGGGGTTAACCATTTAATTTAATTATTACGTATCACACCGTACTTTCAGAGAATCTTATTTTGGTAGGATTGCGCATCAAAGAGACTTTTTATTTTACAACTGTTGAATACTTCCTAATATGTAATTTGGCAACGTTTCAACTTTCATAACATTTTCATTTTATAAATATAATTTTGGTATGTAAAATTATATATGTAAATGTGATTTGCCAACAGATAAAATTCTTAATGACAATTGTTAAAGTCCAATACTGAGGTTAATAATATTACCTATTAACATGTTTTAATTAGTACAGTCATAAATATTATTTTGATAACATTGCATATCAAAAAGTTGAATACTTCCAAAAATTTAATTTGGCAAAATTAAAAATTCTGAATGACAATTGTTAAAATCAAACATTTAGGTTAATAACGTTACCTACTTAAATGTATAAGTTGGTACTCACATTAATATTATTTTGGTAACATTGCACGTCAAAAAGTTGAATGCTTTCAAAAACATAGTTTGGCAACATTTAAATTTTTATCCACAACCGACACATTATCATGTCATAATTCAACTGCTTACAAACGCATTATAAACACTATAAAACCCTAGTGTTTTATATTCATAAAACACTAGGGTTTTATTTTTTTGCGTGTTTTATATGCCAAACGAATCAGTCACTATAGCAATAAATCCATGACCACCCATAAATTCAAATAATAAGAAAATTCAATTAAAATTAAATTAACTAGAATAATTAAGTACATTTCATTCTAATTTATTGTAGGTTGTGGATAAAGTTTTGTATTACATTCGTCTTATTAGCATATAAACACTTAAGAAAATAAACGCTCTCGCGTTTGTTTTCTTGCGTGTTTTATATGCCTAATAAGACCCTTATATAATAAATAACTATTAATTGACAAGTTAGTCAGAACACTGAGGTTAATAATTTTACTTATTAAGATGTTTAAGTTGGCACCTACATTAACATCGTTTTGGTAATACTGCACGTCAAAAAGTTGAATGCTTGCAAAAATATGGTTTGACAACATTTAAAGTTCTAAATGACGTTATGGTAGTGACACTACCTGATTAGCATTCGGGAGGTAATGGGTTTGATTCCGTTACCGTCTACCTTGAATGAAGTTTTTCAGGGGTTTTCTCATACACATGTAGCGGCATGGTCACTGCGTATATGCACACCATCTGCCGCTACATAGGCGAATGCTGGTAGTATTTTCCCCTCAAACCCTAACTCCGTTCCTTCCGGTCCTATCCTGACCACACTTATCCTTAATCCCACCATGCATATATACGTAATGTTATGTATGTATACTGCGAATCCATGATTGTGGCTGAAGGAGCTCGGAAAGCTCGAGCAGCCCGCTCTTCCCTTTGGGGAGGCAATGAAATACGTGGCCCTTTCCTTCCATTCCGTTGAGCTATATACCGTATGACTCATTCTTGGTGGTTTGATCGAAGAAAGTGGTGTTTGTAAAAGTGTTTTGAACTGTTTTAAAGTATCCTGTATAATAATTCCTGGTAATAATCAAGAGCACATTAAGTGGTGTTGTATTGAATATTACATAATACAAGATTCATATTTCCCATTTCCCATCTCATCCCGGACGCGCAGATAATTGACAAAAACTGCTTCCTGGTATTTTATATATTTTATATTCTAAGTAAATGACAATTAGTAAAGCCAGAGATTGAGGTTAAAAATGTTACTTATTAAAATGTTTAAGTTGGTACTGTCGTAAATGTTAGTTTGGTAGCATTAAACGTCAAAATGACACTTCTTTTAGGAAACGGTAAACAAAGGAACATATAATGAGCATAGAATGACGCTGTTGCCGATGTGTGATGTCATCTATTTTAGATAAGAATAACAAAAGTACTGTAACCTAACATAATTAGATAAGATAAACTAAACTACTGTAACCTAACGAAATTAGGTTAGATAAACAAAACTACTGTAACCTAAGAGAAAAAAAAGTGCACGAGGCAGGAATCGAACCCGCACCAAAATCTTGGTGAACGACTCAAACTACCCCACCAGCGCTCCAACAATTTGAAATTGAAAGTGATATTTAAATCGTTTATAAAATATCTATTTATATGAGCTATGATGACGTTACACATCGGCATCATCATCATCCTATGTTCCTTTGTTTACCGCCTCATATCCATTTTGCTATTACTTAAAAATTATTATTCTTTTTTTTGTAATTTTCATATTTTTTTAACATTAGATATTAACTACATTCAAATCAAGTATACAATGCAAATAAAAACGACAATATATTTGTTTTATAGTATATTAAAGTATAAGTGGAAGAAATAGGTCTTTAAAACACGCTCGAAATAGAGTAAGTGTTTTGAAGGCTAGTTATCCACGAATACTTTACGCTATATTTTTATTGGCGCACCTTGAAATCATAAATTATATTATTACTACAAAAAATGGAAATAAGAACTAATAATGTAAAATATGCAAATAAAAATTAGTATATCTAACAATACTAACTGTACTTTCTATTTTCATTTATAAAATTAGATTGTTAAATAATGTTTAAATAAAGGTTTTGAATTTGTTAGTAATATTTTATTTGACGTTACTAGGTACTTCTGTCAGATCAATAATCAAAAAATTGTCATTTAAGCTTCACGAGTAGAAAGGAGACACCCTCCCCTCCACTTTTTTTACGTCACAAGTCCCGCCCACTGAGACAGCTTCCCCACTACTTTTACTCGCCCACGTGTGAGACCCTGTTTTTCACCCCTATTATTGGTGGCTTCTTTTCGGGGGCCTTTTTCAACCCTTGATGGAATTTTCAACCCTAATTATGGTCTTTGACAGCAATTTTTGTCGGCCTTATTTTATGGTTTCTTTTTGGAGACCCTTATATGGAATTTTTTAACCGTTCTTATTTGTATTAAGTGCCTTTTTGCTGGTCGTTTTTGTCGGCCCTTTGTCTACTTGCTCACTTGAGAAGCGTATTTAGGTGTTGGAGTTGGGTTGGTCTTGGACTTGGGGTTGGTCTTGGACTTGGGATGCGGGGAAAGCTAGGGGTGACGGTTATATTTGGATAATTATAGGTCACTTTTGACCCGGTGATTGAGGGCTAGCATTCTAATTGGGGTGAAATTTGAAACAAGGAAACCCTAATCTTATAAGACGAGTGTAAGCCTTCGCCCCTGTCGTTACCCCTGGTTGAAAATGGTATTTGTTTTTGTAGGTTATGACTGGTAATTTGAAGTTGTATTCTAATAAGGAGGCCCTATTGCTATCTTGTAAGACAGGTGTATGAACTTGTGTTAGGGTTTGATCTTGCGTGGGAAATTTGAATGATAGTAAAATTTAATTATATAACACTTATTTTTTATTGCAAATATCATTATTTAAAATTCCTCAGTGAGTTATAAAAAAATTACTGACATTCATATTATTCTCTAATGAAACAAAAATGTTTATTAAGTTAATTAATTACATAACAGTTATTACAATATTGTTTTCTAAATGAATACTAAAACTGATTGCTTTACCTGTATTGATTGCATTGAAATATGTTTAATATCCATCCGATCGTTAAATTGTTGCATATTGTACACCTTAATATTTTTAAAGAAACTTGTTGTTACGTATAGATTAGATGTGTTGTATAACTGTATTTAAAAATCTGTACAAGTAAATAAAATAAAAGGTTAACAACACACTTACCAGCTCTGTATTGAAAGAACGTTTTTGAAGTACTGATTCACGAGTGATAGACACTGCTTTGTGTTACTCGTCTAATCAAACTAAAGCACTTTCTATGTTTTACGTTTATGAATAGTTGATGTAAAACTAGTTATTTATTTCCCCATAATTAATTTTAGAGTGTAAATACAACCTAATTATCTTTATCACACTTACTGCAACTCGTATTTACCTTTCCCTTAAAGTAATTAATAACAAAGCGGTTTGAACAAAATATTATATGTTGTCCATACATACATACACACGTAAATCGTTTTTTATAAAAACCGCATTAAACGTTTGGAACGTAATAATTACATGTTTTAAATTCCACAACAACAATATGTAGTTAGAAACCACTGTTCATGTTTATTTTTAGCTAATTACTGTGTAATTATATAAACCTGTTAATTTTAATAATCTACCAACCAAGTAACACACTTTCCTTAAAACGCTAAAGTCATAAATTTTATGGGTAACATGATTTTTAAAAACACACACGCTGAATTAAAAAGAAAGAAAAACAATAGGCTTATCTGATATTACGCAACTCTTAATTAAAAAAGGTAAGGTACTAAAAATTATCTTTATTTATCAGAATAGAATGGTTGGGTAACAGGCGTTAAACAATAATTTGATTATCTCGTCATTTACAATTAAACATGTACTAAAAAAGATTTCAAGCATCTCAACACTTGTACCGCATACATCTTTGGAATTGGTATGCACCTAGGATTTATTATAAACAGGTTGCATAATTATCCTCTGTCATAGAAATTGTATTCTAATAAAGGATAAAGATATGTAAAGATAATGAGAGGTGTTTTATAATAAAAGGTTTTATTTAATTAATTTAACCTGTTAACATGTGTCAAGATTATTTTTATTTTATAGAAACGGTCGGCCTTGGATTTTTTTTTAAGTTAAAATGTATCATATACGTAAAATTTCGCGACGCGAGGATTTCGGCGAAGGCTGTTTCGGCGATCCCACTCCAACCCTCCCCGAGCATAATCGAGATTGTAAGACAGGTGTAGGGTGTCGCAACTTGTTCTCGGGTCTTTGCCCCTTGTCGTGATCACAACTTGTTCATAGGCCTTCGTGTATTGTCGTGGTACCCTTGACGGAAAATTTGAATTTCTATTATAATAATAAGGAGCCTAATGCTAACTTGTAAGACAGGTGTAGGGCTAAGCAACTTGCTCTCGGGGCTTTGTCTTTTGTCGTGGCCCCAATGGCGGAAAATTTGTATTTGTATTTGTCTCTGCAGGTTATGGCTGGAGATATGAATCTGTATTGTAATAAGGGGTATAATGCTAACTTGTAAGACAGATGTATGGCTTAGCAACTTACTTTCAGGCCCTAGCCTCTCGACCAAAAGTTTGAATTTGTTTGTGACGCCATCTATAAGGGGAAATCTGAACTTGTATTATAATAATAAGGAGGCCTAATGCTAACTTATAAGACAGACGTAGGGCTTCACAACTTACTTACTTTCGGGTCTTAGCCCCTGGCCCCTTGCCAGAATATTTGAATTTGGATTTGTATTTAAGTGTTTACATTCTGATTACTTATTGAAAGAAATTTGAACTTATATTCTAATAAGGGACCTATTGATAGCTTATAAGACAAAACATAGGAACCTGCGTTAGGGCCTGAACCCTCCTATCGTGGCGCTTGTTGGGAAATTTAAATTTGTATCGTCTAGTTGTGTATGGCCTAATGAATATTTTCTGTGATAAAGGTGGCACCATCTAGCGTTCTAGGACTAATCAGGGTTTTGTTTGTGGCACCATCTAATGGTATATTTTTAAACTAGCGAATGTTTTCTGTAATAGAGGCGGCGCCATCTAGCGGTATATTTCTAGGACTAATTAGGGTTGTTTGTGGTGCAATATAGTGGTGTAAAGGCTAATGAATGTTTTCTGTAATAGGGGTTGATCGTGTTCGTCTCTCCATCGTCTCTTTCTCAAACATACAAATCAATTGCTCAAATCAATTAAATTAAATACCAAACTGATTTAACTTAATCGTACAAAATCAGCTCACAATTCAAAAAATAGCGGTATGATTGAACGCACAGAGTGCAAACGAAAGCCAATCTCACACTTACTACCAATCTAACCGCACCTTCGCATTAACTGCAGCATTGTTAGTGTAGGTTTAAACACCGTTAGGAGAAACAAGTTTATTAACAAAATTGAAGGAAAGCTTAGCGTTTGAAAATATATTATTATTATTATAAACAATACATCATTTTTATTTAATCACATCCTTTATCGGTCTTCTTCTTCTTGAACCGTGATTCGTCGCTATCGTCATCATGGTTTTGAGATTCGTCTTTCTCCTCTACCTCATCGCTCTTCTTCCTCTTCTGTGAATCATCACTATCACCTTGGATGTGAGATACATTTAGCTCATCCACGTCATCGTTTCCACCATCATCTTGAATAGTTATATTGTAATAGTTTATTAACAAGTCAGTAAAATATCTAATGTCCGCTGATGTTGGCTCGTAAACAGGAGAATACATTATAATAATGCTCACTCGATGACAGTTACACTTTAAAGAGCGAAACGCACGAGAAACGAGAATGCTGCTAGCCTTGGGTCTTGTGCGCTGGCGTGCTCGTTAATGTTCGGGTAGAATCGGTTATCTTCGGGGGAGTTTGAAGTATTGACCTAACCACACTCTATCAAGTTGTTAGAAGTACTATCGGAATTTTCCCGTCAAAAATTGCTACTTGTATGAACAAAGAATTTCGGTGGTCTACACCGCGTATTCGTATAGGCGGAAGATTTTGCATAACGGAAGTAACAGTTGTTACAACCCATTTTGAGTTGTATTAAAATATACCGTAATTTATGTTCTTCGTTCATTTAGTTGTAATTATAAAAAAAAATTTAATTATTAGTGATTTATAGGCATGTGTTAGGCAACTTAATTTGCATTTTGGTGTAACTTAAGTGTATATACTTCTTAATGGTTCATACTCCCACTTTTAAATTAAAATTAAATTATTTTTTCTGCTTATATTTTTCGCGCACCGCTATATCACCAGATATTGAAAGCGTCAATTTTTTCACTTCCTGATGAATGTTGTGTTGTTTAGGAAGCCTTTTTTTGGGTTTCCACCTAAATTTTGTGAAAAGTGCCATTGATTTAATGGTAAGATCTATTTAACGCATTATACTAAAAATTAAAACATTTGCTTTTGATTTTGATTGACTTTGATTGACACTTTTATTACTTTTACTTTTCTACTTTAATTACATTTTAAGTACGCATTTAACTTTACTTTTACGTACGCTTTCATTTTATGATTGCAATTTTGCATTCAATGCTGATCTAAATTTTGATCACAATTTTTTATTTGAACGTTCAAGAAAATGCAATAAATGTTGGATTCAAAATTTCAAGAAAAAAAATTTACAAGAAGTAAAATTCCATTTTGGTGGTTTACAACATACAGCATTGTTATTTCGAGTTATTGCGCAATATTGGTGCAAAAGTGACATCACCCTTAGTTTACATTTCCGTAATCGTTTAGATACCGGAGGTTATTAAAAAGTTTGTGTACAAAATTTTACGAACAGGTATTTATATCCATAATTAAGTGATTCAAGGCTATTACAATTAGTTTTTAAGATATATTTCTTATAACCCTAAATTTAACTGTTAGATAATAAACATAGTCATTTACATTTTGATAAAATTTTTATTGTAAACCTCGATTTAGTTATTCCGAGCATAATTAAAAATAACTTGGCGTCCGATATCATTTTATTAGTGTTACATTGCAGTTTTTTTTATTGATAAGTGGAAATAACAGCATAAATTGTTGTAATTAAGGAAAACAAAAGATTGAACCGCCCTATTTTAATCGACTGGGACAAAGGCATTATTTTTGGTGAACGGGTTATATCTCGAGTTGGTTAACGATTTGTTTATTAGAACATTTTAACACCCATTAATTTATTAAAATGTTTAAACCTCTTCAACCACATTATTATACAGTGTCGATAATAATTCAGTGTTTAATAACACCACTGTTGTAAAAAATATGGATAATTCAACTGGAACTAAGACTTGACGCGGGGAAAATTTAGACATCCTAATTAAGTGACAAAGTGAGTTAGAACCCCCCCTAGCGATACTACTTATTTTAATTAACAAAAAATAATACTAGTAAAATGAAAATAAAATAAAACAATTTACGTAAATTACTATTACGTAGTTTTTTGTATTAAGGTAACAATTAAAAAAAAAAGAAAATAAGAATATAAACGTCTAAAATATCGAATTACGACGAAACAGGCATATCAGATGCTGAAAATATTGACCATGTGATTGTACACAAGTTTCTGTCCTCTTTTCTGCAATTACATCTTATTTTTTAAAATATTAGCATTAATTGTATCAAATGCACCACATACACAAAAATCTAAGTGATCTAAATTTAGGGACCTGGCGTGCCAGCCAGTGGGGCTGCGAGTTCCTATCCACCGATTTGGAAACATTGTTGTACTACCCTGGCATTATGAGCTGGGTGAGCATCCAGTAAATACCAAATTTGCATTCAAATATTTACAAGGACATTCTCAAGTTGTGGTAAGCCTTCTTCTAGGAAGTTTCGGTACACTTGGGCGTTTATTCTATTAGGTAATTCAATGGTCCCCAGTTGATAAGTTTTGTTTAAAACAAATCATTTTCAACACACCATCTAGAGAAGTTTAGACTTCTATGACAATCTCCTTCCTGAAGTGCCTGAATTAGTTAAATATGATAAGGTCGTAATTGTTGTTCATGCAATACTCTTAAAACAGATTGGTGAAGTACTTCACCCATAATTTCACTTAACCCGCCTAGAACTTATGCTGGAACTATTTTCCACTAAATTTAAAATGCGTTCCTCTCTATCAACAGTCCTAGTTCGTCGTGGCCGTCCATTTTTCTACCAGTTTCGCCTAAACTCCGATCCATTCGGTAAAATGTGCGTCCATCGGGTTGAGGTCGACTAGGATATTTTTGCAAATAAATACGTTTAATATTTTACAAGAGGTCTTTTTGTAGATAAAAGACAATTATTTTTCAATATAATACAGGGTGATTAAAAAAATGCCGATTTGTTTCTTTTTTTCAATAAAAATGATATGTCTACGCTCATATCTCCGCCACTGGCTAGTTTATTTTGCAACACACCTGTCTGTATCTAATTTTTATTTCAACCCGTTTCGCAGATATTAAAAAAATTAGAATTTTATTTTAGAACTTTGCAGGGTTGTACTTCTGTAAATAGGCCTTACCGAAGAAAAGTTTATTGAGAAATTGTAGTATAATTACGGACCACCCTGTATAAACAAAGATTATATGTGCTAGATATTTCAATATGTCGACTGAGGTTAACAAAGAATTGGTTAAATTGGAACCGAAAGAAGAAGGTCAAATCAATTTATTTGTTACTGAACAGCGGGTCTTAATAAACAATGAAATAAAGCAAGAAATTAATCTCGGTTATGATACATGTGAGTTTGGAAATATTTCTATTTCTAAAGAGGAGATCGATTCATACTGTACAAATCAGATTAATACAATTGAGGTAGATTCTAATGTAAAAGACACTGCACTTCACTACTCAAAAAATTTAAAGGGTAGTTTAAAAAAACATCAATTAATTCACTCTTCAAATAATAATATTAAATGTGACAAATGCAACTATTCAACAAAATGGAATAGAGATTTAATGAGACATCAATTAATTCACACTTCCAATACTAATTATAAATGTGATAAGTGTAACTTTTCAACAAAACATAAGGACTCATTAAAAAGACATCAATTAATTCATACTTCTAATACTAATTATAAATGTTATCAATGTGACTTTACAACAATCCAGAAGAAAAGTTTACGAACACATCTATTAATTCATACTTCAAATACTATCTATAAATGTGATCAATGTGACTATTCGACAAAAACGAAAGGACATTTAAAAATACATCAGTTAATTCACACTTCCAATATTAATTATATATGTGATAAATGTAACTTTTCAACAAAATGGAAGGGACATTTAAAAAGGCATCAATTAATTCATACTTCGATTACTAATTATAAATGTGATAGGTGTAACTTTTCAACAAAACGGAACCAGTCTTTAAAAAGGCATCAATTAATTCATACTTCAAATACTAATTATAATTGTGATCAATGTGATTATTCAACTAAACAAAAACACTATTTAAAAAAACATCAACTAAGACATCAACTAATTCACACTTCAAGTACTTATAAATGTGATCAATGTGATTATTCAACAAAACAAAAACCCTGTTTAAAAAAACATCAACTAATTCACACTTTACGTATTTATAAATGTAATCAATGTGATTATTCAACAAAACAAAAACGCTATTTAGAAAAACATCAACTAATTCACACTTTAAGTACTTATAAATGTGATCAATGTGATTATTCAACAAAACAAAAACGCTTTTTAGAAAAACATCAACTAATTCACAATTTACGTCCTTATAAATGTGATCAATGTGATTATTCAACAAAACAAAAACGCTTTTTAGAAAAACATCAACTAATACATAAACTAATTCATACTTCAAGTACTTATAAATGTGATCAGTGTAACTATTCAACAAATATATGGCTTAATTTAAAAAATCATCAATTACTTCACACCTCAAATATCATATTAATTACAAATGCAATAATTGTGGGTATTCAACAAAACGAAAGGGCAACTTCATACAACATCAATTAATTCATGTTTCAAATGTTAGCTATAAATATGATCAATGTGACTAATCGACAATCCAGAGGAGGTTTACAAAGACAACTATAACTCATACTTCAAATACTAGCTATAAATGTGATCAATGTGACTATTCAACAAAACTAAAACGCTATCTGACAAAACATCTATTAATTCACACTTCCAAGGAATTATAAATGTGATAAGTGTAACTTTTCATCAAAACGGAAGGACCATTTAAAAAGCTATCAAATAATTCATACTTCAAGTACTAATTATAAATGTGATCAATGTGACTATTAAGCAAAACTAAAACGCTATTTAAAAAGTTATCAGCTAATTTATACTTCTAATGTTAATTTCAAATGTGGTCAACGTGACTATGCAACAAATGTATATCAGTAATAAATGTGAGTGAGTAAAGATGTGCATGAGTACTGCGAATTATATGTGAAGCAATTTGGTGTGAAATTATTTTTATCAGTATTTCTAATTTGTCAACCGTCTTAACGTGATCACAAATTCAGGACATTCAAAGCCTTATGGACAATTCAGTTCAAATGTTGTGTAACGATAAAGGTTTTCTGAAGACAGTTCCTGAAAATGTTGCAACTATTATAAATAGTAACCTTTGAAGAAGAAACTGAGTTGATAAATTCTTTAAAAAGAGAAGTGTCAATTTAAAAAATTGATATAGAGTGGCTGGTGCAAGAAAATCAGATAATTAAGAGCAATTTTGAAGATTTACAGCTGTACACCAGACGGATTAATATTCTAGTGTTTGGAATTAAGTAAAGAACCACCAGAAAATATTGATACAATATTGATAAATCTGTTTAAAAATAAACTAAACTTTAAGTATGGATATTAATTATGTCGATAGGGCACACCGAGTTGGTCGAGATACGAATCAAGGTCGACATATAATTGCCACATTTGTCAGTTATCATCACCGAAGTATTGTACTTTAAAATAAATAGCTTCTGAAAGGTACAAGTGTACGTATCACAGAAGATTTAACAAAATCAAGGCTGAGTTTGTTTTAATCTGCAAAAATTAAGTTTAAAAAAGAAAATGTTTGGATAGTAGATGGACTTATTTTTGTTAAAAGTAGTGGCCAGAAGCATACTATCCGTTCTGAAAGTGATTTATTAAAACTGACTGACCGCGTAATATGATTTACCGCAATACTTGCACATAATGTATATTATGTTTAATAATAATAATAATTTTACTAGTATCCAATTTAGATTTAAGAATAATTCAACTTTTGTTTCTAAGTTAATCACCTTTTGTTTAATAACCTTTAAATATTATTTACTTAGGTTAAATATTCTGAAACAAAAAAAAAAATAAAAATTTATTTTCTGCTGTATACAACTTACTATAATTTAATTGTAATCGATTACAACTACAATAAGTTATCTAATGATCAAATTGTGTTATAAAATAATAATTTGACAATCTTCAAACTCTGATATTCAACACAGCGTAACTTTGCACTTTTCATCTTACTATTGTTAATACCTTTTTTAGTAGATTTAAACTATATGTATATAATTTGTAAACTAAAATTTAACATTTTATAAGCCGGTATATTAGCTAATCTAATTATTAAGCTTTTAACTAGTATTTAAGGTGGATAATATGATATCCCGTTTGTTTTCACTTGCACATAAGTAGGTATGTTTGGAGACTTCTAGAACACACCACATTTCCCAAGGTTACCACTTTATCAAGGCTACCACCTAATCAAGGTTGCACAATTGCAGTGTCTGACCTACTTTCACAAAGACCCACACGCCCAAGGTGGCCTACTTTACCAAGTTCACAAACCATGAAGACCACTCGTATGCCCTACTTCCTCGAGGTCCTAAAAGCTTACACAATACGAAGGTCGGTCATCTTATACATTAGCAAGGTCATTTGTGATGACCACGCACTGAACGCTACCTATGTATCTTATCTATTCACCTTACTTTACGCTTAGCTGATACACACTCTAGAAACAAAAAAAAAAAAAGAAAATATATTAATATAATTACTTCCTGTATAAACAAAAGACATGTACAATTGTATTATTCAGAAATATGATTCTCTTTAGGAGTAAAACATTCTGATTTAGTACAAGTGCAAAAGGTTCTTTCCACTTACGTTTCATTATATATGCATGGACGTGGTGCAAGTAACTGAGCATACGTGCAGTGTGGTGTCCATCGGAGATGCTCCTGTAACGGATTGTCCGATGTCTGCCATCACCATAGTGATATATAATGGAGCATATACAATATGTGATGTCTGTTTATATTTGTCAGTTGGTCTGTCTGTTTGTATGTAAAGCTGTCGACGCGCTCAGTCAGTCTGCGGCCGCACTATTGAGATCCCCGTTTTTCTGGAAAGAAAGCGTAAGTAGTTGGAGAGCTGTGTCAGTCATACTTACTATGTCTATCTCGATCACTAAGAAAGACCACTTGTCGAAGAGCTTGATTACGATAGTGGATGAGTTCGTAAAGCCCGCCAATCTCTTCGACAGTTTCGAATATCATCTCCAGATGTATAATGGCGTGATCATAACCACTGAGTACAGCTAGGCTTATAATACTATTCCAGTCAAGGTATAATGTTAGTAGCCTAGTGTGGGCCCGGTCGAACTGCTCTTCAAGAAAGCTCTCCGTAATCACATCATAATTCCGGACGAATTGTAGTATTGTGGTCAGCTGCAAAGACAGAGGTGTTATTATAAAAGTAGTACGAAGGGAATACATACCGTAAATGTGAGACGTTCCCATGATATTATGCGATGTGCGTAAAAGAGTCAGTACCACCCTGCAACTATCAAAAAAGTAGAATTGTTGTATACGGGGGGAAGAACAGTGCGGCCAATAGTCATAGGGATATCGGTATTCCAAAACCAAGCATCGTCAATTTCTTCGTCGTCACTACCGTGCAGGTCATCGTCAGCGTCATCCCCGCGGTCTTGGACCTCCTGAGCAACGTCCCGTCAATATCGTTTGGAACCCTGTCAGAGTCAGCGTTGTCGTTCAGTATGTCATCAGGTACCATTTCCTGTGCATGGTTTTGTACGGTCAGGTCTAGAGCGCTTTCGTCACGTCTGTATATGTTACGTGTTATAGTGTTCAGTATGTCGTCCTCATCGCTGCTCTCTTCCACGATGATTTCATTGCAGAAGTCTGTCTGGGTAAGTAAGTGTTGCCAGCGGAGAGCGTCATTGTCGTAGTCGTCGGAATCGTAGCTGTAGGCAGGGTCCATTACCCGTCAGACTCGTAGTCACCAGTGTTGAGGTATTCGTAGCCACAACAGGAGGAACATAATCCCAAAACACTGGAAGATACTACGCTGCAGATATCAGTCTCGTCGTTGAGAAAAGGTATAGTGGTTTGTTCGTGGCTGATAGTGATAACTTCAGCGTTTGTCAAGTCGAGTATTACGGTATCGTCATGCTCCTGCTCAGAATCCAGGACTACGGTCGTCATCTCGTATATTTCGTCGTGACTGGTTTGGCAACCCACGGTGATGGGGGAGGAATACGAGGAAGGGATATAGACGACTTCAGGGGAAGAAACCTGAGGGGTAGGAATTGGTGGGAGGACGGGGAGAGGTGTTGATGATGCCAGCGGGATAAAGGAGTCGGGATAAATAAATGCCTCAGGCGATGGTGATCGGGGGATCGCATCAACCTGAGGGGTTGGAGTTGATGGGAGGACGGGGATAGAGGAGTCAGCATAAAATACTGACTCAGGCGACGATGTGCAAGAAAGCACATCAACCTGAAAAAAAATAAAGAAAAAAATGTTAGAAGTGTATCAATACCCTAAAAAAAAAATTTACCTGAGGTAATTCAGCGTTGCCGGATGATGGGGAAGTTGCTCTAGAATAATTCATGGTTAAGTAGTAAGTAGTTATTCGGTACTGTAGAAGCAGTTGTACGAATGATTTCTACTGTTTTCGTTTCGCTAAATACAGGTGTTTCCCCTACTAAAAGCAACGTTTTTCATGCATTTTTAGAAGACATTTTTCAAGATTTTTGTCAGACGAACAATGTATAGAGGTAAGGAAATATTTTAGTGATGATAATAACTTCACCTTAGTTAGAAAGAAAGGTAGTTTCCCCTATGCGTACGTAGACAGTTTTACTAAATTGGATGATGTCACCGTTCCATCCTATGACAAACTCTATGATAAAATGCGTGATGCAATTATATCCGATGAAGAATATTGTCGCCTCCTACAGGTATGGGATCACTTTAAATGTAATCCACTCCGTGATTATGCTGATATATATTTAAAATCAAAAGTGCTGCTGTTGGCTGACGTGTTCGAAATCTTTAGGCGGCTCAGTCTGGGCGTGCATGGATTAGAACCGGAACAGTATGTTACTCTACCGCATTAGCGTGGGATGCTATGTTGAAATGTACTAAAGTAGAGCTAGAATTATTAACTGATATAGATATGTACCACTTTTTTAAGAAAGGTATTCGTGGTGGAGTGAGTACTTGTATCAAGCGGAGAAGTATTGCTAACACCGAGTTTGTTTCAAATTATGATCCTAATTGTCCTAAAGTATTGTTACATTATTTAGATGCCACCAATTTATACGGGTGGAGTATGCGGCAATATCTCCCTCATGATGGGTTTATGTGGTTAACTGAAGAAGAAATTCAAAACCTTGATGTACTGAAGATTAATTATGATGCTGATATTGGGTATGTAGTAGAGGTAGATATACAATATCCGCACCACCTGCATGATGAACACAATGACTATCCTTTTTGTCCCGAAATGATCTGCGCACCACATTCCAAGGAGAAAAAATTAATAGCTATGTTATACATTACCGATATTTAAAACAATGTATGCAGCATGGGTAAATTGTTACTTATATTCATAGGGTTTTACGCTTTCGTTAAACCCCATGGCTAGTACTATACATAGACCTTAACACAGCTCTCCGAAATCAAGCAAAGAACAAATTCGAATATGATTTCTTTAAATGTATAAACAAAGGTGTATTTGGTAAAACAATGGAGAATGTTGACAAAAGAAGAGTGATCAAGTTATTAACGCATTGGGAAAATAACGGTCGTCGTGTGAGTCTAGCACAGTACGTCGCAAAACCACAATTTAAAAATTTTATTCAATTCACGAACAATTTATTTGCGGTGAAATTGTCGAAACAGGTGGCTACGTATGACAAACCGGTATATGTCGGATTTAGTATTTTGGATCTTTCGAAAATTATAATGTATTTTTTTTATGATGTCTTGCGTAGTCATTACGGTAATAATGTAACATTGCTCTATACAGACACAGATTCTTTAATTGTCGAGATAACTACTGATGATGTGTATGCCCATATGCGGAATAATGTTGATGAATATGACACATCCAACTATCAAAACAGTCTCCATGGTATTACAACGAAAACATCCGTCGTTGGAAGAATGAAAGATGATTATGCAGGGAAAGCGATCCACTATTTTTATGGTGCTGGATCAAAACCATATTGTTTAAAGCTTGCTAACAACGAAGTCGTTAAGAAAGCTAAAGGAGTTAAGAAAGTTGTTATTCAAAAAGTGTTGACGGAGGTAGACTACAAAGCTGTTGCAGAGGCGCCTGAAAAAACAGTAATATGTGAAATGCTTGTGTTTCGATCAACGTTACATTATATATATATATATATATATATATATATATATATATATATACATGTATGTATATGTATATATACAAAAATGTTAAACAAAATTGCATTTAGGTCCCAGGATGACAAACGATATCGATTACGTGACACATGTTCAACATTGGCGTGGGGGCATTGGAGAATTCCCTAATTGGAGAATGTCAATCCGCTGAACGGTTTACTGGAGGTTGCTAAGGAAATGAATTCGTATGATCCAGAAGGTATACGATAGTTTGGGTACTGACACTTTCCATAAGGAAACTGATAGTAATATTAGTTAACGGTAATCTGCAAACCAAGGTAACATGTCAGTTTGAGTAGTCACTGCAATACCGTTCGTTGTGGAATATATATTATTATTATGTAACAATTCCTTATCGAGAGAATATATACAGAATGTACAAAATATTGTGTGATATAAAGAAATAAACAGTTACAATTTTTTATTTAAAAAAGCGTACAGAGTTTATTGCATTACATATGTATCATACAGATAGTATACATTAGCCGGAGAGCAGTTACATGATGATTGAGAATGATAGAAACAAACTGGTTGCAAAGCAGGAAGAGCGGGATGTTCATCAAGTTCAATAACGGACTGCGACAAACAGTTTTTGATGTAATCTGCTTTCTCTCTACCCTTGGCATAGACAGAATCTGTTGGTTGAATCAATTGACTTCCCCGTTAAAATTGATGAGATCTCTGTCTTGGTCTATTATTTTAAGTGTTATTGTTGAAATGGTAGATGTATTGATAAGTAAATAGATGACATATTGAGGGGATTCAATTATTTTATATCCAGCTGGTATACTGGGGAAGAATTGATGAATTATGTGTGATGACCCACCATTTTTAAAACTGCCATTTGTTATATTACATTCGGTAATTAAGGAGTTAATTTTGATAATGCTTATAGGATTATCAGAGTTATGCACTTTTTTACCTTGGTAAACAGTCTTGTTAAATCCCAGCATAAGCCCAATCGAATTTTCTACATTGAAGTTAATGTCATGGGTTGCTTTCATATTTGCTTTCATAGTATTATTATTCGCTCGTAAAGTAATATATCCTCTTAATTCCTTCACTGTCTCGTTAATATATTTATTCAATCCGTAATTTCGTATGATCCTGGCAGTATTGTAATTCTCTCTTTTCCAAATACAAGTTTGTTATTCTTTAAAGTAACGTTTTGTATAGTATTGAAAGATTCAAAACTAGTCAGCCCCATTACATATTCCGCCTCATTATCAAGAAAAATCCGTGGATTAAAGGTGGCTTGCAAGATAGAGCATTTACCGGTAAATGTAAATGTGTACGACATTACGACCAAGTAACGACTACTGTCAATCAGAACGAACAGTCATATAAAAATCGTAGGACCAAATCACCACAGTTGTATGTGTTTAAGTGTTGCACCTTGGTAAAGTTATAATCAATTATGTTTTTGCTACCATCACTTTTAAAATAGTGAAGTAATTCAAAGCGTGGTTTAATATGCCCTATGCTATCAAAATATGTAATATGTCTATTACGCTTGATGTAAGCTGTCCAGTGTGTTCTCTTGTTATTTTGATCGTCCAGATTCACGATATCACATTCATTAGTATGGATCCGTGTAGGTAAATTATCTCGCATATATATTCCTCTAAAGTAAGAAATCTTTAATTGCTAAACAAATGTTTATAGCTCAATAATACTTAAGGCGTGGTGTGGTAGCTTCAGTGGGAGTTTTTTGCATACGGTTGTAAATATAAGCCTAAACCTCGTTTATATGGTTTTATATATAAACCCTTTCGTAAGGCAGCTGCTTCCATTGCTTGATTGTGTCGTTTGGTTTTTTCTAACGTTTTTGTCGCGGAATTTGCGTCAGTAACTGCCTTCGACACTGCAGCAGCACCTCCACCTAATGCTGCAAAGAGGGGAATAAGAGGTATAAATCCACCACGTTTTGGTATTGGTAATATTCTGTTATTGGGCATCATAATTGTTTTGTGTTTCAAAGCGCTTAAGGCTTGTTGTATTGTGGCTCTTAAAGATGATCGAAGTTTACCACCAATTTTCCATTGCCCGTTTTCCTTTCCTTATACCGACTATGGTTAATGCTGCAGCCCTCTCTCCAAAGGAGGCGTTTGTGGAACGAAATGTATTTCAAGCCTTTTGTTGCAAAGTCTTATCGGCTATGTGGCGCTGCCTTAGATCGTTGGACTGGGAGTATGCAATATCGTGTTCTTTACACGCTTCGCCCAATTCGTTAATACCCTTATCACCGCGAGTTAATCGTTCTTGTAACCGAGTGTCTGGTCTACAGTATCTGTACCCAGGTATATGCAACTCCACGGGTAATTTATTTATTAAGGTATTAATTAATCCTGAACCTTTTCTCTTACTATTACACCGGGAGCTATACTTCATACTAGACTGACACTCCACTACTACACTAGTTTTATGCATATATATATATATATATATATATATATATATATATATATAATTATGTTTTACTGTTTAAAATGTTTATTTTTAAAATATCGTATAATATTTTATTAAACATTAATAAACAATTATAATGAGTAGTCACTAACTAACAGTTAATATGAGAACTAACACATCTATCCATTATCAAGTGGTTTTATAACTTCATTTTATCTGTCTTGATAGTGTTGAAAATAACATAAAATATTTCTTAGTAACAATGGTATTTGTATAAGTTGTGATATAAGTTATTAATACCTTATCTAATAATATGGAAAATAACATTAGATACATTTCTTAATAATAAACATGATGCAATAATTATGTATTATTACTATAATATAACCTCCTCTCTTAAGAAAGAACGTCCTCGTTCATTGAATGTTTCTTTAGTAAGTCCTCTAATGGAATTGAATTGCTTGTCGTTTGACAGTGATGTAATTTAATATCTTATGTCTAAATACAAATATGGTAATACTAATAATGATAAAAATTATAAACAAGATGTTGTTGACAAATGAGCTACATGTATAGGTTTTAATTCAATATTGTTTTCTAATGATTTTGCTTCTCTCTAAGATCTCTTATATTATCTAAATGTTTTTGTTTTATGTTTACAATTTTATTTGGTTTGAGTTATTAATTTCAATATTTGGTTTGACACTAAAATTACTATAAGTATTAACAAATGTTTGTTTTCAATTATTAATTTGCAGTCGTTGTCTGTTGATAATAAGACATTATTAATTACAGCAAAATAGTCTATCTTCCCATTACATTCTTCTGCAACTTGAACACTGTTTTTACATGAGATTAGAATATTTCCATTTTTTAATTGAGAAAAAAGTTTATAGTCATTATTCACTATTGCGTATGCACATTGATTAGCGTTGTTTAAATCGCACTCACTAACTTGGGTTTTTTGAAGACACAGTGTTTGTTGTTCTATAGATTGGCATTTTTCATCGGTCCATAATTCTTCATTTATACTTCTTAGGTTATACTGGTACGGTGGTAACATGACTTTATTTTGTAGATTAGGTATAGGGTAAATTCTGTGATATTGGTAAAATTGTGGGTTTAGGATAGGTATGTATAAAATACATGTGATCGTATCGTGTACAGATATAATTTGAAACTTTGAAAATTCTAATATTTTAAAAATGTGTACGGTATCTAATTCAATCAATTCAATTTTACTATAAATTAATTTTAAGTGATTTATTATTTTGAGAATTTCTTTATGAGAAATTATTTCTATATTGTAATCTCTGAAAACGCTAAAGTTAATGTTCTCTCTATCTTCTGGAGGATATTTAAAATATTTGTGCATAACAAATTATTATATTGTACATTCATTTGTATTTCAAAGTGTTGCTCAAATTTTTCATTGCTGTTATTGAGGCATTAATATTATATTGAAGTATTTTCTGATCATCAGAATATCTTTTGGTTATATGATTAGCAAATGAAGTATACTGACTAACTTGTTTAATAACTTTGTCTTGATTTTTAAATAAGGTGTCTAAGTTTTATTAATTTCTATTAAATCATTATTATCAGGGTTACCTGTTATGTATTTAATAGCTGTACCTAAAACATTTATTAAGGCTCTTTGGTAAGCGACGATATTTGAATTTTTGTAATTTATCTTCGATCAATCTACAATTTTCTTTTAACATACCAATTTGATTTTGTATTATTGAATTTAAATCTTTTTGTGTTTCTAGGATTAATATATTCTGTAAAATTTGGTAATAACTTGTTCCTAATTCGCTAATATTAAGATAAAATAAAATTTATGGTAATGATTTAAAGTTCTTACTAAACCTAGGTTTTCATTGAAATGTCCATTACTTGGAACTATTTGGGTTTGAAGGCCCAGGATCTGGCCAATCAGGAGTATCCTGCAAATAAAATTTTCTTTTAGTGCGTTTGATTTTTCTTTGACGTATATTAGCTTGTCTATTAGAGTGTTCTCGTATTCCTGTAACTTTATTGTTATCTATAGAAGTAACATGGACTTTGTCATAATACGGTCAGTTTTCGTATTCTTTGTCTGGTGAAATACCTACTGGTTCATTAACGATAGGGGTTCTTCTGCATTTTCATTGGCTCTTTTTAATCTTTGAGAGACTTTCTCTAATTGTTTGTTGTATAATTGCTCATAAAATGGTAATATTTCATCTTTTCTTGTTTGGTTGTATAATTCATAAATAGTTTTATCAAGGTCTATTTCATGTGCGTTCAAATTTTCATAAGGTCCATATAATAATGTAAAGGAGTGTAACCTGTAGAGTGAACTGATTGATTATATGTAGTTATTGCTGTTATCATAATATTTTAACATCATCACTATTTTTCTTTGATTTTCAGTATGCGTATCTTTTCCAATAAGGTGGAATGTACCTTTTCAATCGGCGAATTTGAGCTGCTGTTATAATTGGTTGTAAAGTGTAATTCTATTCGAAAAGTTTACAGAATTCTTGAAATACTTTGTTTTAAATTCTTACCTTCATCACATACTATCTTTTAGGGTAACTGTGGTGAGAAAATAATGTCTTAATTTATTTAGGATTGTTATACCTGTCGTATCTGTTATAAAATAAGCTTGAGTATATCGCGAAAATAAGTCGATTATCGTTAAGAATTTATTTCCTTCAAAACTAAAAGTGTCGATGTGTACAACATCAAAGGGTTTTCTAGCAAGCAAGGGCTCTGAGAGTGGAAGTTTATAACGGTTTCTATCATATTTATTAATTAAACAACTTTCGCAGTCATTAATTATTTTATTGAATTTAGTTTTCATATCAGGAAATAATAATGTAATTTAAGGTGGTTATACGTTTCTATTATTCCGTTATGATTTAAATTATGGTAGTCTTCTATAATTTTACTCTGTGTATCTGAATTTTCTACATCTTTAACTAAAATATTACTTTTGATAAATTTTACGTTATTATTAAATAATTGATGGGTCATAGTTAAAAATGTTGACTCTAATTCTTTATCTTTGAAATAAATTCATACAATGTTTGAGGATTAATTATTTGTTTAAACATTCGAGTTAAATTTTCTAGTTCTGATCCTTGTCTGATTGTTATGTCATAATTATTTTTCGAAAAAGGTTTTCATGATTAACATTAAATTGATCACCTAATCTTAAGATAATTCTATTCATGAAGTAATTTACTGGTTTTCGGAAATAGGCATAGTAAATATAGGATTCTCTTGTGCAGTGTGTTGAGTGATATCTGAATCTTTATTTTATGAGTTAATATCTTTGGGGTTTCTATAAATTCGCATTCATTGGGTATTTCTGGATCTTCATCAATATTATTAAACAAAGAAGAAAGTTCGTCATTTGATTCTTTTACATTTAATTCTATTCTAGAAAGAGCGTCTGCAACCTATTCTCTTTACCTTTTTGTATTGAATTTTGTAATCAAATTCTTCAAGCTTAAGTCGCCATTTGATTAAACGAGAGTTGGGTGTTTTAATGAAAAAGCCAAATTAAAGGTTTATGATCGGTTTCTATTGTGAATTGTTTTCCATAAACGTATGGTCTAAAATGTTTTGTATTTCTACTATTGCTAATAATTCCTTTTCTATTGTTGAATAGTTACGTTCAGCACTATTTAAAGTTCGTGAGTAAAATGAAATAGGTTTATTGTTTTGTGATAGCACACTCCTATAGCAACGTTTGAGGCATCTGTGGTTATATGAAAAGGTTTATCAAAATCTGGATACGCTAATACGGAATTGCTGAGTAACTCTTTACATTGTTGAAATGCTCGCAAATAATCTTCATTATTAGTATCTATTTTGAATCTTTCTTTAAGCATTTAGTAAACGGTTGCACTATTTTAGCAAAATTTTGTATAAATCGTCTATAATAGCCTATTAGACCTACGAAAGCTTTAATTTCTTTAGTTGTTTTGAATTGGATAATTTTTTATTGCTACTATTTTTGAGGGATTAGGTTTAATACCTTCAGGAGTAATAATGTGACCCAAAAAGCTACTTCTTTGCATAAAATTCGGATTTGTCAATCTGGACTTTTAGATTGTACTGTTGAACTTTTGAAATATCTGTTTTAAATGAATAATATGATCATGTAGGGACTTTGAAAAGATAATTACATCATCCATGTAAACGAAACAAGTTTTATGTAAATAATCTCTTAAACGTTATCCATGACTCGTTGAAAGATACTAGGCGTTCTTTAATCCAAAAGGCATTCTGACATACTCATAATGCCATTATTTACAGTGAAAGCTGTTTTTCTATGGATTCATTGTCAATTTCTATCTGGTGAAAACCTTGTGCTAAATCAAGGGTAGAGAAATACATGCATTTACCTAAATTTTCTAAAATTTCTTCTATTCTTGGCAAAGGGTATTTATCTTCTATTGTTTTTCGTTTAATTTGCGGTAATCTATTACCAAACGCCATTTTCTTTTACCACTAGCATCAATTTTTTTGGTACTATAAATCGGGAACTGTATGGTGATATACTTGGCTGAATAATTTTGTTGTCTAATAATTTTGTATCTGATTTTGAATTTCAGTTTTTAGATTATAAGGGTATCTATAAGATTTAGAAAATACTACTTCATTGTCTACAGTTCTGATTTTATGTTTGATTGCATTAGTAAATGTTAGATCTGAGTTCTCATTATAGAAAATGTCTTTATATTTTTGCAAAGTGATATAATTTCGGCTTTTTCTTCTAAATTTAAGTGTTGCGTTCTAATTATATTAGGTATGTCTAAATCAGTAAAATGTTCTTGAGGTTTTTCTTTTATTTCAACATTAACAATTGGTTGGACATCAATTGTTGAATAAAATTAATGTCTAATGTTGTATCGGATCCTAATGGGATTCTACAGACACCGTTGTGTGCGCATGCTATCGATTCGGAAGGTATAAGTTATTTAGTTTAATTTCAGGTATAATTACGTGACCTTCTTCAATATTTCAGGTATGTCGATAAAATTTTGGACTGTTTGTTTAAAAGGTTTAAAATTTTTAGGGTTAAGTTCAAAGAAAACGGTATTTTAACATTTCCTATCTCTAATATTTGAGTATTGTAATCAATTTTGCTCTAATTTTAGAAGATCTTCACTTCCAAGTGCATCGAATCTATCATGCCATTCTAGTACGTGAAACTCTATCTATTTATATTAAATTCATTTAATGAAGGATATTTTACATTAATGTCATTTGATATACTTTTATTTAGACTTTTTACAGAAAAGGGTTTTTGAAATAAAAGTTCTGAAAAATTCTTTGCTGGTTTCATTCATGATCGAATTTGAGGCTCCACTATCTATCAGAAGTTTTAAGTTAAATTCGGGAATAGTAATAAAGGGTAGTTTGGGTTTACTGATTATGGTATTTAAGTCAAAGTTTGCTGTTCCGAAGCTCTTAAATGAAAATTTTCATTTAATTCATTTTCATAGTGGAACATTCTGGTAGGAATCTTCGAATTCATCATTATTTTCAAAAGTTTGACGAATCATCATCAAGGGATCTACATCATTTGGAGATTCTACGTTAAAAGTTCTTCGGATATGAAATTTCTGGGTCCATTGGGTTTAAAGAAATTATTGGTGTGTTATTTTGGGAGTGTTTATTAGTATTCCTAGTAAAGTAGACAGAGTTGGTTTATAATCTGGTTTTCTTCCAAATACTTCGGAATTAGTGGGATATCCAGCCTGTATTGGTCTAGTTTGAAAATTAATAGGTCCACGAGGAGACTGATTTACGTTTGAATTATTGTTATTACTTTGTTGAGGTAAAATCATTTTTTGATTAGGGTTATTAGGTAATGTGTTCGGATATTGATAATATTGTTGGAAAGGTGTTTTATATAATGGTGGTTTTGTTAATTGGTTTTTGTGATTTGTCGGTTCAATGTCTTTTGTCGCATAAAATTCATGAAATTAGTCTGTTGTTTATAATTATCATAATCTTTAAGTTTTAGTAAGCAATTATCTAATGAAGTTACTGTTTTATACATTATAAATGACCTATATGGTTCTATCAAACCTACTATATAAGTGTCTAATGCTTTTTTGTTAAACATGTCTATTTTATATTTCTTTAATTCATCTTTAATTTCGGTTATATTTATGTGCTCTAGTAAATGTAATTTAGTTCTAATTCTTTCATAATAATCCTGATACGTTTCATTACTATACTGATAACAAGTAACTAAATCATTTTCTAAAAGATTTTCATTTCTACAATCACCAAATCTATTAATTAATGTGGTTTTAACTTGTGTCCATGTACTACAATTAGAAATAACTAACGTGTCTCTAGCCGCACCTACTAATCTCGAACAACAAATTTCAAATAATAATTTATTTAAAGTACAATTTTCCGGGTTTTTGTATAAATTCATAAATTTTTCTGATTGTTGTAAATAATAAGATAAATTTTTACTTCCTCCTTCATATAGAGGAACAATTTCCTTAGCCATGTCAATTTCTATAAAATTGCATATTTTCTAATTTGAATTATTTGAATTACTTAACCGTATAATTGGGGATCTATCTCTTACGTGACTCATTCAAAATACTTATTCACATGTACTTATATATAAAATTAGGAAAAGAAAAGAAGAGAAAAATAAAAACGTAAAAGGTCTTACAAAATAAAGTTTGTTAATAGCATCACGGGTGGAAATGCCTAACGAGTTGTCCAGTGGAAGTCGGTTGCAGCAGCGTTCTGATTCTTTACTGAAGTGAAGTCCTTCTTGTAGGTGAAGTCCTTCGAAGTTTGGAAAGCAGTAGAACTCAGATGCAAGAACTTCCGGACGTTGGTGGTTGTCGTAGGTAGCCAATTAAGTATTAAAATACACTGTTGTTGGCTATCCTGTTCAGCGCCAATTATGTTTTTACTGTTTAAAATGTTTATAATATTTTATTAAACATTAATAAACAATTATAATGAGTAGTCACTAACTAACAGTTAATATGAGAACTAACACATCTATCCATTATCAAGTGGTTTTATAACTTCATTTTATCTGTCTTGATAGTGTTGAAAATAACATAAAAATATTTCTTAGTAACAATGGTATTTGTATAAGTTGTGATATAAGTTATTAATACCTTATCTAATAATATGGAAAATAACATTAGATACATTTCTTAATAATAAACATGATGCAATAATTATGTATTATTACTATAATATAACTATATATATATATATATATATATATATATATATATATATATATATATATATATATATATATATATATAACAGCATCCAACGATGGTTCATTACTATGATGGGTGACATCCGTTTCATTCCACAAGATACCTATCAACAATAATGACATCACTTCGAACAAGGAAGGCTACTATAAACATAGCGGTTTACCAAAAGGGGGACATAAACGAGACATAATGGTCGGTCCGTCCGGTTGCGGAAAAACAAATGTTATGATCACCTTGTTAGAACATCCAAATGGTTTACGATTCGAAAATATATATGTATACTGCAAATCATTATACCAACCGAAATACCAATACCTGCGAAATTTAATGGAACCCATAAAAGAAGTCGGGTATTTTGTATACAGTGCAAATAGTGATGTTATATCCCCTAGTGATTCCCGTAAAAATTCAATAATGATTTTTGATGATGTAGCGTGTCATAAACAGAATGAAATAAGAAATTATTTCTGTTTTGGCAGACATCGAAATAATGATTGTTTCTATCTGTGTCAAACAAATTCTTCAATTCCAAAACAGCTTATACGTGATAATGCAAATTTACTTATTCTTTTCCAACAAGATAACACTAATCTTAAGCATATGTATGATGATCACGTTAATGTCGATATGTCATTTGATAGATTTAAAAACTTGTGTTTCTGTTGCTGTCGTGACAAATTCGGATTTCTTGTGATTGATAAAGAAAGTGACGTTAATGCAGGTCGTTACCGTAAAAGATTTGACTATTTCAATGCATTATGAATATTGCAGTAGTACTGTATACATGCAGTCGTAATGGAGTAGCGCTTAGTACAAGACATTTTACGTGCTCGCAAAAGTGTGCGACAAAAATATGCTAATTTGAAAGAAGACACTGCACTTACAGAACGTGCAATGGAAGCACACTTTAAACCAATCACATAACCATTAACACAATTGATTACTAAACAAGATGGTTCTCTTATCAAAGCTGAACCCCGTACACCAGAAGTAGGAAAAACTGAACCCATTGCACAGGTAAGTGAAATTCATACACCTAAAGGGATTGGATTATATATGGCTCCACGTGCTCTTGTTCCTGACACCATACCACGTCCTGTACTGGAAACTGTGAGTGCTGATACCACTGACGACGAGGTGGAAATTCCTACTTTACAACAATTAAAAGCAGAACTGTTAGCTACTGGATCGCAAGCCGCCTTTGAAGAGTATCTTAATCAATATGAAGGATTAGCGAAGTACTATGCCGAACGTATATTTACAGATACCGAAGACGAATATGACTTGACATATGGTTTACATTTTGTTCCGGAAACAGAAAATTTTTTTAATGGCGATGCTGAACCAGACCTTATGGGAGAAAATTTTCGTATCGCTCTTCCTGATGGATCATCCTTAGACTATGAGGGTACACCGGGATTATATGAACTACTCTTTAAAAAAGTGCCTACAGGATTCAACAAACGTGATCTACAGCAATACAATGACATTTTGCTTGGTACAAATGGTGCCCGACGTAATTATAACCCTGATGACCAAATCAGAGGAAATAATAGTAAGAAATACACTGAGATCATTAGACCATTAGTTCAACCTAGAAAACGTTCTGTTACTTCATCACTTGCACCTCCAGCCACCAGGTCTCGAACAAGTTCTATGTCCAAAAGAGGAGGTGGAATGCAATTGCTGCGTTACAATAACAAATCTATTGAGTTTGTACTTTGGAATAATCCGAATAAGTTAGTAGATTGGTTAAGGGAATTATTAGGATCAACGTCAGCAGGAAACACTAGCAGTCACAACGAAATAATGTATATAATTGACGAACTACCTAACGCGAAAGTAATAAAGTAATATCTCTTGTTATAAACCAATTACTATACTCATTTCATTTCATTGTTACAACGACTATCACTAAAGATAGTACTGCATGTCCATCAGTAATGCCAATAGATAAATTTGGTGGACACCTTCATCATCAAATGACAATAGATCAATTTGGTAAACATATTACTCAGCATGATATATATTATGAAACTTATTTTACCTTGCAAGGTTTATTCCATAAGAAGACAGTAGATATTCCATTGGGTACAGATGGTAAATATTTGTTTCCTTATACAGAGTGTACAATAACGCATTGTATGTGGTCACCTCACATTCTTCATCTTCAACTGGATGATCTACTATATACGACGCCGCTATATATAATTAATCGAACTATTCGTAAGGAAGCTGTGATCCAACCTATCATACCAGAAGGTGTCGAATTTACGAAAGAACAATCATTCATCATAGAGACTCTACTAAAATGCAAAACGAAAAATGAGTAAAGCTGATATTGTTGAAGAACTGCACAAACCAGCAAGGAGAAATTTTCCGCGGCGTTGTGTAGTACACAAAGGGTTAAATGATCTATTTCAAGCCGATTTAGTGGAAATGATCCCATATGCTCGAGTGAAATAAGTATTTCGATGCATTTTAGTGATAATAAATGCTTTCTCTAAATATGTCTGGGCATTCCCCATCAAACGCAAGAATGGTAAACTAGTCGCAGGTGTAATGGATAAACTTTTGTCTGGTTTGCAAAGAACGCCTACACATACAAACTGATATGGAAACAGAATTTGATAATGCAGAATTTAAAAAAGTGATGAAAAAGTTTCATATCAATCATTATAGTAGTTATTCCACTTTGAAAAGTAGTATAGTGGAACGTGTAAATCGCACAGCTTTTAATTCCATAACTCCAAGCACGTTGAGAAAAGTGAAGGAGTCTTTCCTAGAGAGAGTTCGTTTATGTATTGAAAGGAACGGAAATCATTTTGAACATTTGCTGAAACGTTGAAGTTGCTCACTTATCAAAGCTGCGTTTGTTCAATAAAACAATGTTTTTGTTATTTACCCAGTTATTAACGTCTTTCAGTCATAGTTAAGGAAAGCCTAGTCAAACGGTTGGATTATCTCGAGCAATAAAACCTTTTCATCAAAACCTGCACATAAGAAATCGAGTAAAAATGACATAAAATGAATGATTAAATTAGAAAGTCCTAAATTACAAAAAAATCTGTAAGAGATAGGTATAGGGAACCCTAATACCATTTTGTAGGGAATTAAAATTAGAATAAAAATATGGTGATAAATATGGGGTGTTCCATTTAAAATAAGGAAGTTAATTGGCTTTAATGTTGGTCGAAATAGTAAGTGAGTTTTTATACACCCAGTATAAATTTGTGATAATAACTTCGGTGGATTTTAAAGTTTGATGCTTTCAGTAAACAATGAAAAACATTTGAAAAAAAATCCTCGAGTACGGAAAACAGAAAGTTCTTTTGAATTTCGATCTACATTCTCACAAATAATGAAATATCTCGGCAACAGGTGGAGTTAGGTATAGGGACTACAGGGACTATAACAGTATTTAGTCCACAGAATCGAAATATGCCATCATCTATAGGGTGTTTTTAAATTTTCATAGCTTTGATGCGTAAAATATTTTATGGACCACCCTGCATATTCGAAAATAATTTTAAGACGTGCTCCTTATGAACCTACACGATAATTAAAAAATCGACGGAGCTTAGATGCCTCACCCTGTAGATAACGCATGCGCAATTTATCATCGGCACCATATCCTGTGTTCCTCTGTTTACCGCCCATGTATTGAACATCAGCGCCGGAGTGTATGATCTAAGCGTAACTTTTGATTCGACCTTCACCTATCACACTTTCTATTCTATCCTGTGTGTTTTATGGTTTTACGTGACTAAGGTAGTTCAATATGTCGACTGAGGTTGATACAAAAATGGTTAAATTGGAACCTAAAGAAGAAGAACAAATCAATTTATTCGTTACTGAAGAACGGGTCTTAATAAACAATGATATAAAACAAGAAATTAATTTCGGTTCGAATTCATATGATTTTGGTAAAATTTCTATTTTTAAAGAAGAGATCGATTCACACTGTACAAATCAGAGTACTACAATTGAGGTAGATTCTAATGCAAAAGACGCTACACTTCACAATTCAACAAATTTAAAGAGCAATTTAAAAGAACACTCTTCAAATAATAATTATAAATGTGGGAAATGCAACTATTCAACAAAACAGATTGGAAATTTAAGGAGACATCAATTAATTCATACTTCAAATGTTAATTACAAATGCAATGAATGTCGGTATTCAACAAAACAAAGAGGCTACTTTACACGACATCAATTAGTTCACGCATCCAGTACTTATAAATGTGATCAGTGTAACTATTCAACAAATTTAAGGCGCAATTTAAAATATCATCAAGTACTTCACACCTCAAATGTTAATTACAAATGCAAGGAATGTGGGTATTCAACAAAACGAAAGAGCTGCTTTAAACAACATCAATTAATTCATGTTTCAAATGCCAGCTTTAAATGTGATCAATGTGACTTTTCAACAATCCAGAAGAGAAGTTTTCAAAGACATATTCTATTAATTCATACTTTAAATACTATCTATAAATGTGATCAATGTGACTATTCAACAAAATTAAAAGACTATTTGAAAAAACATCAATTTATTCACACTTCCAATACTAATTATAAGTGTGATAAGTGCAACTTTTCAACAAAACGGGAGGAGTATTTAAAAATGCATCAAATAATTCATATTTCTAATACTAATTATAAATGTGATCAATGTGATTATTCAACAAAACTAAAACACTATTTAAAACAACATCAATTAATTCACACTTCAAATTCTAATTACAAATGTGGCCAATGTGACTTTACCGCAATACGAAAGTGCTATTTACAAAGACACCAATTAGTTCACACGTCCAATATTAATTATAAATGTGATAAGTGCAACTTTTCAACAAAACGAAAGGGCGGCCTTAAACAACATCAATTAATTCACACTTCCAATATTAATTATAAATGTGATAAGTGTAACTTTTCAACAAAACAAAAGGGAAAGTTTACACGACATCAAGTGATTCACACTTCAAATGTTACTTACCAATGTGGTCAATGTGACTATGCAACAAATTTGATGCGCAATTTAAAAAACCATCAATTAATTCATACTTCTAATAATAATTATAAATGTGATCAATGTGATTATTCAACAAAACTAAAACAATATTTAAAAAGACATCAACTAATTCACAATAACAAATGTGGTCAATGTGACTATACAACAAGTATGAAACGCAATTTAACAAAACATCAACTGATTCACACTTGAAGTACTTATAAATGTGATCAGTGTTAACTATTTAACAAAACGGAAGGACCTGTTAAAAATGCATCGCTTAATTCATACTACTAATATTATGTATAAATGTGATCAATGTGATTTTAAAAAAACATCTACTAATTCACACTTCAAATGCTAATTACAAATGTGGTCAATGTGACTATGACACAAATGTGAAACGCAATTTAACAAGGCATCAACTGATTCACACTTCAAGTACTTATAAATGTGATCAGTGTAACTATTTAACAAATATATGGCATAATTTAAAAAATCATCAGTTACTTCACACCTCAAATATAATAATATTAATTACAAATGCAATGAATGTGGGTATTCACAAAAACGAAAGGGCAGCTTTACACATCAATTAGTTGTTTCAAATGCTAGCTTTAAACGTGATCAATGTGACTATTCAGCAAAACTAAAGTGCTATTTAAAAAATCAGCTAATTCACACTTCAAATCCTACTTACAAATTTGGTCAATGTGACTATGCAACAAATATGAAATGCAATTTAATAAAAATCAACTGATTCACACTTATGAATGTGATCGTTGTAACTATTCAACAAATATAATGTGTATAAAAGATCGTCAATTACTTCACACCTCAAATATTAATTACAAATGCAATGAATGTGGATATTGAACAAAACGAAGGCAACATTACACAACATCAATTAATTCAGATTTCAAATGCTAGCTTTAAATGTGATCAATGTGACTTCAACAATCTGGAAGGGCTGTTTACAAAGACATTTAAAATTCATACTTCTAATGCTAATTACAATTGTGGTGAATTTGACTTTGAATTCAGCCACAATTTAAAACCCTGAAATTAATTTACATTTCCAATACCAATTTTATTATAAGTGTGGAGAAGTGTAACTTTTCAACAAGGCAGAAGGATGCTTAAAAATGCATCAATTAATTCATACTTCTAATACTAGAATAATTATAAATGTGATCAATGTGATTATTGAACAAAACTGAAACTCTATTTAAAAAAAAACAACTAATTCACACTTGAAATGTTAACTACAAATGTGGTCAATGTTACTATACAACAAATATGAAACGCAGTTTAACAAAATCAACTGATCTAACAAATATGTGCCATAATTTAAAAAATCAATTACTTCACACCTCAAATATAATATTAATTACAAATGCAATGAATATGGGTATTCAACAAAACGAAAGGACAACATCAATTTGTTCATGTTTCAAATGTTTGTTTTAAGTGTGATCAATGTGACTAATCAACAATCCAGAAGGGCTGTTTACAAAGCATCTATAATTTTACTTCAAATACTAACTATAAATGTGATCAATGTAACGATTCAGCAAAACTAAAACGTTACTTAAAAAAATAATCAGCTAATTCACACTTCAAATGCTAATTACAAATTTGGTCTATGTGACTGTGTAACAAATATGAAACGCAATTTAACAAAACATCAACTGATTCACACTTACAAGTACCTATAAATGTGAGTAGTGTAACTATTCAACAAATATAATGCGTATAAAAGATCTTCGATTACTTCACACCTCAAATATGATGAATGTGGGTATTCAACAAAACGAAAGGGCAACTTTAGACAACATCAATTAATTCATGTTTCAAATGCTAGTTTGAAATGTGATCATTGTGACTGGTCAACAATCCGGAAGGGCTGTTTACAAAAACATCTATAATTCATACTGCAAATGCTAATTACAAATGTGGTCAATTTGACTATGCAACAAATTTAAAAGGAAATTTAAAAACCTTTAATTAACTCACATTTCCAATACTAATTTTATTATGAATGTGGAGAAGTGCAACTTTTCAATAAAGCGGAAGGACCGTTTAAAAAAGCATCAATTAATTCTTACTTCAATAGATGAGAACTATTAAAATTTGACCTTGAAACGAGATAGCAAAGAGCTCTTCCCTAGCCCTTATTTCTTTTAATCAGTTTCACCAAAGTGAAAATGCCAAATTACTAAATCATATAAAGATTACACTATGTATTACCAAAAATTCATATTTACCTTACATTTTACCGCCCTTATTACTCTCGTTTCATTACTGTTTTTCCTATTTTATACCATTTTCTGCTTTTTTGTTATCTCTCATATTATCTTTCGTTAATTCGTTCTTTTACACGTTCCTTTTTCCTATTTTCTTTTCATTACACTGCACCTTTTAACAAACAGTTTTTTTCAAGACTAACTTGAGGATTGAAGATCACACAAAGTTACAGTGCCGGTGTTTATAACAGACTGATACCAAATCTGACTTGGTGCAACGGTAAGTAAAATCTTACATAGTAGAAAATGTTTTACAAAATGCCCTTATTTTTAGCGTAACCAATTGTATAAAGGCTGGTAGAGAAAACAATATTTTGCTTGGTATTGATGGCGGAAAGTGGTGCGATGCGAAATGCTTCTATTTCTATTTCTTCGACACTACATACAGAAGATTTTTAACTCGCAAAGACCCAGGTCCAGAGGCATCAAAAGAATACCCAACTAAAAGTGTGTTTGAGCCAAGACCTCAGAAGTATACAAGGTCGACAAGTATTAATAATTTTATTTGTGATGTTCGAAACCACATTGAAACTTTCATATCAATATTTTTATTTGAATCGACAAGAAGCTATTTTGTAAGATGAAGTACAGATGTTTCAAGATAATATGAGAAATTATATGGTTACGTATGATGATATGATATATGATATATATATATATATATATATATATATATATATATATATATATATATATATATATATATATATATATATATATATATATATATATATATATATATATATATATATATATATATAGGGAGAGTCGTGTTATGGAACAGTTAGTGTTGAAACATTTTTAACTCGATGAACTTCAACATTAGCTTTTTTATTTCCATATCCTGGCATAACCATATCAACCGACTACTCGCACACTTCAATTAAACTATGAATTTTTAAAAAACTTTAGAGTTATTAACTGTTTTAAAAACATTCTGCAGCATTCCATCATACCCGACCTGTCGGGTATGCTGCTGCTACTTTTGAATATATTAAAACTTATTCAGATGCAAAAGTTCTTACTTTTCAAAGGCAGGAAATGAGTAGGCCAGTATTAAATTAACCGTTTATTATTAAATTAATTAAAAAATTAAGTAAGTAAATTAGTTATTACTATTGAAACCTAATTTGGCCACGTCGAAGGGTTCGAAAATTAGTTAATTTTCCTAAAATTTCGGATAAGAGAACGGAACGTTCTTTTTTACGTCTGGTTCTACGAAAATGTTGAAGTGGTTACGATAGTTCCGCATAAAATTGACCTCTACTTCTTCTTTCCCGTTCTTGATGACTTTGGCAGTAAACCTCTGAACACTCTTTTTGGATGCGAGTTCCACTAACACATAATCGCCTTCTTCATAGGAAGACAATTTAGTTAGCTGGAACTCCTTCGTACCTTCTTCGTCGCTGGAAGCTACAAGCCCCCAGTCGCTGCCATCGCTTTCGTTATAGAGAACCATATCTTCTACATCTGAGTGATGATGAAACGATGTGTTCATTCGGTTTATTTGGTTGAAATAACGCCCTTCTCGAAACCTTTTTTGGTTGCACTTGAGAGGACTTTAACTCCGTAATATATGGAGACGAAGTAGCCACAACAGTTTTGGTTGTTCTTCCCCTTTTGTTTGTGTTCGTTCGAGGTGGCGCTTTTTGAATAAGTAGAATTTCTTCTGGCGAAACAACAGAAGACGTTGGGGGTTGGGTTTGAATATCTGGTGTTTCAGGATTCCCTGCAGCTGATAAACTGTCAATCACGTTAAGGTCGCTTCCTTGATCAAAAGGCGAAGTTGAAGGTAAACAAAGAGTCTCAGCTGTTGGCCGGTCTGTAGTTTCTGAGGCGCAAAACATCGAGTCAGGAAATATGTGCATGTTAAATGGATGTAGGCCCGTGGCCCTAAAAGCGGACACAGCGTTTTCCGTCGTCGCTGCCCTGATATAGGCACGTCTAAAAATTGGGCTCATGTCCTGGAGTGTAACTACGCGTCCGGGGTTGTTTCTTAACCATATTTTGACTTCTTGGGCATAGAATGTGCTTAATGAATACATAAAAGCCACATCTAAGGGCTGCAACCAGTGACCGGTGTGTGGCGGTATAATAAGCATGTGGATATGATTGCTTTTAGCTTTTTCAAGTATTTCCAAAGACTTGGTATGTGTCGCATGTCCATCTAAAATGAGCAGCACCGGATCTTCCTTAGTCGGTTTGGTGAATTTGATGAAATCTATCCAAAGGGAGAAGATATGAATTTGCATCCATCCCGAGGGGTGTGTAACAACAACGCTACCAGCTGGTAAATTTATTTCGAACATAGGATTATGGCGAACGCGTGGAAAAACTAACAGAGGCGGGATGTATTGCCCAGAAGCACTTACAGCTATTTCAACTGTCACTAATATTCCACGTTCGGCTGAACATAGCGCTCCTACTTTTTTTTACCCGTAAGAGATAAGACTTTAGGTTGTTTAATTGGCACATTGCTGATACCTTTTTCGTCACAATTAAACCGGCGGTGCGGAGGAAAGTTATGCGTGTTCAAAAGTTCTTCATATAAGTCAAAAAACTTTTCGACATTTGGTTTATTAAGAGCAGATGCCCGGGCAAAAGACGTATTCTCAGGCTGGCGCAAAGAAAGATCTTTGTATCTGGCGAGAAAACTGTAATACCAATCTTTTCTGGCACACTTCTTTGTCTTGTTATATCTATGGTCGATGTTATTTCGTTCAGCATATTCAAACGCTAACTGCCTGAAATCTAGCATTGTCAATCCAAAGAACTGTCTTTCCATCTGTAAAAAAACTCCTTTAATTCGTTTTCTTGATTCAGTGTAAAAGTCTGCATATAACCCCCTGAAGTCTTCTGCGATGCACTTTCTGGTAGTTTGGTACTAGTGTAAGGTCCCTTCAGGAACTTTAAAAGCCTTAGCCGCTTTATTATAAGACATCTCTCCACTTCTTACGGCTTTAATAGCCCTTTCCATGGAATCAGTGCTCCACATATTGCGCTTTTTCTTTTCCATGGTTCTGTACACAAACACCAAATATCGATCTGCTTATGAGGAAGGCTAAATATCAATTAATACCAAAAATAGTGAGAAACATTAAGTGGGTATGTCGGGGTATAGGGTTCGTGTATGGTGGAATAAAAGTCGGGGGTTATGGAACACGCTGTTCCATAATACCCGAGTAGGTATGTTTGAAAACAATTAAAATTTAGTCCCAAATAAAGAGCTCATAATAACGTTTTACAATCTCAAACGCACTTCTAACAAATAAACCAAGATAATACTTACATTCAGTTTCATGCAGTTGACGAAACAAAAATATCAGGTGAGCGTATCCAATATTAAAATTTTACAATTTTAGACGTCTAAATTATAAAATAAATATCTGGCTCAGTAAACATCCAAATCGGCCATTATACTTTTGACAAGGTTTACCAACCTAAAATGCATATTGACGTGGTAATAGATCAATTTTAACATTATTTTTCCGGGTTTTAGTTAGTTGTTCCATCATACCCTCCTGTTCCACCACAGCCGACTCTCCCCTATATATATATATATATATATATTGCGATGATTAAAAGTAGGCATAATAAAGGGGCAAGTTAGATAAGTTTGTGGAAGTGTACAGTTCGTTTTCGATGAAAAAATAGTTACGAGTGCAAAATTATGGTTTTGATGTGACAAAACAGGCTTTGTGGGGTTTGCACATGGTTGTTATTTTCATAAGAGCATTGAGCTATGTCAGTAGCATGTGAGAAAGGTCAACATGATTAATATTAATGGGTACGATTAGTTTCGTGTAACATATTTATGTAATTTCGCATTTTATTCAATGAATTGTAGCATTTTGAACACATCAGATATTGATCACATGGAATATGGTAATTATAATATGTAGAATGTATAGTATTAGGTACAATGCATAAACTATTCAAAATATGAAAGAAATGGTATGATACGAACATAGTAGGTATATTTGTAATTCAAAGACAAAGTATATAAAACGTGCATAAGAAGTGTTAGTGACTTAAAAACATAATTAAGTACATGAACAACAATTGTGCAGTGTGATATTTAATATAAAATTGCAAATTCTATACAAAAATTGACAAAATAGTTAAACAATGTGAAATGACAAAATTAAGAACTATAGAGTACAAGTAAACAGTATTGGTGTTAGAGACAGATATAAGAACACATTTTATGAACATTTCAAGTGTTATAGACAGTTATTATACAAATTAAAAGTAAAATTTATAGTAAGTTGGGTTAAGTATTATTTGTAAGAATTTCACAAGATTATAGTTTTTATAGGGTAAGATAAGTTTAAAATAAATTATAAAAACATTTAATAGTAAGTTTCCTCATTTCAACAAGGAATTTAACTATAAATATGTAATATAAACATAAAATTAGGAAAGTTAGGTTAACTACCTAAATTTTAATGAGAAAGTGGAAGTTTTGTAAAATTTAAATAATATGGGTTGAAAAAATGTATTCTGATACAGTTATTTATGTGGAATTTAAATATGTAATTAGTTTAGTTGTAGGATGTAAGATTTTTTTGATATTAGTGAATTTAGATTATAAATTGTCAGAACGAAAATTATCGAAGCAAAATAGGGCTTGTGAGATGTGTTTATGCGGAATTTTGCCCTGATTCCAAATCTGTAATTAAAAATCAAATCCGAATTGTATTAAAGAAGATATAGCATAATTTATATTTTAGTTAAGTTTACAATTTTGTTTAGACCAATCAGAAGCTAGAATCTTTTGTGTGTAATGTAGAAAAAAAACCTGAAAATTTGGTATCTAGGAGAAATGTATAAAATGAATTGCTCCTGATTTCTCACTCACTGTTATTTGTGTTATTTGTGTTGACATGTAAGTAACAATTCTCGTAAACATTATCGGAATTGAAACGCGATCGACGTAGAGTTGAGATATTCAGAAACAATTGTTTTAACCTATAGCTAAAGTTAAAAATAAGGTTACCAATTGTTCGATAAAATTGTTTCGTTTTTCAAGATCGTGTGTAAACATCGGGTGATGTGCAATTTTTGTTGTATGTTAATAAATTCTTCAATTATCTTGGATTCAATGTTTATTTTGTTGATAGTGATTAAGATCATGAAATAAATCTTCACTTCATAACGGAATCTAAAATAAAGGTGCAAGTAAATACAAAATCTATATGAACTTAAAATATAAAATTAAATGCGAGAAATTATTAAATAAATAATACTACCTTTTAAAAATAACAAATAAAATAAAGTGTTTGCTTATAAGTATTTGAGGATTGTAAGTGCATCGTATTTACACCATGAAGAACAGTTATTTGATTTGGATGAAATAATGGAATGTTATGCGGCATATTTGGGACAGCAAGGCAGTATCACCGATTTATGGAAGGAAGTCTACGTCCAATGTTTAATGTGGATCAACCAGACATGAACATTATTTGGAATTTGCAGCAACACATGTGAGTTGTATTTTGCTTTCATAACCCTATTGCATTGATTTTTTTTTTAATGTCCTGCATTTATTTTTTTTAATAATGTATAATTGTTTGTACGAATTCACGTGTCAATATCTGAAAAGTAAATGATTCAGCGTTATATTAAAATTAATAAGTTTACCTCAAATAAAATTAAAATCGTGCTCAATAATTTAGATCAATTGCAGAAATTTTTGACAGGCTACATTTCAGTATTAAGTGCGCAACGCATGCGTATTATGTGCAGATCTCAACAAAGTTGGTTTTACATTGTAACTGTTTATTATAAAATACAATTTGATCATTTACATGAATATTCAATACAATTGAACCCTATCCCCAAAAGAGATCAGTGAGCTAGTGCGGCGCATAAGTTCTATCTTTTGTAAATATTATTTTAATTTTTAAATTTAGCGCTACAATATATATATATATATATATATATATATATATATATATATATATGCAATAAGAGGGGCGGAGCAACAAGGTTCTCAACAATGGATCTCATGGAGAAGCTATTTTTTACAGCATCCAACGTGAAGATTGCTGTTTCACTTTCGTCACCTTCTGCGACATTTAATTTTATAAAAAAATTTATGGCAACGCACGCCGAACTATGTACTACCAGCAATGTTATATGGACGTCGAAGTGAGAGTAAGGCAAAAAATAAATATATTTAGAAATATTTAAATGCAAGCCAAGAACTTAAACTAGTCGCTTTATATGTAAATACAAGTTATCCGCAATTAGCATGCAGCGCAGATGGTATAGTGACGGAAAACGGATCCATTATTAGAATTATCGAAATAAAATGACTCAAAATTTTGGAAAACAAGAATCCAATTCATTTCCACTATGTTTTGACACCACAGCAATTAAGTAATTTTTGTTTGTATGAAGAAAATTGTCATTTCTTTTTAAGCAAATAATCTATACATGTACCAAGTTGTTACATCTGTTGATTTTTGAAGTGGCAGAACGTGACTATTATTTGGTCTAATGTTGATATTGTAGTGATAAAAATTAAGGTGAGTAGCGTGGAACATGGAATGATCCGTAAGTTAGTTGTAGATTTAGAAAAACTATACTATAGAATGTACACTCCTGTTCAAAATTAACGCACCACTGCAAATTTTGTAATTATGTCTTTGTTATTGCCCTCAATATGTAATTTAACGTTAGTATAATATAAATGAATGTAATTAAACAATATTGCATTAATAAACACTCATTTTTATTTAGAATCTGAAGAATTATACAAAATTTGGCGATCAGGTACAAAAATTGGGAAATTGTAAAAATCAACTTAGCTCTATACACAAAGGAAAATTCCAATTTACAAAAAGTATTCATGAATCATAATACCGCGTATTACCTCCACGAGCTCTTATAACTGCTTGCATTCGTTGTGGTAAGCTTGTTATTAAGTTCTGGATGGTAGCTCTCATTCTAAAAGAACAGCTCGCTCTAATTCTTGCAGGCCCATTGGGGCAGGTGTATGACATTGGACCAATCTTTTTAGAACATCCTAAAGGTGCTCGATTGGATTTTAAGTCTGGGCTGCGCGGTGGCTACTCCAAGACTTCAATGTTGACTACGTTTAAGTAATCTAAAACAGGTCTTGTGACGTGAGGCCTCGCATTATCTTGTATGAAAATGAAGGGATCTCGTATAAATGGCGCATACGGCATCACATGATCTTGAATAATGTTTTCCAGATAAAATTCTACATTCATGGACGGCGGACGAATAGACTAATTCTGTACTTGCCTCACAACATATTCCTCCCCAGAACATTTTTGATCCACCACCAAATGTCTCTCTGAGAGATAGTTCATTCGTACAATCTTTCTCCAGGGCTCCGCCATACTCTAACACTAATTCTGTACTTGCCTTAAAACATTCCTCCCCAGAACATTTTTGATACCACCAAATGTCTCTCTGAGAGATAATTCATTCGTACAATCTTTCTCCAGGGCTCCGCCATACTCTAGCAACATCTGGCGTTTCTAGGCTCACTCTAGTTTCATCTGTGAATAAAACTCGTTTCCAGTCTTCGATAGTCCTCTGTTCATGATCTCTAGCGAATCTTAATCTGCGTGATCTGTGATTTGGTGTAAGCAGTGGTGCACTAGCAGGCCTTCTACTAGACAATCTGGCTTCATTTAGTCTTCTGACCGTTAAAGCAGAAATTGTAACATTTCTGACAGTTTCGAGTAAATTACTTAGCTCTCTGCTAGTACGGTTTCTTTTCGTAACGCATGTAGTCGGAGAAAGCGCTACTCAATTTGACTTGTGGACCTTTTTCTGCCCTGGTTACGTTTTCTATGGTGCGATCCGGTTTTCCTAAATCTAACCATTCGACTGACTGTAGAATGATTAGCACCTAATAAATTAGTCACATAACGCATACTTCTCTCTTCTAGCATTATCATTCATCATTGCTTAAATCACGTGCCAGGTTCATTTTTTAGTTAAATGGATAAATATTGACTAGTGAATGAATCTACAAAAGAAAAAATATCCAACGCTCAAGTAGTAACTTTAAAAAATACATTCACCATACTGAAAGAATTACGTGAGTAAGGTAATTAATCTTTTTCACTAAATATAAATGACGCGAAATCAAAAACAGTACAAAACTGGTAACATAAGTAGAATGGGGACCGCTGAGTCCCTGACGTCATCAGTGGTGGCCGTGCCCATTTCCCACCTCCATAGTTTCTTTTCGGGGTGGTTTTTCAACCCCTAGTCGTAATTTTCACCCCCTTGAAGGCATTTTTACCCCTAATTAGACCCCTTTTGGCTGGGGTTTGGCTTCTTTTCGGGGACGATCTTCAACCCCTTGATTAGATTTTCAGCCCTTGACGGTATTTTCACCCCTAATTATGGCCTCAACCCCTGGAGGGTAGGTAAATGCGCGCGCAGGGGGCCGGGTAGGTTTGTCTCTAAGACTAGATAAGGCTCTTATGGCTTCATTAAGGCGGGGGTAAGACTAGGCCACACCCATTCCTTTTACCTGATTGGCTGTACGCGTATTAAGGCGGAAGTAAGACTAGGCCACACCCATCCCTTTACCTTATTTGTGTTCTAATAAGGGGGCTTGATGCTAACTTGCAAGACAAGTGTAAGACCCTCAGCCATTTTGTTATAATTAAATTGTATCATCATAACCGTTTTAAGTATGAGTAATAATCAAGACCCTCGACATTTTGTTTTGGCGGGAAATTTGAATTTGTGTTCTAATAAGGGCCCTAATGCTAACTTATAAGATAGGTGTAGGGCTACGCAAATTGCTCTCGAGGTTTCGCCCCCCTTGTCTTAGCCCTTTTGGCTGTAAATTTGTATTTGTATTCTAATAAGGGACCCTAATGATAATTTGTAAGGCAGGTATAGGGTTTCGCAACTTGCTCTCAGTCCTTCGCCCCTTGTCGTGCCTCACGAGCTCAAATTTTGAATTTGTTAATAGGGCCATTTAATTCTGTATAGACTAATGAACGTTTTCTGTAATATAGCTGGCTACACCTAGCGGTATATTTTAAAAGTACATACAGGTCCCTATAATGGTTATGGTGGGAAATTTAGCACACAAGGGGTCTAACACCAACTTTAAAGGTAAGACGTATGCATCTGGGCCTGTACCCAACGATCAATCTCGATTAAATCAAACAACGGGAATTCACCCCTTGTCCTAGCTCCTTGGCGGTAAATTTGAATATGTATTCTAATAAGGGTCCTAATGCTAACTTGTAAAACTACATAAATAAAGTTTACGTCGAGTAGGATTTGAACCTGCGACTATTCTAATAAGGGGGCCTAACCCTAACTTATAAGACAGTTATAGGTCTTCACTACTTGCTCTAGGGCCTTCGCCCCCCTTTCCATGGTCTCGGAGTTCAAAATTTGAATTTGCTAGTGTAAAACTCATGAATGTTTTCTGTAATAGGGGCTGGCGTTATTGCAAATGGAAAAATCAAACAATGATATCAATCAAAGCAATTAACCAAATCATTCAAATCAATCAATCTCAATCAAATCAAACAAGAAGCTGAGCTAACAATTCTTCATAACCTACAGGTAACGATTCTTCCACTGTATATACCTAGCCCCTATGAGCGACCGCTTACTTTGTAGATAAGCCTAACCAACACTCAGTGTTATAATTGTGATAATTGTTAAACTTGTCCTTATAAATATCGTGTTTACGTGTTTTTGTGAATATAGGAATTAAAGACTGATATTATAATCCTTAATTATATCTATCTTGTGGTTCTTGTGCATTTTTAAGTTGTTGTTATAAGTTAAATTTTTAACTACAAGCATTTATAATATAAGTGTACAATGTTTTTTCTTTGCCTTGCTATCTGAAGTATTGGCAATGCACATTTACAAATTTATTAAATTTTTAAAATTTTTTAAAGCTTACAATATTTTCGAATAAACATTGCTATTTTCAACAGCACTGCCTCCAACTTCTGTGTAACTTGCAATGTCCAGACTGGTTGCAATTTCGATAAGTTGCGCGACAATGTTCATATGGAATCGGGTTTGCATCGTTCGTCTTCTTTTCAATAAAATGTTTCTCATAAATATAAACATTTCTCGAAATATTTTCAATTTGTAGTTGTTATTCCCACATAAATCCAACCATAACAAATATTTTGCTCAATTTGTGGTAGGCTTTGGAAATGGATAAAATCGAACGTTTTTATACTTTTTTTTATTGATGTCCCATTTTACTTATTTAAAGCACGCCTTAGCGTGTTTAAATCGAACTTTCAAAAACGCGCGTTTTTTAAAGTTACCATGGCAACATCAACAACTCAAGAAACGTGAAGTCTAAATGACAATTTTTACCTTCCAACCTACATATACATTATGCAGGTATAGATAGGTGTGTGTGTGTGTGTGTGTGTGTGTGTGCGTGTGCGTGTGGGTGCGTGCGTGCGTGGGTGCGGGCGTGCGTGCGTGAGTGGTGTGTGTGCGCGTGCGTGCGTGTTGTATTGAATATTACCATTGACTATTATAGTCAATGATATTACATAATACAAGATTCAATTTAGGTTATGGTTTTATTTCATAGACGTAACGATCATTGTTCTGCAAGATTTAGCTTTAAAAATGTCATAATTTATATTTCTAACTTTATTGTATTAGGAAGTGTAAAAATTTTTTTGAATACTAGCATGACTAGTTATATCGTAGCTTAAAAATATATTGTAAATATTAAACAATTTAAAATATGTATATATTCATTATTGTATATTATTAACCGGTAACTTTTTTCCCCCATATGCGACACCCATCCTGGAAGCACATATAACTGACAAAAACTCCTTCCTGGTGTTTTATATTCTAAAAACTCTACCATGTTGTCGACTTCTTAGAATATTCCAAAGTTGACTTACTCTAACATTGCCGCCAATATGAGCAAGTATAATGTATAACATTTTAGGAAAATAACTATTTGTAATTTGTTTAATGAAAAACCCTATAAACCATAGAGAAATTAAAGAAGAGGTCCGGATTCGGAACTAAAAATAAGAAGAGCATTTGATCGAAGCGATCCAGTGGGGGATTATCGAACTACAATGATCGCATTAATCGATAAAGCAGATACCCACAGTTTTAGTCGAGAATTAAGGCGGTGTATTTAAATTAATGTGTTTATCTGAATTTTGTTTTCAGGAAATAAAATTACGAAATAAACAAAAAATATTTTACTATCAGGATTAAAAAATGAAAACTCATTTTGAAAAAACAAACTAAAAATGTAAAAGGAAATTTTAATCCCAATCTTAACTTGGTTTAAAACATAAAACATAGCTATTCTGAAATATGAAAATGTAAACTTTCACCATTAACACTCATAATAAAATACTTATCTTTTTTGGGGTTTTTAATGGTGTATTTTAAATTATACAATCTAAACGTTTCGATAACACTTACAGTTATCTTCGTCAGTAGTAATATTTGTTAAAAATTGTTAAAGATGTTGTAAACAATTTTGTCAAAGTTGAAAAATTAAAACATAAACATCAGCCTGCTATTAATACAACAGTTTGAGAAACGTATAAAGCCAACTATAAAATTAAATTTTAGTAAAGAATAACTAGGTCATTAAAAATTAAATTTTGTTAAACTGCCTTAAAGAAGACAAATCAGAACACTCTCTACGTCGAAAGCTAACAATGAAATTCGTCGGCCAAAAAACACATTTTTAATTTTACTTTAATTTCAACTACTTATGTTAAATTATAGTGCTGTGGTAATTTAACATATAATTGGTAAAGCATTTGTGACACTGTATGTTGATTAAAGCTCGTCGCATGGCTGGAGCTCAGTGCTTCGGTAGTTCGTAACGACAACTTGTTTCTTTGCATAAAATTAATCAACCAATCCTTTCCAGCTCTTTTTTGAACTCCCCATTTTTCAGCAAATTTATTGTTGTTGATGGCTGCAAATTCATATGCAAGCCTTCTGGCCACTTTTGTAATGAGTCCAAAACTCAAATGTGCTGCTTTTTTTAAATATTCACCCAAAAGCATTTCTTCTGCAGCCGAAAATGCCACGAGATGTTCATTTTTTGCTCTGAAACTGAGCACAAGATTTTTCTACAAATCGCTTTATTGTAGTCCGAGGTATCTCAAATTCCTTAGCAGCCGCTCTAATAGACGAGCCGCCTTCACTTACAGATTTCACTGCTTCCTTAAGGACCTGTTCAGTGTAGTTTCTGAAGTCGGTTGTCCTCTTTCTTACTCTTGGCATGTTACCTGAACTAAAATAATATATGTTTACTATGGGGTTAGCTGGACCTCTGACCAGTTAACCTCACGTTAAGGTGGTCCACTTAGCCCTAAAACATTTTTTTTATATATTTTGTTGTACTAGGTTAGTTTCTACATGTAAACAAATTATTATTTTTGGAATTAGTAGAACAATAATGTGTGTAGCAGACGGTGTGTTACAAACTTACTAAAGTATTAAACGCTCTGGCACACAGCAAACATAAGACACATCAAATTATTACTTTAAAACTGACTATATCACTTTTTTTCGCTAACGCCAAATACCTGTTCTGAAACGGTTTACGAATCAACTGAGGATAAACAGTGATACCAACGTCAACCTACTACGATGACATTACTTAAATATCTCGTCGCAGTAATGCACAGTGGATGGTGGACCAGTTAACCCGTCGGCCCAGTTAACCCCGCCCTACCCTATACATTCACGCCACTAATATCAAGCCTTCTCGACATTAACATTAGGTTTTCGCTAACACTAAGGATTCTTTTTCTTAACCACTCAAAAAGGAATTGGCAGCTGATTTACTGTATGCCCGCTTCGCGGTTTTTCAGAACCTATGTTAGTGCACTTAGTATTTAAATTCTTAATTGTTTATACGCTTACCTAATCGATTTAATGCCGTTAACAAAAGCGCATGTATTTACATCATTACTATTGATATTCAATACTGTCTTAACTTCAATTTACAATATTTAAAAAATCTTTCTTAGTTACAAAGGGTTACTTTAAAACTCTTTTTTCTTATACTTATATGCTCAAACTTTCGGAAAAGTTTTATAACTACTTCGAAATACAGCTCCACTCAGCAAACAAGATAGTTGGAAAATATGTCAACTTATAAATAATGTGGTGATGGTGCCAGGTATAAAAAGATAATAATAAATAAAATGGTTGTTAAAATGTACTCATAAACAAATCGTTAAACTAACTGGAGATACAAACCATTCACCAAAAATAATGCCTTTGGCTCAGTCGGTTGATTAAAATGGGCCGATTCAATCTTTTGATTTGCTTAATTACCACAAATTCTGCTAGATTACTTCCACTGAACATCAATATAATAACTGTCATGTAACACTAATAAAAAAGATCTCGGACGCCAAGTTATTTTTTTAATTATGCTCGGAATAACTAAACCGAGGTTGTTTACAATAAAAATTCTACCAAAATGTAAAAAAAATTAAAAATATACAAACTATGTTTATTAACAGTTAAACTGATAGGGTTAAATAAAATATATCTTAAAACTAGTTATAGCCTTAAATTACTAATTAATTGTTATAAATATAAATACCTGCACAAAATATAATAAATCTTCTTGAGAACCCCTGGTATTATAAAAAATAAATGCAGAAATGCAAACAAGGTGATGTAATCCTTGTATCAATGTTGCGCAATATCTCGAAATAACAATACTTTACGTTGTAAACTACACCCAAAATGGAATTTTCCTTGTTATAAATTTATCTTCATGAAATTGAATAATCCGTTTATTGCAATCGTAAAATGAAAGCGTACGTAAAAGTAGAATTAAATGTGTACTTAAAATGTAATTAAAGTAGAAAAGTAAAAGTAATAAAAGTGTAATTCAAAGTAAAAAAAGTGCCATTAAATCAATGGCACTTTTCACAAAATTTAGGGGGAAACCCAAAAAATGTGGCTTCCTGCATCTAACAGCGTACCCCAAAGAAGTAAGAAAAAAAATGGACGCCTAGAATATCTGGTGATACAGCCGTGCGCGAAAAAATTTGCGCAAAGAACCAAGTCAACGATGACGCGTTGCGCGAAAATATTGAGCAGAAAAAAATAATTTAAAGAAGTTGGAGTATAAACCTTTAAGAAGATATGCACTTAAGTTACACCAAAATGCAAATTAAGTTGCCTACCTCATACTTACAAATCATTAATAAATAACATTTTTCTTATATTTACAACTAAATGAATGAAGAACCTAAATTACGGTATATTTTAATACAACTCAAAATGGGTTGTTACAAACTAAAATAATGTATTTGAAATTTTTGACGCGGCAAATTATTTGTCCAATCATATTTGAGAATTCTAGGGTGGTACATTCACAGTTAAAAGTAAATTATTACAGTTTACAGCTGACATTTTCCGCGTGCGTTTTATTACTTAATCCTTTTATTGTGTTACTCTTGTTTGTTAAAATCAGTTTTTTTAAAGGCTTCTTTAGTTGTTTTATTTAAGAAATGAAGGTATGTACAAGAATTTTAATAAAAATGTAATTTTAACGTAATTTTTATGTTTTAAGGTTATCCCTATTATGGCTGGAACTGCGAAGAAAGCTATACATTTAGAGGCTCGAAACATTATCAAAGATGTTATACACTAAAAAACCAATCACGTATTTAGACGAATTTGTTATGAATACTGGTTTATCGGAAGTTGAAGATTAAGAAAATAATTTTGATTTTTATATAATTTCGTTTCGACTGTTTAAACATGTATTTAGTTTATTTTGATTTTAACTTAATAATTAAATTGTGTTGGTAAACTTTGCCAAACAAATAACTCATCAGTTCATTCGATACAGGTCTGCGACCATTTTTTTTCCTTTAAAATAATGGGCGATTCTTATGTATTTTCATGCTCTGAGTTCGGAAATGCCATCAGTTTTTTTCCCAGCACGTAAGCATTTTCCGCAAAATGCATTTTTCTGCGGGATTGCCTACCTTAAGGCGTATATTTATGAATATGGAGATCAAGAAAAATCTTGGGCCCCTCATGGAGTGTGTTCAGGCTGTGTTGAAGGACTTCGCATGTGGTCTAAAGGAAAGGTGAAATCTTTTCGTTTTGGGGTGCCTATGATTTGGAGAGAGCCGAGAAACCACGGCGATGACTGCTACTTTTGTTCTTGCAACATACAAGGGTACAATGCCAAAAATAAAAAAGATATATGTTACCCAAACATGCAATCGAACTTGTATATTGTTCTGATGTTCCCAAGTTGATGTCAATGTTTAACATTCAACATGTGTCAGGTGAATGGAGGCTTTTATTGACAACATGGCTTTTATCCTTGATAAATTGAAATATAAGGAGTTTGGATGGCCTATCTGTGGTGATCTCAAAGTCATCTCTATGGTGCTTGGACAACAAGGTGGCTATAGGAAATTCCCCTGTTTCCTATGTGAGTGGGATAGCCGGGCAAAAGCACAGCACTGGAGCCAAAAAGTGTGGCCAACGAGAACTTTGAAGGTTGGAGAAAAAAATGTTCACTTTGAGTCTTTGGTTGATCCCAAAAAAGTGCTTTTACCCCCACTTCACATCAAGCTTGGACTGATGAAGCAGTTTGTCAAGGCATTGCCAAAAGATGGCGAAACGTTCCAATACCTTGAAAAGGAGGGTGTTTTTGTTGGCCCGGACATTCGGAAACTAATGAAAGACAATAAGTTTGAGAAGGTGATGAAAAAAGCTGAGAAAGAGGCGTGGATATCATTTAAAGAAGTTGTGACTAAGTTTTTGGGGAACAATAAGGACCCGGATTATGAAGAAATTGTAAATAAAATGTTGAAATGTTTTAAAACCTTGGGGTGCTCCATGAGCTTGAAACTTCACTTTTTGAACTCCCATTTGAGTTATTTCCCAGAAAACCTTGGTGCCGTAAGTGAAGAGCAGGGCGAGAGGTTCCACCAAGACATGAAAGAAATGGAACGGAGGTACCAAGGACGATGGGATGTGAATATGATGGGAGACTACTGTTGGATGCTTCATAGAGAACTTCCAAACATCCCACACAAAGATGTAGATATTATAAAGAATTATTATAAGTCCTTATTGTATATACATATTATTTTCATCAAATTGTATTTAAAAATGTAAATAAACCACTAGTAATATATTTTTTTTTAATTTCAAAATGCATTTTTACCTATATGTACTGCGGGTTTTACATAACTTTCTTTTTCATTTTGCGGAAAATCCCTACGTGCTGGAGAAAAACTGAGGTCATATTTGGACTCAGCGCACCAAAATACATACGATTCACCTATTACGGTGAAAAAAAAATCAAAAAGTGTCAATTTGCAGGCCTGTAATAATCTATAAAAACGTAATTACATTTTAATCAAAACGAATTGTAGATCTTAAAGTAAGATGTTTAAAACTGTCTGTAAAGCTTAATATTGTTACTAAATATTTTATATTAATGTTTGGGTTTTTAAGTTTAATACAGTCATTTCTATGAAATTCTTGATTCACCGTGTATAGATCTATCCCTTTGTGATTTTGTCAAAAAAATATTAGTTACACTGATTATGCACACACAATACATTTGTGTGTATCCAACAATAGACATTTAAATTAAGCGCCCAAATATATTTTTTCGGATTGTACCTTAAAAGCTACTTTAGTGCCGGTATCCCCTCTCCAACTATCATGTTTGCTGAGTAGAACAGTATAAGTACTTGTAAACGTTTAATATTCTACGCCCAACAATGGGTTCAGACACAACTAATTCGTTGACTGCACTATTCACTTTCTTTACAAAATAAATTAGCACACATAGTTGTGTTCTCTTTCACACAAAAATAAACTCACGCGTAAAACCGTTGTATATAAGAGTTCGTTAACAAAGTATTGTTTATCTTACCACACTCCTCTTTTGTAGGTGCTAACGTTAATCTTGTCAATTCCATAAAAAATCTACCCGCTAAATTACAAACCAAGCACTCTCAATGGGTTTAAATTACGTGCCTTTGCGGGCACTCAAGTTACAAGGCTAGGACGGAGAGAAGCTATTGCCCATTGTCGTACAATAATGTTGCTTGAAAAATTGATGGTTAATTTTGAAAAACGTTTGTTTCATACACAAATCTGTTAATTTAAGAAATCTTTCACTTCTACATCGTCCAAATAGTTGTGATTAAAAACATCTTCTAAATAAACTAAAGTTTGATCTATTGGAACGCTCCGAAACAACGAACAAACATCATATGAGACTAAAATTTCATCTTCTCGAAGTTCAATATTTTTTATTTTATCAATAAATTCATATAAATTTGAAACACGTAAGTTGGGCTGCTGGTAGGAGAAATTTACTAGATAACCATTTAGACAGCAGATAAGTAGGTGCATTAATACTAGAAACAATGGGTGACATATCATTCATTACCTGGTTTATGAATCTTAGGCAAGCAATACATTCTAGGTAGTACCAAACTGGATACTGTTAGTCGAAACCTAACGGTCATCCACAAGTGTTTTACATGCTAATAAAACCCAATCCCAGTCCACCGCTGATGCTGATAGCTTTGCTATTGAACACGCTCAGTGTTTTTTATTTTTGTGCGCTACGTAGATGTACTTTGTTTGTTGCTTAGTGTATCAATCTGAAGTTAAGGTTTTGATGCTTGTTAAGTACTTATTCCACAGAATTTTTGCACACATCATCTTGCTGCAATGTCAGAAGGGGTATTCCAGTCTCAAAAACCTTTCCTTAAGAATAAAATACTTATCTTTTTTGGGTTTTTTAATGGTATATTTTAAATTATACAATCTAAACGTTTCGATAACACTTTGTCAGTAGTAATAACTATTAAAATTGTTAAAGATGTTGAAAACAATTTTGTCAAAGTTGAAAATTGAATACATAAACATCAGCCTTAAGAACATTATTGTCAATTAGAACATAAATTTTATTTTTGATTTATTTATAATTGACAATATCATATAATGAGGAACACAATACTAGAGACTACAATTGATTCGACAAAATTTTTTGCACTTACTAACACTTGAATCATGATCACTGAATTTTTTAGGGATGGATAAGATATGCATGTGTAGTTTTTAAAGTAGCATTTGAATTAGATGAATAATAACAATTTATAATTAATATAACTAATACTAAAAGTTTGCATTAAATGATAACTTTTCATATTGGCCTTCTATATTAATTGTTGAAAAGTTACATTGCTCACATTTGTAATAAGTGTTTAACAATTTGGTGATTCTTGAAATAGCTTTTAAATTTTGTTGAATAATCACATTGATCACAAATGTAACAACCATTTAAAGTGTGAGTTAATACATGGTTTTTTAAATTACCCTTACGTTTTGTTGAATAATCACATTGGTCACATTTATAATTACTATGTAAAGAGTGAACTAACAGATGACTTTTTAAATCACCTTTCCGTTTTGTTGAATAGTCACATTGGTCACATTTATAATTATTGTTTAAAGGGTGAATTAATTCATGATATTTCAAATTACTCTTCCACTTTGCGGAATAGTCACATTGATAACATTTATAAGTTTTTATAGTATGATTTTTTAAATTGTTCCGTTTTGCTGAATAATTATGTTGGCTACATTTATAATTAGTATTTGAAGTGTGAAGTAATCGATGATTCTTTAAATAGTACTTTGATTTTGTTAAAAAGTCGCATTGATCACATTTGTGATAAACATTTGGAGCGTGAATTAATTGATGAGTTTTTAAATTGCCCTTCCGTTTTGTTGAATAGTCACATTGGTTACATTTGTATTTAGTACTTATAGTGTGAATTAATACATGACTTTTTAAATCGCCCTTCCTTTTTGTTGAATAGTCACACAGTTCACATTTATAATATTTAATATTCAATGTGTGATTTAATACATGATTCTTTAAATTGTTCTTCCATTTTGTTGAATAATCACAATGGCTACATATGTAACTAATATTTGAACCGTGTACTAAAGCATGATTCTTTAAATAGTACTTTGATTTTGTTGAAAAGTCACATTGATCACATTTGTAATAACTATTTGAAGTATGAATTAATTGATGAGTTTTTAAATTTCCTTTCCGTTTTGTTGAATAGTCACATTGGTTACATTTATATTTAATACTTATAGTGTGAATTAATAAATGACTTTTTAAATCCCCCTTCCGTTTTGTTGAATAGTTACATTGGTCACATTTATAATTGGTGTTTAAATTGTGAAATAATGGATAATTTTGCAAATAGTCTTCCCACTTTGTTAAGTGATCATATTTATCACAATTGTAAGTAGAGTGTAAATCGATCTCTTTTTTAATATTAGAGACATTTTCAAATTCACATACATTATTAGAACCAACATTAATTTCTCGTTTTATATCATTGTTTATAATGACGTGTTCTGTAACGGATAAATTGATCTGCTCTTCTTCTTTAGGTTCCAATTTAATTAATTTTTCGTTAATCTCAATAGACATCTTACGTACCGTAGAAACACCAAAAATATTTTATACAATTAAAATTATTACAAATATTGGAATTATTTTTAAAACCAGATCACTGAGTTAAAATATACAAACGTGTCAGCTTCGAGAACTTGAGAGTTTAATGATGCTAGCTTAACCGTACAACTTTGTTTTATTTGGTTAACCCTTTCAGGAGAGGAGGCGATAAATGTCGGACAATGATCTTCGATGTGCGCATGTGCGTGTTGCGTTGTTGCCATTTAAGTCTCGTTTGTTTTGTATGTATGAATTTTAGGTGGTAGATTCCGTAGTATCTTTCAATGGGGTAGTTTGCAAATATTGTGAAAAGAGGTTCGCTTATCAAAGCAATCTAAACAAACATCTCCGAGATGTGCATAGACGTAGAGAGAGAAACATTATTTCATATGAATCTAGTCTTTATATAAGCAAGTCATTGGAATGTCGGGCATCATTTAGACCATAAACAACACCTTAATTTATACAAAAGTGCACCAAAAAAATTTGTAAAGGGAGTTGAAAATAAATTCGAATGACAATGCAAAAATAAAAAGAATAAATATATGAACTATGACTGGTAAAACCTTGAACAGATTAGTTTCGAAAGGTACCAATTGTGGCACCATCTGTCAATGAAAATAAGGATGAATATAATATTGTTACAGAGTAAAAAATTTTAAATTACATAATGTGAGCAATATTTTGCTTAGTAAAAATCACATGTTAGTTTAAATGTTAAAATTAACTAGTCAAGTCCTAATACTAAAGCAATTATTTAAATTTCAATTTGTTTATTAATGTGCGTTTGGATTTCATTGATAAAAATTTTGTGAATTATGTATAGAAATAAAATTTTTTAGGAAACAAATTGTTCACGTACATTTTGCCATAATGTGTCAGCGTTAATATAAATAAGGTAATGCCGAATGTACTAAATTCTTTTAAGGTGGAAGGGAAATAGGTTGGAAGAAGTGGTAGAATAGTGAATGCAAGGAAGAAAAGAGGAAGACAAGAAGAACATTAAGACAATGGAAAAAAGGGGGGACACAAACGGGAATACAAATAAAGGAATGGGAGAAATTCTTCAGGAAGGTGCTGGAGGGGGAACATAGACAGAAAAAAGGAGAAAGACAAGGAAGAAGAGTACAAATAGTAGACGAAGAGGAAGGGGTAAAAGAAGAAGAAGTAATAGAGGCAATTGGGAAAGTGAAAAAAGGTAAAGCGGCGGGAGAAGGCGGGATACAAGGGGAGGAATGGGTATACGGAGGAAAAAGGTCGCAAAAGGAATGCGGAAATAATAAATAAAATATGGGGAGAAGGCTTGACGGAGAGATGGAGAGTAGGAGTAATATGCCCGGTATACAACAAAGGGGACAGAAAAAAGTGGGAAATTATAGGGGGGTGACATTATTAAACACGGCATATAAAATGTACGCGACGGTACTAGAAGAAAGACTACAGAACGAGATAGAGGAAAAGAAACTGATTCCAGAGGGACAGACGGATTCAGGAAGTGGAGAAAAGTTATATATATATATATATATATATATATATATATATATATATATATATATATATATATATATATATATCTATATATATTGAGATGTTTAGATAAGAGTAAGACAGGGATCGGACAGTTTTAACTAGTAATTTCTTTAAAAAAAGGGTGATATCAAGCATAATACATGTACGAGGGATGTAATTGATGTAATTTGGTTCACGATGACTAGAAAGTGGATTTGGTTTGGTTGAAACAGTCTCAACAAAATTTATATATTTTGGTTTAATCATAAAAAGCATTGTGCTACTTACAAGAATGTCAGGAATGTTAAATAAACTTATTTCCCTAAATTCAATTCAGTACTTTAGTTTGTTTCAATAAATTTCAGTTTTTCGAAAGTATTTTGGCATGCGAATATTTTACAGGTGTTTAACACAAAAAAGAATTTTGTATAAGTAGTTTAGAATGCAGGAAATATAGTAAAATTTAAGAAAGGGTTATAATACTATCTTCATTTGATCAATACTCACATAGTTATGAAAGCGAATGTGTGACAAACTTAGTGATGCATTTGAAATATTAAGAACAGTGTATAGAACATATTTACACAAAGATATTTACATGCAGATACATTTTTATAGTAGAATTTTAGAAAAGTGTGTTAAACGATATGACTTCTTAAAGTGACATAAAAATTATACAATACAAGCGAGATGAACAATAAATACAATAAATACAGTTATTACAGGTTATTTGGATAACATTTTGAGTTACTTGGACGTTTTTAAACGTAAATTATTTGTAATTTTAGAATTAAGTTTGGTTATGTTTTAAATTTAATGTTTTTTCACAAATTTATAGTTTTTTTAATTAAGTTAGGCTTAAATTGGATTGTTAGAGTGATTAATAGGAGGTCTTTCTCATTTTTACATAGTAATTTAATGTGTACAAAGCATTTCAACGCAAAATTTATGAAATGGGGTTGATTATATAATTTTACTTGGTAAATATAAAATTTCCTTTAAATTTAAGATTTCGGACATTTAATGTGTGTTTTCCAATGCAAAATTTAGTCAGGATTACATATTTGTAGTTAATTTAAGTGTAGTTTGTAAGATTATTTAGATATAAGCAATTTTAAGTTAGAATTGGTCATTTTGTATAATATTTAAAAGAACCATATCATGTTGGGTATCTATTTATGCACAATTTAACACAGATTTCATTCTGTTATTAAAATTTAAATCTATAGCTGTATAAAAAGATATTGCTAAATCTCTAATTTAGTTAAGTTTTCAAATTATTTTCGACCAATCAGAAACATAGTTACATTATTAGAATTGCTTAAAAAAAATTGAAGATGTGGTAAACAACAAAAGGGTATAAAAGGAATTGCCCTTGATCAGAATCGCTCTCTATAATTTGCCAGTTGTTTGAAAAAGTTAAAATAGTGTAGTGTTTTTTGTGCAACAAGTAAGTTAATTAACCTAAATAATTATCGGGAAAATTTAATAATAAACGGAGAGACGAGAAAATCAAGCGCAATTGTTTTTAAACCGACAATCGTTAAAAATAAAAGTTAGGTTACCGATACTTGTTCACATTCGTAAAGTTCATTACGAATAATTCGTCTTACTTGTGACGATTTATGTTTAACGTTTTAAAGTTTCGTTTGTTAAAGTTGAATACTGGTTACGTTTTGCCAAAATAAAATAGTAATCATTTTTCTTCAGTTGAGTTTTATTTTCTACTGCGATCCTTTAAATAATTTATATTTGAGCCGGAGCCTAAAAATAAAGTGACATTAACTTAAAGTCTTTACAATCACTAAATATTATTTAAACGACAAAATTGAAAAGCATTAATACAACAAAATAATATCATCGATTAAAAATTTGTGGTTGAGTGAAGCCTTAAAGCATAAGAGAATAGCAGTTACCGAAGAAAAGTGACCAACAACCCGAGGACCAGTCTGCAGCTAGTGGACTAATGGTAGCAGTGATCATCGTATACCAGAATTTCGATCATTATTGGAAAGTGCCTGCATCTACATATGGAACCATCTGTATGAAGACATCTGTTTGCAGTTTGGAATATGCACATGTGAGTTAATTTTTGATTATAACCCTATCTATCGTGTTCTTATTTGTGTTGATTTCCTGCAATTATTATTTGTTATATGTATAGGTGTAAATGTTTATATAATACTTGTGTAAACACCTGCAAAATAAGCAGAAATTTAGTTCATTTCAAAATTTTAAATTTCAATTATCCAGTTATAATTAAAATCATAATTTAACAAATCTGACATTTTTTGACAATTGTATTCAGTAAGGTTATAACGCATGCGTTAAAGTATAAATTTTGTTCAGATACTTTTTTCATATATGATATTTTCCATAAAGTGCAATCCACACATGATATATACGAACCAGTAGTAATTTCCCACTAAACCTGAACCCTATCACCATATGAGATAAGAGTTAGTCCGGTGCATAAGTATATAATTGTATTATCATCATATTGATATTAACAATTTAATTAACCCAATCCCCATATAAGTATATAATTATCAATTAAATTATATTAAATTTTCTACATCCCAATATATATATATATATATATATATATATATATATATATATATATATATATATACGATAAAATTTAGATAAAATTAATTGTGCCCCATGTTGCTGAGCATAAATTTATTTGTGATGTAATGATTATTTGATTATAATAATTGAAATTTACTCGTAATATAAATTTGTAATGAGATGCCAGCATTAGTATCGTTATATGTTTAAATTGTTGGGCGTTATCATCAAAATATTTGATGAAATATTAAGATATCTCATAATTATACTTGCTTAGACTAGCTTTATCGCCGGTATTCGTACTGGAGTTAGGGTTAAATAGCATGTTTAGTTAAATCTATATCCTTTTACTTTAATTCCTTCCAAAATAAATTCAATTATAAATAACCAATGATTTAAAATATGTGTGATATTAATGTTGTATAGATATTGAATATTATAAGTAGCTATTTTCCAAGTTACGCGCATGTGAGTTCATAGATAACCTTTGTAATTGTACATGAACAACATAGATGATGCAATTGCTAAATTTAAGGTAAGGATGTTTTTTCTATTCAAATAATACTGAATTATAAATTGAATATTCAAATGCACTATATCCGGCCTTGTACACAGACCCTTTTAAGACCCTTTTATATCCTTTACATCCAAATACATGTGAAATTAAATGACATCACTATTCAACGTACTAACCTCAATTTCTATTAAATTAAAAAGGATTGGAAACTCAGGTATTAACATCATGTTCTTTTAGTTGGACTGCTTCCCTTTCACAGCGTTCCACTTCCAACTTGGCTTTGTTTTGGATGCCAGTAAATAAATCCCACGATGAATGAACTGCAGCTTTGCATATTCAACAGCTACAATTGTATAATTATTCTGCAGCATTGGAACTTCATTTGACCGAAATTGATGACTACATTGTATCGCTTACATTTGGAAAACAGAGGCAATTAACTTTAAAAACTATTATTTCAAAAAAATAATAATTGGCTCGTAGGTAATTGCTTTTAATAATAGCAATCATTTTATATTAATTTCTCTTAGTTAGGTTTTTCCAATACTCGATTAATTTATTTCGATTTAAAATTAAAACACGAAATCACTTCGTTAACGAAAGAATTCACAATCGAAAATATTCACACGTTATTATTTACATCTGTTTTATATTAACAGAAGCCCGTTATAAACATACGATAACCACACTTATTATTTAATTTACGATTATAACAATTTTCGTTTGTTTGAGATGTTTTCACTTTGTAGGTTATCCGACTCTTTTACCGAGATTAATTTTAAACTTGACGTGCATTTTAGTGCATGTTCATACTTTGAGAAAATTAGAAGAGAGTGAAAGAATCCCAAGTTACATCCTTATATAACTTTTCAGTACAAACAAATATTTCCATAGTAATATACCAATATACATACTTACTGATCTGTGATTGGTTCAATTCATTTAAGAAAATGTAAAATTTCTATTTTTAGTCGTAACATTTTTATTTATGGACCAATTTCAAAAATATAGGCATTTTCATAATCTAGGCTTCATTTCTGACCTGATATCTCATATGAAAGGTTTTCCTTTATATGCATCAATTGAACTAAAATATTTAGAATTAGTCTTGATGAGCAGTGTTGCCCAGTTGTCCTACAAATACTTAAATTATCGTATAAAATATAATATACAACACTGTTGTTCGTGAAATACACTTAAAACAGGTTGCCGCCCAACATTATTGTTCTGAACCATCATTCTACCAGTTTCACGTACACTCCGATCCATTCACTAAAATGTGCGTCTATCGGGTTGACGTCGATTAGGATATTTTTACAAATAAATACGTTTTGCCTCTTCATCATTTCCCTGAGCTTGACCTAAGCATAAATACATATAAGCAAACTCTTCCAAAGTAAAATTCCAGTTTCTCAATGTGAGTTCGCAACAAAAACTTATGGAAACATTTATTCTGACACTTCGTTGAAACGATCTGTCATATTCAAAATTCAAAACGCCTGCTACTGAATTTCATTTTCGATATTTTATTTAAAGGTACAGAAAACTGTAATTATCTCGAAAACCCAACCTCCTTTTAATATTTTACAAGAGGTTTCTTTTGTAGATAAAAGACAATTATTTTCCAACAATGTACAGTGTGATTAAAAAACGTCGATTTGTTTTTTTTAAAATAAATATGATACGTCTACTCCCATATCTCCCCCACTGGTTAGTTTATTTTCAGCACACCTGTCGGTGTCTAATTTTTATTTCAACCTGTTTCGCAGTTATTAAAAAATTAGAATTTTATTTTAGAACTTTGCAGGTCGTACCTCCGTAAGCGTCTGTCACAATGATGTTAATGTTAATGTTAGTGTTAAGATGTTAATGGTAATGATAGTGTTAATAGTGGTCACAATCATGTTAACCAAATTCTTAACTGTCTTGCAAATTTACAATTCGCGGTGTAATATGGGAGGAGCTACATTTAACCAGTTTCACCAACTTTAACCTACAATCGCCTACAATTTTTGTAGAAGTGTAGAAGAATTTACATTAATAATTTTATAATAATGGAATCTTTTTATCTGAAAAAGTTGAAAATTCTGCTCCTAATAAAGAAAAAAATCAAATTAGGAAAAATAGACGGAATCGACGTTGGGGCGTAAGACCTGTCTTGAGAGATAGGAAAACGTAGGGGGAATATGTAACAAATTTTTTAAAGTACAGGGTAAGTTAAACCCCTAATTTTGTACTCGGCCTATAATACCTACTTAATATTTTTTAGATGATGGATCACGAATGGTTGTTTCTCTAGACACGTATGACTCCTGCACAGTTCGCTGAGCTGTTAGAAATGGTACTTCCTACATTACAAAAATACAGCAATCGTGAACCACTGAGTCCATCTCAACGATTGGCTTTAACATTAAGGTTTGTAAACGTAGAACAATGCATACAAATAAAATATAATATAAAACATTTCAGATATCTGTCACAAGGGGATTCAATCTTTAGCATAGCATCAGGCTATAAAATTGGACGATCTACTGATTCAACAGTCATTAGAGAAGTTACTGAGGCAATTTGGAATGCGCTGAATGAAGTAGTTTTAAAGCCATTCAAACATGATGACTTTAAAAAGATTGAACGCCAGTTGAGTGAAAAATGGGGTCTACCGCACACGCTAGGAGCTATTGATGGCAAACACGTAGCTATTCAGTGTCCACAAAACTCTGGCAGCACATTTTTTAATTATAAGAAGCATTTTAGTACTGTTTTGCTTGCTGTGTGTGATGCACCCTACAATTTTATGTATGTGGATATAGGCGCATTTGGTGCACAAAGTGATGGGGGTACTAGCAAATTCTGCTTTTGGAAAAGCATTAGCTAACTTTGAATTAGAATTGCCGAAGGAGCAAGCTCTACCAAGAAGCAATATTAAGATGCCATATTTTTTTGTTGGAGACGATGCCTTTCCACTTGGTACCCACTTAATGAAGCCATATAAAGGGGCAAATCTACCCTTAGGAAAAGCAATTTTTAATTACCGACTCAGTCGTGCCAGAAGGGTAATCGAAAATGCTTTTGGGATTCTTGTTTCAAGATGGCGGATTTTTTCAAGAACGATCCCTTCAAGTGCTATAACTGTCGATAGCATTATAAAAGCAACTGTGTGTCTTCACAATTTTATAAAACAAAAAGAAAATAATTTGCCAGATAATAAAAAGAAGTATTGCCCACAATCGTTATGTGATAAAGAAACTGACGACGGCATTGTAGGAGAATGGAGAAGAGAAGTAGGCACTTCTAATATTGTTTTGAAAGATATTACAAAAATGGGCCGAGGAGGAAATAACCCTGGGAAAGCAGCACTAGAATTAAGGGAAAAATTGACACAGTATGTGATAAGTCCTGCAGGTGCTTTACCTGGTCAAATTAGTTATGTAAATAGAGGTAGAACAAAATTCCAGTAGCTACCATATATATTCTCGCTTTCCGTATTTGTTTGACTCGAGGGTCTTCAATTTTACGCAGTTCAGCTGCCACCACCTTTCCAAAATGATCATCTTCGTCCTCTTGTCGATGTGACTCCATTTCTTTTAATGTTTTCAGCACCTCGTGGTCAATATCCTCTTCACATCGTTTATTTTTTCGTGGCGTAATTCCTCCTGAATCACTTTCTCGCCTACGTTTTCTATTATTGGTTGGTGTTGGCACTTCACCATCTTCATCAAGTCTTGACGAAGCAATTGATGTTGAAGGTGCCGATTCCACAGTCTCGTCGTCAGTCACTTCACTGCCCCAACTTTCCTTTCTTGTTGTGACTAGACTTCCAACCGTTTTCCTTGGTATCACACGGGAAAAGAGGAAACCCATTGCCTCGTACCATTCCCATTGTAGATCGTCTGTATCTTCTTGGCCATTTCCACTTTGGGTTTGAAAATCATGTAACCGGATCTCTTTTGTATAACGTTCTCGCAAAGTTTGCCATCGTGTTGTAACTTCCACAGCTAGAAATAATCAATTTTTAAAATATTTGTAAATTAATGTGTTGGCTATTACAATAAAACCTTCATAAGTAAATAACGTCTTTGTAGATTTAGCTAGAAGATTTCGATAGGTTGATGTTTTTAACAAGCACATCAATTAATTTAAAATACAGGTGGTTTGCTTTACTTTCTGTAATCGACAACGACATTATAGGTTATGATTTAAATATTTTTAGAATTACATGCCTTCACAACCCAAAGTATCAGCAATGTCCTTCCACGCATTGCTCTTCTTCGTCGTATCTTTAAAATCGCGTTTCGATTTATCATAGATAAATGAATATTGTTGTAACAGTTCCAATAACAATACCACATCTATCGTCATTTTACGATAATTAAAGAAATTAACAACAACAAATAGTAACAAACAATTAACAAAGAGTAAGCACTAAACAAAACACTAAAACAAGAAATGAAGTGAAATGAACTTGACAGCTAAGCAGGTCGAGTGACGAATATTGGCGAATTTCCGTTATTTCAAATTTGAAGTATATGATCCGTCAAAAATTTAAGTCACACAAATTGCATGCGTAAGAGATCGCATTTCTATTGGTAGATGTTAGTCGTGATGTTAGGAAATCCAGAAATATTCTGTACTGTTAACATGTCCTCCTAACATATCCATTACAATTAACATCATTGTGAACAGTTGCTAACAGACAGCATTTTCTGTACTTTAACATTTTAACTAACATTACCACTACCGTTAACATTAACACCATTGTGACAGGCCAGTAAGTAGGCCTCACAGAATAAAAGTTTATTGAGAAAATGTGATATAATTACGGACCACCCTGTATAAACAAAGGTTATACATTTAGATAAGGTAGTTTCCTTGTCTAGGTTATACGTGACTAGTTGATAATTCAATATGTCAACTGAGGTTGATAAAAAAATGATTAAATTGGAACCTGAAGAAGAAGGACAAATCAATTTATTCGTTACTGAACAACGGGTCTTAATAAACAATGATATAAAGCAAGAAATTAATCTCGGTTCTAATACATATGAGTTTGGAAATATTTCTGTTTTTAAAGAAGAGATCGATTCATACTGTACAAATCAGATTAAAACAATTGAGATAGATTCTAGTGTAAAAGACACTGCACTTCACTATTCAAAAAATTTAAAGGGCAGTTTAAAAAAACATCAATTAATTCACTCTTCAAATAATAATTATAAGTGTGGTAAATGTAACTATTCAACAAAACAGAATGGAAATTTAAGGAGACATCAATTAATTCACACTTCAAATATTAATTACAAATGCCATGAATGTGGGTATTCAACAAAAGGAAAGGGCGACTTTAAAAAACATCAATTAATTCATACTTCAAATACTATTTATAAATGTGATCAATGTGACCATTCGACAAAACAGAAACGCTATTTAAAAAAACATCTATTAATTCACACTTCCAATAAGAATTATAAATGTGATAAATGTAACTTTTCATCAAAACGGAAGGACCATTTAAACAGCCATCAATTAATTCATACTTCAAATACTAATTATAAATGTGATCAATGTGATTATGCATCAAAACAAAAACGCTATTTAAAAAGACATCAACTAATTCACACGTCAAGTACTTATAAATGTGATCAGTGTAACTATTCAACAAATGTATGGCATAATTTAAAAAATCATCAATTACTTCACACCTCAAATATAATATTAATTACAAATGCAATGATTGTGGATATTCAACAAAACGAAAGGGCAAATTTATACAACATCAATTAATTCGTATTTCAAATGCTAGCTTTAAATGTTATCAATGTTACTATTCGACAATCCGGAAGGGGTTTACAAAGACATTTATAATTCATACTTCAAATACTAACTATAAATGTCATCAATGTGACTATTCAGCAAAACTAAAATGTTATTTAAATAGTTATCAGCTAATTCACACTTCAAATGCAAATTTCAAATGTGGTCAATGTGACTATGCAACAAATATATATCTGCAATCAACGTGAATGACTAAAGATGTGCATAAGTACTGCGAATTATATGTGAAGCAATTTGGTGTGAAATTATTTTTACCAGTGTTTTTTTTTTTTTTGTATTTCTAATGTATTTATCAACATGGTCTTAACATAATCACAAATTCAAGACATTCAAAGTCTTATGGAGAATTCCATACAAATGTTGTACAACAATAAAGATTTTCTGAAGACATTTCCCAAAAATGCTGCAACTATCATAAATGATAACCTGAAGAAGACCTTCAAAGAACAAACTGAGTTGATAAATTCCTTAAAAACAGAAGCGTCAATTTTAAAAACTGATAAAGAGCGGCTGGTGCAAGAAAATCAGATGATTACAAGCAATTTTTAAGGTTTGCAGCAGTACGCCAGACGGAATAATATTCTAACGTAGAAGAACCAGCATAAAATATTGATATAATGATAAATCTGTTTAAAAATAAACTAAACTTAAGTATGGATATTAATTGTATCAATAGGGCACACCGAGTTTGTCGGGATATGAATCAAGGTCGACATATAATTGCCAAATTTGTCAATTATCGTGACCAAAGTATTGTACTTCAAAATAAGTAGCTTCTGGTGTATGTAACACAGAAGATTTAACAAAATCAAGGCCGAGTTTGTTTAAATCTGTAAAAATTAAGCTTAAAAAAGAAAATGTTTGGACGGTAGATGGACTTATTTTTGTTAAACGTGCACAGAAGCATATTATTCGTTCTGAAAATGATTTATTAAAACTGACTGACCGTTTAATATGATTTACCATAATGTGTATTATATTTATTTTTTTCTTCAAAACATCAATTAATCATTATTTAATTTTACTAGTATCCATTTTAGATCTAAGAATAATCCAACTTTTGTTCTCTAAGTTAATCACAATATACGTTTTCTTTAATAACATTTAAATATTAATTACTCAGGTTAATAATTCTGAAACAAAAAGAAATTAAAATTTATTTTCTCCTGTATACAAGTTGCTATAATTTAATTGTAATCTATTACAACTATAATAAGTTATCTAATTATTAAATTGTGTTATAAAATAATAATTTGACAATCGTCAAACTCTGATATTTTATGCAACGTAATTTTGCACTTTTCATCTTACTATTGTTAATACCTTCTTTTAGTAGATTTAAAAAATATGTATATAATTTGTAAACTAAAATTAAGAATTTTATAAGCCAATATGTTAGCTAATCTAATTATTAAGCTTTTAACTCTTATTTAAGGTGCATAATATGGTGTCCCGTTTGTTTTCACTTACACATGTCAACATCCGATTACTAATTCCCGGCTTTGTTGATTTTAAACAAATGCTAGAGATTTCTCCCTATGATGTTTTAGCTGTTATGGAGACATGGCTGAAACCTAATGTATTAAACAATGTTACTCATGTTGATGACTGCAATATTACAAGGGCAGACCGTAACGGTAGAGGCGGTGGTGTCTGTCTTTTTATAAATAAAAATTTACAGTGTAAAACATCAAAAAAGAAATATTGGATCAAATAGAGGAACTATGAGTACTACTTATTCATAGAAAAGGGGTGATTGTAGGAGTAGTTTACAAACCTCCAGAATGGACTGGTTCATTGTTTCTAAATGCCTTAGAGATATCACTTACGGATATGCGTACGGGTAGCGATTTTATCTTGGCGACTTTAATATCAATTATTTAGATTGTAGTAACTATCTATGTGTAAACTTGTTTTCAATTTTAAGAACCTTGCATCTAAAACTAATTATAACAAAACCTTCCGGGGTTACTCTTTCTAATTCCACTTTAATAGATAATATAATAACTAGAAGTGACTGTGATGTTGTGGAAACTGAGATGATTGATATGCACTCTGTAACTGATCATAGCCTAGTATCATGTAAAATTACCATGGATCATGTTAAGAAACCAGTAAACCATTCTTTGGATTGGAACATGATTTATAATCTACCGAATATTGATGACAAGGTACAATTTTTAACATGAATATTTTGAGTTTACTTGACATATGTGCACCTTTAAAATCGTACACACCCTGGTTAACGGATACTATTAAACATGTGATTAAACTAAAAAAAAAGCGCTACAGCGTTTTAAACGGAGTAAAATCGCGCCTCACTGGGATTATTATAAATCACTACGCAACTAACAAAGCCGAAAAAATGCATATTTGTACTTTATACTTAAAAACAAAAGTGTAAAATTAATTTGGGCCAATTTGAAAAGATGAATGTTTACAAAACATCCCACTCCACCAATATTCCTTTCAATTTGCAAAATGTTGACCATATTAATAGACATTTTGTTGATTCGGTCAATAATAATGTAGATGATAATTTAGGTTTAATTAATGAATATAAAAGTAAAGTTTGTGACGATACTTACGGATACATTTCCATTTAGTTGCGTAGATGAGTTAACAGTACATACCATTATAAATAAAATAAAATCCAATTCGTGTGGTTCTGATGGTATCGGTATCAATGTTTTGCATTTGCGTTGTCCTTTTTTGTTACCATATATTGTACATATAATTAATTACTGTATAAATCACTCTGTCTTATTACCATCTACTAAGAAATAAGAAGGACGTGTGGTTCCAATAACAAAAAGTAATACAGTACATGACTTTAAAAATCTCCGTCCTATAACCATCTTACCGGCATTATGTAAAATACTTGAAAATGTGCTGGAGAGTCAACTGAGATGTTTTTTAAATTTAAATAACGTTCTACCTAAGGCACAATCAGGATTTCGTATAGGATACAGTTGTGTTACAGTAACCTGCTGTATAGTTGACGACGTAATTCCTGAGTTAGATAAAGGTAACGTAACAGTTCTAATCATGATCGACTATTCCAAAGCGTTTGATATGTCATACCTAATTTACAGTTGTCAATACTAGGACATATTGGATTAAACAATGGTGCAGTAGTACTGATATGAGAATACTTAAATAATAGAAAACAAAATGTGGTGCTCAATGGAGAAGAATCAGGTTTTTTCATGGTATGTAAAAGTGTGCCACAAGGTTCTATTTTAGGTCCACTATTTATATACAGTTTATACTTCTAATTTGTTTTCTAGTTTAAAGCGTTGTAAATATCATCTTTATGCAGATGATACCCAAACGTATTATTCATTTTCAGTAAAGGATGTAAGGTGCCTTAGGGTAATACCGCCCGGTCTGAAATATCGCCAGCTTTTAAATTTGGCGCCTGGTTGCTCCATTGCTGTCAGCCAATGCGAGAACTAGTTTGAAATACCGCCTGGGTTATGACCAATACAAGGGTGCTGATGAAATATGCGTAGTTTAGAGGCAACCGGCAACAGGTGTTCACTTAAACGTCTCTTATAACTTCACCAATTTGTATCTTAAGGTTTTTCGAGGTGTAAAATTGTTTCCTGAGGTAATTAATATATCATACAGAGCTAATTGACAATAATGACTATACTTATTTGTTTGTTTATAATGCACAACGTGAAAAAATAACCTCTAAATCAGGAATGTGCATAGACAGAAATACCGCCCAGCATGGGCGATATTTCGGTCTTGTGTTGTAAATTACGCAAATTGTAAATTCAACCGTTTTTCAGCAAAATGGGTAAAAAATGCAATTGGTTAGAGCCAATTGGACTACAGAAATGATGGAAGAAGCGCTCAGGTTACTTAAGCAAGGTAGAAGTCAAAGGTATGTAGAAAAAAATTGTGGAATTCCACGAACCACGTTGCGTGATCATCTAAAAAATGGTAGTGGTGAAAGACGACTCGGTAGAAAACCTGTTTTGACAAGTGCACAAGAACAGGAACTTTCTGGTCGCATAGTAAGGCTTTCTAATATGGGAGTTCCGCTTACACCAAAATCTGTTAGAAGAAGTGTTTTCACATATTGTAAGAAAAATGGCTTTCCCAACAAATTCAACGACGAAAATGAAATGGCAGGTTATAGCTGGTATGTATAAAGCTTTCATGCGAAGACACCCTGAACTTTCTAAACGAAAGTCTCAAGCAATGAACTGGGCAAGGGCGCAAAAATTAAACCCTTTATTGTTAAAGATTACTTTACCAAGCTCTCAAATATTATGGACCAATTGGATGTTAAAACTCCCCACACAAAATTTTCAATTTAGATGAAAAGGTTGCCGGCTTACACTACACCATTCACAGTCTGTTTTAGCTGCAAAGGGCTCAAAGCGTGTTCATCTCATTTCTAATGAGCATGCAGAGAATGTAACAGTTGTTGCATGTGTAAGCGCTACAGGACAATCAATCCCTCCGATGGTAATTTACAAAGGGATGAGAAAACAAGACACATTCGGTGATAACTTACCTCCAGGATCTGTCGTAGAAATGGCTAATAAGGGCAGTATGACAAAGGAGTTATTTCTTAAATGGTTGGATCATTTTGCAAAATTCAAGCCAGCTGGATCTGTGCTACTGATTCTCGATGGTGCATCTTGCCATATGGACATAGCTGTCTGTGATCTAGCGGAAAGCTACGATGTGTTTATTTTGTGTCTACCTTCAAACATAACTCACGAGCTACAACCACTGGATAAAGCCGTCTTTAGATCCTTTGAACACTACTGGGACAGCGAGTTGCTCAAATATTGGGAACAGAATCCTTCCGCAAACAGAAGGCTTACAAAAAGTCACTTTGGAAAAGTATTTCAACCTGTTTGGCAGAAGGCTCTAACAATGTCTACTATTCAAAACGGATTTAAATCTACTGGCATTTATCCATTTGATCCGTCGGTTATTCCAGAGTTTGCCTATGCACCATCTTTGCTGACCAATCGAAAAGTAGATTCTCATGATGACGACAATCTTCCTCTGAGTTCTATCAGAAACAAAACTGATCAAATTCAGGCGTCTTCTACACTTCTTTCGAGGCCCGGTTGTTCCAAGTGGGAAAACTATCCTCAATCTTCACCTATAAATAAAGAAGTAGAGTCTTCTGATGATGATCTTCCTCTGAGTTTCCTTATAAACAAGACTGATTCTCCTAAACAGCAAGATGATTCTCAACTCCATATCAATACAATACCGAATAACAAGATAAAAATATTAGATGTTACAATAATCAAACCCAATGAACCAGTTGCTACTAAAGTTTCTAATGACTCCTCCACATTTGGCACTTGTATTCCAACACCAGATTTTGCAAAAAAAAACTGTAAAGCCAAGCAAAAAAACAAGTAACTTTTTTGAAGTCCATTAAAAAAGCCATTAACTACAAGACGCAATTACTAAAAAGGGACTTATTTGGTAAGGATCGTGTCACATCCAAGAAACAGAAAAATAAGACCTACAAAGAAAGTTGGCTATGTTCCATATGTCATGAAGATTACCAGCATGACATGAGACAATGTTCACAATGCAAAACCTGGGTGCATGAGGATTGTGTCGGTCTAACTATTGAAGATTTAGAAGACTTTCAGTGTCCAGACTGTTCGCCATAGTTTCTCTATTGTGGGCGACATTTCAGACCATATGGGCGGAATTTCAGTTATGGCGTGAAATATCGCCCATTTGTAGTTTTTGTTTTAAGTGAGTATCACGTGTATTAAATAAAGTTTTTTTTTAATTCTGTTTAAAGGTTATCAAAGAATAAAGTATTAGTCTGAAAGTTGTTTTTAAATTTTCTGTTTAACCCCATTTTTTTTCTTTTGACAACAGCAATAAGTTAGGTGGGCGGTATTACCCAAAGGCACGGTAGACATAGCTATCACACATGTTAATGAAGACCTTGCTCATGTATTACAAAATTCTTATAACCATTCGCTTAAAATAAATACAAATAAAACGTCAGCTATAGTATTTGGACACAAAGAAGTTATACAGAAAGTACAAAATAAAATTATTTTGCATATAGGCGACCTAACTGTTCCAATAGTGTGACTCTCGTTTTATCACACTTTAATTTTTGTGACATAGTGTATGATCCTAGAGACTGTGATAGAATTTAAAGGGTCCAAAATTCATGTCTTCGATTTATCTTTGGTATTAGAAAGTATGATAGGATTTCACATGCATTAAATAGACTAGGTTGGCCTAATATGAGGACGTACCTACATTCATCTTGCTTTTACCACAAGATTATCTTAAGTAAAACACCTCCATATTTATATAATAAAATCAGCTTTCGTACTACGTCCACCACTTACAATTGAGATACAAGGGCTTACTCTCAGTTCCATCTTTTAGTTTATCACTATTCAAAAGATCTTTTTCTTATAACATCTGCAAGTTCTGGAATTACTCTAAAAATTATGAATTAATGCCTTTTAATTCAGCGTTCAAACGTTATATTAAAAGACAGACAGTTGTATTGCGAGTGATAGCAAGCGATTGTGCACTATATTATTATATTATACCATAGTTTTTCTCTTTATTTTTAGTTTTTTGAGTGTGATAGTATACTGTTATTTTACACTTTTTTATCTTTTTATTCTTTTATTGGGTATGTTTAATGCATCGTACATATGTACGGCATTATTTCTTTGTTAAGAGGCTTTAGGGGGAAGAACTGTGAACTGACTGGTAAACTGACCCAATGCCTATTGATTTGTATGTTAATGCATTAAATAATCAATAAAAGCATTTATTATTACTATATGAAAGCAATTTAACAAAACATCAACTGATTCACACGTAAAGTACTTATATACGTGGTCAGTCTATTTTCAATTTATATTCAACAAATATAATGTGTAATTTAAAAGGTCGTCAATTACCTCACTCCTCAAATATTAATAGGGTTGCCTGGTATTTGATAACCATTAATACGAGGTTGAGGATAAAAATATAGTACAATATAGGAGATGTATGCGAAAAGTAAAATATTGAAGGTCGACAGCTAAATTATATGCTAAAAGTTTAAGTGGGAAACCAAGTTGCATTAATACGTTAGTTAATACACATATTAATTAACAGTAAAAATTGAAGGTCAACTGTTAAAATTATGTGTGCAAGGTCTAAGCGGAAAATAAATGCATTAAATGGTTACACATATGCTTTATAGATTGTTTTTTTACATTTCGTTTTAAGTTCCTTTTAATGGCGCAAAAATTGTTTTGGATTTTAATAATTGACTGTCTTGTTTTAGTATTAACAATGATTAATTGAGAATCCTCTTTACCCCTCACTCATAAGTAATTGTATGTTAGTTTAGGGATGACGTCGCGCGACACACCTCATCTCATGCGGCTCCAGTGCGACGTCCCCATCGAGAAACCATCTCTGCTGCCACCCAAGCCGACGACATATACTAAAAACCATGCATTTATTAATTTAGTCTAATATTGTACGTGTATGCAGTTCAAAATTACTTTATTCATTATTACATATACATATTTAAAACATACTAAAAGCTTCTTTACATCACACTTTTGCTGAATATTTCTGTTCTAGACATAATATTTGCTACACAAATCAAAATTAACAATATATTACCACTTCATTTTCACCTTTCATACTTATAATTCCTTATCTACACTAATTACACGCTGCTTCATTACGCTCCTTGATGTATTGCTGAGCCGAAGTCTCTTCATCATCCTATGCACTTCATAAAACTCTAAATCTAGTTTAATTATTTCGTTTATTTTCTTAGCAGCTCGCCTAGCCTCTTCTTTTTCTCGTCTATGCTGAATACCTTTTCTTTCGTATCGTGCGTACTACTTTCGTCATTTCTGCTAAAGTGAATCGCGCGCTCCCAAGCAGGCCTTTTACAGGGATCCTTTAAATCGGTAACCGTGAAAAATTCTTGTGAATTGGTTCTATTTTAGATTTTTAAGAATCTAACTTAATATTGTAAGTGTATTCGGTCTAACCTAATGACGCAAGAAACGAGCGAAAGACGATAGAGACGAGGAGAGGCTAGAGAGAGAGAGAGAGAGATCATCTAAACGGGCCTAATGCTAACTTGTAAGACAAGTGTATGGCTTGGCAACTTGCTCTCAGGGCTTCACACCCTTGGATGTAAATTTGTATTTGTATTCTAAGCGTCATGAAATATCAGTCATATTTGTAACACCAAATCTTGGGTCGATTTAGATAGGTCGATTCAATCTCAAACCACTACCGATTCGCTAAATAAGAAATTGAGTATTCAGGAAAATGATAGATGGTCATCAGTGTTAAAAATTATAATTTATATTGTTACATTTTTGGCCGGTCAAAATTTAAGTTTTAGAGGTAAAAATAATACGTTGCACGAACAAAATAGATTTTTTTTTAAATTAGTTGAAACAATTGCACAGTTCACTATTGGGGTGTTCATATTCAAAATGAACTTATTTCCTTTTTGGGACAAGAAATAATAAGTCTGCAGGAAGATAGTAAATATTATTCCATTATTTTAGACCCCATACCTGATAAGTCACCAGGACCAACTTACCGTTGTGGTAAAATTTGATCTGTTAAGTAATGAATCAAAGCAAATAAAGCAAATTGAAATTAGGGAGCACTTTTTAGGATTCATCTCAATATCTGATTCAACAGAGCAGGATATAACTAATGCAATAGATTTTTGAAGACTCACAGGAAGGGTCGCAATAACGGAGTGAAAAAAAAAATGACTTAGCCATAGCTATAAGTGCCTTGTGCAGCCCACAGTTTGAATTTAGTCGCTAATGATGCTGTTAAAGCGTCCTTAGGAATAACATTTTTTTTGCAATTGTACAAGAGCCATACGTTTTCTTTTCTGCATTGACTAAACGTTGGCAGGTATTAAAAGATAAAACCCCTAGTTTAACATTAAAACCCCTTTCGTACACTAGGCAGAAAATCAAAATCGATGCAATAAAGTTTCTTAGGCACAATTTAGATAAAATATAGACTGTAACTAAAATGGTGGGCTAGCTATATAAGTAATAACTGGACACTTGTCGCCGCCATTTTATTTTTTGTGACATCATAGCCCATGCCCACTTTCATCCGCCCCTTTTTTGACGGGGCCATTTTCTACCCCTTGATAAAATTTTCACCCCTAATTAGGCCTCTTTTGGTTGTATTAAGAGTCTTTTTACTAGTTCAGCCCCTGGAAGGTAGGCAAATGCGTGCGCCTATAGTGTTCTGATTGGTGGTTTTAAGGACAGACCACGCCCTTTTTACCTGATTGGTCCTGCGCGGGTCCGCTCCCCTTGTTTTCGGATTGGTCCTTAGTCCCCACGCGTCCTCTGAGCTCAGATTGGAGGCATAAGGCTCTGCATTCTGATTGGTTACGGCGGAAAATTTGAATTTTTCTAATAAGGAGTCCTAATGCAAATTTGTAAGACAACTACAGTATGTCCCCGGATCGACTTTAAAAGGGAAAATTCTCTTATTTTTGATTTCTCAGAAAATTTCATTCTTGATCATTTGCCCTGCTTGTTTTCAAACCCCGAAACACAAATTACTTTCTATTTTACTCGTACGGTTCTCGAGATAATATCATTTTTCTTGAATTTTCCTAATTTTAGAAGTAACTTTAGTAGGCGGATTTCATTGAAAACACCACTGACAGAAATTGTCAAATGTGATAATTCTGTTGAACTGCAAATTAATTCATGCTAATTTGAATTGTATGCTATAATGTTGACTTTATAACAAAGAATTTATCTAATTCAATGTTACGGAACTGTGGAAGAGTGCTACCGAGTTGTTATCAGAGAATTCAACCGGAGCAAAAACTTGGTAACTCAATTCCTTCAAACAGGCTCGGTTTTAAACCTAAAGAAGCCAAAGAAGTTGTTCGATGAAGAAGATGCTGCTACTGTTCTCGCCGTTCATTCCGCAACAGAAGTTCCAAGGTTGTCTTTAAGAAGGAGGGCACTACGAATTGGGATAGGTAAATCTCATTTACAAAGAATCTTCAAGGAGAACAAAATTTTACCATTTAAGCCGCAATTTAGGCAAACTTTAGAGAACGGTGATGAAGCCAAACGTCTGGATTTTTGTTTGGAAATGGGCAATAGAGTTGTGGAAGATTCAACTTTTCATAAACGAATAATGTTCTCCGATGAATCGACCTTTTCAACTAACGGAGTCGTTTCCTCCCAACATTGCCGTTACTGGAGTAGGACAAATCCAAACTTCCGAATTGCTAGTCGCAGACAATGTTTGAAAAAGTTAATGTGTGGTGTGCGGTTTCGTACCATGGAATTATTGGCCCATATTTTTTGATCAAAATTTAAACCGTTAATCATATTTGGAAATGTTGCAACATTTTGAACTGATAAACTGGATGAATTGCCATTGAACTACCAAATTGAAATGTTCTTCCAGCACGATGGGTGCCCTGCTCATTATACCGGTACTGTTCGCCAGTGGCTCAATACAGAGTTCCATGATAACTGGATAGGAAGAGATGGTTCCATTTCATGGCCGCCGAAAAGTCCTGATATCACAATAATGGACTTTTATCTGTGGGGTCGTTTAAAACAAATTGTGTACAGTGAGCCATTAGACAATGATGAAGAGCAATTGAAAATCCATCCTGTAAATACCAAATTTGCAGTCCATTATTTAAAGACATTCTTAAGTTGTAGTATGTCTTCTTCTAAAAAGTTTCGGTAAACTTGGGCGTTTATTCTGTTAGGTAATTCAACGGGCCCCAACAAACAATTTCCACAGCACCAGCCCACACATTGAAAATCTGTGCTGTTGATACATTTGCATAAATGAATGTGGATTTTCTTCTGACCACTCATGATCGTTGTATACATTAAGCCTTGCGTTGTTGGTAAACATGGCTTCGTCAGATGATAAAGTTTTGTTCACAAACAAATCATTTTCAACACACTTCTGAATAAACCATCTGCAGAAGTTCAACCTTCCATTATGACTTCCTTCGTGAAGTGCCTGAATTAGTTGAATATGATAAGGTCGTAATTGTTGTTCATGCAATACTCTTAAAATAGATTGATGAAGTATTTCACCCATAATTGCACTTAACCTCCTAGAACTTATTCTTGAACTATTTTCCACTAAATTTAAAATGTGTTCCTCTCTATCAACAATCCTAGTTCGTCGTGGCCGTCCAGCATTATTGTTCTGAACCATCATTTTACCAGTTTCACGTAAACTCCGATCCATTCGGTAAAATGTGCGTCCATCGGGTTGGCGTCGATTAAGATATTTTTGCAAATAAATACGTTTTGCCTCTTCACCCTCAGCTTGACCTAAGCATAAATGCATATCAGCAAACTCTTCCAAAGTAAAATTCATGTTTCTCAATGTGAGTTTGCAACAGAAACTTATGGAGACATTTATTCTGACACTTCGTTGAAACGATCTGTCATATCGAAAATTCAAAAAGCATTTTATTTAAAGGTATCGAAAACTCTAATTATCTCGAAAACCCAACCTCTTTTAATATTTTACAAGAGGTCTTTTTTGTAGATAAAAGACCATTATTTTTCTACATAATACAGGGCGATTAGAAAAACGCCACTTGTTTTTTTTTTTCTCAATAAAATAATACATCTACGCATATCTCCGCCACTAGTTAGTATATCTTTCCAGCACATCTGTTGGTGTCTAATTTTTATTCAACCCTTGTCCTAGTTATTAAAAAATTAGAAATTTATTTTAGAACTTGAAAAATTGTGTAATAATTACGGACCACCCTGTATAAACAAAACATTCTACCAGACTAGATAATTCAATATGTCGACTGAGGTTGATAAAAAAATGGTTAAATTGGAACCTAAAGAAGAAGGACATATCAATTTATTCGTTTCTGGACAACGGACCTTAATAAACAATGAAATAAAGCAAGAAATTAATCTCGGTTCTGATACATGTGAGTTTGGAAATATTTCTATTTTTAAAGAATCGATTAAAGATCGATTCATACAGTACAAATCAGATTAAAACAATTGAGATAGATTGTAGTGTCAAAGACGCTGCACTTCACTATTCAAAAAATGTAAAGGGCAGTTTAAAAAAACATCAATTAATTTACTCTTCGAATACTAATTATAAATGTGGTAAATGCAATTATTCAACAAAACAGAATGGAAATTTAAGGAGACATCAATTAATTCACACTTCAAATATTAATTATAAATGTGATAAGTGTAACTTTTCAACAAAGCGGATGGACTGTTTAAAAAGGCATCAATTAATTCATACTTCAAATACTAATTATAAATGTGATCAATGTGACTTTACAACAATCCAGAAGAAAAGTTTACGAACACATCTTTTAATTCATACTTCAAGTACTATCTATAAATGTGATCAATGTGACCATTCAACAAAACTAAAACATAATTTAAAAAAACATCAATTAATTCACACTTCTAATATTAATTATAAATGTGATAAATGTAACTTTTCAACAAAACGAAAGGAACATTTAAAAAGGCATCAATTAATTCATACTTCAATTAATAACTATAAATGTGATAAGTGTAACTTTTCAACAAAGCGGATGGACTGTTTAAAAAGGCATCAATTAATTCATACTTCAAATACTAATTATAAATGTGATCAATGTGACTTTACAACAGGCCAGAAGAAAAGTTTACGAACACATCTATTAATTCATACTTCAAGTACTATCTATAAATGTGATCAATGTGACCATTCAACAAAACTAAAACATAATTTAAAAAAACATCAATTAATTCACACTTCTAATATTAATTATACATGTGATAAATGTAACTTTTCAACAAAATGGAAGGAACATTTAAAAAGGCATCAATTAATTCATACTTCAATTACTGTTTATAAATGTGATAAGTGTAACTTTTCAACAAAACGGAAGGACCATTTAAAAGTTCACCAATTAATTCATACTTCGATTACTAATTACCTATAAATGTGACAAGTATAACTTTTCAACAAAACGGAAGGACCATTTAAAAAAACAACTAATTCACACTTCAAGTACGTATAAATGTAATCAGTGTAACTATTCAACAAAACAAAAGGGCAATTTTATACATCAATTAATTCATGTTTCAAATGCTACCTTTAAATGTGATCAATGTGACCATTCAACAATCCGGAAGGGCCGTTTACAGAGACATCTATAATTAACAAAAGTATAAACAAATACTCAACGCGAATAGGAAGGTTAAAGTCACAGGCGTGATAAAGAGGCCAAGGAACAATCGCCAGTGCGCGTATTAACATAGTCTAATAGATTTTAGCGTAAATACTAAAGACATACAGAGCATCTAACAAGCTCACCAGTGCGCGTATTAATAAACCCTACCTGGAACGGAACAAAATGGAGGAAATAAAAGAAATGTTCACCCAAATTAAAAACAAATTGGACTTGATGGATAACAAATTAGAAAAACTAAACCAAGAAGTGTAACAATAAAGAAGGAAAACAAAGAACTGAAGAGACAAATAAACGAACAGGAAAGCAGAATAGAAAACTTGGAAATAGAAATTAGAAGAAAGAATCTAGCGATTAACACTTTGAGTGCCAAAGACGCCGATCGGCGTCCTTCGGCACCTGTTGCCAAGAGCCGAGGGCGCCTATCGGAGTCCACGGTCATTGTATGCTTAAGGCAGCAGTAGTTTCTCGGCGCTTGTGGCGTGAATATCACGTTTGTTCGGCGCATTGGGCAAGATCTGTTTCCAACGCTTTGTGCGTCGGTTTCCGACTCAGCAGCAGGGACCTCAACTGGTAAAAGAAAGCGGAATCCTCGGTTTTCTATCAGAAAAAGTTAAGTGATCGTGAACTATACGATTTGTTAGACTTTGAAGGTAGCAGCGATGATTATGAACCGTCCGATTCAGCCTCGGAGACAAGCAGTGGAAGCAGTAATGAAGATGGCGGTACTGATACGATCACCGGCGGACAGACCTTCGCTAACAAAGGTACAGCAGTAGTTCGAAATGAAGTTAAGTGGTCTGATACCCCAACAGGTTTTCAACATTTTAATTTTACTGGAAACCAACAACTCCTAGTTCCTGTTCCAGTGAATTCTACTCCGGTCGACTTTTTCAATCTGTTTGCCGACAATGTTTTCTTGGAGAAAATAACAGAGGAAAGCAATAAATACGCCATAGATATTTTCTTGTCGCAAAATACAAAGGAGTCTTCCAGAATGTGTGACTGGAGAGACCTCACTATACCAAAACTACGTACATTTTTCGGTTTAGGCCTACATATGGGTACCATTCAGATCAAGCGTTTGGCAGACTACTGGAAAAAGGATCCCCTGTTTAACTTACCATGTTTCTCGTCACATATGAGCAGAAACCGATTTATGTTGATTATGCGAAGCTTGCATGTCTCCGAAAATGTAGATGCAAACTCTGGTAATGATCGTTTACATAAAATAAGATTTGTTGTGGAGCATTTTAACAACAAAATGAAGGAAATCTATTCGCCAGGAAAGGAGTTATCGTTGGATGAATCAATGATTTTGTGGCGCGGTCGGCTGTTCTTTCGACAGTACATTCCGGGGAAGAGACACAAGTATAGGATCAAATTGTAGGTTCTCACAGAGCCAAATGGACTAACCCTGGATGTACTTGTCTACACTGGCAGCGTGGAAAACGTGGGCGGGAACAGCCATTCTGAAAATGTTGTATTGCAACTGATGAAGGACAAGTTAAATAAAGGTCATTCCATTTATATGGATAGATTTTACAACAGTTATTCGCTAGCCATATCCCTGCTTGAACAGAAGACCTACGTAACAGGAACTCTACGTCCTGATCGAAAAAATACACCTAAAGACGTGAAGACATGAACATTGGACAAAGGTGGAATACGAGTTCAATATGCAAATGGCGTTTCAATAGGAAAATGGCGGGATAAACGTGATGTAGTTTTTTTATCCACGGAGTTTATGCCGGAAATGGTCGAAATTACTACAAAAAGGGGTGAAGTAAAGAAAAAACCCCACCCTATAATACAGTATAATCAGTACATGAGCGGCGTTGATCACCAAGATCAAATGTCATCTTACTATCCGTGTGATAGGAAGACCATACGTTGGTATAAGAAGATGATCATTCATTTTTTACATATGATTGTCTTAAATTCTTATTACCTTTATAATCAGTTTTCCGATAAAAAAATAAAGTTTTACGAATTTCGCTTGGAAATAATACGAGACTTACTTCGATCCAATGTAAAGGCAGTTATTCCAAAAGCGCCAGCACTTCAACCTACAGCCCATATTCCGAAATTTATCGGACCGGTTACTGCAAACAAAAGAAGGCCAAGGAAAAAGTGCAGGCAATGCTATAAACAGAAAATAAGGAAGGATACAGTCTATATGTGCGAGGCTTGCCCTGGATCACCAGGACTCTGTTTGGAGACTTGTTTCCAAAACTTCCACAAATAACTTGTTCATTTTTACGTTTTTGTATAATTATTATTATACGGTAATATTATATAAACCTTTTTTAGTTTGTTTGCTTTGTTAGTATTGCTTACTTGAATATGATATGAATATAGCTTTAGGTACTTGAATATGTCGTTTTATATTTGAAATACATATTTTTAAATTTGAATGTGCTATTATTTACAAAAAAATAATGATATTTTAAAAGACGTCATTTAAAAGGCGTCATCGGTATCATGGTATAAATTTCTATAGGAGCCGAGGACGCCATACCGCCATTTTGTAATTAGGTGGCAAATTGCTTAAAAACAACTAATTATATATATATATATATATATATATATATTGCAGCATAAAAAAAACGAATATCCCAAAATTTTCCGAATTTTATTTTCCGGCACTGTGCAAAAGGGACTAGAATCCAGTCTGGCATTCAAAGTGTTAAGGGGGTAGAAGACGAAGAAAACGAGAATAAAATAGTAACAGCTAACAATACTCGAGAAGATAGGTGTCAATATAGACTGACATAGATGAAATTACAAGAATGGGGAAATACAAGAAGGATAGATAATAAGAGAAATATATTGCTAAAATTAACAAAAGAACTGAGGAAAAATGAAATAAAGGCGAAAGGATTACAAGGAACAAACATTTTTTTTTATTATTAATTTTTTTATTTTCTTCAATAATTGTTGTAGCCCCATCTTTCTCTCGTCTTCACTTACTACTACTTTTTCTCTTCGCATCGCACGTACTAGTTTCGTCATTTCTGCTAAGTTTTTACTGAATTGTACACACTCCAGGAGGCCTTTTATAATAAATCTACTACCACTAACCTTGAAGAACTGTTCTATTTTTAAATTTCTAAGAACTGTAATATGATACCACCCTCATTTAGTCAACACAACAACTATATAACCTTCACAAACTTATTAGCATAGACAACAACCTTCTTCTTGTATTAATATGCTTGTGGGGGGAATCTTTGACCTTGAAGATTTCTAAAGATGATCACCAACATTTTCCCTTTCTCACTCGCACACTTACGCATGCAAATCCTCTGCCCGGCATGAGGGCGAGTGACCTTGAAATGATCTAGAACCGGTCCTATTCCATATAGGGCCGGTTTTGCCTCAGTTCAAGGGCACTCGCGGTGTGAGAAATGACAGCTTTTGAAGCTCATATTGGCGGGAAATTTAAATTTTTGGGGCTCAAGGTCAAATCGGGGAACGCCCACGTGTGCGGTGGATTAACTGATTTGACATTCAATAGAAAATTCGTATACTGTGATTCAGAAGCGGCCCTACATCACTACTAGTTACCACTAGCCCAACCGTGCTTTTCCATTTTGATGTTGAAACTGTTATTTAAACCATTCTATACTATACATTCAAAGCTATTTCCTATTGGTCCGCACTTATCGAGTTTTAGCCGCATAAAATAGTACAAATGTTTCAAGTATTGTATGTTTGAACCATTAGTGTTATTAATTACGGAATTCAATGAAGTAAGGTTAAGAACTAAAGATTTAATGAGAAGATGTACATTTTAATATTATTATCTTTATACTTGAAAAAAGAATACTAAAACATTATTTTTTTAAAACCCTTCCCCTTTGTTGAAAAATTACACTTCGCCACTTTTATAATAAAATTGGAAGTGTGATTTTTTAAATAACGTTTTAGTTTTGCTGAATAGTCACATTGATCACATTTATAGTTAGTATCTGAGGTATGAATTTGTAAACATCCCTTCCGGATTGTTGAATAGTCACGTTGATCACTTTTAAAGCTAGCATTTCAAACATGAATTAAATGTTGTTATAAAGTTCCTCTTTCGTTTTGTTGAATACCAACAATCATTGGATTTGTGATTAATTTATTATATTGGATGTGTGAAGTAATTGATGAGTTTTTAAATTATGCCATATACTTGTTGAATAGTAACACCGCTCACATTTATAAGTACTTGAAGTGTGAATCAGTTGATGTTTTGTTAAATTGTGTTTCATATTTGTAGCACATTTGTATTTACCATTTGAAATGTGAAGTGTTGATGTATTTTTAAATAGTGAATGAATTAAATGATGCCTATTTAAACAGTCCATCCGCTTTGTTGCAAAATTACACTTCTCGCATTTATAACTAGTATTGGAAAATGTGAATTAATATATGTCGTTGTAAACAGCTCTTTCACATTGTTGCATAGTCACATTTACCACATTTGTAATTAACATTTGAAGTGCGAATTAGTTGATGTTTTTTAAATTAATGTATTACTTTATTGAATAGTCACATTGATCGCATTTTTAATTAGTATTGGAAGTATGAATTAAATGATGCCCTTTTAAATAGTGTTTCTGTTTTGTTGAATAGTCACATACACATGTTTGTAATCTTTTCTTCCAGATTGTTGCAAAATCATGACATATGAATTAATTGATGCTGTGTAAAGTAGCTCTTTCGTTTTGTTGAATAATCACATTGATCACATTTATAATTAGTGTTAGAAGTATGAATTAATTGATGCCTTTTTAAATAGCCCTTCAGTTTTGTTGAAAAGTTACACTTGTCACATTTATAATTAGTATTGGAAGTGTGAATTAATTGATGTTTTTTTAAACAATGTTTTAGTTTCGTTGAATAGTCACATTGATCACATTTATAGATAGTATTTGAAGTATGAATTAATAGATGTGTTTGTAAACTTCTCTTCCAGATTGTTGTAAAGTCACATTGATCACATTTAAAGCTGGCATTTGAAACATGAGTTAATTGATGTTGTGTAAAGCAGCTCTTTCGTTTTGTTGAATAATCACATTGATCACATTTATAATTAGTATTAGAAGTATGAATTAATTGATGCCTTTTTAAATACTCCTTCAGTTTTGTTGAAAAGTTACACTTCTCACATTTATAGTTAGTATTGGAAGTGTGAATTAATTGATGTTTTTTTAAATAGTGTTTCAGTTTTGCTGAATAGTCACATTGATCACATTTATAGATAATATTTGAAGTATGAATTAATAGATGTGTTTGTAAACTTTTCTTCCAGATTGTTGTAAAGTCACATTGACCACATTTAAAGCCGGCATTTGAAACATGAATTAATTGATGTTGTGTAAAGCAGCTCTTTCGTTTTGTTGAATACAAACATTCGTTGCATTTGTAATGAATCTTTGAGGTGTGAAATAATTGATGATATTTTAAATTACGCATTAAATTTGTTGAATAGTAACATTGATCACATTTATAACAAGTACTTAATGTGTGAATTAACTGTTGTTTTTTTGAAATGCCCTTTAAATTTTTTGAATAGTGAAGTGCAGTGTCTTTTGCAGTAGAATCCATCTCAATTGTATTATTCTGATTTGTACAGTATGAATCAATGTCTTGTTTAAAAATAGAAATATTTCCAATCTCATATGTATTAGAACCGAGATTAATTTCTTGCTTTATATCATTGTTTATTAAGACCTGTTGTTCAGAAACGAACAAATTGATTTGCCCTTCTTCTTTAGGTTCCAATTTAACCATTTTTTTATCAACATCAGTCAACATACTGAACAATTATAGCATTGTGGTGGGAAGGGAGGGGTGACGACATGCGATCTCGAAAAGTGTCCAAGGGTCGGCCATATTTTTGCAGATTGTGCTTACGTAGTATGTTACAGGGCCGTACGCCATGATTTAAAAAACACTTTGTTTTCATTTATCACTGTTACTTTATTTATTGTAACTTGACCTGACCCTGGTATACGCCATGTTGATACCAGATTTAGTCCCACCTACCACGGACGTTTTTGTATGGGATGAAGTGGTATTATGTCGTCTCCCCACCCTTTGTTTATACAGGGTGGTCCGTAATTTATGTCGCAAAGCTTACTACGAAAATGGCTTTAGAAAATGGTGAACATTTTTTAATAAGCTTTCTTTCGGTGAGACCTATTTACGGAGGTACGACACTGCAAAGTTCTAAATTAAAATTGTAATTTTTTTTATAGACACCGACAGGTCTGGTAGTGGGCACGATTTAGCTTTACTGTTGAAAAAGTTAACTAACCAGTGGCGGAGATAATCGGGTAGACGTACCATTTTTAATGAAAAAAAACAAACAGTCGTTTTTTAATCGACCTGTATTATGTTGAAAAATAATGGTCTTTCATCTACAAGAAAGGTCCCTGGTAAAATATTTTTTTTTTGAGATAATTACAGTCTCCGATACCTTTAAATAAAATAGCGAAAGTAAATAGTGTGGATATGGAAGCAGTAAGTATACTGTTTAATGTCTTAGTCTTTGTATTATTATTGCCATCAAATTGTGATTTTTTAACACAACCATGTAGAGCAAAGACAAAAAAATTAAAATGTTAACATGACATCAGTGGGGTGCTCGTTTAAAAACTGCACGAGACTTGTTTTCAACAAAATATTCAGGTAGTCTTATTCCATACAGTAGGACACTTAAAATCGTTGTGAAAATATCTGGCGTGGAACAACATATGACCTTCCAACCTACAAAGTGGAAAATGGGTAGGTGGGGTAGGTGCGGACCTGAATGCTTGCGTGCGCGTGTGAGTGTGGACATGTGTGCGTGTACGTACGCGCGTGGGTGTTCGCGTTTGTGAGTGGCTGAGTGTGTGTGTCTGTGTGTGCGTGTGTGCTGCGCGTGTTGTGCGTGTGTGTTGTGCGTGTGTGTTGTGTGTGTGCGTGCGTGCTGTGCGTGTATGTTGTGCAAAGGTGTTGACCGCTTGGGTAAAGAATCTGCCTGTACAAAACACTAGGGTAGAAAATGATTATTATTTAATCTAATATTTAGACCTTAAAGTTTTGTTGCAGCAGCAAATTTTTAAAATATTTGTAAGCACATTAATTAACATGATGTCGACGACTGATTGCCACTTTCCAATTCATAATGAAGTTGTATAACTGTTTAATAATAATAAACGCGTTCCATAAAAACAGTCTTATCGTGTAGGTGAAATCATTTTTAAATGTATCTTGTAAATAACAAACATCATTTTATATAAATTCGTAAAAGGCCACTCTAAGTAGGCTGTGGAACGGAAAGGTAAATACGAGTTGTAGTAAGGTGATAGAGATAATTAGGCTTGTATATTTGCATTCTAAATTACTTAATGATGGGAGAAACCAGTAGCCAGTTTTATGTCAACTATTCAGAAGTAAAAAACGCAAAACTGGTTTAGTAAAATGTATAAAATATTTCAATATTTAGTTTAGTTCTCCAACACAGTTATTATTAGAACAGTCTAAAGAAAAAACACATCTGAAGGTATGCATATCATTTTTAATATATATTTTACTTGATATTGTCCACAAAAAATACCAATAAAGATTTTAATGCGTTATTATGGGAGGAAGGTGACATACACCAACCAACTCTGCACCAACTCTTATTCTATTTGATCTCTACTCATTTGTTCAGTTAATTAGGTAAAGGTATGAGTTACGCTATTTTTAAATTAATTAATAGGAGTATCCGTTACGTATTTGTTGGTTTTAAACTTCGTAGTTATTAAAAATTATTATTAATTTTATTAAATACATAAATAAAAAGTTTACCTCGAGTAGGATTTGAACCTACGACCTGTACTTTGCTAGAGTACCGCGCTAACCAACTGCGCCACCAAGGTTCAAGCCCCAATCGATGCAAATTTTGTCTTTATGTATGTAGAACTGATGTAAATTCTAAATATAATGAGTTTACAATCCAAATTACTATATTAATGGAATGTGAGCCTGCAATGTCGCAAGGATTCACACATGCCAAAGCAACTTGACTAATATTAAGTTATTAAAAGTTTTTGTTATGAACGATTAAGTTCAAAGTTAAATATGTAATTAAAAATTATTATTAATTTTATTAAATACATAAATAAAAAGTTTACCTCGAGTAGTTATTAATTCGCATATAATAATAAACCGTTAAAACCTTTTGTCTTTTATTTCCGTTATAGCAATTTGGTATTTTGAACTGTGGCTGATTTTGAGCAAGCAAGCTGTAATTAATTAAACCAAATCAGTATTATTGAACTGTAAGCTGGTTTCCGCAAACTGTAAGGTATGATCTGGTTTTATTGAGATTGATTGATTTGTTTGTTTGAGAAAAAGCCGAGAGAGAAATGAATAAACGAGAGAGAGAAAGAGAGAGGCGTGCATGATCAACTTCTATTGCCGAAAATGTCCATTAGTCTATACACCACTAGATGGCGCCACAAACAAACCCTAACTCGTCCTACCGCTAGGTGACGCTACATTTATTAAAAAAAAATTCATTACTCTATACACTACTAGGTGGCGCTACAGACAGATTCAAATATCACAAGGGGGCCACAAGTTCTTATAGCTGTCTTACAAGTTAGCGTTAGAGTCCCCTTATTTCAAATTTCCCGCCAAGGGGACCACGAAAAGAGGGCACAGACCTAAATGAGAATTCCACTAAGGGGCTGAAAATGACCACCGAAAAGAAGCCATAGGCGTGAACTGACATAAAAGTTCGTAACATTACCAAAAGGGCTCTAATTAGGGCGAAAATTCCATCAAGAGTTGAAAAAAAAGAAGCCACAAAAAAGGTTCTTAATACAACCAAAAGGACTCTAATTAGGGTGAAAATCAAGGGTTGAAAATGCCCTCTGAAAAGAAACCATAGGGGTGAAAAGATACGATCCCCACGTGGGCATATAAAAAAATTTCACAATTTGCTAACGATATAGGTTCACACGCTAACACGCAACAGTAACTACTGCAAAAGATAGTAAAAGAGAATTAAAGCAAGCAATAAATGATATTCGTACAAAACTAAGTAGCAGTGGCAGTGGGTTAATCGTGGTCTCGGAAAAAATAATATTCCTATACTTTAAAAAAAATGACTTTTAGATTAATTTCATTAAATTAATTCGCAGCATTAGAGGTTGGGGGGTAGATATATTGTAGAATACGGCATAAGTACCTATTAGAAAACGGCATACGTACCTATTACCTAAATTTACAATTTGGCGCATTTCGAAATTTTCTGTAACCGAGTGTCTACCGTAGCCGTCTAGGCTCTCAGCCCGTGCACCCATGAGTCGGAACGGTCCTTAGTACAATCGTATTTGGGTGCCGTTTCTATTGAATGCACGTAATATTAAGGTTTAAAGGCTTTTCGAGGTTCCGCATGATTTTTTGTCAAAATCATCTTCACACAATATTGTTAAACTTTACACGTCTATTGCATCCTCTTCTGTTTGGCAATTACAAGGTAAATAGAACAAATGTTTTGAATAATTAAATTAAATCAAATTAAATATATGTATATATATATATATATATATATATATATATTGAGATGTTTAGAAAGGAGTAAGACAAGGATCGGACAGTTTAACTAGTAATTTCTTTAAAAAAAGGGGTGATTTCAAGCATAATATATGTGCGAGACATTCATTTGATATAATTTGGTTCACGATGGGTTGAAAGTGAATTTGTTTTGGGCAAAATAATCTGAATAACATTTATACAATTTGATTTCATCATAAAAAGCATTGTGCTACCAACAAAAATGTCAGGAATGTCAAATAAACTTATTTCCGTAAATTCAATTTAGTATTTTAGTTTGTTTCAATAAAATTGAATTTTTCGAAAATATTTTGGCATGTGAATATTTTACAGGTGTTTAACACAAAGTGTAAAGATAGATTTATATTAGGGATATTGTATAAATAGTTTAGAATGCAGAAAATTTGATAAAATTTAGGAAAGGGTTATAATATGGACTTAATATGATTATTTCTCACATATTTTTGGAAGCGATTGTGTGACAAACTTCGTGATGCAATTTAAATAGTAAGAGCAGTGCATAGAACATTTTCACACAAAGACATTTACATGTAGATACATTTTTATAGTGAAATTTCAAGAAAGTATGTTAAACGATGTGACTTCTTAATGTAACATTCATTTATACAATGCAGGTGAAACACATCAAATACAATAAAGACAATTATTACAAGTCATTAGGATAACATTTTGAGTTACATAAACGTTTTTAAGTGTAAGTTATTTGTAATTTTAGAATTAAGTTTGGTTATGTTGTAAATTTTGTTTTTTCACAAATTTATAGTTTTTTTGATAATATTAGGCTTAAATTATATTATTAAAGTGATTAATAGGAGGTCTTCCTCAATATTTCATAGCAATATAAAGTATGCAATGCATTTCAGCGAAAAATTTTATGAAATGGGGGTTGAATTTATAATTTTTTTAGATAAATATAAAATTCCTTTAAATTTAAGATTTCGAACTTTAAATGTGCGTTTTCCTATGCTAAATTTTATCAGGATCACATATATGTAAGTAATTTAAGTCTAGCTTGTAAGATTAGGTAGTTATAAGCAAATTTAAATTAGAATAGGTCATTTCGCATAATATTTAAAGGAACCATATCTTGTTGGATGTCTATCTATTCGCAATTTTACATAGATTTAATTTCTGTCATTAGATTTTGAGTCCGTAATTGTATAAGAAAGATATGGCTAAATTTCTATTTTAGTTAAATTTGTGATTTTTTTTCAACCAATCAGAAGCTTGGTTACATATTTGGATTTGCTAAAAAAAATTGAAGATTTAGTAACAACCAAAAGTGGATCGCTCTCTATAATTTGTCAGTTTTTTTGAAAAGGTTAAAATAGTGTTGTGTTTTTGTGTTACAAGTAAGTTTTCCTAACCTAAATAATCATCGGGAAAAAGTTATTAAAAAACGGAGAGACGAGTATTCACGTGCAATTGTTTTTATACCGACAATAATTGAAATATTTAAGTTCGGTTACCGATACCTGTACGTTTTCGTAAAATTCATTACGAATTAATTTTGTGACGATTTATGTTGTACGTTTAAAATTTTCGTTTTGTTGAAGTTGAATTGGTTACGTTTTAACAAAATAAAATCGTAATCATTTTTCTTGTCATTTGTGTTTTATTTCTTGCTGCGAATTTCTTTTAATAATTAACATTTGAGCCGGAACCTAAAATAAAATGACATTAATTTAAACCTTGGACTACCACTAAATATTTTATAAACGATACCATCAGAAATCATTAATAAATTTAAATAAAATTTTATCGAAATTAAATTTGTGGTTGGAGTGAAGCTGTATTGAAGGAGAAATATTACCAGTTACGGGTATATGGTAGCAGTAAGAATTCAAATATAAAGATCTTCGTTAACATTGGAAAGTGTCTGCATCTAATTGGAACAACTTGTATGAAAACATCAGTTTGAACTTGGAACATTTATATGTGAGTTACTTTTGTATATAACCCTACCTATTGTGTTCATTGTTGTTTAATTTCCTGCAAATATTATTTTTGGTTATATGTATAGGTGTATATTTTTAAATAATACTTGTGTAAACACCTGCAAAAGAAGCAAAATTTTAAATTATTTCCAAATTTTAAATTCAATTAAAAGCATAAACATAAAATCAGCGTCATTGTTTGACAGTTTTGACATTTAATAATTTCATTCAGTAACGTTACAACGCATGCGTTAAAAGTATAAATTGTGTTCAGATACATTTTTTATATATATGATATTTTCCATAAAGGACAATTCACATAATTATATTCAAATCAAATATAATTTCCCACTAAATCCTGAATCCTATCCCCACATTGAGATTTGAGCTAGTCCGGTGCACCAATTATAATTATATAATATCATTATAGTAATATTTACAAATTTATTAAATCCTGAACTCTATCCCCACATTTAAATAGAAATAAACAAATAATTATCTCAAATCTTTTTCATCCCAATATATATATATATATATATATATATATATATATATATATATATATATATATATATATATATATATAAATAATAATTAATGTTATTAATTATGGAATTCCATGAAGTACCTAAGGTTAACGAATATAAATTTAATTAGAAGGTATACATTTTAAATTTATTATTGTTATAATTGAGAAAATCAGACACGCGGAAAATATTACAAAAAAAAACATTATTTTATTAAAAACTGTTTCACTGAAACAATTCTACTGAAACTTGAATCATGAACACTACAAATAGGTTAAGTATGTGTAGGAAGCTGTCGTTTAAATAGCGCTCAATTTTGTTCACATTGATCATCACATTTACAAATTATATTTTAATTAAGTGATGATTTTCTTGCTCTTCCATTTTGTTGAACGATTAATTACATTTGTCACATTTAAAAGTAGTAATTGAAGTATGAATTAATTGATGCTTTTTTAAGCATCCTTCTGCCTTGTTGAAAAGTTACACTTCTCCACACTTATAATAAAATTGGTATTGGAAATCTAAATTAATTTCAGGGTTTTAAATTGTGGCTGAATTTGTTGCAAAGTCAAATTCACCACAATTGTAATTATCATTTGACGTATGAATTGTAAATGTCTTTGTAAACAGCCCTTCCAGATTGTTGAAGTCACATTGATCACATTTAAAGCTAGCATTTGAAATCTGAATTAATTGATGTTGTGTAATGTTGCCTTCGTTTTGTTGAGTACCCACATTCATTGCATTTGTAAATAATATTTGAGGTGTGAAGTAATTGACCATCTTTTATACACATTATATTTGTTGAATAGTTACAATGATCACATTTATAAGCACTTGAAATGTGAATCAGTTGATTTTTATTAAATTGCACTTCATATTTGTTGCATAGTCGCATTGACCAAATTTGTAAGTGTGAATTAGCTGATGATTTTTTAAATAACGCTTTAGTTTTGCTGAATAGTCACATTGATCACGTTTAAAGCTAGCATATGAAACAACTAATTGATGTGTAAAGCTGCCCTTTCGTTTTCTTGAATACCCACATTCATTGCATTTGTAATTAATATTAATATATTTGAGGTGTGAAGTAATTGATGATTTTTTAAATTATGCCATATATTTGTTGAATAGTTACACTGATCGCATGTATAAGTACTTGAAGTGTGAACCAGTTGATGTCTTGTTAAATTGCGTTGCAGATTTGTGTCATAGTCACATTGACTACATTTGTAATTAGCATTTGGAGTGTGAATTAGCAGATGTTTTTTTAAATAGTGTTTTAGTTTTTTTGAATAATCACATTGATCACATTTATACATAATATTAGTAGTATGAATTAATCGATGCATTTTTAACAGATCCTTCCGTTTTGTTGAATAATTACACTGATCGCATTTATAAGTACTTGAAGTGTGAATCAGTTGATGTTTTGTTAAATTGCGTTTCATATTTGTTGTATAGTCACATTGACTACATTTGTAATTAGCATTTAAAGAGTGAATAAGTTTATGTTTTTTTAAATAGTGGTTTAGTTTTGTTGAATAATCACATTGATCACATTTATAATTAGTATTAGAAGTATGAATTAATTGATGCAGTTTTAAATGGTCCTTCCGTTTTGTTGAATAGTTACACTTATCACATTTATAAGTACAACTTGAAGTGTGAATCAGTTGATGTAGTGTAAAGTTGCTCTTTAGTTTTGTTGAAAAGTTACACTGATCACATTTATAATCAGTATTGGAAGTGTGAATTAATTGATGTTGTGTAAGGCTACCCTTTTGTTTTGTTGAAAAGTTGCACTTATCACATTTATAATTAGTATTGGAAGTGTGAACTAATTGATGTCGTGCAAAGTAGTCCCTTCGTGTTGTTGAATACCAACATTCATTGTATTTGTAATTAATATTTGAAGTGTGAATTAATTGATGTCTCCTTAAATTTCCATTCTGTTTTGTTGAATAGTCGCATTTACCGCATTTATAATTATTTGAAGAGTGAATTAATGGATGTTTTTTTAAATTGCTCTTTAAATTTGTTGAATTGTGAAGTGCAGCGTCTTTTAGATTAGAATCTACCTCAATCGTATTAATCTGACTTGTACAGTGCGAATCGATCTCTTCCTTAAAGGTAGAAATATTACCAATTTCATATGAATTAGAATCGAAATTAATTTCTTGTTTTATATCATTGTTTATTAAGGCCCATTCTTCACTAACGAATAAATTGATTTGTTCTTCTTCTTTAGGTTCCAATTTAACCATTTTTTTATCAATCTAAATCGACATATTGAACTATCTTAGTCACATAAAACCACAAATGTTTTGTCCGTAATCACATCTCGCAAAGCCTACTAAGATAATGGCTTTAGAAAATGGTGAACAATTCTCAATAAACTTTTCTTCGGTGAGGCCTATTTACGGAGGTACAACCCTGCAAAGATCTAAAATAAAATTCTGTTAAAAACTGCGAAACGGGTTGAAATAAAAATTAGGCACCCACAAGTGTGTGTGTGAAAAAATAAACTAACCTGTGGCGGAGATATTGGGTACACGTATGATTTTTATTGAAAAAAAGACATCGGCGTTTTTTTAATCGCCCTGTATTATGTACAAAAATAATGGTCTTTTATCTACAAAAAAGACATGTAAAATATTAAAAGGAGGTTAGGTTTTCGAGATAATTAAAGTTTTCGATACCCTTTAAGGCAGTGACTATATAGGCACGTGAAAATTAACGAATTATAACCTCAATGTGTCTAAAAAAATGGAAATAAAAAGGAAAATTCAAATCTACGGTAACCTAGGTGGATTGTAGGGTAACGTAGCTTGGATCCTAGGTTACCGTAGATTTGAATTTTCCTTTTTATTTCCATTTTTTTAGACACATTGAGGTTATAATTCGTTAATTTTCACGTGCCTATAGTCACTGCCTAAATAAAATAGCAAAAATAAAATTCAGTAGCGGGTGCTTTGAATTTTGGATGTGTTCAACGAAGTGTTCGCAAAAGTTTATGTCGCAAACTTACATTGAGAAACATGAATTTTACTTTGGAAGAGTTTCCTGATATGCATTTATGCTTAAGCCAAGCTGACGGAAATAAAATTAAATTTCTATGTTCATTCACGAGGTGTTACATGGTCTCTTAATGCCAGGGTAGTACAATATTTACATAGAATGTTTCCAAATCGGTGGATAGGAACTCGCGGTCCCACTGTCTGGACAGCCAGATCCCCAAAGTCAAGCCCCTCAGATTTATGTGCATTTGATACAATTAGAAACACCACCAATATTTTAAAAAATAAGATGGAATTGCAGAGAGAGGGCAGAAATTTGTCTACAATCGCATGGCCAATATTCTAAGCATCTGCTGTGCCTGTTTCGTCATAATTGGATATTTTAGACGTTTATATTCTTATTTCTTGAACTTGACAACAGTAATTTACGTAAATTGTTTTATTTATTTTACTAATATTATTTCTTGTTAATTAATTTTTTTCCAAATAATATTCATCTTTATTGTTTATCACTCATCTCAAAAGTTCATAGTCTGCTATTGAATTTTATTTTTTTTGTAGATAAAAGACCATTATTGTTCAACGTAATACAAGGCGATTCAAAAAACGCCGATTTCATTTTATTTCTTTTTAAATAAAAATGATCGTCTACCCCCATATCTCCGCCACTGATTAGCAGCTTATTTTTTCAGTAATACAATTACATCGTCCCTCTAACCGCATCTACCAAATCTGTCAGTGTCTAATTTTCATTTCAACCCGTTTCACAGTTATTAAAAAAAATTGAATTTTATTTTAGAACTTTACCGGGTCGTACCTCCATAAATAGGGCTCGTCGGCCGAAAGTTTATTAAGAAAATGTTCACCACGTATCATAACCACTAACATGACTTTGCGACATATAATTACGGACCACCCTGTATATGTATAAACAATTGGTATAACGTAATATTTCATTCGTCGCCTATTCAATTAGGCTATCGTGCTAAAGCACTCAGGAACACTTAGGAGGATGGATAAAGGGGCAATGAATTGCCAATAGATACCTATGAACAGCTACCTTAAATTTTCTCATGTCATAAGTGAGAGGAAAACAGGAACTAGGGAGATCATTCCAGAGTTTAGAAGCCGTGTAGAAAAATGTGGATTGCGCCCATTTGGTACGACAAGTGGAGATTTGTACTGCATACTGATGATGTGAATGAGCGAACATAGTGTTTCTCGCAAAGATAGCCCGAAATGACAGCAAAGAATATAATTCAGCAGCACAATGCCGTTGTAATAACGGTAATACAAGGGAAGAACTGAAACCATCCTTCTATGCTCAAGGGAGGGTCTGTATTTGAGAAGTTAAGGACGGGTCATTTATAAGTCTAATCGCTCTCTTTTGAATACGTTCAACGATATCGAGAGCGTATTGGGCAGCACTAATCTAAAGGTGAGAACTATATTCCAGATGAGGCCGAATTGGGCCTTATACAGCAGAAGGAGTTGTTGAGAGGTAAAGTACTGCTTAGATCTGTACAAAAAGCCTATTTTACGAGCAGCTGTTTTGGTAGCTGACAGAAGATGGTCAACCCATGAGAGATTTGAAGATACAGTCATACCCAACAGAGTAATAGAGTCTGAAAACTTAAGAACTGAGCCATGCATACTTACAACAGGAAATGATCGATCTTTTTTGGCGGACACAAGGCAACACTGAGTTTTGTTAGCATTAAATTTAACTAGATTATTGCTTCCCCATTCGAGAATACGTTGAATTCCTTTGTTGATTGAATTTGCCATTTCAGTTTTAATTTTTGATTTGACATAGAAGTTGGATTATCACTATGAGTAGACTGAGATGAACTACAGTGAATAGTGCTATCGTCAGCAAAGCAATGGATGGGGCTAGTTGTTGAAGAAATAAGGTCATTTATGTACAGCAGAAAAAGTGTAGGCGCTCTAACGGATCCCTGTGGTACTCCTGCGTTAATGCTAACTTCTTTTGAAAAAAAGCCATCAATTACGACACGTATTCGTATTTTATCAAGGAAACTAGAAACCCAGTTGATGAGCTTATCATTTAACCCAAACGAGGTGAGTTTGGCAAGTAAACACTTATGCCAAACTAGAAACGCAGTTGATGAGCGTATCATTTAACCCAAACGAGGTGAGTTTGACAAGTAAACACTTATGCCAAACTAGAAATCCAGTTGATGAGCGTATCATTTAACCCAAACGAGGTGAGTTTGGCAAGTAAACACTTATGCCAAACTAGAAACGCAGTTGATGAGCGTATCATTTAACCCAAACGAGGTGAGTTTGACAAGTAAACACTTATGCCAAACTAGAAATCCAGTTGATGAGCGTATCATTTAACCCAAACGAGGTGAGTTTGACAAGTAAACACTTATGCCAAACTAGAAACCCAGTTGATGAGCGTATCATTTAACCCAAACGAGGTGAGTTTGGCAAGTAAACACTTATGCCAAACTAGAAACCCAGTTGATGAGCATATCATTTAACCCAAACGAGGTGAGTTTGGCAAGTAAACACTTATGCCAAACTTGGTCAAATGCCTTTGAGATATCTAAAGCGACTACAACTGTTTCACCGGACTGCTCTACTGTAGAATTGTTATAAACGTTGGAATTATTGATAAAACTGATACTCTTATGTAAACATTTACAATCATGCCAGCCAGGGTGGTGGTCATATATTCAAATATAATAAATACTATAAATACTGAGAAAATGAAACAGTCAACTTGAGAACTACTGGGCGACGCCATTTTTACGACTATTAGGACAGACCAACCCTCAACAGAGGCGCGTAATTTGAAATTATACGTGATTTAATTAAACTACTAGGTTACGAAATTTGTAAAATATATGTGATTAATTGCATAGTTATATTTCATAAATGTAATGAGTGTAGGTACAGTCCCAAGCGTTTAGGTATTTACATAAACATGTATAGCATGCTACAAATTGTATATGATTCTTGCACATCCTACGTATCTTAGTTTTTAAACAGTAAACCAATACTCACATACTGGCATGCGTGATAATTCGACCATTGCGTCATTATAGAATTTTTACATTTACATACAGGTAATTTTTCTTAAGCGTTTACTTATGGGCTATGCATACTTCCAAAAAAAATTTCAGTGCATGGGATTAATGGACGGCTATAGGCAACCAACTCTGCGGAAGCAGTAACTAAAATGTTTAATGTCAAATTAATAAGCCTATTAGTCTTTGTATTATTATTGCCATCAAGTTGTGATTTTTTAACACAAACATGTATAGCAAAGACGAAAAGATTAGAATGTTAACGTGGCATCCAATCAAGCGGTGCTTGTTTAAAAACTATATGAGGTGTGGAACAAAACACGACCTTCCAACGCACAGAGTGGAAAATGCGTAGGTGGGTGGGTGATGGCGTGCGGACCTGCATGCTTGTGTGCGCGTGTGAGTGTGTGTGTGTCTGTGTGAGTGCCCGTAGGCGTGTGTGTCTGTATGACTGTGTGCGTGCGTGGGTAAGTACGGGCGTGCGTGTGTATGTTATTATAAGAACAATAAGAAACTTGAAGTGAGGTCTATCATATAATGGAACAATTTCTTCTCCTTTTATTATAAAACCACGAGTATCATTCCGAACAGTGTATACAGCATCTCTATTGGCTGACAATGCCTATCATTTTCAAAAGAATTTTTTGATATTGTATGATATCATTTACGATAAAGTTGAATAAAAATTACTACAGAACTGCCTCCTATGAACTGATCTGAGCATAACAAATACATTAACCTTGATAAATGTATGATTCTTTTCTAGCCTGTGTTATCCACTGCCGCTAACTCAACTGGTTATGGGCCCAGGCTACTAGAAAATTAATAGTAATGAGAAACGGAAAACAAATGTTTTCAACATAAAATGTCCAGAGTGTCCATAGTGTTCGAGATCAACAATTAAAAGAATTTTGTGTTTGTTAATGTTAAACGTCAAAAACTGTTGGGATGCAGTAAAACCAGATGTCATCGTTGCTACCTTCTATAGAGAGAATATTAAAAATGCTCAAGCCGTTACAGAGTTACTTTCTCTCTCAAGAAAAAGGTCTCACGTTGATTGTTAACAGTTTTAAAAATAATTTTTGTGAAGTTTGGCTATTATTTCTTCACTTACAAGGTTCTGCATTTCATGAATGTGTGCTGTAAGTGAAATCTGAAAATTCTTCAATGGTAGAAGTATACATGGTTCAGTCAAATTTAAAGCAACAATTAATAGAACGGAAAAATGAAGTCTTTTTGCCAAATCAAGTTAATACTATGCTAGTAGATTTGGAAAATGCAGGAAAAAGTCTAGCCGTAACTCTATTTAAAACGTTAGTTTTATACTACTTGTATAGCCTATTTGGATAAATGGACGCAACACATTGAAGATTTGCAAGCGTTTCATGGAATATTGCTAAAAATGGACCTTTGTGGTCAGATGTTGCAAACTTATTAACTGTTTTTCAAAAATAACAGCCTTATATTAACATAGATATTTTAAATTTCAGGTTTTCACGCCATAGCAAACAAAGAGGTCCGAGCAGGTGGGTGAAGAACCCGAGAGCAAGATCCGGAGTCCTGTAGCTGTCTTACGAGATGGAATCGGAGCCCCTTTATTACAATACTATTTCATATTTCAAGTTTTTCCGCTATAGTAAACAAGGGTTCCCGAACTAGGCCGCCAAAACACACTGGCCGCCGAAACAAAAATGACCGACAAGCCACGCCCACAAAATGACCTCCAAGTTCACAAATGGCCGAGCAAACAAACATAGCCGTAAAAAAAATGGCCGCCAAAACAGACCAGTAACAAACCAAGGGGCGTGGCCCGCCCTTAGGCTCTCCACCCAGAACGCGCTGCCTGGGGTAGTATGCGGGCGCACGACAAATCAGCTGGAAGGGGCGTCGGCACGTGATAGAGGGGCTGGTAACGTGACTTTCTCACTCCTTCCCCCAGTCCTCCCCTCACTCCTTTTAATTATGATGTCATAATTAAAAACAAAATGGCGGCGCAAGAGGATCCCTTCTATTGTCGAGTTTTTTAAGCCCTTCAAGAGTGAAGATATACCACACAACATATTAAGGATTGTTGAAATATGCATGTGTGTATCGGGATCCAACGCCGCCACGAAAAGGGTTTTTTTAATATAAATAAAATTTGGACCAGCGAAAAAACTAGCCTTACTGTAACAACTTTAAAAGGACTTTTAAGTATCTTCAAGGTCGCCTAGCTATTTTACCAACGGTGCATTTGATGGAAAAATATAAAAATGAATAATGTTTCGCTTGCCATTTTACTAACTATATACTTTTAAAAATTAATAATTAAATAATTGTTTTGACACTATTCCATTATGACATGGGACGGTTAAAAATTTACCATAAACAACCACATTTGTCACTTACACTAGAGAGCATAAATCTCATAATGTTGTATCCAATATAAAAGAAATTTCTCCCTCCCCTTCCTCTTACTGGGAAGTATTTGATACCCCTAAAACTCTTCGGGTGATAGGTCCACGTCCCGTATTTCCTTTTTACTTAAACCGTCATCTTACGGTAGTAATCTAGGAACTTATGGATTAAAGGATGGATCATTACATAATCAATTATTAGAGTAGCTAAATCATTGGACTTCTTTACTGATATTATGCTGCACATCATTTGCCGCCACATACGATTCTTACAAGTGTAACAAACGTAATGCTTCACATAATAAAATACTTATCTTTTTTGGGTTTTTTTAATGGTGTATTTTAAATTATACATTCTAAACGTTTTGATAACACTTACAGTTATCTTCGTCAGTAGTAATATTTGTTAAAAATTGTTAAAGATGTTGTAAACAATTTTGTCAAACTTGAAAAATTAAAACATAAACATGAGCCTGCTATTAATATAACAGTTTGAGAAACGTATAAAGCCAACTATAAAATTAAATTTTAGTAAAGAATAACTAGGTCATTAAAAATTAAATATTGTTAAACTGCCTTAACACGTTCAGTGCGCATGACGCGAACTCGCGTCATGCGCACTGAACAACAACGACTGATGACTCGATTTCGCGTCATTGTAGCACGTAAACGTAAAACGAATTCAGTAGGTCAGCCGCTACTTCAGGAGGTTGTTGTGTTGTGAGCCTCTGCAGTACGTATCGGGAAAGTATAATTTGGCGGAAGTTTGAGTTCGCGATGAATTTCGACGGTGCTGGTCCATCTCGCGCAAAAAGACTGAAAAAATGAAAAGAAGTTTGTATATGAACCACATCTTACTGAGAGTGAATTGGAAAGGCTTTTATTAGAATCTGACGATGATTTAGTAGATCCGGATTATACGGATTCAGAATTCGATGAAGAAAGTGATTCAGATGTCGATCAACTTGGTGTGTCTGGGACAGATACAGATTTGAATACCACTCCCTTGCCAACCCGTGTTAAAACAAATCAACGTGTAACAATAAGCTCCGATAAGCCTGTGACATGGACCCAAACGCCTAGCAAGTGTACGGTACCATTTACTGGGAAACCGGAGCTAAAAATACTGCCCGATGGTTAGTATGAAAAGTTATTTTTTTTGCTTATAGGTGCTATAAAAGAAACGTTTTCTTATAAGAAATAGGCTAATAGATTACTTCAATTTATTGGCTGACGACAGATTTTTTGAACTTATTGTCCAAGAAACAAATCGCTATGCAGTTGACCTATTCCTGTCAGAAAATTTAGGCGATGCGTCTAGAATAACACGTTGGCGTGATACTACGGTGCCTGAAACGCGTCTCTTTTTTGGGCTGTTCCTACATATGGGGACAATACAGCTGAGTCGGATACAAGACTACTGGAAGAGAGACAGGCTTTTCAATATTCCCTTGTTTTCAACGTACATGAGTAGAGACCGGTTTATGATTATACTGCGATGTTTACACTTTGCGGAAAATCCAAAACCAGGCGACCTGAAACCCGAAGATAGACTTTTCAAGATTCGATCTTTGATCGATTATTTCAATAATAAAATGAAGTCTACCTACTCTCCGGGCCAAAATCTGTCTTTGGATGAGTCCATGGTCCTATGGCGCGGAAGTTTAATGTTCAGGCAATACATAACCAATAAGAGACACAAGTACGGTATCAAACTATACATTTTGACCGAACCAGATGGAACGATACTGAAGTTTGCAGTATATACCGGTACTATGGATGATTTCGGAGGTAAAGGACATGCCGCCAATGTAGTGCTCCATCTAATGGAAGAAAAGTTAGATGTTGGACACTCTTTGTTCATGGATAATTTCTACAATAGTTATCATTTAGCGCATACATTATTGAATAGAGAGACATATTGCACTGGAACGCTAGGACTTGACCGGAAAGACAACCCCGTAGAGGTAAAAAATGCAAAACTGAAGGTGAGTGATAATATTGCTCGCTACTCCAATAATGTAATGGTAGGAAAGTGGCGCGACAAGCCTGAAGTGTCGTATATTTCTACTGAATTTTCTCACAATTTGGTTCAATGCAGAAATAAAAGGGGGCAAGAGAAGGAGAAACCAGAGGCCATATATATGTATAACAAAAATATGGGGGGCGTTGATAAGCAGGACCAAATGCTGTCTGATTATGCCTGTTGTAAGAAAACTCTTCGGTGGTATAAAAAGCTGGGAATACACATACTGCAGATGATGTTGTTAATATCATATTTTTTATATAAGAAATATGAAAGAAGTCGAATTTCCTTATACGACTTCAGACTGCAAGTGATCGAGGAACTTGCGCCACCAAAGGATGAGGTACCACCACCTAGACCCATTCAAATGCAACAACACGTGCCAGAAAAAAAATCCAATTCCACCGAATGCCAGAGCCCGACCCCGCAGAAGATGCCAGACATGCTACAAAAAAAATACTAGAAAAGACACAATTTATTTTTGCCCTGCATGTCCGTCAAAACCAGCATTGTGTTTAGATGGTACCTGTTTTTTAGAGTTTCATCAGAGTTTATAACTTTATGTTACTCCATGGGTACTCCACTGACCATAGTGAAAGAATGTTTAATTTTATCATTTTTTACGTTTTCATTTTCTCTTTTCTTGTTTTTGTAGATTTGTAAGCCAAAAAGAAAAGATTTTTATTGCCCTGCATGTCCGTCAAATACCAGCATTGTGTTATAGATTTGAAGTACCATAAATTATTTAGAGTTTCATGAGAGTTTATACACTTTATGTTACGCGAAAGTGCGTCACTCAGCATTATATTGAAATAATGTTTAATTGCGTATATTTTGCTGACGCGTTTTCTTGTCATGACGTTTTTTCTATGTTTTTGTAGATTTGTAAGCAAAGAAAGCACTTCTTGGTAGTATGCATGGTAATATTTGTGTTAATGCATTTGAAGACCATAAATTATCTTAGTCTCTGAGGCATCACAACATGACGCGAAAGTGACGTCATCAGCATTATATTGAAATATTCATGTAATGCTGCTGACGCGTTTTCGCGTCATGACGTATTTTCTATATTTTTCACATTTTTGACAAAATTTAGCACTCTGAGTAGTATGTGTAACTGTAAAAGCATCTGGGCAAAAATAAACCTAGCCACTAGGCGTCGCAACCAAATACTACATAACGTTAAATTAACAAAGAGATATCTTTATCAATAAATGAAGTTGTTATTAACAATGAAAAGCACAATGCAGAACGTTTGTAATTTTAATTTTAATTTAATTTCAACTACTTATGTTAAATTATAGTGCTATGGTAATTTAACATATAATTGGTAAAGCATTTGTAGTTGAAATTAAATTAAAATTAAAAATTACAAAAAATGTTCTGCATTAGGTTTTCATTGGTAATAACACTTCCACTTATTGATAAAGATATCTCTTTGTTAGATTTAACTGGGTTATTTTATTGATGTGATGGATTTGTGAATGCTTCTATCATTTTCAAATTTAAGTTTTTCACAACTTTACACTTACATCATAAGTCGATTAAATTTTGTTAAATGTGTTTTTGGCTGACAAATTTCATTGTTAGCTTGCCGTAGAGATGTTCTGATTTGTCATCTTTAAGGCAGTTTAACAATATTTAATTTTTAATGACTTAGTTATTCTTTACTAAAATTCAATTTTATAGTTGGCTTCATACGTTTCTCAAACTGTTATATTAATAGCATGTTTATGTTTTAATTTTTCAAGTTTGACAAACTTGTTTACAACATCTTTAACAATTTTTAACAAATATTACTACCGACGAAGATAACTGTAAGTGTTATCGAAACGTTTAGATTGTATAATTTAAAATACACCATTAAAAAACCCCAAAAAAGATAAGTATTTTATTACAAGTGATAATGGTGAAAGTTTACATTTTCGTAATGCTTTACATGTTTAAACACATTAAATACTGTGCTTGTTCACATTCATGAAATATTAAAACTATGCAAAAGAATCGCGTATGGTTTCAAACTTAATTCATGTGTTTAAGTAAGTTATTTGTTCAGTTTCCAAAACATTTATTTAAATTACCCGCCTTTGTTGAGGATTGGTCTGTCCCGATTGATTTAAAAATGGTGACGTCCAGAAGTTCATAGGTTGGTCCTTTAACTTTCACATCACAGCAGTGTGTTGTCTCTGATCACAGTAATAAACAGTAACATATTAGATCACCAGTTAGGCTGGTTTTATTGTAAATTTTTACGTAAGAGTACATTTTTATCAATAAATCCAATGTTTATAAAATTTTAATTGTATGGACGACTTGAAATATTATGGTGGTATTATGTTATACCATTGTTTATACATTTATAAACAAAAGTTATACCTAAGACTAAGGTAATTTAATATGTCGACTGAGGTTGATCAAAAAATAGTTAAATTGGAACCTAAAGTAGAAAACCAAATTGATTTATACCTTTCCCAACAAAATATTCTTTTAAACAATGATATAAAACAAGAAATTAAATTTGGTTCTAATAATATATGTAAATTTGGAAATATTTCTATTAAAGAAGATATCGACTCATATAGTACATATCAGATTAATACAATTGAGGTGGATTCTAATGCAATACACACTGCACTTCACTATTCAACAAATTTAAAGGGAAATTATAACAATTATAACTGTGACAAATGTAACTATTCAACAAAACGAAAGGGCAATCTAAAGAGTCATCAATTAATTCATACTTCAATAACCAATTACAAATGTAGTCGATGTGACTATTCAACAAAATGGAAGGGCAATTTAACAAACCATCAACTAATTCACACTTCAAGCACTTATAAATGCGATCAGTGTTACTATTCAACAAATTTAATGCGCAATTTAAAGGATCATCAATTACTTCACACTTCAAATATTAATTACAAGTGCGATGAATGTGACTATTCCACAAAACGAAAAGGCAACTATAAACAACATCAATTAATTCACGATTCAAATACTAGCCATAAATGTGACCACTGTGACTATTCAACAAACTGGAAGAGCAGTTTGCAAAGACATCAATTAATTCATACTTCAAATACTAATTATAAATGTGATCAATGTGACTATTCAACAAAACGGAAGGACCATTTAAAAAAGCATCAATTAGTTCATACTTCAAATACTAATTTTAAATGTGACAAATGTAGTCATTCAACAAAATGGAAGAGCAATTTAAAAAATCATCAATTAATTCATACAAACATATTTTACAAATGTGATCAATGTGACTATTCAACAGAATTGAAGCATTATTTAAAACGACACCTTTCTACACATACTTAACCGATTTGTAATGTTCACAATGTTAGAGTCTAACAGTTTTTAATAAAATAATGTTTTAGTATTGTTTTCTACATGTGTACGTGATTTTCTCTATGACTATCAAATAATACATTCGCTCTTGTATATTAAATTAAATAATAGCATAAATTATTTACATTGTGATTTTTACAAAGAAATCACTCTAGATTAGCTAATAACATCCTTGTTTTTTTAAAATGCAATATGAAAAAGTCATATGCTTTGAAAATATGTAACTGAGCATATCTTGGCAACTTCTTCATGTGGCGTCATTTGAAATGTCAAATACATCAATTGCTGTTGTTTTGCATAATTTTTATTAATATAATATTTACAAAGGATGTTAGTGGTGATAGTGATAATAATCTAACATGTCACTTCCAAAATTTGGGAAAGTGCACAAGTATCCTCAATGAATTTACTGCCAGAACAATCAAAAGGGCAGTATAGTACAATTTATACAACATTTATGGAATGGAAACAATACACTAATGTAAGTTTCCTTTCAGAAAACGTTCTCCTTTCATATTTAATAAAAGTTTCTGAAAAATACAAACCGTCATCTTTATGGAAAATATATTCCATGTTAAGAAGTACATTAAATGTTAACAATTAACATTGAAAATTATCCAAAATTTCGGGTTTTTCTTAAACGATAAGGAGAAACATTTCAGGCAAACTTATCGAAAATATTTTGCACAGAAGATATAAATAAACTCATTACAGAATCTCCAGAGAATGTATATCTCGAAACAAAAGTAACAAATATAATTTCTTTTGCTTCAACTTAAAGGCTTTGAAGTTTTTATTTTTTAAGGTTGCATTAATCGTAGGAATCATGGGAGCTTGCCTTAATAATGAAATGCACTCAATGAAAATGGAAAACATTCAAAGCCTTAATTCAGCTCTTTTAATAACCATACTTAACATTAAAACAGAAATTGTTAGACAAGTTACTGTGATGGGTAAATTTTGTGAAATAAACCAAAAGTATTTTACGCTACACCCAGCTAATTTAACAACTCGTTCATTTTTCTTAAACTACCAACACGGCTAATGCACTATTCAGAAAATTGGAAGCAACAAATTTGCATCAATGAGAAGACAAATAACAACCTACTTAAATTTATATAATAATAATAGCCTGTTAGATCTCTTGGCGGGCAAAGGCCTCCTCCAAAATTTTGCCCTTTTGTGTCCAATTCATTCCTGCCAGTTGTTCTATTTTGTCTTCCCAGCGTCTCTTAGGTCTTCCTCTTTTTCTGTTTCTTAGTGTAGGGGTCCAGAACGTGACCAGTTTGGACCATTTGTTGTCTGATCTGGAGAGGTGACCTGCCCATTTCCATTTTAATTTTTTGCACTGTGACACTGTCTTTTGTTTTAAATTTAGAGTTTATATCTGTTAATCTCACTTTGTCACGTAATTTCTAATCATTTTATATTGTGTTGTTTGTAGGATTTTCAGTTCTTTTTTCGTTAGGGCCCAGGTTTGGGCACCATATGTTAGCGTTGGGATAATGCAGATATTAAAGATTTTATCTTTATGTTTTGGGTAGGTTGCCTTTCAATATTTCTCTAAGTGACCAAAATTTTCTCCAGCCCTGTTTTATTCTTTTATTTATTTCTTTAAGTCTTTTGTCTTTAAATGAAATGATTTGGCCTAAATACGATACCTCTTCTGCATATTCTATTTCTTGATTTCCAATTACCGTCTTCGATATCCTGGTGTTTGTAATTATTTTGATTTTACCGATATTTATCTTTAACCCGCTTGTTTGGCATTGTTCATTTAATTTGTTCATCAGTTGCATTTCTTTTTTCTGCAGCTATTAGCAGAACATCATCTGCGAATCTAAGGTTAGATAAATGTTTTCCTTTTATAAGGATACCTTTTCTTTGCCAAAGGGGTTCTCAAACAAGAAGTCTAGGACTGCATTGAATAGGTCAGGTGAGAGGATCACCTTGAACTCCTCTCTGTAGTTGGAATTGCTGGCCTGCGTTTTCTAATTGCACATACGTTTTACTGTTATTTAGAGTTTGCGATATAACATTTATTAGTTTAGGGTTTACTTGGAAATGTGTTAGTGCTTGAATTATGCTGTTATGTTCGATTTGATCAAAATCCATTATATAAAGTCAGGCCATATTCGTTACATTTCTCCATTAGTTGATTTATTATTTGTAGATGATCGATTGTTGAGTACCCCTTCGGAATCCTGCTTGTTCGTGTGTATGATAGGGTAGTAGTTGGCTATATAATCTTTTTGTAAAATGCTTGCAAAATATTATAAGTATTGGATAATAGCTGACTGATTGGGCGATAATTAGATATCTTTTCTTTACCTCTTTTTGTGAATCAACAATGTTTTGATTTCGTCCACTGAGAGGATTGTTTCATTTAGTATTACTTTGTTAAATATCGTGCATAGTTCTTTTATTATTTCTTCCTCCTGCTTTTAGCATTTCGTAGGTAATGTTGTCTTCATCAGGTGGTTTGCCATTTTTATCTCCTTGATTGTTCGTCTTATTTCTGATTTTGTTATTGGTGGTACTTCTGATATCGATATTGATTTTGAAATTTCCTTAAGTTCCGACTCATTTGTCTGTTTCTGAGTTGTTTCATAAAGTTTGTGGCCACTTTCATTTTCTTTCCTTCACGGCTGTAAACCAATTTATTGTTTTGTTCTGGATCTTCTAATTTATATATATAATATATATATATATATATATATATATATATATATATATATATATATATATATTGAGATGATTAGAAGTAGGCATAATAAAGGGCTAAAGTTTATTGAGTTTGAAATTCTCTATAGTAGGCAAGTTACATAAATTTGTAGAAGTATACAGTTCGTTTTCAATGAGAAAATAGTTACGAGTGCAAAATTATGGTTTTGATGTGACAAAACAGGCTTTGTGGGGTTTGCACAAGGTTATTTTTTCCATAAAAGCATGGAGCTATAACAGTAGCATGTGGGAAAGGTCAACATGATTAATATTATTGGGTACGATTAGTTTCGTGTAACATATTTATGTAATTTCGCATTTTATTCAATGAATTTTATTAGGTACAATGCATAAACTATTTTAAATATGAAAGAAAGGGTATGGTACGAACATAGTATATTTGTAATTCAAAGACAAAGTATATAAAACGTGCATAAGAAGTGATAGTGACTTAAAAACATAATTAAGAACATGAACAACAATTATGAAGTGTGATATTTAATATAAAATTGCAAATTTTATACAAAAATTGACAAAATAGTTAAACAATGTGAAAATGTGAAATGACAAAATTAAGAACTATGGAGTACAAGTGAACAGTATTGGTGTTAGAGACAGATATAAGAACACATTTTATGAACATTTCAAGTGTTATAGACAGTTATTACACAAATTAAAAGTAAATTTATATTAAGTTAGGTTAAGTATTATTTGTAAGAATTTCACAAAATTATAGTTTTTATAGGGTAAGATAAGTTTAAAATAAATTATAAAAACATTTAATAGTAGGTTTCCCTCATTTCAACAAGGAATTTAACTATAAATATGTAATATAAACATAAAATTAGAAAAGTTAGGTTAACTACCTAAATTTTAGATGTGAAGGTGGAAATTTTGTAAAATTTAAATAAAATGAGTTGAAGTAGATAGATGTATTCTGATACAGATTTTATGTGGAATTTGAATATGTAATTAGTTTAGTTGTAGGATGTAAGATTTTTTGATATTAATAAATTTAGATTATAAGTTGTCAGAACGAAAATTATCGAAGCAAAATAGGGCTTGTGAGGTGTCTTTTTATGCGGAATTTTGCCCTGATTCCAAATCTGTAATTAAAAATTAAATCCGAATTGTTTTGAAAAAGATATAGTATAATTTATGTTTTGTTAAATTTACAATTTTGTTTAGACCAATCAGAAGCTAGAATCTTTTGTGTGTAATGTAGAAAAAAATTGAAAATTTGGTATCTAGGAGAAAAGTATAAAAGGAATTGCTCCTAATTTCTCGCTCTCTTGCTCTCTTGCCTTTGAAATTTTTGTGACTAACAAGTCATAGTGTTAGTGTTATTTGTGTTAACATGTAACTAACAATTCTCGTAAATATTATCGGAATTGAAACGCGATCGGCGTAGAGTTGAGATCAGAAACGATTGTTTTAACCTATAACTAAAGTTAAAAATGAGGTTACCGATCACAATCGTCGATAAAATTTGTAATTGTTTCGTTTTCAAGATCGTGTGTAAACATCGGGTGATGTGCAATTTTTTGTATGTTAATAAATTTCTTCAATTAATTTGGATTCGATGTTTATATTGTTGACAGTGATTAAGATCATAAAATAAATTTTCACTTCATATCGGAATCTAAAATAAATTCTACATAAAATTAAAATACAAAATTAAATCCGAGAAATTAATAAATAAATAATACAACATTTTAAAAACACAAATAAAATAAAGTGCTTGTCTGAAAGTATTTGAGCATTGTAAGTACATCGTATTTACCACATGAAGAACAGTCAACAGTTATTTGATATGGATGAAATTATGGAATGTTAAGCAGCATATTTGGGACAGCAAAGCAGTATCACCGATTTATGGAAGGAAGTCTACGTCCAATGTTTAATGTGGAGCAACCCGACATGACCATTATTTGGAATTTGCAGCAACACATGTGAGTTGTATTTCTCTATCATCACCCTACTGCATTGATTTTTTTTTATGTCCTGTATTTAATTTTTTTGATAATGTATAAATATTTGTACGAATACACGTATCAATATCTGAAAAGTAAATAATTCAGTGTTGTTATAAAATTAATGTTTATCTCAAACAAAATTAAAATTGTGCTTAATAATTTGGATCTATTGTAGAAATTTTGACAGGCTACATTTATTTCAGTATTAACGCATGCGTAGTTTGTGCAGATCTCAGTTGGTTTCACATTGTAACTGTTTATTATAAAATACAATTTGATCATGTACATGAATATGCCCAGATTTAATTTATTTTGCCAACAATCAATGTTTATTACAATTGAACCCTATCCCCAAGAGATTTTGAGTTAGTACGGCGCATAATATATTTTTTTATAAATTTATTATTACAATAAGAACCTTATCCCCATTTAGTAAAATTGAATAATTAGAGTAAATAATAATTTTTACGCTAATCCATACATAATATATATATATATATATATATATATATATATATATATATATATATATATATATATATATATATATATATCTGTTCTTAACCGATCTTGGGCTTTCCTGACTGAGCCCGATGCATTTAGGATCGTCTCAATTTTTATTGTTTGTTGTTCCTTTATCTCTCTCCTTATTGTTCTCTCAGTTAATTTATCCAGTTCTGCAAATTCTATCTTGTTTCTGGTACTGGAAAATCTATTGGCTTTCGATAACTCTCGTTGTTTTATTAGGTTTCGTGTAAATTCTGAGAACTTATTTAATTTTTTATTTATTTCAGAGTTATTTTTACAAATCGTAAATGCTGCCTGGAGTTTCTTTTCTAAATTATTATACAGTTGTTGTACTGTTTGACTATTTGCAATTACTTGTTCTTGTAGTCTTTTTAAATTTTTATTGTATTCGATTGGGTCCCATACTTGGTTAGTTTTTAAGATAATGGTTTGGTATCGCTTTTTCCAGATCATATTACTGGTTAGCTTTACAGTGGATCTTACTACTCTGTGATCTGTGCTGAATTCGAATCTGTTAATTGTTTCTGTATTTAATATTGGACTTCTATTGTTGCTTAAAATAAAATCTATTTCGTTTTTCGTTATTCCGTTTGAAGCAAGCCAGGTCCAGCGTCTACGAGGGCGTTTTTTAAATAGGGGGGGGGGGGTACATTCAATGAACATATATACAGTTGGTTTTCTTTTGGAGGGGTGTGTTCATTATTTCCTCCGACGACCACGTTTCTGGAGGCAATGTGTGTATCTCGCACGAAGTAATAAATTCATATTTTGACAATTTGCAAACCCTATTAGAAAATGTCGAACCCAACTCCATTGTCAACTATGACGAGACTTTTGTTGTTGATGACCTTGGAGGAAAAAAAATGAAAAACTAGACATCCTGCACCGATTATTGATTCGGCAAAAAGCTCCACATCGATCACATTTGCAGGAAGTGGTGGTGGTATTTTACTACCACCATTTATTGTCTATAAAAGTGAGAACATCTATGATACTTAGGTGTCGAATGGACCAAGAAACGCACGGTACGGCAGAAATTCTAGTGGTTGGTTCGACCAACCTCTCTTTGAAAACCGGTTCGAAAATATTGCCCTTCCATATTAAAAAAAAACAATTTGCTCCAAGAGTCTTAATTGGTGATAATCTGTGTAGTTACCTTTCATACACTCATTCAATTTTGTGAAGAGAATGGCATAAAATTTGTGTTTTTACCTCCTTCGTCCACCCATCTGACCCAGCCGTTGGACGTCGCGGTTTTCGCTCCTTTGAAAAAAGCTTGGCGACGCGTGCTGGAAGGTTGGAAGAAAAATTACAAGGGTCCTATTCGAAAGTACTATTTTTCATCATTGTTAAAAAAACCCTTAGTAATTTAGAAACGATGAGTGAAAATATTAGAAAGGGATTTTTGGGCACAGGGCTTGTTCCACTTGATAGAAATCAAGTTTTAAAGCGATTATCAAAACCAATAGATGAAGATCACGATCCCAACCATTGGACCACTTCTGTGATCAATTTGCTAAATGACAGCAGTAAACCAACAGTCACGAAAAAGAAAATGGTTTCCATCGAACTGGGAAAAATCGTGTCAATAGAAGATTATGCTCAAACTCCTCATCAAGGATCGAGATTGTGTACGAAGACAACTTTGATGAGCTTGATGTTGTGGAGGTTGGGTTAGGTTCTGTATCATCTTCTGATGACGAAGACGTTGAAAAAGATGATTTTATTGAGATTAGGTATCGCACAGATAAAGGGGCCAAATATTTTATTGGCCTCATCCAGGACGTAGATGATGACAAGTTAATCACCGTCAAATTTTTTCACTGCAATAGAAAAAAAGAAAACTGTTTCATTTTTTCCGACGTAGATGATGTCTCCGTAATAAACAAAGAACAAGTTAAAAAATTGCTAGCACAGCCGACAGTCTTGCGCAAAGGTGGCTACGAAGTGTTGGAACAACAGCTTGAGAAATTTTGGACTATGCCTAGTGATGAAAATATATCGCAGACACTCTCGGTAGAATATAGTCATTCCGAAAATCTCTTTGTACAGGGTGGCCAACTAAGAATGCGAGGTACTGTATCTGGGAAACTATCCATCGTAAAGGCTTGCGGAAAAAAAAGTTATTACTAAAACGGCAAATACAAAACCTGGAAAATATTTTCAAGTTTCTGAAATGGCCGATAGGGGGCGTAACTGCAATCTTTAATCTAGAAAAGTGATGTTTCTGTGATTTCTGCTATATTAACCTAATAAAAAAATAACTGATCTTTAAAGTCGAGGCTAATCTGAACTTTTTTGTTTGGCGCTTTTTGACGTATGTCTAAAAATAAAGTGGTGGGGGGTATTCAAAGGTTTCCTTAAATAACATCCTGCATCTTCGAAAGGGCTAAGCGATTTTAATAAACTTGGGCGCGTTGAAATGAGCTATTCTTGGGCTACAAATGTTATAATATTTGAAGTTTTGTTAGTTTCACATGTCGTCGTTAGAGGGCTTTGTTCGACATTCCGACAGAAATTAAATGCATTGGTATGCCTTTTGTTCATGAACAAGTAGCTAAATGATGCCTAAACAAGCTCGCGAAAACCGCATCTCAATATCTTGTTCCTAACCTAAAATATCGGCCAAAGAAAACTTTATACCAAAATCCTTCAAATGTTTATTTTTTTTAACTATATTTTTCTGGAATTGTTTCTATTATGTAAGTGGTGACCCTAAAAAGGACCTGTATTAATTTTTCGTTATATTCACAATCAGTTATTTTCATAACTTGGAAAGATTAAAGACAATGTTTATAGAAATACATTGCATAATTTATATGAATTAATGGAAGCAGCTGAACACGAGATTCATGCTGTTAGATAGGAAGAAGGAGGAAGAGGAGAATTAATTTATGTCTACAGCATCAGGGTCATCATTTTCAACATTTTTTGTAATTATATTAATTTAATAAAGAATGTTTGTTTGTATTTTTGTCATAACAATCATTTTAAAATTTATTTTGTTAAGTAATTGTAATTAGCAAGTATTAGCAATAAACATTTTCAAAAGTAGGGGTATTCTGTTTAATTTTAACAAACAATGTTCATAATTACATCAAAGGTGATTACCCGATGGGACGCTAATGTCAATCGTTGCGACCGAAATGAAGTGTAGTGGTACCAACATAACCAAAATTTGCTACATACGCTAGCTCAAACATTAATAGACACCCGATACCAATAGTTCGATTAAATAAAAGCTAAGAGAAGACAAATATAATGTTTCCCAATATTTTAAATCATAAATCAAATGTTTAAAATAAGAACATTCTAAATTAGTATGACATATATTTTTAATTTTTATTTGTAAACAACAAAAATAGAAACACCAAAAAAGTTACCATAATTCAACCTAAAACATTCAAAAGCAACTAAATAATTAATATTTTGACAGAATTATGACGTCATAATAAAAAACGGCCTATAGGGAATTAAAGGTGGGTGTTTGTGCCACTTTGTCCGAATAATCCTCCTCTTCTAAAACTCGCCCAAATTTTGTAAATTAATTTTGAATTCACGCCTTCCATATTTCTATAAGCGCGTATGCTGACATCGTGGTGGATTTGTCGAATTGTGGAGTGCTTTTCGAAAAACGGCCTATACGGCATTAAAGGTGGGTGCTTGTACCACCTTGTTCGAATAATCCTCCTCTTCCAAAACGTGTCCAAATTCTTTAAATCGATTTTGAATTCACGCCTTCTACATTTGTATACGCGAATTGTGGACATCGAGACGGATGTTTTGTATTGACATATTACATCATTATATCATGTAAGTTGACATATTAAAAAAAAAAGCGAATGTAATTTCTAGCCTGTTTATTTAGTTATTTCATTTTTTTTCATTATGTTGGTACTAACATAAGCGAATGTCCTTGAAAAAAGCGAATGTAACTTCAGGCATATGTTTTCAAGATAGGGTAGACCTTAGAATATATATTCTAAGGGGTAGACCTACCTGACGATCATCTTGAGATTTCTGTGGACGTCATTGGAACAACCCGGCCTTAAGTAACACAAATTCTTTGAAATGTCTTACGAGGTTGATATGAATCTTATTAAAGTTGAACCTAAAGAGGAAGAAGGAATAGATTTACTTCTAACCCAACATTTTATAGTAAATAGTGATCTAATAAAAGGTGAAATTGATTACGGTTTAAGTAGTACAAAGTCTAACAGTATTTTTACAGATGATGTGAATATCAAGAACGAACATATCTCTGCCCTAATAAATGATGTGAGCTCGATGGACTCAGTTCATACAAAGGAAAACAGTGTGAAACACATCACAAACATACAGTGTGAACATAATCAATTTAGTAGTTCAACAACAGTGCATAAAAATTTAAAACAGGGCGTTTTAAAATACAGTTCAAATTTTAAATATAAATGTGACCAATGCAATTATATAGCAAAAAAGAAATGCGGTTTAAAAAGACATCTTTTAAAACACACTTCCAGTTATGATTTCAAATGCGGCCAGTGTGATTATGCAACACATCGTAAAGATAATTTTAATATTCATCTAAAAAAACACTCTTCTAGTTATGAATTCAAATGTGGGCAGTGTGATTATGCAACACATCGCAAAGATACTTATGATAGGCATCTTAAAAAACACTCTGCAAGTTATGAATTCAAATGCAACCAGTGCGATTATGCAACAATTCAGAAAAGTAACTTAATAATTCATCAAAAAAAACACTCTTTAAGTTTTGAATTTAAATGTGGCCAGTGTGATTATGCAACACATCGCAAAGATTATTTTAATATTCATCTTAAAAAACACTCTTCAAGTTATGAATTCAAATGCGACCAATGTGATTATGTATCACATCGCAAAGATAATTTTAATATTCATCTTAAAAAACACTCTTCAAGTTATGAATTCAAATGCGACCAGTGTGATTATGCTACAATTCAGAAAAGTAATTTAACAATTCATCTTAAAAAACACTCTTCAAGTTATGAATTCAAATGCAGCCAATGTGATTATGTAACAAATCGCAAAGATGGTTTTAAAGTACATCTTAAAAAGCACTCTTCCAGTTTTGAATTCGAATGCGCCCAATGTGATTATGCAACAAACCGCAAAAGTAATTTTAAAGTCCATCTTAAAAAACACTGTTCCAGTTATGAATTCGAATGCGGCCAGTGTGATTATGCAACAAATCGCAAAGGTTATTTTAAAGTTCATCGTAAAAAACACTCTTCAAGTTATAAATTCAAATGCGACCAGTGTGATTATGAAACAATTCTGAAAACTAATTTAACAATTCATATTAAAAAACACTCTTCAAGTTATGAATTCAAATGCAACCAGTGTGATTATGTATCACATCGTAAAGGCAATTTTAATATTCATCTTAAAAAACACTCTTCAAATTATGAATTCAAATGCGACCAGTGTGATTATGCAACAATTCAGAAAAGTAACTTAACAATTCATCTTAAAAAACACTCTTCAAGTTATGAATTCAAATGCAGCCAATGTGATTATGCAGCAAATCACAGAGATAATTTTAAAGTTCATCTTAAAAAGCACTCTTCCAGTTATGAATTCGAATGCGGCCAATGTGATTATGCAACAAATCGCAAAGGTAGTTTTAAAATTCATCTTAAAAAACACTCTTCAAGTTATGAATTCAAATGCAACCAGTGTGATTATGCAACAATTCAGAAAAGTAATTTAACAACTCATTGTAAAAAACACTCTTCGAGTTATGAATTCAAATGTGACCAGTGTGATTATGCAACATATCGCAAAGATTATTTTAATATTCATCTTAAAAAACACTCTTCAAGTTATGAATTCAAATGCTACCAATGTGATTATGTAACAAATCGCAAAGGTAATTTTAAAATTCATCTTAAAAAGCACTCTTCAAGTTATGAATTCGAATGCGGCCAATGTGATTATTTAACAAATCGCAAAGATAATTTTAAATTTCATCTTAAAAAGCACTCTTCAAGTTATGAATTCAAATGTAACCAGTGTGAATTTGCAACAAATTACAAAGGTAATTTAAGAATTCATCTCGAGAAACACTTGAAATTATGAGTTCAAATGAGACTAATGTGATTGTACAACACATCGCAAAGATACTTTAAAAAATCCATCTTAAAATTCTTAATTTTTACTTGAAGTTCTCATCCAAATTTGGTTGTAGCACACAAAATTAAGAACAACACTATACAGTAGTAACTCCTAAATATACTTATAGTAGTAAGCCATAATTTATTTATTGGTGATACCTATTTATTATTTTTTCATAAATTATTTGTGAACATTAGATATCTTATCCTTTGTAAACTTATTTATAGGTTAATGTTTAAGTTATAAATGTAACTTCCTTGGAGAGTGTTTAATTTATGATAATATTGTTCTTAAACAACGAAAGATGGGGAACACGTAACAGGGCACATCGTAGTGAGGCTTTTTGTCACCACCATAAAATACCAAGACTAAAGCCGCGTTTACACTGGAGTTATACAACAAAATGTTACATAACTTTTGTTATATAAGAAAAAGTAATTAACAAATTAAAGATTGACTATGTTTTCAACGTCTCCTGCTCTCTTCAGTTCACGTGACGATGGCGAGTGAAGAGGATGTGGTTCTCGCTGCTGCAGCGTGTATTATTTTGGAGAAACAGAGAAGGCCAAAGAGATACTGGGTTAGACCGTCTTTGCAGGCGAGATCAGTGTGTAGTGGCAATTACAACTGTGATTTTGAGTTCTTAATTCAAATGTTAGGAAATAAACTTTGCAAGAAAGACACTAATTATAGACAAAGACCTGGGGAGGGAGAAGTAAATGTTATTAACAGGTTTTCATATAACATTGTTATATAACAAATGTTATTAACTTGTTTTGATCTTTACCGACTCTTCAATGGATAACATAAATTGTATTATATAACACAACATTTTTTATATAACACTGTTACAGCAATTTTGAGCGTTTTTAAGAAGTTATTAACATTTGTTTTATAACACGTATTATTAACTCCGGTGTAAACGCGGCTTAACATAGAAGAATATCTCACATGTTGACCAGTAATTACGCAGTGGGCTGCCAGCTGGTGGCTTGGGAGAACTACATGCGGAGATTTAAAAAAGTAGTTACTGTTGCCTACCACATATTCATCGTTCCATATGCATATAATTATATATATATATATATATATATATATATATATATATATATATATATATATATATAATATATATATATATATATATATATATATATATATATATATATATATATATATATATATATATTGTACTGGTTTAAATGGAAATAAATAAAATATCTTGATTACTTAAATATAAATATGCTCCGGACTAACTCAATTATCTCTTCGGAATAGAGTTCAAATTGCTTTTAAACTTATTGTTGGCAAATAAAATCATAATAACTTTTAACCTTCTAAATCCTTTAAATTATTATAATTGCAATATAATGTAAACGTGAAATCATAAAATTTTTATTTCACACATGGAAATGTTTACGTCAAATAAATTGTAATTTATAATAAGTGGTTTCTGTGTGAAACAGACTTTATTGGAATCTGCGCTATAACTCATGCGTTATGTCCTAACTGACTTAATTAAATGCAGCCTGTCAAAATTTGAACAAATGATCTAAAATGTGTGAGTACAATTATGTTTTTGTTCAAAATAAACTTATAATGTTGATAATTACACCGGTTCATTTACTTTACAGATATTGATAACATGTCGTACAAACATTTATACATTACCAACAAAAACATAAATACAGGAAATCAAAAGAACAATCAATGCAATAATGGGTTACGATAGTAAAATTTCACTCACATGTGTTGCTGCACTTTCCAAAGAATGTTTTCATTAGGCTTATTCCATATTAAAATATTGGACGTAGACTTCTTCCCATGTATCAACGATACTGCTTTGCTGTTCACAATGGTGCTGCTTAATTTTCCATAATTCATCCAAATCCAATTTACTGCTGAACGACTTTCTCGTGGTAAATATGATGTAACGTAATATTGCTCAATATATTTTTAGATAAGCACTTTATTTTAAATTGCATGTATAAATATTGGTTTAAACATTTACTAAGTTTTTCGGATTTAAATTTATATTTTATTTTCCTATAAATTTTAATTGCTTGCACTTTTATTTTAGATGCCGTTATGGAATTTAGTTTATTTAATACTCTGCGTCACTTTCAAGAAAAATAAACATCAAATCCAAAATAATTGCATGATTTTATTAACATAAAAAAGCACATCATCTGATGTTTGAACACGAATTCAAATTGAAACAATTATAATATAATCGACACTTATGATCGGTAACCTAATTTTAAAATTTTGTTATAGGTTAAAACAATTGTTTCTGAGATCTCGACTCTACGTTGATCGCGTTTCAAAACCGATAATGTCAACGAAACTTGTAACTTACATGTTAACACCAACACTATTAACACTATGACTTGCTAGTCACAAAAATTTCAAAAGCAGAGCAAAAACAAGAGCAAAATCAAAAGGCAAGAGAGTGAGAAACCAGGAGCAATTCCTTTTATACATTTCTCTTGGATACCAAATTTTCAACTTTTTTCTACATTACACACAAAGATCCAAGCATCTGATTGGTCTAAACAAAATTGTTAAATTAACTAAAATACAAATTATGCTATAACTTCTTTAAAACAAGTTGGATTTACTTTCTGAATACAAATTTGGAATCAGGGCAACTTTCCGCATAAAAGACACCTCACAAGCCCTATTTCGCTTCGAAGCTTTGCATTTTGACAACTTAAAATCTAAATTTACTTGTATCTAAGAAATTTATTTTACACCTAAACTACTTACATATTCAGAATCTACATAAAAACTATATCAGAATACATTTATTTCAAACCATTTAACTTAATTTTAACAGAAATTCCATTTTCATATTTAAATTTTAGGTAGTTAGCCCAACTTTTCTAATTTTGTTCATATTACATGTATATTGTAAATTTCTTTATGAAAATGAGGAAACCTACTGTTATGTGCTTTTATAATTTATTCTAAACTTAACTTATCCTAAAAACTATAAATTTGCAAAATTCTTAAATATAGTACTTAACCTAACTTAATATAATTTTACTTGTAACTTGCGTTTAAAACGTCTAAGTCACTTGAAATGTTAATTTATTATGTTCTTATAACTGTCTTTAACACAAATACTGTTTACTTTTACTCCATAGTCCATAATTTTGTCATATCAGAATTCCATATTGTTAACACATTTATGTAAATTTTGTACACAAAATGTAATTTTATATTAAATATCACATTGTAGAAATGTTGTTTATATTCTTATCAATGTTTTAAATCACTACCACTTCTTCTGCACTTTTGTACACTTTGTGAAATACTAATATACAGTGTTCGTACCATAACCCTTTTTAAAGTTTATATAGTTCATGCATTGTACCTATATCTATACATGTTCTACGTATTAGAATTATCCTACTTCATGTGATTAATACCTGTAAAGTGTTTAAAATGTTTAAATATATTGATTAAACTGTAAAATTACTGAAATATGTTTACCGAAACTAATCGTACCCACAAATATCAATCGTTCTGACCTTTCTCTAGGTACTGGTATAGCTCATTGCTTTTATGTAAAACAACCGTGTCAATCCACAAAAGCCTGTTTTGTTATGTCAAAACCATATTTTCCCTCATACTAATTTTCTTATTAAAACGAACTGTATACATTCTCAAATCTATTTAAATTTGCACTATAAAGAATATAAGCTTGATAACTCTAGCCCTGTATTATGCTTATTTTAACCATCTCTCTCTCTCATCTCTCTCTCTGATTTATAATATATATATATATATATATATATATATATATATAAGGAACATTTATTAAATGCAATGATTTTTACAATAAAAAACATTATTTACTAATACTTCGTTTACATTTTCTTCTCTTAGCATGAATTTGATTTGGCTTGATGATATAATAAAAAGTCTTTTAAATTATTTGTTCTTTTCCAGATATATTTTCATTCCTTTAAGAAAGTTATGATTAAAGGAATGAACAATTCTGAACTAATTTATAAAGTAAAGTTTTCGAGTAGTCAAGCATAAAATTAAAACGAACATTTCATTATCAGTTAATAATAGTTTGGAAGTCCTTCTTGTTGGACATTGACTTTATCAAATCTTATAATATAACTTTGGTAATGTTTTGTACTAGTTCCAAATTGCAGTATTTTAATCTATTAGATTTATTCAACATATTCTCGTTTGTTCATAATATTTGGTCATCATCTTCATTGTCTCGTTTTAAAATACTATATTAAATTAAATTATGTTTGGATCAATGCAATTTGGTACTTATACTTTAATTTGACAAGATATTCATGTATACATTAACTTTGCTTATATGGCCTGTTATTCAGATTTATTGGTATTTTAATTGATGATGAGATGTACAAATTTTGACTTGAAGAATTACCTATACCAGAAATTTGTTACTGTCATGAATAAATAGTTTGTGTTTAATTACCTGAAGAAACTCACATAAAGTAAGAGCAATCAGTTTTATTGCCTTCCATTACTGAATGTTTCGATGTGAAAGTGTTAATTAATAGTGATTTATAGAACGCACAAAGCTGTACAAGTAGATTATAATCTTGTCCTTTGCCTTATTTTCCCAAAGAAATTTTCGACAGGATCCTGATTTAAACGTCGCTTAATGTAAAAATTGAAAATGTTGCACATTTTCGAAACCATAAATAAATTATTAACAGTAATTTATCAAATTTTTAAACAAGGGCTAAATTTTCGTCACCTTTAATTATTTCAATTTTTATGCACCATGTTCGATACAAATAAAATTCCACAAAATAGAAAACATTTTTAATTACCATAGAAAATACATAACGTTATTATCTTTTCAATAAGTGGATGTTCTTATATCAATGCATTTTTAAATCTTCTTCTTCTTTATCCTTTACTCATACCTTTTACAGTGGTGTACCAGATAACAAAGCTGCAAAATGTGAGTCAATTATTTCTGACCAAACAAGAACGCTTTAATTTTCAATAACTCAGTCCGAGATAGTTTACACTGTACTCAGCGCATTTTGAAATTAAACTCCAAATTTGAATGCATTTTAAACATTTCTGAGTAATGCTTCAAAAATATTGTTATATATTGAGTTGGTCCATTGCAAGAATTTTCGATTGGCTAATCCAATCAATATGGAGTAAAGGTCAAAATGACAATTGAATTACAATTTTTTGTTCAGTTCTGTCAAATCATTTGTTGACATTATTTAATCGTTGTCTGTATCGCACTTTTAATTAAAATGATATACACAGTCAAATGCAAAGCTGTGCTTCTGTACATAATCAATTCTATAAAATATGAAGAAGGTTTCGTTTGAAGTTTGATTAAATTTCCATTGCAGAAATGCCATCATAAATTGGATCAGGAAGTTTAAAGACACTGTCGCAATTAAAAGCAAATGCAGATCTATAATCCAACAACATCCAAATTATTTGAATCGCCTGTTGCACGTAAGTGATGTGTTAATACAAAATAATTACATGATTTCTATCAAAAATATCTGCTAATGTAAACTTTTCTAAAAGTGAAGTTCAGAGATGTTTAAAATTCTAAACCTTACTCCTTACAAAATCCAAACCTTTCAAAAGCTTCAACTGCGAGGTATTGAAAAAGATTATTGTTGTGTAGACCTTAGTGAGCTTGTTTAACCACCAACCTGGTATTACTGTTATAATGTCAGATGAAGCCGCTTTCCATATAGATGGAAAATTAATAAGCGTAATTGTAGAATTTGGGAAGCGAAAATCCTAGGCGATTCAATGAGTTTGTGCTGTTTCAAAAGAAAAAGTGTACGGACCATTCTTTTTTCGAAAAACTATTACTGGTATTATTTATACGGATATGCTCTAAAACTTCTTTACCCGCAGTTGGAACAATATGGATAATACAAAAGTATATTTCAGTAAGATGGTGCTCCCATTTTTCTCAGATAGCCAGAGAATCTGTAGATAGACTGTTTGGTCAGAGGTGGATAGGCACAGCCGGACCAATAGGATGGCACATTCTCCTGAACTAACTGTGCCTGGTTTTCTTATATGGGACTATGTTAAGGATCGTTGTTACTCACCGTTCCAACACTATCGACTAACTCAAAAATAACATAATCAATGTTTTTGAAAGCATTATTCAGGAAATGTTGGAAAATGCTTTCAAAATTTCAGTTTATATTTCAAAAATGAATTGATACATCCAGCAATTTATGAAAATGTAAACTTTCACCATTAACAATTAAACAATTAAACCATTAAACAATTTTGTCAAATTTGACAAAATTGTTTACTTCTTAACAATTTTTAACAAACATTACTACTGACGAAGATAACTGTAAGTTTATCAAACGTTTAGATTGTATAATTTAAAGTACACCATTAAAAAATCCAAAAAGATAAGTATTTTATTATCCAGCAATTTAGTTTGAAAAGATAATAATTTGGTATGTATTTTATGGTAACTAAAAAATGTTTTCTGTTTTGTTGAATTTTATTTGTATCGAACGGTTCAAAAATTTAAATAATTGTTTAGTTTTATATAAGCATAACTATACATTTTAGAAGTGGAAGAATGTCTCTATCGAAAGATGCCACAACCAAGTTTACTTAAAAGAATCAAAATTTAATTGAAAACTACAATTTTTTATTTCTGTATAAATGGAAAAATTGATTGTAACGTCAGAATAAATTGTAATTTAAATAAGTGGTTTCTGTGTGAAACAGACTTTATTGAATCTGCGCTATAACTCATGCGTTATGTCCTAACTGACTTAATTAAATGCAGCCTGTCAAATTTGAACAAATGATCTAAAATGTGTGAGTACAATTATGTTTGTTCAAAATAAACTTATAATGTTGATAATTACACCGGTTCATTTACTTTACAGATATTGATAACATGTCGTACAAACATTTATATAAATAATAAGAAATAAAAAATCAATGCAATAGGTTAGAATAAATTTCACTCACATGTGTTGCTGCACTTTCCAAAGAATGTTTTCATTAGGCTTATTCCATATTAAAATATTGGACGTAGACTTCTTCCCATGTATCAACGATACTGCTTTGCTGTTCACAATGGTGCTGCTTAATTTTCCATAATTCATCCAAATCCAATTTACTGCTGAACGACTTTCTCGTGGTAAATATGATGTAACGTAATATTGCTCAATATATTTTTAGATAAGCACTTTATTTTAAATTGCATGTATAAATATTGGTTTAAACATTTACTAAGTTTCGGATTTAAATTTATATTTTATTTTCCTATAAATTTTAATTGCTTGCACTTTATTTTAGATGCCGTTATGGAATTTAGTTTATTTAATACTCTGCGTCACTTTCAAGAAAAATAAACATCAAATCCAAAATAATTTGATTTTATTAACATAAAAGCACATCATCTGATGTTTGAACACGAATTCAAATTGAAACAATTATAATATAATCGACACTTATATCGGTAACCTAATTTTAAAATTTTGTTATAGGTTAAAACAATTGTTTCTGAGATCTCGACGTTGATCGCGTTTCAAAACCGATAATGTCAACGAAACTTAACTTATGTACACAACACTATTAATATAGAAAATTTCAAAAGAGCAAAAACAAGAGCAAATCAAAAGGAGAGAGAAACCAGAATTCCTTATACATTTCTCTTGGATACCAAATTTTCAACTTTTTTCTACATTACACAAAAGATCCAAGCATCTGATTGGTCTAAACAAAATTGTTAAATTAACTAAAATACAAATTATGCTATAACTTTTAAAATTGATTTACTTTCTGAATACAAATTTGGAATCAGGGCAACTTTCCGCATAAAGACACCTCACAAGCCCTATTTCGCTTCATTTGCATTTTGACAACTTAAAATCTAAATTTACTTGTATCTAAGAAATTTATTTTACCCTAAACTTTACATATTCAGAATCTACATAAAAAACTATATCAGAATACATTTATTTCAAACCATTTAACTTAATTTTAACAGAAATTCCATTTTCATATTTAAATTTTAGGTAGTTAACCCAACTTTTCTAATTTTATGTTCATATTACATGTATATTGTAAATTTCTTTATGAAAATGAGGGAAACCTACTATTATGTGCTTTTATAATTTATTCTAAACTTAACTTATCCTAAAAAACTATAAATTTGCAAAATTCTTAAATATAGTACTTAACCTAACTTAATATAATTTTACTTGTAACTTGCGTTTAAAACGTCTAAATCACTTGAAATGTTAATTTATTATGTTCTTATAACTGTCTTTAACACAAATACTGTTTACTTTTACTCCATAGTCCATAATTTTGTCATATCAGAATTCCATATTGTTAACACATTTATGTAAATTTTGTACACAAAATGTAATTTTATATTAAATATCACATTGTAGAAATGTTGTTTATATTCTTATCAATGTTTTTAAATCACTACCACTTCTTCTGCACTTTTGTACACTTTGTGAAATACTAATATACAGTGTTCGTACCATAACCCTTTTTAAAGTTTATATAGTTCATGCATTGTACCTATATCTATACATGTTCTACGTATTAGAATTATCCTACTTCATGTGATTAATACCTGTAAAGTGTTTAAAATGTTTAAATATATTGATTAAACTGTAAAATTACTGAAATATGTTTACCGAAACTAATCGTACCCACAAATATCAATCGTTCTGACCTTTCTCACATGGTACTGGTATAGCTCATTGCTTTTATGTATAAAACAACCGTGTGCAATCCACAAAGCCTGTTTTGTTATGTCAAAACCATATTTTCCCTCGCATACTAATTTTCTTATTAAAACGAACTGTATACATTCTCAAATCTATTTAAATTTGCACACTATAAAGAATATAAGCTTGATAACTCTAGCCCTGTATTATGCTTATTTCTAACCATCTCTCTCTCTCTCTCTCTCTCTATATATATATATATATATATATATATATATATATATATATATATATATATATATATATATATATATATTCTCACATGTAAAATTTTGCTTGAAGTACCTAGGTTGTGATTAAATCAGATGCAATAATAAATGCTATAATTACTACAGAAATAACAACAAGAAAACTACAACACAAGAATATTAACATTTAATAAAAGAGAGCGTCTATCGACAATAACTGTTCAAAGTGATTACCATTTACTTCAATACATTTGAGAACCCGTCTGCTGAACCACCGTCTTATCCTAAATAATAACTGATCGTTTCGAAACTGTTCGACAGCATTTACAATTTTCTGCCATAATTCTTCTCGAGTGTTCACTGTTTCTTTATACACGAGCCATTTCAAATATGCCCAAAAACAAAAATCAAGTGGATTGAAATCGACTTCGAGGCGGCCAAGGCGTCTGGCTTCCACGACCTATCCAGCGATGAGGAAATTGAACATTTAGATAGTCTTTGACACGTCTAGAGAAATGTGCAGGGCTCCATCCTGCATGAACACCATGTTTTGTCTTAGTTCTAGGGACAAATCATCAAAATACTCAGGTAACTGAGTTTGCAGAAAATTAAGGTAGATTTCGCCGTTTAAATTAGTAGGTAATTCGAAGGGACCCAATACATGGTTACCAATAAGGCCGCACAAACATTAATTTTAAATTCATGTTGGAAGTGATGTTCGGCTACTAAATGTGGATTTTCTAAATCCCACGCATGTTTATTCTAAAGTTAAAAACGCCTCTACGTGTAAAGGTTGCTTCGTCGGTAAATAATATTTTGTCTAAAAACAATGGGTCGGCATTGTGCTGGATACGAAAAAACGAGCTAATGCCAGTCTAGCTGGCAAATCAGCTGGCAGTAAATTTTGTACAGTCCTCTTCAATAAGAATTTTGTGAACAGTGGACTTACCTAAGCCAGTTCTCGCAGCAAGGTGTCTTGTGCTTAGTTCACTGTTTTCAGCTACACTAATCAGAATTTCATCTTCCTGGTCAGGAGTTATAATCTTAGGGCGTCCTGTAGAATCTCGTTTGGGACGAAACGAGCCTTTTTCTCCTCAGTCGATCATAGAGATTCTTGAAAATTTTAAATCTGGCTGTTTCCGTCGTGGATACATTTCCAAATACCTTCTATGCGCCCTACGTCCATTAAATAATTTCTGCGCGTATACACAAATCATATCACGCATTTCTTCATTTGAAAACTCATTATGTCTGGGCATTTTGTACACAGTTATAAAATTGAAAAAAACGTACAAAATATCAACAAACACCCATAAAGTTTGACATTTACAATTATAGCATTTATTATTGCATCTGATTTAATCACAGCTTACTTCAAGCAACATTTTATGTGGAATTTGAAAAGGTGAACTGAATAATTTATACGCAAATATCTTGAAAACGGTCACTGGAGAGACATTTACAAGGTATAACTTTTTTGTAAAAAGATGGAAAATTCATAATCTTTAATATTTAGGCTAATACAGGGAGATAGAAAAAATTAGGTCATTTTAATAGATGTAATGTACTGTAAGTGGCGGCCTCTACAAGTGGCGTCCAAAATAAGAACCGATTTGAATTTCTCACCCCGAAAACCCCACATATCTAATTTTGTGCCGTTATGTTGACCCTGTTGATGAATTATTAAGAAAAACGAATTGCAAATTAACACTTTAACACCCTGTATCTCGGTTATGATCAACTTTTGGACTAAGGTAAGTTGGCTAAATCGCAATATTTTTACCCAAGGAATATCCAGTTTTGCTGTGTACCATTAATTAGCGGACACATTGTATAACAAATATTTATTGCAAGAATTAAAAAATTAAAAATTGAAATTCTTTCTTCGAGCTTTTATACTTGCAAAATCCCTTATAAAAGTTCCATGTTTTCGGCTGAGATTGTGTAAACGATCTTTTCCAGTAGAATTGCGTAAGCAGTTTTTAATTATTTTCAGCTTTAAAAATGATCTTTCTGCTGTAGCAAGGGTGACAGGTGGGGTAATGAACAACAACAATGCAGTAATCACATCTGAAAGACTTACTGATATGATCGAGTATTTGACAATCAGTAGCTCAGTAAATTCTCTTGTATTAGAAATTCTAGTAGGTTCCTCCGTAAGCAGGGCCCCGCAAGGTTAGGTGCCGCGCGGGACATTATTTTGGCGCCCTTTGTTAATGTACGAAATCCAGTTATAAAAAAAATTTTTTATTGTATAATAAAACAACAGAAATTTTTTTAATTTAATTTTATTGGAAATAATAATTAATAAATTATTAATTAATAACAAAAAACATCTTTAATCCGTCACTTAAAACTATAACTTTCATTAGGTTAAATAGGTGTTTTTCTTGATTTAACGGCAGCATCATTTACTGCTAAATTTAAGCTATGTGCAGCGCATGGCACAAAAAGCTCGAGGATTAGCGTCCAGTATACGTTTTGTAAGCCAACATACTTTTCACGCATATTGGCACCGTTATCATACCCTTGACCTCTCATGTCCTTAATATCTACAAAATTAAATAATCCTTCTCCCGTAGAATCGAATATTGGGCTAAAAGCTAAAAAACTCTCTAGTATTTGAACTCTTTTACAATCATGATTTAACACCACATAACGCAAAACAAGGCTTATTTGTTCTTTGTGACTTGTATCTGGCGTACAGTCCATAATTATTGAATAATATTTGGAACTGCGTACTACATTTAAAATATTATTTTTACTTTAGAAGACATTAATTAATTCTACAATTTCGTTTTGAATTTGATAGCCTAAATAATGAGTTTTTTAAAGAATTTTCCTGGGAGTTTTGCACTGTACTAAGATGTTCTCTCATCACAGGGTCAAATGAGGAAATCATCTCGACAGCCTTAAGAAAATTTCGGTTATCATGTTGAAAAGTATTTTAGAAGAACCCTGAAATGATAGAGATTGTCGGGACAAAATTTTACGACTGCAACAATTCTTTCCAGAACATCATGCCAATATTTTTCTTCGGTTTCTAAAACCCGTAAATGATGATCGTTTACAGTAGTAGATAATTTTAACATTTTTTCAAACTCATCCATGTATTCATATGAACATTATGTACAATTGATGTTTCATGTCTTTTTATAGTCAACGATAAGTGTTGCCAATCTGAAAACCATTTGAATCAGAAAAAGTATTGATAGTTTTACCGAAAACCTTACAACAAAAGCAAAATATAGAGTTTTTGAAACTGAATAAATAAGCCAAATTCTCTGTTGTTTCACCATTCTCCAGTTTTCTGACAAAGTACGTACTTGAAAATTTTCTTTTGTCTTGGTTTGTAGGAAATTGATAACTGCGTCCTATCAAAGGAGGTCCTCGCTCAACCAACCTTCTGACTTCCTCGTTGTTAATGGTTCTAGGCCACAGACCAGGATCCTCTGATAGAAGAATGGTACTTGTCATCTCAGGGCGCATTTCAGTCAAGGCTTCGGTTTCAGCTTCACTTGTAGCCTCTATTGTTGAGCAGGTGGGTTCGACTGATTTTACGTTTTCACTGAGAGTTGATGTACTCGTAGATCGTTCAAGTGCAGGAACAGGTGAAGCAGAGACCGCTTCAGAGCATTGATTCTCTAAAGCTTCTGTTTCTGCAGTGGAAACTGGAGTTTTCGCCAAGAAATGTTTCATTTTGCCAGCCATCTTCTCCCTTTCTTGGGCTCTAACTTTTTTGCTCCCGAGATTTAGCGCCAGAAGGTCGTTTTCTTCTGTGGTTCCTAGAATTAAGCAAGTGAAGCTAATATAAGCTAATATGCTAGATCAATATAAAATGTATTAAGATGTACTAGGCTCAGAAAACATTTAAAAAGAAACGTGGTGAGATCGTTGGATGATAGACGAATAAAATATTTTGACAGTTTTGGCACTACCGGCTATACCGGAAAAAGATGTCAACTTCGGTAATTTGAATGAAACATCCTGTATATTATTACCTATTAAGGTAACACGTAAAAGTCTAATTACCTAGATTTTTGTATATTTAATATCCTATACCTATTTTAAATGGTTTTAAGAAATTTTAATTTTATTTCAGAAATTACATTTGCATTTTTTCTTGTAAACAAGACATTTATTATTTAATTTGAATTTTTATAGGCAATGACTGGCATAACAAAATTTGTATAATATTTGATTTAAATTTTAATAGTTAAAAGTTATATTATTTGAAATAATGAAAATTAAAATATCCCAAAAGCCATTAAATCTTAAGAGATTATCCTCGAGTTTTACGTAGAATCTAACTATGTAACTATTGTATAGTAATATAAACATTGACAAAATTTTAAAATAAACTTTGATATGCCTTAAATTTTGGATTTTATTACTTTATTAGAATATGTCCAATTAGTTATATTATTTTTGTATGATATAATATAATACTTACCATTTCACCCTTAATTTAATTTCACACCAAACACAATAAAATATAAAACACTTGATCGAATCGAATATTTTCTTTCTACCACTTTAAAACACGTCTAATTTATAATTTACCTTCCGTTTTCTTGTGTAAGTATCAAGAACTGATTAGCTAACGCCTTTCGTTGTTTTAATTTATACCCCGTGAACCTTTCGAGTCCGAACTGGAAAAATGTAAGTCTGGACAAGTTTTCACGTTTATAGACAAGCTTGGCGATTTACGAATACTACATAATATTCGGATTTGGTTTAAAAATTCAATTCTTTATTTACAAAAAAATGTTAAATATTAACAAAAATTTAAAATAAGGGTTTAATTGTTAATAAACGATGTTATTTAATATCGCTCGACCTGTATAGTTGTTTATTGTTTGTTTTAATCTTGCAATAGCTTTTGAACTACTTCTACTCAACCGATTCTTACAAAACTTTCCGCACATATTTTAGGTTTCCGTGAAAATATTATAGTATCATATTTTATGTTTAACCCCACAGTATCAACCCCTGAGCGAGGGTGAGAGCTGCCCTTAAAAATTTTAAATTAGAAGGAGATCAAGTGATACCTCGTTTTAAAGTCTTTTATCCTGAATTTAATGTTGCAGTCGTAGAGTAGAGGTAATTCTAGTCAAGTGAAAACTAAGAACCAAAAATAGTAAGTGTAGGTAAAAGATTTCTGAGATATTCTGACCTCTGGAACATTTAACAATTAAAAATAAAAACATGGGGTTCGCTAAATTAATTGTTAATTTTAAAGAAGTTAGAATCTTTAGAAAGTCTCATAATGTGCCCTAATAATTATTTTCCTGTTTTTAGTGCACCAGATTTTATTTAAAGTAGTAGTTTAACTTAAAAATATTATTTATGTATATTATATACAAATATTGATAAAATTATTAATTTCATCTCTAAATGTTTAATAAAACCTTAAGTTAAAACTGTATGAAAATTTAATATGTCGCAGCACCAAAATAAATATTTCTGACGTTGGGTTGGGAATAAAAACAAGTGAACGCTTTTACCCGTCAATCCGAAAGTTAATACTTGTTAATTCTAACAAACTAATTGTGGTCACTAAGTATAGCGAAGCGAATACAGTAGCAGTAGAACGGTCACTGGAAACACACCGACCTCAAAGCGGCAAGTCAAGCCACCTAAGTTTCCGAGAACTAAAACCCGAGCGAGCAGTTGAGAACCGAAAGGCGACAAACAGCAAACGAGTTAAATATTTGAATTTTTAATTCTCTCTCTATTTTTATTCACCCTGCGCATTATTAAAAAAAATTTTTTATATTTGTTTTCTGGATTTTAAATTTTTTTGCCAAACCCTCAGTTTGGCGCCCCTTTGGGTGGCACCCACATGCGTTGCACGCGTTGCACGCCCGGTTACGGGTGCCTGTCCGTAAGCGTAGATCGAATAGTTACCATTTGTAAAGGAAACTCCGGCGTGAAACCTTCTTTATATTTTAAATGCAGTTCTTCTGCCGATTTCAAGATTTCGATTTCTTCAACTTTTATTAATTTTTGCGGATCCATGAACGGAAATAATTCCGAAACCTTCTGTATTCCATAAAAAGTGTAAATACTTTTTACAACTTCAAAAAATACAGAAACTTCGTTGCAACTTTTGACAGCATCGTTCACAACTTGATTTAATTATGAGCTGCGGCGCAATGTACAGTGCATCCCATTTTGGTAGAGACAGCCAAGTATCTCGGTTGTTGTTGAAGATAGAACCTTGCGGTTTTCGCGGTCCTTTGTGAAACTCGAGATGTCCTGAACGGATTTTTCCTAACTTCTTTCGTTCATAAGTTACAGAGCGTTTTTGAAAATTCACACTTTTTGGACCCCCTCCATATTTACGAAGTTTCTCAGCGAGAACTTATCCCAAAGAGGATTTTATGTAGAATTCAGTGGCGCACTCAATTTTTTTTTCGGGGTATGGTTATGGAGATACGACTCAAACTTTTTTCAATGGAACACCCTATATTTCATCACCCCATTAAATTCCTTATTTTTTTCCTTCAAAATGATATACAATATATAAACACAAATTCTTTAAAAATGCTCCAAAATCACTAAAACATTGATTTTTAATAGTAGGCTATGGATTTTTCATACAAAAAAAGTTCAAATTGAAGAAATACTACTTGTGAAAGGAACAAGAACAATACTAACACTAATTCACTAACAAAACACAAAACGTAGGTAACTAATAGCAACAAATAAATCGACTAGGTTGACGCCTCTCTGGATATCTAACGTTTTAAAAACAATATGTCATATAATGTAAATTACTAGTTTACCTGTTTAAATATAATTCTAATGCTTCGTCAACGTTATCATGGCATTGATTGAAACATTGTATGATATAATTTTCGTTGTTCTGAAAAAATCTTTCAGCCATTATAAAATTTCACAAATTAACAAAATCGCCAAACACAAACACAATAAAATGCATCAAAATTTATCATCATGACAGCAGATGTGTTGATTTCTCCACAGTCACTTGATAAGACAATGCTCCAAAAGTCAACAACAGTGTTTGTAGCATCCATGACCTACTATAAAAAAATCACAAATAATAATCCCTTTAGTAAAACCTTGAAATCCATGACACTCTATTAAAATTCAATGTTTTAGTAATTTTGAAAACTTCATGTTTATATATTACATATCATTTTAAAGGAAAAAAAATAAGCAATTTAATGAGATAATAAAATACAGGGTATTGCATTGAAAAAATCATAAGTTTGAGTCTTATCTCCATAACGATATCTAAAGAATGTTCCTGTTCTTCTGCTTTTGAATTGGTTTCCATTTCATGTTCCTGCAAATAATTTCTTTATTTTCTTTTATCACATTCCCATTTACTTCCCATTCGCACTTCTGCACATCTTTTACTTTTCTTTTTGCCGTACCATAAAATTTCTCTACAGTTCACCCCTTGTATTGAGCGATTATACTTACATTATTGTTCAATGTCAACACAACGTCCTCAGGCAAAGGTTCTGGATACTTATGAATTAACCCTGCTTTCACAAAACGTTTGCTGCAGATATATTTGTCCCTAGTTATGTATTCTATTTTATCAAACCTGCCATCAGATCGCTGGCACTTTTCAAGCCAATTTTTACATTTTGTACAAAAACTGCACATAGAGATATGTTCTGCGGCGGGTGCACTTCTACAGGATCTAACATTGATACAAGGTTGCGGAAACAGAACAAATGAGTAATCTGTAGCATCACTTTTTCGATTGTCGCTTTTACAAATCCCGAAAACAATGTTTTGTGCCTCGTTTTCCTTTAAACGATGTATTTTTCTTATTTTTGGCACTCATTTTCACAAACTTTAACACTAATGCGACTTTTGAAGTGTGTTCTCAAAAAATAACCTTAACAAATCATAAAAATTTGAGTTTCAACTGACAGTTCTGTTTGACATTCTGTACCCGCTTCTGAGCATGCACCAATGAAATTCGCCGAGAAAAACACTGCTATACGACGTGCACAATATTTGAAATTTTTTACCACCGCGTGACGTAATGCGCAGACGGGACGAGTTTTGAAACAACCGGCGATCATATCTTTATATTATTGTATCATGAGGTTATATTACTGTCTTTCGTTTAATCTGCGTCAACCTGTCTGTCGTTTATTAATTCTTATTATTATATTATTGTATCACGGGGATTACCCGCGCAAAAAAGTACTTCAGGGGATTACCCGCGCAAAAAAGTACTTCAGTTTGCACTGATTATTCTTATAACCTGGCAACAACGCCATAATCATAGTTTGGTTACTTGATTCTCCCTCTTTTTTTATTTCTAACCTAACAATTAATTTTTAAGGTTGTTATTGTTAATAATAATGGCAAAGGTAGAAAGAGTTAATTTACCTTGGTAAGTTTTTTAACTAGTTATTTTTGTAAATATTTTACTTTAATTCATTTTAGGGTCGAAAAATATCGACCAACTGATTTAGAAGATCTTGTTTCTCACGAGGACATAATTCGAACAAGTAATTAGTTTCTTTTACTCTTATCTTAGTTTTCTCATCCAACTTTTTTAGTTAAAAAATTTATTCAAGATGATCAAGTTCCTCATTTACTGTTTTACGGGCCACCAGGTACCGGTAAAACAACGACAATCCTGGCTTGTGCAAGACAACTGTATACACCAAAACAATTCTCATCAATGGTATTCATTAATTTTAAAACTTAAACATTGTATGATTTGTGGACTTTGGTAGGTTTTAGAATTAAATGCTTCCGATGATAGAGGTATTGGTATTGTACGAGGTCAAATTCTTACGTTTGCTAGTACAAGAACTATATTTAAATCAGGATTTAAATTGATCATATTGGATGAAGCTGATGCAATGACGATGGATGCTCAAAATGCCTTACGTAGAAGTAAGTACTTTTCACGATACATCTTTTTTTTGTGCTGTTTGTATAAAAATCTGCCATTTCTACATTTATAACTGACATTACAGTAATGTGTGTGTGTGTGTGTGTGAAAAGAAGAATGCTTCACTTCTAAAGGTAAGTAATTTGAATCATGGCAAATAATAACATATAAAAACATTTCAGTTTCTATGAGAAAAACACAGTCTGATTCGAAAATAAATGTGTTTGCACAGTTGATGATATTTAGATGATAGATCTTTGTAAGTTTGAATTGAATATTGAAGTTACGGATAATGACATTGATTCCTGGTCAAAATAAACCAATTGTAACATTTTTTGGACATGGTATTAAGCCATTGCTAAAGTGTTTTTAGGTATATTGGTTAAATGAATAGTATAATAAACTAAACCTATTACCAAAAATTAGTTCCGTTAAACAAAAGAAATGGATTAATTTTTCTTAAAATCATAGGTGATTCTTTAAAAGGACAGTAGGATTAGGCCTATCTAAAATAATTTTAAGATTGTTTTACTATATTTATTAACTTGTATTTTATATAAAAACATAGAAGGTTACTATGAAATAAACAAACAGCTTATGTAAAATCGCATTTTGCATCTAAACTGCACCTTTTATACAGCCCAGCGTTTGCTTTTTGATAATTAACTACATGTCCAATTCGGTCATATCTAAATATGTGCCATAGAAGGTTTGGCAACATCCCTTCTAGTGGATGTTTTATAAGTTTCCAGCAAATTTATAGCTACTGATCTGTAACTATGATCCTTGGTCTCCTTCAAATGTATGTGCCAAGAATTTTAAAGACATATCAACTTGACAGATTAGGGGAAAATACCATTTCTCGAATTGAATATAGTTAAAACAATAATATTTTGAATGATCTTCATCCACTAGAGTTATAATGTTTGCATAATGTTGGGTTGACAGATATTGATCTTGCGTTTCTCCTTATGAGAATATCGTTTAATTGGCTAGTGGATACACCTTGAAAATTATAAGAAAACACTGTTATCATTCCAATCGACAATTTTATCTTATACTTGCAAATTCCTAATGTCCTCAGTTTTCATTGCTTTTGAATTCGGATAGGACAATTTCGGTTCAGTTCTACGACGTACCAGTAGCTTAGACTAATTTCCAGTTCAGTCAAAGAACAAGTTGAAGAAGTTAATAGAATAAATGCTATGGCAAAGAATTAGAACTTCATATTGAAGTATTATGCGACTAAACCCAAACTTTTATAACATCGGAATATAGCCTGATGATTACAGTTAGTATCCAATCGGGGTGAGTCAAAACTTATATCCCATCTTATGGGCTTCATTTATAAATTGTTAATATCATATAGAACCATGGATATCGATACTATGGTTTTTGAAGTGAAAATTGAGACTTTTTATATCATTGTATTTGTCGATTTGTTTAGGTTGTTATTATCCAACAATGCAAGTCGCTTCATGATGAAATTGAAATGATCCGTGACATTGCGGACGAAACAAGTTCATTATTTGTATCGCTTAAATTTTCCCAATACATATGACGCCGTGGTAAACCATACCCGCTAAGAATCAGTATTCCTATAAAACATCTCATCTCGTCCATACTTACATCACCCACCTCATTTTTTGAGCTGCATACATATTTGTGAATTTTACAAAAGAGTTTCTTCATCAGAAAAGGACTTGAACTGTTCCAATGGACTTAAATTATATTTTGGTCCAGATTGAATAGCAAATTCTTGGAAATTCTTTGGACGAAGGTCTTGTTTATTCCAGGATAGGTTCTTTATATTAAGTTTTGATATTTTCGTTTTTTTGTAACAAATGTCGATAAGGGCAGATCATCTGAGTCAGAGTAATCATCAGTTGGCTCTTTATCAAATACTACTTATACATTGGAACGTAGCTGACGTCCTGGCAAATTATTCATTGTAACATTATCCTCGTCCCTGAATCTTAATCGGTTATATTGCCATTACCATTATCAGGAGGATAAAGTACAATACCATCTGGGATAAGGGAAATATCATCTGGATTTTCCAGCACCTCTAGCAGCTCATGAAGTTTCAAGGGACGCCTAGAAAAATGTGCATTTAGTAATTTTTTACTACCAACTTTCATATTTCCGCAAAACGTTAAATTTATACAAATTTTATTACTGTAGAAATTTAAATTGGTATCGACATTATCCTACTGGCCTTTAAAAGGACAGTATTATTGGAGCCCATTTTCGAAAAAGAGTTGAGGTTATGTGTACGGCGCTTGGCAGGTAACAATAATATTTGTATATTTTCAACAATTGAGCAGTTTTAGTCAACATATATTTACAAAAGTAATAAAAAACTTACCTCAATGATCCATGACACGTTAAAAAGTTCGGTTTGAAAAACATTGCCACAAGCTTATCGTTTTGAAATTCACAGAAACAAAAATCACTAATTATGGCTGCTTCTAACTGGTAGCGACATCTCTCAAATGGTAGCCAAACTTTCAGTACAAAATAAGAGCTAGTGTTCTTTAAAGGACAGTAGCTGTATCTGTTAAGGATCTCATTCAATGTAAATATGTGGTGGAACACACGACCTTACCTACAAAATGAAATAATTTTAATAACACTCTTTTAGGATAATTATTTAACCTCTTTTATAATAAGTTCATTACGAAAATAGGCAAGATTGTAAAATAATAATCTATGTCAAATAGATGTTTAAAGCTTTATATCAGACAAAGGTTAACTGATATCTGGATGCTAACTTAAAACTTGAAACAAATGAAATCATTTTTAGCTTCCAACCTACATATACATATGTAGGTATAGTAAGTTATGCAATCGACTTTTTTTCACTATTGCTAAATCGACTTATTAGCTCATTTTACAACTTTTGGCCAAGTTTCACTATGGTGTCTGGATGTGTGTGTATCTATGTGTAGATGTATGTTAGCATCCATGATAACTCCAGAACAAAAACGTTACATACCTACTTAAAATGCTGTATTTAGGCTTGTTTTCATTTGGCTTGGAGCAAATTTGAATTTTACAATCAATTCCAATTCATTTTGTCACACCTAAGTCTCACCATTTGTGAAATATTTCACTTTTGAAAAATACAGAAGTTTTGCAAAAGCTGAATAACTATGTAATCTGTAGATGAAATGTAATAAAATTTGGACTACAAACTACCAACATCATAGACTAAGAGCTAGTGCAAACATTTTTTTGAATACAGGGTGTCTGATATGTAAGGCTCAATTCTATCTTAACTTCAAACGTGCAAACGTGCTTTACTGTAATGGATCGTCCTGTATTTTCTTCAGGTAAACAATTGCTTATGTAATTGTCTTTCAATCAATATCAGGCTTTATACCTAAACCTCATACTTTGAAGTTATTTCAATGTTAAAAGTGTTTTTGTTAAATATTGTTCCTATCCATATTTTATATTTTAAAATCAATAAAGTTGATGCCAGGCGTGACTAAATATGAAAGTTGAACCCATTCAAAGATGGTTGACATTATTCTTTTATTGAGATGCCTTGTAGCTGAAACCTTTGAGCGTAAACCTTTACCGCTAATAAACGATTTTCAAAGTATTCCACTTTTACTAAACCCATACCAACACTCTTCGATAGAGTAAGTAACCTTTAAGTGAAAGTGTTAAGTGTAATGTCCCCAGGTACCATATCTTGAAAACTGTAATTTGAACTTATTTGCAAGACAGCAAATTCAAGAACAAAACAATCGTTAAGTGAATTATCTTGACTTTACTGACAATAATGTTACTATTACTCAAATTAATTGCTTGCCTTACATGAACTTTCCTGGCAATAATTAAAAGATTAGAATTTATTTGCAAGTCCGATATTTAATTACACGCAAAGCTCAAATCTGATAAAACGACGTGGCCGTCTAGTGGTAGGTATGCTGTGCTACTTGAATTAGATAGGCTGGATGAGATAAGTGTGCATCATGAGGGCAGGTAAACAATGAAACTACTCAGATTAAAATTAACGAGCTTTGCGCAATGGTGGTTCAGCCCGTTAATTTACTATTGCGGAAGAACCACCAATAAAACCCACGTTATTAATAAATAAGTAATTGCACAAGTACATTAATAAATCAAATAACACAAAAAATAACAATGAAAGGGTTAAATGTATAACAAAACACCATTAAATCAGGTTAAAGTAAAAAAATAAATAAAAAGCAGTTTAGTTACACATAAACACAAAAAACCCATGTAGTCACACCCACAATTGTGTCATAAATAATCAGAATAAAAATCGTAATACCAAACATGCGGTCCTTTAAACCAATCATGCCGGTCTTTAAGTAAATAAACACTAAAACAAGGCAAATTACGGTACATATAAAATACAGCAGTAAAATTGCAAATAAGGTAAAGGCAAGGACAAACGAAAATAGGAATTTACACATACACAATTGTTTAGTGACTACTAAAGCATAAAATACATAATAATCATAATAATCATTTATTAATCCAAAGATTTTCAGAGACATGGGATAAGTCTAATTTAACAATAATATAATGGTTCATCAAAACCTTCCTAAAGTCAATTAATGCATTTATCGTATTCATGTAGGTACAGTTACAAGAAATTACATATAAAGAGAAATTTGTTCGCAGGCAAATAATTCTATTTAACAAACTGACAAAAAAACTCATTAAAACAAAGCCTTATAAGGGTAAGTTATAGATAGATCATAACATCGTGACCGGTATATACGTTTGAGTGCGTTAGAAAATACAGCGCTCCTTTCTCAGGTTACACATTCATCTATACAACAATAAAAATAAAATTCGAGGTGTTTAATGGTTATCTGGACCCGAGTGCGTACCCACAGGGCAATTGCGTTTTACAATTAATAACCAGCGGTATCATGAACCCGTTCACCAGCCCACCTCTACATAAATAGAAAATATAAACAAACAACAATGCTACTTCACACAAATACAAGAGTGAGGGAGCCCTCTACTGTCTTCTTTTAGCAGATATCAGCTTAATGAGCCCGCTTACGAATAAGATACCTTTGCAAGGCAATGTTCGATTTTAATATGTTATACAGGGTGGCCCACTTAAGGATTGCTCCATAGCTCCCTTACTATTACAAATACGAAAAATGTCTTATATAAAAGTTGTCCGCAGTCAAACTACACGTTTTAAAATTATTTTCAGAAATGGCAGACTTCCGGTTATACCGTTATTTTAAATAGAACAACCTATATATTATTACAATTTGAAATTCCTCTGAATTTAAACCACTGTAATAACCATACTATGGGTCCACGTCGCATTGCTTCTGAGTTATTTGACATTTTGTAGAAAAATGACGTTTGCAGTGCCTCCGAAAACTTTCAATATCTCGAAGACAGGATACCGGTAGAGAGATGTGGGTTCGTTTTTACTTCCGAAAAGGGTACCGCATCATTCTCATTATTGCCAAAAATCTTGCTTTTAGAATTCAATAATTTCTATCGCTCCGAAAATATTTTTTCAAACATGGATAACTTGATTTTTTAAATGGAACCACCCATATTTTCTTCATCAGCGGATAGGAAATTAAATTTCCTTTCCATTGATGTAACATTATCGATATTTTGGAGTGATAGTTTTGAGATATTCACATTTTATTAATTTCAGTTTTATTGCGCATTGCCGCGGTGCTTTGGAAAACGTTTGTCAACTGACAAGAAACGTCAGTTTCTCGAGCTTCTGTTGTGCTTTGCTGTCTTGTGTATCAGTTTAAGTGTTTCTACAAGACATTTCCATTAAAATGTTGTTGTCCGACGCAGAGTTGATCGACATGGCTTTCATTCTTGGAGAATGCCAAAGAAATGCGTTATTGCGTCAAGAATTTATGCGGTACGGTATCCTGAACGAAGACTTGCTCGAGTAACAGCCTTTCAAAAGTTGTTACAACGTTTTACAAACACTAGACGCGTGCAGTATCAAACGAGGAACATGTCAATAGGATAACCACTGAAGAAAATGAATTTTAGTATTGGGTTCTGTTCAGGAAAATCCTCACGTAAGTTCGAAGAATATTAGTAGTGCAACTAACATCAGTAAAACATCGGTACAAAGAATTTTACGTCGGCATAAGTACCATCACTTTCGAGTACAGCTGCATCAAGAGTTGCTAGGTGGTGATTTAGAGAGAAGACGTGTGTTTTGTCAGTGGGCGCTTGATAGAGTAGAGGAAGATGAGTTGTTTTTAAGAAGGTTCTGTTCTCCGATGAGTCGACATTCCACCGAAATGGACACGTAAATCGACATAATTTTCATTATTATGACACAGAAAATCCACATCACTTCAGGACAACAAATGTTCAGCATCGTTGGTCTCTTAATGTTTGGGCGCATTTTGGAAACAATATTATTGGACCCTTCTTCTTTAATGGCCATTTATCTGGGGAAATGTATGCCCAATTCCTTCAAAATGACCTGAATAATGTTATTTGACGTTCCGCTAGACTTCAGAATATGTGGATGCAGCATGACGGGCTCTCCTCATAACGTTAGACGAGTTCGCCTAATTTTAGACGAACAGTTTCCAAATCGATGGATTGGTGGAGGAGGACCGGTACCTTGGCCACCGCGATCTCCAGATTTGACCAAGCTGGATTATTTTTGCGGGTTTTGTAAAAATAAAGTATACCATACTGCTGCAACTACGACTGAAGACATGCAGAACAGAATTACTCTGGCGTTCCGAGATCTTACACCTGACATTCTGGACATAGTTGATCTGGAGTTCAGGAAACGTATGCAGTTATGTCTTCAACAAAACGGGGATATTTTGAACATTTATTGTGAACATCAGAACAGCAACCTGTGTCCATTTCTACGGGTAAATAGTGTTGCAGCATTGAGATCTGGAAGAGGTGTGTTATCAGTAATACTTGTGTGATTTGTTTGTCATTCCTGCGTTATTCTTGTCATTCTTGAATCTTGTAATTGTTGTGATTTCTTGCGTAAACCTTGAGTAATATTATCTATTTCTTGTGCATTCCTTTTGTATATCTTCTGTAATTGTTAAGTAATTGTCCTTATGTATTTATTGATCGTTCTTATGTGTTCATTGTGTATTTCTTGTGCATTTCTTCTCTATTTCTTGTGTAAGCCTTAAGTAATTATTTTGTATTACTTGTGCAATCCTTATGTATTTATTGTTAATTCCTTATGTTTTTCTTGTGTATTTCTTTTGAGTTTTGTGTTCTTATTTCTTGTGCATTCAAAAATCAAGTTATCCATGTTTGAAAAAGTTATTTTCAGCGATAGAAATGATTGAATTCTTAAAGCAAGATTTCTTATCAGTTGTTTAAAACAATTGACAAACGTTTTCCAAAGCACCGCGGCAATGCGCAATAAAACTGAAATTAGATAAAATGTAATATATCGAAAACTATCAATCCAAAATATCGGTAATGGAAAGGAAATTTAATTTCCTATCCGCTGATGTAAGAAAATATGAGTGGCAAGATTTTGGCAATGAATGAAAATGATGCGGTACCCTTTTCGGAAGTAAAAACGAAACCCACATCTCTCTACCGGTATCCGTCTTCGAGATATTGAAAGTTTTCGAGACACTGCAAACGTCATTTTTCTACAAAATGTCAAATAACTCAGAAGCAATGCGACGTAGACCCATAGTATGGTTATTAAAGTGACCTTTAAATTCAACGAGGAATTCAAAATGTAATAATATATAGGTTGTTCTATTTAAAATAACGAAGTTGGCATGAGTTTCCGGTATAACCGAAGTCCGCCATTTCTGAAAATAATTTTAAAATATGTAGTTTATGACTGTGGACAACTTTTATAAAAGACATTTTTCGTAATTGTAATAGTAAGGGAGTTATGGAGCAATTCCGCTTAAATGGGCCACCCTGTGTACCAGTTACAATACTCAGTCTGTCGTCTATAGTCAAAAAATGTTCTTTCCGAAATATATAGCAATGGTATTTGTGTTTTTTAAAATTGAAGGGCTTTGCTTGAGACACGCCTAGATGAACCATTTGTCTAGATGAATTGCTGGCTCTGCTTCGACTTGTCCTAAGACGATCATTGAATTTTCTTCAGAATTTCGTTTAAAGTAACTTTTGGCGTGGGATTTTAAAAGAACCGAATTCAATTAAATTTTTCTGTAACCTACAATTAATTAAGATCATTCAGATAATTTAATATAATTTATTATTTCACATATAGGTATCATTTGTTTTACTTAAATAAATCTCAGCCTCCTATGCCTACTGTGTATTTTGAATATAAAACGTAGATAAGAAAAACTTAAAAATCAATTAATTATTAAAATAGTTTAGAAGTATTATATATTTTGAAAATCACAAAAAAGTGTCATAGCCAACTATAGTTTCCATATAAAAAATACAATTTTGTCATATCATTTTAAATTAGAGGTATTTAAAATGTGAATGCACTAACGGATTCTACTTATAAAAGTGCCTTAAGAATGTTTGACAGTTTGTCGATACATTTAGAAATAAAAGTTATCATTTTCGTAAACAGTAGAGAAATCTTGATTATGACTATTGGATCTTAATTAACACAAAATCGAACAAGGACCCATATTACTTTTTTCTATTGTCCGAATTTGGCACTTCCATAAGAAAACATTTTAAATGAACCACCCTGTACAATACATAATAACACACGTAGTTTAGAATTTTGGTAAATTTTGATTTAAATACTTAAATAAGCGGACGGCAAATTTCACCCTCCCGGGCGAAAAACCCACGCTACGCCACTGCGTATCAACTTCATTTAAAATCATTTGTTAATAACCCTATTGCAACAATTCCCATTAATAGCTTTCTCTGAAAACGGATGGTTTACACTAAGTTATGAATTTCTTTTAGTTCATAATTAATTTATACTTCCATTAATCATTATAACACGTACTTACGAGACATGTGATTATGCTTAAAACTCATGTTATAAGTTTTCTAAGAATTTGTTTTGACTGTCCATTGCCATAGTGACCATTGAACTCATCGTCGCTGACCCATTGATTGCTAAACAAGTACCTAGAAAAACAAAGAAAGATCTAGTTATTTAGTTATTAGTTACTATAACTGAATACAAATGAAATACAATTTTGAATGCATTTATTTAATAATAAATTCCGTAAGTACAATTTATTCCGAATTATATTCTGAAGATGTTTGATAATTCATTAATCTGAAAAGCTCTAATGGTTGATTATTACTTCCAGTACGTAATAGTTTTCGTCATAAACGCATGATTTATCAGTGTGACAGGAATCTGCAAACAATAACTCACTAAAAATCTTTAAATTAATTATATATCAAACCTTGATTACAACAGATCCCATCTGTTGCACAACGCCCTGTGTGTCTTCTGCATGACATGTTACCTGCTATACACGGTTCTAATTCATGAAAATCACCATCACGTTTGCATATATTTTTGAATTCCTGGTTGAATTTAAAGGTCACATTAATAACCATACTATGGGTCTACGTCGCATTGCTTCTGAGTTATTTGACATTTTGTAGAAAAAATGACGTTTGCAGTGCTGTACGACTGGTGAACGAATCTTTACCTAGGATTGGCCCAGACATGAGACTCGAATGTGCCGTCGGGCGGGAGAAGCTATGTTTGTATTTAATGCAATTTTATCTTAGATTAAAATTAGTGGTACTTGAGAGTACCGTCGAGCACTAAAGGGTTAATAACCATACTATGGGTCTACGTCGTATTGCTTCTGAGTTATTTGGTATTTTGTAGAAAAAATGACGTTTGCAGTGCCTCCGAAAACTTTGAATATCTCGAAGACGGGTACCGGTAGAGAGATGTGGCTTTCGTTTTTTTACTTCGGAAATGGACTTTAAAGTAGGTACCTTCAAGAACAGTATTTGCAAATTCACTGGGTGTAATATATGCTTATGTACAACATTATTTATTTTTTACTGCGTATATTTAGCAACATTTAATAACTACAAAGCAATGACAAACTTTCAAAAAATATAACGATTAGTTCATTTCATGATATTCTAGAAAACAGTTTTTATGTTATTAAAAGTTATTTATTATGAACGAATAAGTACAGGTGGTAGGTTCAAATCCTACTCGAGGTAAACTTTTTATTTTTGTATTTAATAAACTTAATAATTTTTAATTAGTTTTTATGTTGATTACAACACAAAAATACACCACATGTGCAACATTTACTGTATGGTCGTGATTGTATTGATCTTAAACTGCACATTTCACATCTTCCTCGGTTAATTTAGAAGACAACCCAGTGGGACCCACGGTTTTCAAGTCTCACGTCATCGGGTATACTATAGTTATACTTTCGTCTTTTTATTATTGGTCCGCATTTTCTTGGAGTGGCTCTAGTGCAATTCATTTTCATCAAACCCATAGAAATTGACCTTCTAAACTCCAAGGTTTCCATTTTTTCAAATTGTAAGTTGTAGATTACATAGGCATTAACAAAAGCTATATCTAGAAATCCCCAGAAAAGCCTGTGCCACCATTTACGTGATCTACGAATTATACCATATGTACTTCGCAGCTGATCTGCACGATCAACTCCGCCCATATGCTTGTTATAGTCGGCGACGACGGATGGGCATTTTACATCTACGCGTGTTCCATCTTTCTGTGTTCTTTTAACAGTTGTTTCTTCGGTACTATGAAAGTTTGATGCAAAATGTACTAGCTTACTATACTTCCATTTGAATGCCCTCACTCCGTGTTGGAGACGCGATAATCATAATCACCTCGTTGCATTGTTTTCTCCTCTACTAGGGCAGGAAAACCTTCCCTTCTGCTTAGTATTGTTCCACATGCCAATACTTTTTTCATATATAAAGATTCCAAAAGGTTGATTGACATAAAATAATTATCTGCATATACAATTTTCCAATTGTCCCAGTCTGATTTAGTTAATGCCCGAATTCTTTGAACTCTTTCTTTAGTTCCTCGTTTTTTCCTAACTTCGAGACAAATGCATTTTGGTCTGCAACGCACCATAGTTTGTAACCCCTTTTTATAGGTTTTTTTGGATTATACTGTTTTAGTGTACTGCGACCATTGAACAGTATCATACTTTCATCTATACTAATCTTCCTGGTAGTTTTGTAGCAGTTCTTAAATCGACTATTTAGTCTATCTATTCCTGGGAATTAGACTATTATCATTACAGTAAAGGTATTTCAAATTTTTTTCAAATCGATATCTTGTCATACAATTAGCAACTATAGAAAGACCCAAATCTTCGTAGCTATTCCAATAATGTTTCCATGCAGGTAGTCGACGATAAGCCATAAGAAAGTTGATGCCTATAAACGCTAGTAGCTCTTCTTTTGTCAAATTCAAGGTTTCCTCACGTTGAGTTGCGTAAAGTTACTTTGGAACACAATATCTTCGATCGATTCCCCGAGCAAGCGGAGGTAAACATCGGTAGCTGACTGACAACCAATAAACTGTCTCAACAGGACCTTCGGGAAACTTATACTCAGGCATAAGTTCTTCCGCAGCTGCATTCTTCCACTTTCTCTTTGTCATAGCACTTTTTGTTTTTTTTCTGTATTCATTTCTCTCCTCCCGATTTTTGTCAAATGTTGAACAGGACGGTTGTTGAAGATCACAGGAATAAAACGATTTGGTATCCTTAGTAGTTGCAAAATAATTTTCTTCTGTTACGGGTACAGTATCTAAAAAGTCATTAGTGGTCTCATAATCTCCATCCTCGAAGTCGCTTGTGTCTTCATCAGTCATAACATTGTTATCGAGAGGCAAATCTTCAGTCAATATTTCGTTTGCAATCTCCTCTAGCTGTTTCTGAGTTACCGGTTTATTAGACAGCCATTTTATTTTTTTACCATCCATAATTCCTGACGGTACTTTCCAGTCCTGTAAAAAAACGGAATTTATATAGTTAATAAAATTGTCGAATATACATAAATATTATAAAAACTTACTCAATATAAACTTCTACACCTCTGTAAGTCAAAAAACAACATCAAAACGCAAAAAACATCAGTAAATGAATGACATCAAAGTGGGCGACAAGCTTAGCATGTGCTCCGTGAGACGTCAACATTCAACTGACATTGAAAAGGTCTACTGTACGACTGGGGAACGAATCTTTACCTAGGATTGGCCCAGAAATGAGACTCGAATGTGCCGTCGGGCGGGAGAAGCTATGTTTGTATTTAATGCAATTTTATATTAGATTAAAATTAGTGGTACTTGAGAGTACCGTCGAGCACTAAAGGGTTAATAACCATACTATGGGTCTACGCCGCATTGCTTCTGAGTTATTTGGCATTTTGTAGAAAAAATGACGTTTGCAGTGCTTCCGAAAACTTTGAATCGAAGATGGATACCGGTAGAGAGATGTGGCTTTCGTTTTTTTTAGTTCCGAAAAGGGTAACGCATCATTCTCGTTCATTGCCAAAAATCTTGCTTTTAGAATTCAATAATTTCTATAGCTCCGAAAATAACTTTTTTCAAACATGGATAACTGGGTTTTTTAAATGGAACCACCCATATTTTCTTACATCACCGGATAGGAAATTAAATTTCCTTTCCATTGATGTAACATTATCGATATTTTGGAGTGATAGTTTTCGAGATATTCACATTTTTATCTAATTTCAGTTTTTATTGCGCATTGCCGCGGTGCTTTGGAAAATGTTTGTCAATTGTTTTAAACAACTGATAAGAAACGTCAGTTTCTCGAGCTTCTGTTGTGCTTTGCTGTCTTGTGTATCAGTTTAAGTGTTTCTACAAGACATTTCCATTAAAGTGTTGTTGTCCGACGCCGAGTTTGATCGACATGACTTTCATTCTTGGAGAATGCCAAAGAAATGCGTTATTGGCGTCAAGCATTTATGCAGTACGGTATCCTGAACGAAGACAGCCATTCAAAAGTTGTTACAACGTTTTACAAACACCGGACGCGTTCAGTATCAAACGAGGGAACGTGTCAACAGGATAACCTGGCAATGAATGAGAATGATGCAGTACCCTTTTTGGAAGTAAAAAAAGCAAGCCACATCTCTCTACCGGTATCCGTCTTCGGGATAATGAAAGTTTTCGGAGGCACTGCAAACGTCATTTTTTCTACAAAATGTCAAATAACTCAGAAGCAATGCAACGTAGACCCATAGTATGGTTATTAAAGTGACCTTTAAATTCAACGAGGAATTCAAAAATGCAATAATATATAGGTTGTTCTATTTAAAATAACGAAGTTGGCATGAGTTTCCGGTATAACCGGAAGTCCGCCATTTCTGAAAATAATTTTAAAATGTGTAGTTTATGACTGTGGACAACTTTTATATAAGACATTTTTTCGTATTTGTAATAGTAAGGGAGTAATGGAGCAATCCCGCTTAAGTGGGCCACCCTGTATACCCGTTACAATACTCAGTACGCTGGCTTCTGTCGTCTATAGTCAAAAAATGTTCTTTCCGAAATCTATAGCAATGGTATTTGTGTTTCTTTAAAATTCGAAGGGTTTTGCTCCGAGACACGCCTAGATTAACCATTTGTCTAGTCTAGAAGAAGTTGTTGGCTCTGTTTCGACTTGTCCTAAGACGACCATTGAATTTTCTTCAGAATTTCGTTTATAGTAAGTTTTTGGCGTGGGATTTCTAAAAGAAGCCAATTTAATTAAATTTGTCTGTAACCTAAAATTAATTAAGATGTTGTTCTGAGCTAGCAAAAATTTTAATTTCTATTAACTATACCGTTCAAAAATATTTTTATTTGGGTGCTGTCTTTCAGGAAAACTTTGTAGATATAATTCCGATGCCACATTCTTATCACCTTCGGATAATATAAAACACTTTAACATGCAAAATTTTTCTGAATTTGTATGATTAGGCATGTTAATAGCTAAATTCCAAGATCACTTTGTTGCACACTTCTAATTTTTAATTTATTATTTGACCTGTAGGTGTCATTTGTTTTTACTTAAATAAATCTCAGCCTCCTATGCCTACTGTGTATTCTTAATATAAGACGTAGATAAGAAAAACTTAAAAAATTAATTAATTATTAAAATAGCTTAGAAGTGTTATATATTTTTGAAAAGCACAAAAAAAAAATGTCATAGCCAACTATAGTTTCCATATAATAAAATACAACTTTATGTCATATCTTTTTAAATTAAGGCGGTATTAAAAATGTGAATGCACTAACGGATTTTACTTATAAAAGTGGCTTAAGAATGTTTTTACAGTTTGTCGATACATTTAGAAATAAAAACGTTATTCAAGTCTTTCAAAGTCGCCATTTTTTCAATTTTGGCTAATTGCGCAATAACGGTCAGAGATATCTTGATTATCACAATTGGATCTTAATTAACACCAAAATCGAGCACAATGACCCATATTACTTTTCGTTCTATCTGCAATAGAAAGGGTACTTCCCATAAGAAAACATCGAAAATGAACCACCTTGTACAGGGTACAAATAAAGAAGTCGTGTTTTATAGTAAAATCATCAGAATTAAAAAAAATCTATTTGTAACTAAAACTTTATTTGGCGACATTTTTTAAGAGCAAAGTGTCTTTAATTGTGTACAATTATTTAAATCCCACTGTAAATCCTTTTTCGCTTAATATCATTCAGACAATCCTAGATGAAACGCTGCCACCGGTTCCTTCAAAGCATTTATTATTTGCTTGTGAAATTTTGCCCCCCACCCCCTCCCCAAGTGCAGCCCGGGTGCCCTTCTCTACGCCACTGAGAAGGCGCTGCGTTGATTTGTATGCAACATCTAACAATGAATGCATTGTGTCGTAGTAACAGGAAAGGACAGAAAGAAAAACAATTCAAGCGTTCTGTCCTTTCATTATGAGATGGCAGTCTGCTCGATATAAAGTTTTCACTTTGAAAAAAACAGGAAAATTAAAGAAAGCGATTCTCCGAAAAATATTGCAACCAACGAATATTAATGCGTAATTAACGATCTCATCGTTAACCGCTTGCATTAATATACTTGATAGTTAAATAATAACTGTTGTGTACCGGGTGGTTAATAAAGAAGACCGGTTGTATATGAGCAACTATGCATAGCGCAGTATCAGGAAAAAACTATTCATAGTAAAAGTGACAGAAATTGCTAGAAATTAGTTTCAAATTCCTGCGATGGCCACTAGTGGGACAAATTAGAAAATCGGCTTTTTCCTCTTAAATCTGCATTATCAAGATTTTTCTAAAACAGTGTTACTATAAACTACATAAACTTAGAAACATTTTCATTTTTTGGTATTTTCTTTATTTTGTTAAATGAGAGGAGGGGAGAGATGTAAATGGTCACTTGAAAAAAAAAAAACTCATAACTTCTTTTTAACTCAGCCGATTTTAATAAACTAAGTCTCGTTTCAGAGAGGCTTCTTGGGTGCTTCTAATAAAGTATTAACTAGGGATGTTGATTTTATCTGGATATCCGGATATTAACTGAATGAATATTCGATTTCGGTACATCCGGATAGTTCGAACATCAGGATACTTTAATCTCATCTTAAACGAACTGTAGCACAAAAAAAACGTCATTTAAAAATGTCATAGCCAACTATGGTTTGCATATAAAAAAATACAACTTTATGTCATATCTTTTTAAATTAAGGAGGTATTAAAAATGTGAATGCACTAACGGATTCTACTTAACAAAGTGCCTGTTTTTACAGTTTGTCGATACATTTAGAAATAAAAAAGTTAAAAAATCGCCATTTTTTCAATTGTGGCTAATTGCGCAATAACGGTCAGAGAGATCTTGATTATGAGTATTGGATCTTAATTAACACCAAAATCGAGCACAAGGACCCCATATTACTTTTTGTCTATCTGTAATAGAAAGGGTACTTCCCATAAGAAAACATCGAAAATGAACTACCCTGTACAATACATAATAACACATGTATTCTTAAGAATTTTGGTAAATTTTGGATTTAAATACCTAAATAAGCGGACGGCAAATTTCACCTCCTCCCCGGGCGACAGAAACCCACGCTACGCCACTGCGCTGTCTATCAACTTCATTTAAAATCATTTATTATTAACCCTATTGCTTAACAATTCCCATTAATACGCGATTCTCTGAAAACTTATTGTTTACACATAAGTTATGAATTTCTTGTTAGTTCATAATTAATTATATACTTCCATTAATCATTATAACACGTACTTACGAGACATATGATTATGCTTAAAACTCATGTTATAAGTTTTTATAAGAATTTGTTTTGACTGTCCATTGCCATAGTGACCATTGAACTCATCGTCGCTGACCCATTGATTGCTAAACAAGTACCTAGAAAAACAAAGAAAGATCTAGTTATTTAGTTATTAGTTACTATAACTGAATACAAATGAAATACAATTTTGAATGCATTTATTTAATAATAAATTCCGTAAGTACAATTTATTCCGAATTATATTCTGAAGATGTTTGATAATTCATTAATCTGAAAAGCTCTAATGGTTGATTATTACTTCCAGTACGTAATAGTTTTTCGTCATAAACGCATGATTTATCAGTGTGACAGGAATCTGCAAACAATAACTCACTAAAAATCTTTAAATTAATTATATATTAAACCTTGATTACAACAGATCCCATCTGTTGCACAACGCCCTGTGTGTCTTCTGCATGACATGTTACCTGCTATACACGGTTCTAATTCATGAAAATCACCATCACGTTTGCATATATTTGTTTCTACTGTTCCCAATAAGCAGCCAAACGGTCCGCAACAAATATTAGGACCAAAGCATTGCCCAGTTCGCCCCGGTCCACATGAAACACACTGAAAACAGTTTATTAGCAGTTATTCCAAACTAACTTATAATACCTGTTTAATGTTGCTTTCTAAAGTTATTTTTCCGTTTCGTTTCCCTCCTCTTGGACAATTAGTAATTAAACAACTTAGAACTAAAGTTTGGTCTAATACAAGTAAGAAAGTTACTAAAATAACATTTTTACTGTACATCTTTGAAGATTGTTGGTATTGTAATGTGACTAGGTGACCCTACATTTTCTTTTTATAGTAAAGGATATCTGGAAATAAAACTGACGCTAGCATATTAAGAAGCACTCAAAAGCTTAGTCTTTGTTATGTTGATACAATCATTGCATAATAAATATGTCTGATTCTGAAGAAGAGGCGATTGAAAGGCAGCTTAAAATTGCTTTTCTTGGAGATTGTAGCGTGGGAAAGGTGTAATTTATAAGTATTTTACGTATATAATTTTAATATTTGTTTTTTAGACGAGTATAATTAGGAGGTTTTGTCAAGATGAGTTTACAAGACAATGTACACCAACTGTTGGTGCCGATTTTTATACTAAACATCTTGTTTTACCCGGCAGACAAGATGTCACTTTAATTATATCTGATATTGGAGGTCAAGAATTAAGTGGGTCAATGTTGGATAAATATTTGTATAATGTTAATGTAAGTATGGGTAGGTACTTGTTGATTTAAATCAATAATTGTTGCTGCTTGATTGCAATAATTTTGAGAATTGTTTTAATAATGATTAATAAATAGTAAATAGTCTGATTTTATAGATAAGCTATTCTGGGTGTGTAGATGAAATATTTCAGTTATTCTTACGTTTACTTTATAATGTATGCTGTTTATTATGTAAGCAAGAGTATGCTAAACTGGATTAGATCATTAGATCATGTTGATTAAGATAACTTTGGCGCACTCTCGAGACTCGGATGTAAACCAAGTTATAAAAGTGTACTGGATTTTGTTGTATTGGATGTGAGCGTTTCATTATTTCTACACCTTTTGTTAAACCGTCAACAGACAATTCCATTTTATAAGTGAACGCAATATACAGTTCAATGTCTCAACATATTTTAAGATTTGCAAATGGTACAATTGGTAGCGTTATAAAAATGTGAATCTCTTATTAATACAAACAGCTAAAAAAACTTAATATTGCTGCATGTTTAATGAAGTTATAGTAAAAAAATTTACGTGAAAGAGGAAAACACCCGTTTGGTAATAGCTGTGTCGTCGTGTAGAATGTTTGGTAGAGAAATTATTTTTTTTTGTAAGAATTTGTGAGAAAATCAAATAAATTGGATTGTAAAGTTTGGGAGGAACTGGTTCTTAGCCACGATGCGAGACGATGATCTTGCATTACTAGGTTTATTGAGAAGTTGTAAATTACTAAATATCCAATTTATAGTTTTTTTATATACAGGGTTGCTCATTAGTGCGTTGTTTCCTAACAAAGTTTTTGGTGTGTAAAAGGTGCGTATTTTAAAATTATTTTCCAATATACAGGGTGCGCCATGAAAGTGTGGTAGTAACAAATAATGTTTTTTTAAAATAGAACCCCCCCAATTGTTTTGCCATATTAGGATTTATCGTCAAACTTTAATGTTAATTTATGTAAGATGTTTTATCTTAAAATTTACGTTTCGAATTATTTGGAAAAATATGAAAATTTTGACAGCTTCCACAAAAATCTGCGAATTTCAGAATCAGTATTCTGGGGCTCTAATAAAACCGAATAAGCTACGTTTTGACGTATTTTAATTTAAAAAAAGTCCTTTACAACTACCGAAGTATTCATCCGAAGTTGTATGATTTCACACCTCAATAACTTGCTTATTTCGAATATACCCTAATTTTTATAACCTTTTCGGATTTATCGTCAAATTTTAAGGTCAGTTTGTAAGGTTTTCTACCTTAAAAATTTACCGTTTCCGAATTATTCGGCAACATCGGCTACATGTTGACATGGAAACAAAAAATATCATAAATGCCATAGTTGTTTGTAAGTGTAGTATTACATTGTACGTTCGTTATTTCTTATTTTTTGTCAATCCAAAGACATACTATATATTAAAATAATCGGGTCATTTTGAAAAAGTCTAGCAGCCGACGCTAATATTGTTGTCCATTTACATAATATACCGGGTGTCCAAAGCGTTACGCGACGAAAGATTGTGACTTCGCTGTTGATTTTTCATTAAAATCATTTATACAAAAGTTATATGGTTTTAATACGTGCACAACTTAAAAATATTTTAACACCTACAGGGTGATTCGTAAAAGTAGGGGGGGTATCAACTTTTGTATTTTAAATGGAACACCCTGTATATCATTACACGTGTGGATAGCCTAATGAAGAAGCTTTTGAACGATGTATACATTTGTACATATAAAATGCAACGTTGCCAAGTTATTTAACAAAAATGTTTTTTTCGTGAATGTAAGGTTAGCAATAAAAATTAATTCTTGGTTTATTTTCTAAGTTGAGACAAATTAGTTCAGAGATAGAATTAAGCTAGGTATGGGTTTTGAAAAGATGTAAACGTTTTATTAATATATTGAATAGGGGAGAGAAGGCATCGTGTGAAACTTTAGCACGTTCAACGTACATCTTATTTCCTTGCACAGTCGTCACAGTCTGTTTCGACCTTAACCGCCCCTTGTAGCCAGGTCGATCCGAGACAATTCTATTGTTTTCTTGAGTAATACCGTAGCGAGTCAAATGGTGCCTCGGACGTTGTAGCATTCCCTACTAATGGTATCCTTCTACTACCGGACAGTTATTTGTCTACTGCCCCGACATGTAAGGAAGTCAGAAGTACAAATATAGACAGAGGCAAGAAAGATATAAATAATAAGAGTGTATGCTTACTGTATGGATATCTGAATGTACAGTGCATCCCATTTTGGTTGAGACAGCCAGATATCTCGGTTGTTGTTAAAGATAGAACCTTGCGGTTTCTGCGGTCCTGAGCCACTTTTTTGTGAAACTCATGATGGCCTGAACGGATTTTGCCTAACTTCTTTCGTTTATAAATTACAGGGTGTTTTGAAAATCCACACTTTTTGGATCCTCCATATCTAAGCAGTTTCTCAGCGATAATGTCAAATTGAAAACTTGCTTCATAGAGAATTTTACGTAGAATCCGGGCGAACTCAAGTTACCGAATAATTTCGGAATGAAATAACATGAGTAAATATTTAATTAGTTGCTTATTCTACATTATGAACTTTTTATTACTATTTATATGTTGCTATTAGTTACTTACGTTTTGTGTTTTGTTAGTGAATTAGTGTTAGTATTGTTCTTGTTTCTTTCATGGAAAAATCACAAGTAGTATTTCTTCAATTTGAACTTTTTTTGTATGAAAAATCCATAGCCTGGTATTAAAAATCAATGTTTTAGTGATTTTGGAGCATTTTTGAAGAATTTATGTTTATATACTATATGTCATTTTGAAGGAAAAAAAATAAGGAATTTAATGAGGTGATAAAATACAGGATGTTCCATTGAAAAAACCATTTGAGTCGTATCTCCATAACTATACCCCCAAACAAAAAATTGAGTGCGCCACTGAATTCTACATAAAATTTTCTATGGGATGTTTTCAATTTGACATTATCGCTGAGAAACTTCGTAGATATGGAGGGGGTCCCAAAAGTGTAAATTTTCAAAAACTCCCTGTAACTTATGAACGAAAGAAGTTAAGAAAAATCCGTTCAGGACATCTTGAGTTTCACAAAAAAGTGGCACAGGACCACAAAAACCGCAAGGTTCTATCTTCAACAACAACCGAGATACTTGGCTGTCTCAACCAAAATGGGATGCACTGTACATATATACATATACATTTTTCACGTACATATTCTTCAATCACGTCACGTTTCAACCATTTATCAAATATTTTATTATTGTCGTGAACTGTGACTACTTAAACGTTTCCATCCTCTTATCTTTTTTTATTTAATTGAAAGGTAACAACAAATACCAATAATGGTTCCGTTAACTCTCCTGACATTAATTGTTTACTTTTAGGATTCATTAATTACAATTAAGATCAAACAGTAACAAAGGTAAAAGTTAGCTTAAATTTTGTCAAGGAAAAACATTGTATAAGACAATATGCAGCACATTTATAATTAAACTTAGAATCACATATAGTAGCAAAAATAAAAATTGGATCAACCTTCAACTTTGAAAACAAAGAGAATAAAAATGTTCAAAAACTTTCCACTTAATACGGATTTGCCGTGGACAGTCACATCTTTTGTATTTTTATATTTAACAAAATTCTACTGTTTAGATTATTATTATTTTTTGTTTATTAGTAATATTCAAACCGATAAAATCTATTCAGTACCTTTCTACTTGCCTTTGGATTAGATTGTTGCCTAACGCGACTTGCTATCATTTATTTGAGAAAAGGAATTATTTAATTACTCTCATTTAAAATTTCGATTACAAATTAGAGCCAGTTATTTGTTTATTTTATTTGGTTTTTTTTTACTTTGGATTACGGATTCGATCTAGTTATTTATTTTCATCATTTGAGCTAATAAAACAGTTCCTATGACAATGCTTACGTTTGTATTTGTTATAGAAAGGGGTTCATTACAAGGATGAAATCACATCTACATATTTTTCCTACAAATACGTATTTATGATTTCTTTCTTTACCCCGCGCTACTGTGGCATAAAATAAGTTATTTTTTATTAGTTCTCTATAATTAATTGTTATTGCAAAGATGTTTAACTATTTCAGTTCAATGCTTAGACAAAAGGGTGTTATTTATTTACGCTTTAAGTTTACTTTACACTTTTACCGGTTTTAACAATCACTTCTGGTATAGGTTTAAAAGAACTGTACCTATTCGTAGAAATTCATTACTACAGCAATTCTAAATGTTATTTTCGCGCCTATTTCAACTAAAGAGCCATTTACACGTTACAGAACTTCTACTGGTTAGATTATTATCTTTGTTCATTATTAATATTCAAACCGCCGGGTAAAAAATCTAGCCTTATTTTATTGATTTAGAAGTTGTCATTTTAAAACGTATTTGTTTCACTTCCAAAGCTAGAAGCGCAGCAACCTATCCTATTCTTAAATACATCCTAAATTTTAATGTTTCTTCTGTGAGACAAAGAAAGAATATTTTTAATAGCAAAACAAGCTTTAAAATTTCTATTTGCAATTTAATTACACGAAAATATTTGCGTTTTTATTTTTAAAATGCCTAAAGGAACAACTTATAATAAAGTTTGAGCTCTGACGCGTACAGTACGATAAGTTGTAATACAATTGTGTTCCTCGATAGTTTATTTCTTGACGTTTTTAAAATTTACTTCATTTTATTGACATGTTTAACATTCTTCAAATTGGGTTCATATAGAAAAAGTTTGGAACAATAAAATCAGTCAACTAGCAAAAAGTAGTTAATATTTGTTAAAAGAAGTTCTGAAAAATTGTCATTCATAGATTTACATGTTTCGTATAGACCTCAGAACTGGTCATGATCTTCATAAATTTATATAGTAGATATTTAAAGTATAAGCAATGTAGCGTAGGTATCCAATATTTGTATTACAATTCCTCGTTCAAACGACTCTGCGCTTAAAGGTCTCGCGTTCAAACGTACTTACGTTGAACTATGCCAGCGTCCAAACGGCCCGCGTTCATACGAGTCATTCCGCAACTGAGACACCTAAGCTGTGTGAAGTTGCCCCCCCCCCCCCCAAGTTGCATATTTCGATTGACCACTTATTGACTATAAATGACCACCAATAACTTTGATTGACCACCCTCTGTTAAAAAGTTATTGCAAAAATAAGATTGAGGGGGCAACTTTACACTTGCCGAAATCAAAAATTCCCAATTTTATTACTCTATCTGATTGACCATCGTTTGACAATGATTGACCATGAATTCGATTTGTTTGACCATCCTTAAAAAAAAACTAAAATATACTGTTATATTCATTATATATCCAGAAGAACAATTAGTGCATTTTGTTTAATAATGTACTATTTCGAATTTTGAGATATGGTTAATCCTCGAATATGCATTTTGAGACATGGTCAATGCTTGCATATGCATTTTGAGGATTTCCTTTGAATAATCATCCAGAAGAACACATAGTGCATTTTGATTAATAATGTATTATTTCAAATTTTGAGGATTGACCATCTTTTATTTCCTATGTATAATCATCCGGAAGAACAAGCAGTGCATTTTGAATAATAATGTATTATTTCGAATTTTTAGGCATGGTCAATCCCAGAATATGCTTTTTGAGGATTGACCACGTTTTATTTCTTATGAATAATCAGTCAGAAGAACAAGTAGTGCATTTTGATTAACAATATATTATTTCATATTTTAAGACATGGTCAATACCGAATATGCTTTTTGAGACATGGTCAATCCTCGAATAAGCATTTTGGGAATCCTCGTATATACTTTTTCAAGATTGACCATCTTTTATTTCCTATGTATAGTCATCCAGAAGAATAAAATTGCATTTTGTGTAATAATAATGCACTATTTCGAATTTTGAGACATGGTCAATCCTCGAATATGCGTTTTCAGAGATGGTCAGCCTCGAATAAGATTTTTGAGGCATGGTCACTCCTCGAATATGCTTTTGAGAATTGACCATCTTTATTTCCTATGAATAATCATCCAGAAGAACATGTAGTGCATTTTGATTAATAATGCATTATTTCAAATTCTGAGGATTGCCCATCTTTTATTTCCTATGTGTAATCATCCGGAAGAACAAGCAGTGCATTTTGAATAATAATGTATTATTTTGAATTTTTAGGCATGGTCAATCCCAGAATATGCTTTTTGAGAATTGACCACGTTTTATTTCTTATAATCAGTCAGAAGAACAAGTAGTGCATTTTGATTAATAATGCATTATTTCATATTTTGACACGTGGTCAATACCCGAATATGCTTTTTGAGACATGGTCAATCCTCGAATAAGCATTTTGGGACATGACCAATCCTCGTATATGCTTTTTGAAGATTGACCATCTTTTATTTCCTATGTATAGTCATCTAGAAGAATAAAAATTGCATTTTGTGTAATAATAATGTACTATTTCGAATATTGAGACATGGTCAATCCTCGAATATGCTTTTTCAGAGATGGTCAATCCTCGAATATGATTTTTGAGACATGGTCAATCCTCGAATATGCTTTTTGAGAATTGAGCATCTTTTATTTCCTATGAATATTCATCCAGTAGAACATGTAGTGCATTTTGATTAATAATGTATTATTTCAAATTTTAAGACACGGCCAATCCTCGAATATGCTTTTGAGGATTAACCATCTTTATTTCCTATGTATAGTCACCCACAAGAGTAAAATTGCATTTTGTTTAATGATGCACTATTTTGAATATTTCGAAAATGATTTTTCAGACATGGTCATTCCTCGAATTTTGCTTTTTGAGAATTGACCATCTTTTATTTCTTATGAATATTCATTCAGAAGAGATTAAGAATGAGACAAAACGCTCACCAGGAAAATTTAAAACTAACAAAGAAATTTGTCGTTAAAAAATTTATTCTTTTTAAGATAAATGAATATTTCAATTCGTTAATTTTCGCGGATTGTTCAACGGACCTCAATCTCCCATGCGGCGGGAATATTGACATTGCGGCCCTGTTGCTTAACTTCTTCCGGGCCGTAATGTCTGAGCCTTCCTGGGTCCCGCTGAACGACTCTAAAATCCTTCAGCGTCCAACATATGACTTCTAACCGTTGGGTGTTGGTGTTCGGAATTTGAGAGGTCGTTCGTTGTTTTCTCCCATAATATGAAATCTCATTACTGTCATTTCGAGTTGCAAGCGGTGCCCGATCCCTGGTAGTGGGCTTAAGTGCACAGACCGAAAACGGGCATGCTCTCGTGAGCAACTTGGGGTTATTTTGCGTCTTGGGCAACTGGGACGTAACACTATTTACTTACATTACTTACTCATCTTCATACAAAAAAATTGGAAAAGCTTTGTTTCGTTACGGTTTAAAATCAAATGTATTATATTGTATTTAGTGATTTGTTATCTTGTTAGTATTTTCATTTCTGAATTAAAACTCATTTACCTTACATTCTAGGATTGACCATGTCTTAAAATTCGAAATAATACACTATTATTCAAAATGCACTACTTGTTCTTCTGCATGACTATACATAGGAGCTAAAAGATGGTCAATCCTCAAAAAGCATATTCCAGGATTGGTCATGTCTCAAAATGCATATTCGGGGATTGACCATGTCTCAAAATTTCAAATAATACATTATTATTCAAAATGTACTACCTGTTCTTCCGGATGATTATACATAGGAAATAAAAGATTGTCAATCCCCAAAATGCATATTCGAGGATTGATCATTTCTCAAAATGCATATTCGGGTATTGACCATGTCTTAAAATAGGAAATAATACATTATTAATCAAAGTGCACTACTTGTTCTTCTTGATTATTACTCATAAGAAATAAAATATGGTCAATCCTCAAAAGCATATTCTAGGATTTACCGTGTCTTAAAATTCGAAATAACCCATTATTATTCAAAATGCACTACGTGTTCTTCTGTCTTCTGTCACATTGTAATAAAGCACATACAAAGAGAAATCAGCTCGCAGGCAAATAATTCTACTTCAACAAACTGACAAAAAAAAACTCATTAAAACAAAGTCTACAAGGGTAAGTTATAAATAGATCACTAATATCGTGACCGATATATAACTTTGAGTGCGTTAGAAAAATACCCTGCTCCCTTCTCCGGTTACACCCTCATCTATACAACAAATAAAACAATAGAAATAAAAATTTGAGGTGTTTAATGGTCTGGCTTGGGAGTGTGTACCAACTGGCAATTGTCTTTTACAATTAATAACCAGCGGCATCCTATACCCATTCACCAGCCACCTCTGCACAATTATAAATATAACCAACAACCAACAATGCTAATTCGCACAAATATCAGAGGAGAGGACCCTGTACTATCTTTTTATTTTAGCAGATTTCAGCGTAATGAGTCCGCGTACGAATAAGATACCTTTGCAACACAATGTTTGGTATTTAATACCAAATCTGGGCCGGTAAAATGATTTGCTGCGAGCTTGCATTTATATAAAAATACATACTTACACTAGAATAAATATTCCCTTAATTGATCACAGACACAAATCGTTAACATACGCGGTTTAACCCCGAAAGAAAAGACAACTTAGTGTTGGCGAATTCAAAAAAAAATGTACACGCAAGAATTATTTTAAAGACGAACTGTTTACATAGAAGGTATTTAATTAACCCAAAAATCGATCTTTTTTATGATTGTAGACCTGAACAGGCTAAATAAGGCCTATCGTGCTAAAGCACTCAGGAACACTGAGGAGGATGGATAGAGGGTAATGAATTGCCAGTAGATGCCTATGAACAGCTACCTTAAATCTGGCTCGATTGACACTCTAACTGTAACTGCCTTTTCCCCGATTTCCGACTAACTATGTCTACTCGCCAAAAATTAATCCCGTCTTTCAAATTAATTTATGTTGGTACAGTTTCATATTAATTATTGCACGACATATTAATTTTAAAAATATGCATTCGTCTGTAACAACCTTATATTTACGTCTCTCGAGTTTCCAAGTGACAAGCAAAGATATCTTTTGATCGCGGTCTGCCCAGCCGTAATCAATCATTGGAGCAATGACATTTTTACAACAAGAGCGCGCATAAAAAATTACAATGATTCGTTACGCCTCTTCAGTAAAGCATTTTTAAGCGTGTACCTGCACTCACCCCCTAACATGTGTTTACATACATATTATTTACAAACAATCCTACATTCCTTAGATAAAAATATATAAATAGAAGTATTTTGAAAATGTAAGCAAATTACGACGTATTATCAAGGTATTAAAAATCCACTAATTATCTTTTCTATCGTGGTAACAATGGCGATTTGACAAACGTTTATTACAATAATAAAATTTTCGCGGTCCGCTAACTACAGTACATTATTAAACAAAATGCACCAATTGTTCTTCTGGATGATTATTCATAGGAAATGAAGGGTGGTCAATCCTCAAAAAGCATATTTCAGGATTGACCATGCCTTATAATGAACATAAAAGTATAATTAAACATTATTATTAATTTTATTAAATACATAAATAAAAAGTTTACAACTCGAGTAGGATTTGAACCTACGACATGTTCTTTGCTAGAGTACCGCGCTAACCAACTGGGCCATCAAGGTTCAAGCTCCAATAGATGTAAATTTTGTCCTTATGTATGTAGAACTGATGTAAATTCTAAATATAATGAGATTACAATCAAATTACTTATTTTAATGGAATGTGAGCCTGCAATATCGCAAGGATTCACACATACCAAAGCAACTTGACTAATATTAAATTATTATAAATATTTGTTATGAACGAATAAGTTCAAAAAACTTATAATAATTTAATATAAAAGTATGTTTGAGTTTTTATTTTTATTTGAAGAGTGGTCAAACAAATCGAATTCATGGTCAATCATGGTAAAACGATAGTCAAACAGATAGAGTAATAAAAATTGGCGATTTTCGATTTTGTGGGGGCCAGTGTGAAGTTGGCCACCCCAATTTTATTTTTGCAATAACTTTTTAACAGTGAATGGTCAGTGAAAGTTGTTGGTGGTCATTTGTGGTCAATAAGTAGCCAATCGAATGTCATTGATTAATTACGAAATATGCAACTTGCGGGGGGGCAGCTTCACACAGCTAGATACCTGGTATATTGGAACTTAAAACATTAATTTTAATATTTATCGATCCTCAATAAGCTTCTGTTTTCATAATTATATTTCTATCCAACAGTCTTTAAAACATTCTACGTCAGCGCCACTTCTGCACTAATTTCTGGTTTTCGCGGATTTTCTTAGCACTAGTAGTGGTAATCCGATTATTTTGTTACCTCACCCTTTTTCGCACTAACTGACGTAGCGATTCAATTCTTAACTCTAATTAACCATATCCAATAACATAATTTAAATTATAATATTTTTATTTACAAATTAAGATTTTTATTTTCTTTATGTCCTTAACCTTAATTAAGAGCGAATTATTTGTATATCTTTCATAATTTCACATAAAAAATAGTACTGATCTGAATTCTATAATTGTATATGAAAGGTACGATTTTTGTTTATAGATCGTTATTTTCGTTTACGACATAACAAATGCAGCATCTTTCGATTCTTTACCGTTATGGATTGATGCAATATCAACGGTGATTACTAACCCAGTTTTGTCTGCAGCCCTTGGAAATAAATGTAAGTATAATGTGTGGACAATTTTTATTTTAGTAAACATTTACAGGTGATTTAGAACATCAACGTGCTATTCGGATAGATAAATCTCAACAATTTTTTAAACAGTGTAATTTACAGAATTGTAATGTGTCTGCTAGAACAGGGGAATATGTAAGATAATTTCATAATTTGTGTATGTATTAATTAGATTTTTTTAGTTAAATGCCAGTATGATGGAACTTGTAGCAAAGTATTTAGGTATACATTTAACACGAGTTGAGAAAGAGCATCAACAACCTGTGGTAAAGGCGCATTTAGTACCCCCGTCTGCTGTAGTTAAACGACCAAAAATTAAACATTCGCAAAATCGTAACCAAAACACAAGTGTTTGTACAATTCAATGATGTGTTACATTTTATTAAATATATATTTTTTAATATAAAAATTTTTGTCATTTACAAAAAGAGCATTTTAGGGCAATATCATTCCAGACTACAGAACAAATTTTAATCTGGTAGTGCCTGTATAATTCAATTACCTCAATGAACACTAGGCAGGAGGTAGCCAGCAGGAGGATGGTCGGGTCCAGGCTTCTCAAATCTTGAGAGTTTGACTCAATCGGCGCAAGGAATTTTTCTACGTGCGCCACTGGCACCATTGCGCAACCTTCAAATTATATGTAGATATTTATACGAATTAAAATAAAATCTACTTCGTACTTGTGCTCAATTATGGCACGTTATAATAATATGTGCTACATTAATTATGTTTCATAATAATTAAAAGTTTTAAATTGATATGTTATAAGATACAAAGAGAAATAAAATTTTAATGCCTACAGTCATTTTGTGAGGTTGGAATACGACGCCATAACCCTTAGGCTAGGTAATAATAGTGGACGTATAATGCAGCGTAAGAATCTGTTACCATTTGGGACCAATGCCACATTGTCAGTGGCGTAGCGTAGAGGCTACGTTAACCATAAAATTAAGTTGTTCTCAGGTTTAGGAATTAATAAAACACCCATATAGAAAAACAGTTTTATTGTGGTTACAAACCTGACCTTTAAATAGGATTAATTTCGTTAATTTGCTTCGTACAGAATCCTCCTGTCGAGACTGATTTTAAAAATTCCTATTTGTTATTTTAATCTTAGCCGTACGCCACTGGTGACAGAGTGAAAATAAGCACGACAACGCTAATTTAATAATTATGCTTAATAAGATTTCAAACCAAAATATTATAATCGGCTTCGTATATCTCTATTAATAGTTATATTCCTCAAATATAATTGTATAAAATATAATTTTCTAGATATCCGAGATAAAAATATTTGTGAAAGAATGCAAATTTTATTTACCTGTGAAAGGAAATTTCAGGATCTTTTGAACTGCTGTGGCTTTTACAACCATAAGCTGCACATCCAACCATTACTTACAACATAATTTTAAATGGAAAAGTCTTAAGAACCACAAAAATCACAAGAAAACTACACCGTACCAAATCGTTTGTTTTCCACCAAAACAATGGCGTCTAACCGATTTTGGTAACAGAATGTTAACCTTTGCGAAATACGACGAACGGTATCCCTCTCTTTCCTAATCTAAGCCATAACCACTACGGGATTGTAACTTAGTTGGTAAAAATAGTAATATTGACATCGAATAAATTCTTATAATATAAAATACCAGGAAGAAGTTTTTGTCAATTATTTGTGTGTCCGGGATGGTTGTTGCATATGACAGAAAACAAGTTTCCGGTTAATAATAGATAATAATGAATATATATATATATATATATATATATATATATAATAGTATTTTATTTAAATTAACTTTTAGTACATACAGTAAAAGATTAACTCGAGTGGGACTTGAACCCACGACCTCCACATTGCTAGAGTGGGGCTCTTCCATCTGAGCTATCGAGGAGGCAAGTCACAAGGTCGTGGGTTCAAGTCCCACGCGAGTTAATCTTTTACTGTATGTACTTTAAAGGTTAATTTTAAATAAAATACAATTACTGATTATTAAATTGAACTTCTGTGCGTTCACTAAACCAATTTCATATATATATATATATATATATATATATATATATATATATATATATCACACACAGCGTGTTCAGCGAGGAATGGGACAGTGCAATATCTCGAGAGCGGATGAAGATGTTTAAATTATGAAAATATTTTTGTAAATATCTTCCAAGGGCGCACATTTGTTGGCACAAAGATTTGAATCAACGCCCATCACCGCCAGGTGGCACTATCTCACTTCAATTTTTAAATGCAATGCCCTATTTTTATTTCATTTTTGGATTCTATGAGATATTTGTGATGACTTTTATTAAGACTCCTACCAACCTATCTTTTGTAGTTTCTGAGAAAAAAATAATTTTTGGAATTTTATTAATTGAAAGCATACAAATTAAATTAAATGCTCAAATGTTTCTCCATCATTTTCTACACACGTTTGATAACGCCTAATTAATGTAACACTAGTTGCCGCTCTTAAAGTTTCTCGTGGTATGTTTGCACCAGCAATTCTAATTTTGTTTTGTAACTCCTCTACATCTCTAGAAGGTGTTTCATACACTACACTCTTTAAATGTCCCCAAACGAAGTAGTCTAAGGGACTAAGGTCAGGAGAACGAGCTGGCCACATAATGGGACCATTTGTACTTATCCATCGTTGTGGAAACACTCTACTTAGATAATTTCTCACTATTGCGCTATTGTGCGCTGGTGCGCCATCCTGTTGAAAGTACATCACTTGCCGCAGATTTACATTTACATCTTCAAGCAAAGGAGGCAGTTGATTTTCAAGAAAATCCAAATAGCGTTGGCCTGTTAAGGTAACATTAAAAAAATATGGGCCAATCAATTTGTCATCTATCATTCCGCACCATGCATTTATGTTCCATCTCACTTGGAAATTGGTTGCTCTTTCCCAATGAGGATTTTCTGACGACCAGTAATGGGAATTGTGGCGATTAACGATTCCATTGTAAAATTAAGTCTGCGATCTTGATCTCCCGCATGCAGTCCATGTACCAAATGAATTTTAAATGGTTTGTGTTTATTAGATTTTAATATTTTATGGACAGAACCAACTGATACGGCATACTCTTCAGAAATAGATCTCACAGACACATGAGGATTATAAGCTACACATGCTAATACACCAACGGTGTGTGCTTCATCTGTTGCTGTCTTTGTGCGATTCTCGCACTTACGGCGAGGAAAATGATTTTTCCGGGATGGCGTCGATCGGGAAACCTGGCAACATACAATACTTGTGCAGCCCTTGCATTTTTTCTACATTCACCATAAATTATTACCATATCAAAATATTCTTCGTTAGAAAACGTAAACATAATTATGGAATTTGAAGATGCACAGACGATTTTCAAAACTGAAACTGTAAACTGACAGAAACTTGACAGACACTTCATTACGCGTTTGTTTTCATGGCATGATAAACGTTTCACATGATTCTTAATCAAAGACTGTGATAAGTTGGTCCCCCTTACAATTTAGTGTACAGCGTATCGCATTGTTTCGGCGTTATCTGCATCATTTTTGTGGAAGAACAATCTTTTATCTTTCATTTGGTATCAAATTTGCTATTTTGTCTGTATCACTCAAATGTTATGAGCACTTCCTGAAATTACGTTTTTGTGCAAAAATTCCAAGGATTATTTTTCTCAGAAACTACAAAAGATAGGTTGGTAGGAGTCTTAATAAAAGTCATCACAAATATGTCATAGAATCCAAAATGAAATAAAAATAGGGCCTTGCATTTAAAAATTGAAGTGAGATAGCGCCACCTGGCGGTGATGGGCGTTGATTCAAATCTTTGTGCCAACAAATGTGCGCCCTTGGAAGATATTTACAAAATATTTTCTTAATTTAAAAATCTTCATCCGCTCTCGAGATATTGCACTCTCTCATTCCTCGCTGAACACGCTGTGTGTTATATATATATATATATATATATATATATATATATATATATATATATATATATATATATATATATTAATGGCTAAATTGAATAAATATTAATTTAAATACGTTTGAGGAAAAGGGTTGTTTGGCTGTGTCTCTTTAGTGGGGAAAGGTAATTAGATATTAGGTAAAAATAAATTTAAATGTTAATAATTTGAATAATGGAATTTTTTAACTTTATTGCACCGGACTAGCTCAATCTCAATTTGGGGATAGAGTTCAATGTAATTTAGTTTGAAGTTAAATTTAAATCTGAAAATGTGTATAAGAAATACACTTTATAGAATTATAATGAAAGTATAAAATTTATCCTGAATACAATTTACTCCCAACGCATGCGTTGTAATGTACTTAAGTGAAATTAAAGCTGTCAAAAATGTCAAATAAATAATTTAGAAATATACTGTTGAAATCCAAAATGAAAATTTATAAAAGAAAATAATTTAATACCTTTACAGGTGTTTACACAAGTAAATATTTAAAATTCTAAACCAAAACATGTATGTAATAAATATTAATTTGCAGGAAATTTACCAAATGAATGTCTTTAATAAATAGGGTTATATAAAATTTGTGACTCACATATACTGTCCTCACTGTAAATTGATGTCTTCGGATAACTCCAACTAGATGCAGGCAATGTCCACTCGATTATAGTTGTTACATCACCCATATACAGCTAACTCGATTCTCAGGTTGTCGAAGACACCATCTTCCAAAACTTATGATGTTTTCTTCGAAATCAGCAAAACTCCAATCACTTATTTTACTTTGGTAACTTTTATTTAATTAAATTTAAAACTTAATGAATGGTATCGTTTTAAAAGAAATATTTAAATATTATCCAAAATTTTGTTGATAAACACTTTTATTTTTAGATGCCGATTCAAATTTTATTTAAAAGAAATTGTCCGGAGAAATAAAACAACATTAACCAAATAAAAGTGGGTTTTAATTTGGTATAACGGAATCAACTCAAGTTTGATAACACAAAAGAAAACTTTACAAAATCGTAACACAAATTAACACGTACAAAATATTTTCCGAAAACGACAGGTATCGGAGACCGAACTATTTATTTTAACCGTCGGTATAAAACAAATGCTCTCGAAAGTATTCTTCGTAAAATATAACTTTCTTTACGAAAATTTAAATTAGGTTATGAAACTTACTTTTTTACACAATTGCACAACACTGTTTTAAGCTTTTAAACTTTGAACAAATTCTAGAGAGAGAGTTGAGTTTCCAGAGCACTTCCTTTTATATCTTTCTGGTTGTTACCAAAATTCAATTTTTTCCAGCCATTTTGCCTACGTATCTAAGGCTCTGATTGGTGGACATATATTACAAATTGGACTCAAATGGAAATTTGGCCGTAACTTTCTTATACATAAGCGAAATTAAAATTAATAACAGAAATGAAAACTACCTAAAATTTCGGACAAAAGACACCTAACAAGCTATGGTTCCTAAAATTAATATACGAAGTCACTTAATCTAACTTAAATAAGCTTACAACTATTTAAACTTACAAGCTACACTTAATCTAATTACATAAATGGAATTTTGAGAAAATTTTACACAAGAACACATACTTTTTGTGTTAGAAATATTGAATTTAAAGAAATTTTAAGCTTTTGCAAATTTATCCTAAATTCACCTCAAATTTCACACAATTTTGCGGTGAAAAGCGATGTATCCTTTTAAAAACTGTACTATATTATGAAAGAACTTCTACTAATTGCTTTAAGAGCAAAATTTAAGCCTAAAATGTGAAAAAGTATAAAATTATGTAAAAACCTAGAAATTGTAACCTAACCAAACTTAAATCTAAAATTGAAAATAATTCATATTTAAAATGTTTTCAACACTTGAAATGTTATGTTACAGGTTAGTAATTCTTGTCTTTATGATTTTCACTATATATTTGTAATGCATAATGTCATATAGTGTTGCATTAAAAAGTCTCTTCGTCTAACACTCTTATGAATCATTTCAGTATAAAATGTACACCACTATAAATGTCTTTATGCCAAAATGTTCTATATGTTGTTCTTATTGTTAAACTTATATCAGAATTTTTGTTACTAAGCCGCTTTCAGAAATATGTGCGAAAAATGTCTAAAATGTCCATATTATAACCCTTTTATGAAATTTTTATATTTCCTGCTTTCAAAAACTAATTATACACTATCCCTAACATAATCCTAACTATATAGTTCATGTTTAAACACCTGTAAAGTGCTCACTTGCCAAATTACCCTTGAAAAATTGACTTTTATTGCAATAATTGAAATACTAAAATGACTTTACGAAAATAGTTATATTTAACATTCTTGACAATATTGTTAGCAGCAAAATGCTTTTTATGATAAAACAAAACTGTGTAAATAATATTCAGACTAATTTATACCAAACAAATCTATTTTAATCACATCGTGAACCAGATTTATATAAAACAGTGTTTTGCACATGTATCGAGCTTGAAATCACCCCTTTTTATTACCCAAATGTCATTTAAACTGTCCGATACTTCTTTTACCTCTTTCTGAACATCTCAATATATATATATATATATATATATATATGTATATATACAGGGTGACTTTAAGTTGATGCTTTTTTAAACTGTGTGTAGAACTAATTAAAATAAACAACTTTTTCAAATAACATTTTTTAATTAACTCAAAAATAAAAGAGATATTTCGTTTTAAAGGAATAAGCAGTCAAGTTCTATTTCAAATGACATGTTCAATATTGTCACCATTCTGTTCTACACAACGTTGTGCGCGATGTAACCACTGTTCGGTGACAGCGCGTAATAACGAATTCGTTTTGTTTTAATTGTTGCTGCTGCCTGTTCTATGCACCCAATTAATTCTTCCCGCGTGTTTACCACTGTTTTAAAAACTAACGCTTTCATGTAACCCCACAGAAAAAAATCGCAAGTATAATCCAAGAACTCTCGCACTTCTCGTCTAAAATGAGGAGGTGCTCCGTCTTGTAGAAGCCACGTGTTTTGCCTTATATCCAATGGCAATTCTTCCAGCAGATTAGGTAGATGATTTTCCAAAAACTTCAGATAATTCTCGCCCGTTAAACGGTCTGGCAAGATGTGCGGACCAATGAGTATTCCAGCCCAACCATTTACGGAAAATCTTTCTTGAAAACTTGATCTCCGTATAGCATGGGGATTTTCAAATGACAAACATGAGTGTTGCGGAAATTGTTGATTCCATTTCTGGTGAATATTATATTGAAGAATAGAGTAAGAACCCCCCTCTCCCAAATACCACTGAGCGGTAACATGCACTTTACCTTTACGGAGTGATGTTATAGTGAGTGTCTTTCCCGTGACGATGAGCGTATACACAGTGTTTATTACGCTATACAGTGGTCCAGTATGAAATGATGTACGTGAAAGTATACTGAAAAGGTATAATGAATTTTGAGTTTAGTTTTTGCAATTTTTGCGGATTTTAAATTAAGCTTAAAATTTTATTTAAGTGTACGTTAGCATTGCTTTGTTACCCCTTCGAGTGAACATTATGGTTTCCTGTTAGACCGTTATTTTAAGATCTAGTTCATGACGTTTTTACCGCTATAAATTTATTTAACAGGTGGCGCCTTAGTGACATTTTGTGATTTTGACTTTGAGTTGTGCCGAGTGCCTTTTGGAGTGACCCGTAAGTTGTCGTGTAGACCATCCGTCTTCCAGTCGTTGAAGTATTCTTGCTGTAGTGACTTCATTAATATGAGCTGCCATAATAATTTTGACAATAAGCGTAAAATTCTAACAATCACACTCAAAACCATAGGAATTACAAATGTCTGGTTAAGTCTGGTTTACGCGATACAAAAAAATGCATGAGAATTTATTACAGTACTTGTCCCGATTTATACGGCGCCGACTGTACGTCAGGATATGGGAAACCGTTGGAGATACAAAGTCGGTTAAATGGAAGAGAAGTTGCGTATTTGTATGCCCAAAAATAATCTAGGTTTGTTTTATTTCAAATCGATACCGTTACGTTTTCGAAAACTGCAATATTTTCTTTATTATGGAAGCTAAGGTCATCAAATTTTTAAGATATAGGTAAGAGGATACGGCTATTTTGACAATGGTATCAAAAAAAATTCTACGTGCTATGTTGCTAATTTTTGCATTTTCATTCAAATTCTCCTTAGAAATGCTCTTTAACCATGCATCACATGCGCATGTTCGGTCAAGATAAATAATAAAAAATAAAATCAAGTTTTTATGGTAGTAGGCTTTGATATTTTTATTCAATTTAACTAATTAAAGAGTTGTACAAATCTTTAAATGGTTTTTATTCATACAAGAAACTTTAAAAATGAAGAAACTACTGCATTAAAGTAAGTGTTCAAATAAGCCACCGTTTTGTCGCACGCACAACGTACATCGTTACACCACTGCTTCTCAGGATTGTCTTAGCATTTGTGGAGTGGGACTGTTAGAGCTTCTGTAACAGCTTGTCGTAATTCCTCTGCGGTGTTGTAGGGCCTACAGTATACTTGATTTTTGAGGTGACCCCACACAAAAAAAGAGGTGTTATGTAAGGGGATCTCGCTTGCCATCTTACTAGTCCACGGTTGCCGATCCATTTGTTCGGAAATTCGCCATTCAAGAAGTTTGTGATAATTTGTCCATTGTGTGGAGGAGCGCCGTCTTGTTGAAAAAAATATGTTTTGCAGGGTAGCTACAACTTCTTCTGCTACGTTAGTTTGTAAGATTTCGCCGTATTTAAATTTGTATAGCAAAAATACGGCCCAACCACATGGGCAGCACCTACAACACCTAACCAGACATTAAATCCCCACCTATCTTGGTGTCTAACTTTCATTCTTCTAATCACATCGTCATCCTGGAGACCCTGGCAGGGCCGTTTACGATAGGGATAATATTTATGATGATTTAAAATGCTACCCGCCTTTGATCGAGTGACGGCCGTTATTTGTTGTCTGACGTAAAGACGTACGAGGTGTCTCAACCACACTTCTTCAGCTTTCGCGTCATTTCTGTGACAGAGAATAAAACACTTCAATATATCATATTTTTCACTACTTAAAAATTTATTCATTTTGTAAAACTCACAATTTATTAACTGCACACACTTGACACTGACAATAAATTCTACTTTAACAGATAATTAAAAATGAGACAGCAAAGCAAAGCGCACTATGAGAAAATTGAGCAAAAATATCAAAGTTTACCAGCATGAAATCTTAATTTTGTTATTTTTCATTATTTACCTTGACCGAACATACGAGGTCTGATCAAAAAATACGGTGAATAATTTTATTACAAAGTAATAAGTTTACATGGAAATGGAATTAATCTCCTTCAAAGCACTGTCCTTGGTTAGAGATTCACGTATCCTAACGTTGAATCCATGACTGGAAACATTTTTGGAAGGCTGCTTTCTGAAGGGCGTTCAGCTGTTCTTTCGTGGCCATCTCGATGTCACGATTGGTGTCAACACGTTTCCCTTTTAGTACGGTTTTTTGGGGAAGAGCCAGAAATCGCATGGTGCTAAATCTGATGAGAAAGGGGGATGCGAACAGAAAGATTTTTACCAGCCAAAAACTCGTTAATCAGAAGCGATGTGTGGCACGGCGCATTGTCGTGATGAAGAAGAAAGCCATTAGCTTTTTTCGTATATCGTTTCGCAAACGTTTAGTACGCCTTTGTAAAATTTGGAATTTACAGTTGTTCCCCTTGGAACGAACTCTGATCGCACTATGCCCTTACTATCGAAAAAAAACAAATTTTATCTCCACTTACAATTTTTGTCACTTTTTGTACGCTTTCGTCTGTATTTGAGGTCGATGGACGTCCCGACCGTTGTTCGTCTTCAACCGATTTATTCCCATTTGTAAATGGCTCATACCACTTGTTAACAGTCTTCAGTGTACTACATTATCGCCATACACCAATTTTAACATTTCATAAGCTTCTTTGGCACTCCTTTGCAACTTAAAACAAAACTTAATGTTAACGCGTTGTTCAAAATCCATGATGCTTGACAGACCCGATAAACACGACCTCACTCTAGCGGCTCTTGAGACTGACTAACAAATTAGAACGTGTTCAAACTTGACACAGAATGTCTCAGCGGATCAAGCTATCGGACATATGACATGGAATGGATGTCGCATCATCAATTGCGGCTCTAAAAATTATTTCACCATATTTTTTTATTAGACCTCGTACACATGTTATACATGGTTGAAGAGCATTTCGAAATGGTTGAAGAGCATTTCGAATGGGGGTTTTAAAAATACAAAAAATTCAATATGACGCCCATAAGAGAACAAAAGTTAACTTTGGCCGTTCGCAACATAGGCGTAGCATTTTTTCATACCACTTTTAAAACAGCCGTATCTTCTTAACCTATATCTTGAAAATTTCATGACCTTAGCTTCCATAATAAAGAAAACATTTTTGTTTTTTACCCTGTAACTACGTAACGGTATCGATTTGAACTAAAATAAAGCTAGATTATTTTTGGGCAGACAAACAGGCAACATTTCTTTCATTTAACTGACTTTGTATCTCTACATCATTTTATACTGGACGCACTGTATGTGTATTTTCCACTACACTTCTAATACCTACAGCAATAGAAGTTGTGTTTATACTTCTCTCTAGGGTAGTTAATCCACATTTCTAAATAAAAACTTGTTGGTTTTCGGAATGTGATGTTATCCTGTGTTATTTTTATAGACGAGAAACACTTGCTAAAAAAGAATTTCAGCAAGTTTCACAAACGTCACTGAATTGGCATAAAATTATTTTAAAATACGAGTTAATAGTGTTAACATTACAAAAGTGTAGGAAATCTTAGAATTATGCATGTTCGAACGACAAAGAAAACGAAACAACATAATATTATGACTTGATATTGCAAAAAAAAAGTTAATTCACAGGACGGCAATTAGAAAAAAGTCGATCAAAAACAATTAATTTTGTAAGTGGAATAATTAGGAACGGAACTGTCAATTACATACAAAACAATGGTTTGAAAACATTTTGCACATTGGTGCATGTAAAGATCCAGCGTCCTTTACGTATGTTTTTTAGAATAAATTATTCACGGACCACCCTATATCACAAATTACAAAATATTACGCGATATTGCACCACAAATAATTCATTAATCACCGCTGACGTGTATTTCTAAAAACCAGTAAGTTTTTGCACGTCAGAGCAATTTAAACCAATCCCATAACGGCATCCCCGCACGGTAGCCGCGAAGCCGCCCACAGATGAACCTTTATAAACCTGCGACGCGCGGGTCGATGGGTCGATTCATCGATTAGTCTGATCTCCCCTGCTGCTCGAGAGAAGAACATAGTCGTGAAATACCTGCTCGATCGTGACCGAGACCGCCCCGCCGTTCCCGATATCCAGTAGCCGCCGGTACCCATTGCTTCGTGTAAGCACCGACCTGCTAATCGCTGCCGAGGAGTCCATCGCGACCGTGTGATAACGCGCACCACCTCGCGCCGGGCGACCTAAAGTTTAATCCCGAACTGCAATTAAAAGACACGTAAGTTGTAGAGTTATAAAATCTAACAATTTACAGTCAAACACTACAGAACGTAAATAACGACGGGCTTAGTCTCCAGGAGTTATAACGTTATCATTACACACACACCTACATAAAGGGCGTAACGAATGGGAAACCCCGCATCGCCTGACTCAGTACACATACAGAAAGAGTGCCACGCAGGGTAGATCCCGACGTCACTCGCAAACACTGGAGGGTGAAGGTTTGATAGAGGGCTGTAAAGACCTACGACCTTTTTCTTAGTCAAACAGGTTAGACAAGCTGCTGCCTACCGTCTACTGTTGGCGCTAAGGCCCTCGCTTAATACACATACATCCACTACATACAAACACACACAATAACCACACACGGTGTCTTTAATCGCAGAAGAGTACACAAGAGATCTGTTGCATAAATTTGTATTCAGAATAACTATCGCGAAATACCTAGTGCAAAACCGTTCGTAAATAAATTAAGAATATACGCCGGAAATTAAAACAGATGATACGTAAATTATCCAATATTTACCGGTGGTTAATAATATAAATGCGACCTGGTGTATCTTACTAGTTACCTTAGTAAAAGGATAAATTTAAAAGTAAATTCATTTTACTATAGCGAATATTTCGTTTACTTTATAATTTGTATATAATTAAATTTAGTTACGCCGTTAGGACGTAATCCAGTGGCTTAAATAATTTAAGCGCATTCTGAAACCGGTTATAATCAAATAATTATAGACTAGAGATCTCGCCTTTGCGTAACTGAATCTTCCGCGTCGGAGTACGACATACTAGCTTCAGTGCTCCAGATATAAATTTTAAATACTAGGTAAGGAGTAGATTAAGACACTATATATATTTGTTCACAGAAACGACTTCGCACCCAATAACAACTTCTCCAGGAGAACGAGAGGAAGGAGCTCTAAGGGCCCGATTATATATATTTAGTTTAATTTGTTAATAATATTTTTGTGTTTTGTTAAATTACTAAATAATATACGTCTAAAACCACTTTCGTATAATTGTTTAAGGTGACAGTGTAAGCCCACTAAATAATACGAACCACACCCCGTTTAATAAGAATTTATAAACACGACTGAGCATAGCCGAGGCAAAATAAAACCGCGCTGGGTTACCACCGAAGAAGGGCGGTTATATATAATAACTCCCAGATTCAAAAGTGGGGCCTTATATGCACAAGTAACGTTGTCAAGCGCTTGAAAATCAAAATACCGAGTGGAATGACCCCTGTATGATGTTAGAGCATTCCCAACAGTTATTGGATGATTATTGTCCAAGTTCTAACTGAATTGGTCGACTTTTTTGAAAATGTATTTTTAAGAACACAAAAACCAAAGGGATGGTGGGACACCATCAAAATTGGTGGGTTTGTTTGTCAAGTTGTTTTCGGAAATAAATACACTAAAAGCAAATGATCATTGGTTTATGTCTAAACCCTCTTAAGAGGTGGTCGGAACACTCACAAAATGGGTGGGATTATTTTTTGCTACAAATTAATAATTCCGATTATAATTGAACTTAATTGGTCTGCTTGGTTGCAAATACATTTAAAAGAAGACAAAAATAACGGTTGGCTATAGGGGAGTGTCCTTAATGGGTGAACGAAACTCCCAAAATTGGTGGGATGATTTCTTCCCCAAAATATTAATTATATTTCCAAAATAAATTCACAAAAAGCAAAGTACTGTTTAGTGGGGGTCAATAGGATGGTCCTATTTTATCAAAACAGTAGGGTTCTTACCCTGGCCGAGCAATAGACATTATACAAACTTTAATTCGATAGGTTAACTCCTAAAGTTATCGGGTATAAAGGCGGCTGGATCAAACCTCTCGCAATACCGCTTTGAACTAGAAGACCGCCTCATGCGTTATGTCGAAGTAACACTTAATTAGTGAAGTTTATATACAAGCGAGTGTAAATGAAAAATTAGTATTTAATTTTTTTCTTATATTTCTAATTTTTTGCTAACATGAATGCGTTCGTACAAAAATTAGAAATAAAAAATTTAATTTAACAAAACTTGTTGAGACTGTGTTATAAGTGTTTTGTAACTGTGATTTCATATTAGTTGGAATAGATCGGCCCATTTCCACAGTTTTTGCTTTTTGAGCGCGACGTTTCGGAAGCGGACTCTGCTTCCGCCATAAGGCTTAGTCCTGAGAAGGTATGTTTAAGCACTTCAGTCGAATTCATGTTATACTATATATATATATATATATATATATATATATATATATATATATATATATTCATTCCCACGCGCTTGACTACTCTCAGATTCGAACGAAAACGTGAAGTTAGGCGTGGAAAAGTGCTTGTACGATAGAGCAAAAACAATGTGCTCAAAACAAGAGGACCTGAACAAATAAAAAGAAAATATCGCTAGAACACTCAAAGAACCCCGATCTAACACTTCACCTAAACAGGAAAAGGGTAACCGAAAAGGAGAACCTAAATATACAGCGATAATACCATATATACAGAGTACCTCAGACAAAATACGAAGGATATGCAGCAAATACAAGATACGCACTGCCTTCAAATCGACCAGAACGATCAGGGGAATACTAACCAGAACCAAACCATACATTGAAGATCAGAATTCCAAGAATTGTGTATACAACCTACCATGTGAATGCGGCAGAGCATACATAGGAGAGAGCAGTAGATCACTCAAAGTGAGAACGTCCGCAAGGGCGAAACAGAAAAATCAAGAATCGCGGATAGTGGCACAGAACGAGAACACAACTCGTCGGAAACTCAAAGAAGCCACATACATCGCACTATCAGAAAATCCAATAAGCTAGTGTGGAAATGAAACCCATATGGATTTCAATAATGCGAAGCGCTTAAGCGCAAGAAGTTAGGGCACAACATGCGCAATAAACATCTGCACAACCACGAAAAGATATATATATATATATATATATATATATATATATATAAGTTTTAAAAATATATATTGGATTACTCAGTAGCTCAGCGGTAAAGGTGTCAGACTAGTAAGCAAAAGGTACCAAGTTCGACCCAAGTGTGGAAAACAGTCCTCTGGACTAAGCCTGATGACGGAAGCTTCCGAAACGTCGCGCTCAAAAAGCCTTAACCGTGGAAATAGGCCGATCAACTGAACTAATAATGAGACGTTTATTCGTTAATTTGAAAAATAACCTTATTTAACCCTTTGTGGCCTGAATTAATTTCAACTTTGTATCTGATTTTTTAACAATTTTTTCATTTTTGTAATAATATTTCACACACATTTGAAACAACGGTAACCTTTTTTTATATTTTATTTACAAAAATCCAAGAAATAATGTTGCTCCACAAACATACCACAAGGCCACTTGTAACCACATTTTATGGAAGTAAAAAAACATTGGATGTTTCGTTAAGACACAATCCAACATTGCAGGTGGTGTTGCGTAGAACGGCGAGGAGCTGCTCGTGTGCTGCAGTGTGTACAGCGCATCTTGTAACCGTGCACAGGTAAATGCGCAACTTGTAGTTTTATATCAATTTGTAAATATAAAACAGTCGCAGTTGTTGTCGCTTCTTCTTCCTCTTTTTCATACTTCTAGGTCTGTTCCTATTAGTCCACAAGCTACTGCTAATCGGAGGTCGTTCAGATTCGGCACTTGACACTCCGGACGTGGGTTTTGAATATAATGTAGGAATTTACAACAGTGAGGTCGCGCGCATTGTGTGCGAGTACGCGGTGACCATGCCGCTACATCTGTATTAGGATAACCCCCTGAAAAAACTCAATACAGCGTAGACGGTAACGGGAATCGAACCCATTACCTCCCGAATGCTAAGCAGTTCATGTTACCACAACTCTTCTAGCTCGGTAGGAAAGGAAAGGAAAGGTTACGTATTTCATTCCCTCCCCAAGTGGAGGGCGGGCTGTTTGAGCTTTCCAAACTCCTTCAGCCACAATCATGGATTACGTATATATGTATGGTGGGATTAAGGATGGGTGTGGTCAGGAAAGGATTGGAAAGAACGCAGTTGGAGTTCTGAGGGAGAAAATACTAACCCAGCATCCGCCTAACTAGTCGCACATGGTTTACGGATATGCAGTTACCATCGCGCTACATGTGTATGAGGAAAATCTCCTGAAAAAACGTCATACAAGGTAGACGAACCCATTACCTCCCGAATGCTAAGCAGGTCGTGTCACCACTACTCTACTGGCTCGGTGCGTGGATCACCGTTTTATTGAAATCCGCGGAAGGCGGAAACGGCTTCTGGTAGCGACGCTAATTTAGAGATTGGTTGCTTCGCAAGTAGTGTGACTGGAGGAGACTTTGACATAGCAAAATTCTTAATATTTTCGGAACAACGTCGGAGGGGATAAAAATTCATTATTTGTGATTTCGGCCATTATCCTAGAATTGTTTAATTGATAAATAGTTAAACAAAAATTTGGTAAGGGATTTCGGTTCTTTACAAGGCGAAGAGAATACTTCAACAGCATGATGACTACTGCTTTACGAGAGTAGTCTGGTACGATTGAAAAACCGCGGGAGAAGTGAAATCATTTCAAGAGTTATCAAGGTGCAATGAATGACAATAAGAAACTGCAACTATACAGCGTAAGAGCAGTAATCTAATTTAAATACAGAAAAAAAAACTGGTTTGTTCCTTTTACTTGAAATCGCATTTATATGTTTGTGCATGTTATAAATAAGCATATAAGAATTTATTTATCTAAAGGAGATTTATTCCTTTTATGTAATCAGACCGTTTTGTTTGTATCAGTTTTCAAATTGATAAAAGTTAAAGCTATTCATTTTAAACTTTTAATTCTTTCGTAGAATGTATTCCAATTGTAAATCTATTTACTCTGAAACTGAAATCTATGAAATAATTTCAACGAGTGTGTATTATAAATATTATTATTGTAGAGAAAAGCTATTATTTATGTAGAATTTTCTGACCTAAGTAAACTAATATCTTATGCATGCTACATTATTGTGTTTAGAAGCAATAAATGTGAATACCTTAGTGTAAGCAAAAATTGATTGTTCAATAATTTTTGGGAGAATTTGTTGAGTGTGAAATTGCAAAAGGTAAGTGAAACTCTTGCGAGGACAGTGTTTTGACGAATTGATATTATGTATTCTGACAAGAATGAATCTTGTGTATTTAGTACACTACAAAAAGGGATTTCATTTAATAATTTACAATTTAAAAGAAAGGATTATACCTGGTGCACCAACTGTGTAACCCTCGAAATAACCAATTATAACTCTTGTAGTTAGGAGCCCTCTTACAGTATAAAAAAAGAACTGATTACTGCTATCAGTGCATTGCAGGGACAGTTAGATGTACTTTTATTTTGGTTGATTCTAGCCTTTGTTTCTTATCAATAACAAATAAAGTACCAGTAACGACTTCGTTGGAATTTGGAATGTATATAGAGCTTTTCTTACGTATGTGAATAGTATGAAGTAGAAATATCTTAACATGAAAATTCATATTTTTTATTGTTAAAACCTGAGGTATTAAAGTGTGGTTAATGTTTGGCTTGTACCTTGGTAGTTGTGATTTAAAACGTTTCTTTTTTAGGATGAATAAATACAAATTGATTAATGCTTTATTTGATTTTAGTTATTGAAAAATACACTGAAAATATAAGATTTTGCATAATTTGCAACTATCTAAGTAAAATCATCCCAGCTTTACAATCACGTTGCACTAGATTTCGATTTGCACCATTATCTCCTGAACAAATATTACCGAGGCTAAACTATGTCATAGATCAAGAAAAGTAAGTTAATTTATTTATATTATTGTTACTATCTTGTAATGATATTTTTAGTCTCGTAGCTTCTGAAGATGGAAAGCAAGCATTACTTACGCTCGCAAATGGTGATATGAGGAAAGTGTTGAATGTATTGCAAAGCACTTGGTTGGCATTTAAAAATGTTACCGAAGATAATGTATATACTTGTGTTGGTCATCCGTTAAATAGTGATATTGAAAATATCATTAAATGGTTACTTAACGAGAATTTTAAGGAAACTTATAACAGTATCCTTTTTTTTGAAATAATGTTACAGATAATTTAATTTTGCTTGTATTAATTTTTGAGATTACTAGGTAATCATTTTGTAATTTAATTTATGGAAGTTGACTTGCCACTTCTTGCGACGGTATATACAAAACGGTGTACAGAGCTGTAAATGAAATTATTTGGTTTAATGTGGTGTGATTATAATGTTAATTGCAATAATTTGCCTGCAATAAGGAATATGAAAATTTCAGATTGTACAGGGTGGCCAACTAAGAATGCGAGGTACTGTATCTGGGAAACTATCCATCGTAGAGGCTTGCGCAAAAAAAGGTATTACTAAAACGGCCAATACAAAAACCTGGAAAATATTTTCAACTTTCTGAAATGGCCGCTAGGGGCGTAACTGCAATCTTGAATCTAAAAAGTGATGTTTCTGTGAATTCTGCTTATTAACCTAATAAAAATAACTGATCTTTAAAATCGAGGATAATCTGAAAATTCAGAAAATTTAAATCACATTTTTGTTCATTCCCCCATTTATACGGGGACGTTGCCCAAATTTGAAGTTTCTAAGTCTAACGGTCTGACCTGGGCGTTGAATTTCAACCCCTATTTTTCACCCTCTGAAATTGGTTTTCTAACGCCTTCCAAACATACTCCCGAAGTCATGTTTAATTTGTATTTCAAAGATCTCTAAGGTGCTTTTGCTATAAGTCTCAGGGAACCCAACAATCTTCATTTCACCTCATTTCCTCCCCCTTTGCACTTCCATAATGATTTTGGGTGGTTTACAATATTTTGAACTTTCAACCCCTAAAACTACTCTTGAGGGATGATTAATTTCATAATTGCCTATTTGTTAACTATTTTCCATCCTCATGATACTCCACACGGTCTACTTGGTTCAAAAAACTTAATCTGCTTTCTCCCGTTTCTATCCGGTAGGGAATGATTTCGGGAAAAAGTCAAAGCATGTGTTTATTTATTTCTTAATGCACTTCTAAATGTCAATTTTCACGTTTCTAGGCTTAACGGATTTTTCAAACAATTACAAATTAAACAATTCACCCCCCTGGAACCCGGTTTCATCAACCTGAGATTAAATCTCAAAAAACGGTGAAATGTGGGTCCGTTCAATTATTAATGGGAATTGATTCCCAGATTTTCAGATCTCCAACTGCCCGGGTTTATGAAAATGCCTGTTTTTTCAACCGTTAGTTTCTAGACCAGAAAAAAATCACATAAGAGTTAATTATTGTAGACTCGCAAAAACCCAAAATGGTTCTTTTTCTAATTTCACAAGTTTTCTTTAATTTCCTGTTTTCCAAGGTACAATAAATAAATTGTAACGAATTTAATGTAAGTTAAAATTAAATGACCAGCAATTATATTAGCTAAAGTTAAAATTTTAGTAAACATTTTTGTGAATAATACTTTCGTTGTAATTAAAGTCACGGTTTTATTTCGAAGTCAAGGGTTCATTTTTAAACCACTAAAGAATAATTATTTTACTTCTATTGTAGTAAATGAAAGCGCTACAATATACTTTCAATTTTGTGTTTTAATTAAGGTTCCAAATAATAAATTAGGGAAAAGAAGATTTAAATCACTAAATAATAATAATAATCATTATGTTTGCATTATAGTGAATAAAAGCGCAAAATTATTTTTTCTTTTTCGTGTTTGAAATTCAAGTTTCCAAAAATAAATTAGTGCAAAACAGATTTTTAAATAATAATTACCGCCTTGTGTTCATTGTAAGAATAAAGTCGGTAAATGGTTCTAGTTAATCCTTTATGCGTTGCACTTTTCTGAAAATATGTGTGTTTTATAGTTACGCAAGGTACGGTAGTAGGTAACTTAGCTGTAGCCATAAAAACAAATAACTCAATAAGCGGGTGTAAGATTTAGAAAATCTTAATGATTAATTATAATTTTGCCATTGTCTTTGTAAGCCACTTTGCTTACGGTAATTGAAATGGTTTATTTTAATTTGCCTCGGTCTAGCTCGACTCGGTTCTCGTACTAGCAAGAAAGAGTAGGTCGCTTGGAAAGATAGTTTTGGGCTAAACACTGTTCACACTAAATGATTCTAATATAATGGTTTAAACGTTGTTTGTAATACTAAATATTTCACTCCTAAACTAATGGAAAACTAAATAAATGACAAAATAAAATATGTCCAGTCTGGAGAGACGCCCTGGACGGCAGGTGGCCTGTTACTGGCTCCGGAGACGTTTCTGTGGGAATTAGAATTAATATTACCTTTATCTGTTTAGCAGGCGCTCGTATTATAACCAAAAACCCCAGAGAAATGACTTATAATTTATTAAGAACTCTTAGGCTTGCCCTATAGACGGGAGCTATGGGGTGTCGTTTTGTTATGTTAACGGTATTACATAAGTTGAGGACAGGGCAACGATCGCGCTTGCGTTTGTGACAAGGCCAGTTCCGAAGAACAATCAATATTTTAAAGTAACGTTTGTGCGCATGACTATTTTCATATACTACTGGAAAATGCTGTCTGAATTGATTCGGTTTAGCGTAAAACTTTACTATTTACACGAAACTTATTTAACTGGAAAACAACTAACGTTTATTAAAAATTATTATTCATTTTATTAAATACATAAATAAAAAGTTTACCTCGAGTAGGATTTGAACCTACAACCTGTACTTTGCTAGAGTACCGCGCTAACCAACTGCGCCATCAAGGTTCAAGCCCCAATCGATGTAATTTACATCAGATCAACATACATAAAGACAAGATTTACATCAATTGGGACTTGAACCTTGATGGCGCAGTTGGTTAGCGCGGTACTCTAGCAAAGGAGAGGTCGTAGGTTCAAATCCTACTCGAAGTAAACTTTTTATTTATGTATTTAATAAAATTAATAATAATTTTTAATTACATATTTACCTTTGAACTTATTGGTTCATAACAAAAACTTATAATAACTAACGTTTATTGTTTACACTATTAATTCCCGTGTTAAAAGGAAAGGATAGCTAATAAGTACTAATTCTCGTGTTTGATTGCAATACGTTATAAGGTGTTCAACCCTTCTGGGGCAAGTTATTTCAGGATTCTCAGGAGCGGGATAACTAACTCGTTACTAGTGACAGGAATAGTTTTCTTACAGGACTTCTATGAACAACTATTGTTAGACCAAAACTAACGTGTTGAGGAAGTAGGACCAATTGCGATCGGTTTTTATTTACGTTTGAGGCGATTAAATGTGCAAAGTACAGGCGGGAACGCATAACGTTTTTATGTAACTGGCGGATCTCTCCTGAAGCGGCTTTTGTAATTAGCTTTATCTGCGGTTGCAGACACTTCTGATTTTTATTTATATTGCCTTGTGATGCGTGGTCGTGTAATGTTGTGTAATAGATGTTTGGTGAAAGTCCCTTTTTAAGAATCTGGGGCTAACCCGTTGTGAGCTGCAAAAAAGGGGCTTTCCGGAGGTTGTTAGAATTAGGGCGACGACCTTTCTTCCCAAGGGAGTAAGTGAATGATGACTTCGGGCGTCTAAGCCCGTCGTAACACCGTCCGATTTGTGTATTTTGTAATTGTTTGTGGTGAGTCTGGGATCTAAGCCCGTCGTAACATCGCCTGATCTGTGTATTATGTAATATTGGTTTAATGTGCAATAAAACTCACGTGCTTTTAACTTCAGAACGCATCAACCATATGCTGATTTGCAAGTGATGGCGTCGAAGTAACGCGACAAAAGACACACGACGGTTCAGAATGAACGAATCAACCGACAGGTCGGCGGTGTAGACAACGAGAATAAGAGCGGCAGGCGCGGTCTGGGTTATCGCAATAAGCGACCAGGCTTCTGGTCAAGATTCACTTTATTCGGTAGCGTGGGTGGAACGGATCTACGAGCAAGCGGTCGCTACAACAGCCCAATGCACAAGGAGGAAGTAGACTGTGGACCGGATCGACGCTCGAGTAGCAAGATATCGCGGCCAAAACCCGACACTAGCGCGTCTCGCGGTTTTATAGTGGATCCGTGGTAAGCGGGGACCGCTTCTGTGCAGGGATGCTAATGCGATGATTGGTTGATATACCGGCGCGATCTCTGACGTAAAAACATTCGATGTTTTTTGAAATCTACGTTGGAGGGGATTATACAATTAATTATTTGTTGATTTCTGCGAAATTAAATTAATACGGGATAATTAGTAAATAATTAACACCGAAAAATTTTTGGTAAAGGACGTTGGCACTTGACATCTTGAGATAATGTGTACATTAACCTGCCAACTTGATAACATGTATTAAGAAGTTAGTATTTTTAGTTGAGGTGATCGGCCTGTTTCCACAGTTTTGCTTTTTGAGCGCAACGTTACGAAGACTCTGCTTTCGTCATTAGGCTTAGTATGTGGCGTCCCTTCCGTCAGTCCTGTCGTTGGGTACCATTTTGTGACGGCTCTAACGTTGGGGTGACATTCTGTGGTACTTTTAAACATATACCGGGTTGGGCGCCATTTGTAACGGGCGTAAATATGGACCTAATTCTTTGGTTTGCTTACTCTTGTCATAAAAAATGAAATTTAGTATTTCTTGTTCTATTTTAATAATTTCAAAATTCTTTAATAAAAAAAAGAGCGATTGTCGTCTTTTATGTTTATCGTTCAATATTTAAACACGATGGATGACGACTTCTGATACATACAAACACGTTATTACGTCACCTTTCTTTTTATCGCCAATTTAACAATATTCGCACTCTTTCACTTTAACATTTTATTGATTTAATAAGGAAAGTATTATTTACATTTCCTTATCACAATACTAATTAATTTAGGCTTAATTAAATGTAATTTAGTGGGCAGCGTGACTATTACTTTGTCACTTATGCCGCAACAACAACTTCCTAACTACCACTTAAAAGTGACTGCTTAAAATGCAAGTCATAGTAACAGTTCGTTTTCCCCTTCTTCTACAACAATCAAAATACATCCACGTACCACACAAAATTAAAAAACACCGAACGCGTTTCGATAGCTACGCTATCATCATCAGCGGTTGACTAGGGCGGACTAAAGAAAATTTCTACCATATACCATCAGCGAGTAACGCTTCGTGGCTAATCTGGTGAAAGTGAGTATATATATTAGAAATTTTCTTTAGTCTGACCTAGTCGACCGCTGATGATGATAGCGTAGCTATCGAAACGCGGTCGGTGTTTTTTAATTTTTTTTTAATTTTGTGCGGTACGTGGGTCTATTTTGATTGTTACAGATCCTGCCACAGTTCCAGTGTTCCAGATTTTTCAAACCTTCTTCTACAATTCATTTATGCATTTGCAAATTGCCGCGTTTACTTTAAACATTTTCTAATTAATTATATACCTAACTTAGTGAAGTAACTTTAAGCTTTTCTTCTCAATTTTAAATACATTTTTGCATCAATAACAAACAATCATTTCCCAATCTATAAAATACCATATAACTTAGTGCGAAATTTTAATTTCTCATGCATCCGTTACAAGTCCTGAGAAGGACTGTTTTCGCACTTGAGTCGAATTCATATGTTATGATTTTTTCCCAAGCGCTTTACTACTCTCAGATTCGAGCTTTGGTACCTTTCACTTACAAGTCTGACATCTTTACCGCTGAACCACTGAGTCCGCTTTTGAAACGTCGCACTCAAAAAGCAAAGACTGGAAATAGTCCGATCAACTCAACTAATATGAAACCAGTTACAAAACACTTATAATTCCGAATTAATAACTTGGTACGGTCCCAAAGTCAAACAGGGTTACTCAGTGGCTCAGCGGTTGAGGTATCAGACTCGTAAGTGAATCTGAGAGTAGTCAAGTACTTAGGAAAAAATCACAACGTATGAATTCGACTCAAGTGCGAAAACAGTCCTTCTCAGGACTAGGCCTGTGACGGAAGCAGAGCCTGCTTCCGAACCGTCACGCTCAAAAACCAAAAACAGTGGAAATAGGCCGATCAACTCAACTGATATGAAACCATAGTTACAAAGCACGTATAATACAGACGTTAGTATTTTATTTTATTGTTCTTTTGTTATTTCGATAACCTAAGTTTTATTTGTTTTGTAATTATTGTTGAAATTTTTGGATTAACAAAACACATTCCCAGATGCCAGTGGAAAATTCTCGACAAATGAACTATTAGGCCTGATTAACTAAGGCGGATGCTATATGCCATTGATTAACACTTTGTTCAATTTTGAAAGTAGCATGATGTGTAAATGTTAGCTGTGTATGACATCTCTAACAGTCATTGAGTCCTTAAAACGTTTTATGTGCATTTTACCTTTACGATACGACTCCTGTTTTGTGGGTCAAAGCAATTGATTTTATAGTTAATTTTTTTAATTTTGTATGCATTTGAAACTGATTTATGCGCACATTGCTGTCTGTACAAACAGATATTTTTTTCTTCGATTACTAATTTGTGAACTGTTTGATATTCCTTGATGGTTCTTTTCCAGACAGTACTAAAAGAGCCCACCGATCATACACATAGCTTGGAAATTATAATTTGAGTTTAACTTATTGTTTACCTTGTCCCTCTATAATGCACCACTGGTCTCATCCCGCCCTATTTCATTAAATTAGCACATCATAGGAATGGCAGTACAGGGCCATAAGTTTTTTAAATTAGATATTGTGAGTAAATTCAATATTGTGCTTTTATATATTTTATAAAGTTTGAGTTATTGAGAGTAACTTTAGATTATAACTTTAAATGGGTACATTGGGACTGCATTCTCTTTTGTGGTGAAAATGTATTATTATTTTATTAGATTTATTGAATAAATGGTTTCTTAATATCATGTAGATATTAAACAACTTCAATCGTTGAAGGGATTAGCCTTACCTGATGTTCTTACAGAAATTCATCGTTATGTTCATCGCAGTAAGTAAAGATTGTTACAATTATTTTGATTGTAATATTTACTCATTTTAGTTGAATTTCCACACAATGTTTTAACCAGTTTATTAGATAAGATGGCTGCAATAGAACATCGTTTATCAGTTGGCGCAGATGACAGTATTCAATTAACTGCTTTAATCGCTGCATTTCAATGTGTGAAGGAAATAACACTTCCTAGTGAAATTTGAATTCTTTTTTTAAATGTTAATAAACTTTTATTTTCATAGTTTTTCTATATTTTTGCGTACCTGTTGTAAGCACCTATATAATTCTTGCTATGATCCAAATATATTACAATATAAATTATTAAACCCAATTGAAATTGATGAAAATGGTGAGTGTTTAGGTATATATCGTAGGTCGCATACAAGAGTATTTGTGCACCGGAACCTTAAGTATATTTTTCGAAGCGTGACTGATGGTAGGCCACTGATATTTTTAACGTGTTATATAATAAAATTGATAATGGTATTCGATCATAGAATAGGGATATTTAACTATATAAGGAATTTTTTTTAGTGTAAAAGTAAAATGGCAGGTACTGTGGGCTACTGGTCTTTATATAATGAAAATCTGAATCAACAAAACTGCAGGTTAAGATGCTTAAATACATTTATGAACATAAACTAATTTTTCTAATTGAAATCGATGTTACGGAGGAGGTATTGTAATTTTCCTTGTAAATAAAATAGAGGATACTCAGTATATTAGAACGTAATGAATTAATGCAATTATAATATTAGGGCACCTAATAATTATAATCGACTTCTAAGTTGTGATAAAATTAATATTTAAAGTATAATTAATACATCAAGTAAAAAAAAATGAAATAAGCTTTCTTCGACAACATAATTATCAAAATATAATATTACTCCACGTACAGAACAGAAGATTTTTACCATGATAATCAACGCGAACATGGCTTAAGAATATTTTCTTTTCCAAATTTCTTTTAAGTAATTAAATTAATTCACACTTTCAATACTAATTATGAATGTGAGAAGTGTAACTTTTCAACAAAATGAAAGGACTGTTTATAAAAGTATCAATTAATCATGCTTCAATTACTACTTTTAAATGTGACAAATGTAATCATTCAACAAAATGGAAGAGCAATTTAAAAAATCTTATTTCATTCAAATATACTTTATAAATGTGATCAATGTGACTATTCAACAAAATCGAAGTGCCATTTAAACCGACATCTTTGTATACATGCTTAACCTATTTGTAGTGTTCATGACTCAAGTTTCAGTAACATTGCTTGAGTGAAACGGTTTTTAGTAAAATCCGCGTGGCGCATTTTCTCAATTATAAAAATAAAATTATAATGTATAGGGTAGTGGCACCCGTTATAGCCACTTTAAAGAAAACACTATCTTTAACGGATTATCACCTCTTGCACTGTATCTATGTTAATCCGCCAATGTCTCCCTCGCGTAAGTAATACCTAAATGTTTCTGCAGTTAAATAGAAATGCCACAAGGTAACTTTGTTATGTGGAAAAATTAAATTGTTCAGAAAGTGTCATTATTACCGGTTATAGCCATTTGTAACCAGTTATAGCCACGGCGGTTCACCACTTATAGTCACCTCATTAACAGTATGGTTTTATTGATTTGGGTAGGTTGAAAAAATAATGTAGGTAATATAAATAAATATAAACTCGAAAATATATTATAAATAATAAAATACGAACATAAAATGCAACATAGTAACTTATTTTCTTTGGATTTATTCAGGCGGCTACGAGACAGGAGGGAACCGCATTTCGCGTACTTCGTACATTCCTCTGGAATTAATGGCTGTCGGTGGTCCAATTACTTGCAAAATAATTTCGAATGAATGTACCTACTTAATTGCGAATTACAATTTAATTATTGACATGTATATTTACATGTGTAAAATAAAAAATTTTTATGATTTCACGAAAAAGATTTGAAAAGATTTTAATTTAATAATAATAATTAAAAAAAGTTAAATGGTTTTATTTTATTTGCCAATTAAATTTCAAATTATTGAACCCTATCCGTAAGCTACTATTATAAATAATAATTCAATTTAATTATTAATTTTCACGTTATAGCTATTGAATATTTTCCACGTGTCATACATATCATATATATATATATATATATATATATATATATATATATTGGATTACTCAGTGGCTCAGCGGTAAAGGTGTCAGACTAGTAAGTGAAAGGTACCAAGTTCGAATCTGAGAGTAGTCAAGTGATTGGGTAACGTCCAATGGGATAACATACAAATAGTGGCAAAAGACGAGAACACAACTCGTCGAAAACTCAAAGAAGCCACATACATCGCACTAGTATAAAATCCAATAAGCCAAGTTAGTGTAGAAATGAAACCCATATGGATTCCAATAATGCGCGAAGAGCTTAAGCGCAATACACCTGCCCAAGAAGTTACCGCGCAGCATGCTCAATAAACTTTTGCGAACCCCAAAAGTTTAATATGTACAGGGTGTGCAAATAGTATCGCACCAAATGGGATTATGTAGAAACGGTTTGACATTTAGATTTGACCTTAGGTAGGGTTAAATAATACATAAATACCCATATTTTGATGAGTTTCATTTGTTTTATGCGACTGGTTTTTACCAGAGGCAGCCATCTTGAATTTTTAAATGGCAACCTAGGTTGAGTTTGGTGTCATTTGGCAGGATTTAGAAATACAGCACGGTATATCATAAGCTTGTTTATTCTAAAATAACGAAGAAAATTAAAATATTAAACAAATAGTTCAAGTGAATGAAACTAAAGAATTGAACACGAAAATTGAGTTACTTAATTGATGAAAATCACAATAACTGCTCAAATCGTTGTTCATTTACTTCTTGACAATATCTAAGTCTATCAACAAAAGCACCCAATGCATTCTGCAGGTATGCCGGAGGAATGTTTGTGATCACAATTCTAATTTGAGCTTCTAATTCATCTAATGTTATTGGCCTATTAAATAAATAAATAAACACTTATTTCCACAGAAACCAAACCGTATTTTACATGAGAAAAACAAGCTTATGATAATATCGTATTGCAGTATTTACTATCAGTTCGAATTAGAAAAGCGATAAAGAGTATTAGAAATTGTTAAAATTGATAACAAATAGTAGAGAACACAGAAATGCTACATTTGAATTAAATTAAATCAAGTTTTGAATAAAAAATGACATTTAGAAACTCATTCCTTATTTCCACCTAAGGAGTTGTGTATTTTTATTATAAAATATTGCGAAAATAACCATCCAACATTATAGTAAACAGTGCATTGCCTTCTAATAAACGCGCTCCTAAAATGGCATAAAATTTGATGTTTAAAACCAAATCAATATGCCAAATATTTTTAAATGTAGCCTACTTTATGACGAAGGCGTACGAATTATTTATCTCGCAATAGTACATATTCTGTCAAATGGAAGATATTGAAATTTCATTTATTATAACTATTGCTTATATCGTTTTAGTATTTCTTATTCCAACTGCGATTTAATTAGTCAGGGCTGTTATAAATTGTTTTATATTTGAATAAAAAAATTTTTTGTTGTAATTTGCCTCCATTTTGATACTCTAATAGACCTATTAGGAAACGCGACGTCATCATCTCCAATGTCATTATAGCTATTATTTCATGGAACATTTTACGAAAAGTTTTAGGTTGGCAAAGTTTGATGCGGAATTATTTCGTGCACGTCACTCTTACAAAATGTGTCAAAAACAGTGTTTTGTGACAGAATTTTGATAAAAGTATACGCGACTAGATCAAATTTGCAAATAAGACTACCAACTCCCACAAAAATCTCTAAAGCAATAAAATTAAAAAAAATTGCTTAAAAATGACATAAAAAGGACAAATTACGAAAAATAGCATAAAAAACGCGTTTCATAAGACCTTGAAACCCTCATTCTTTAAAAAACTCACTTGTTTTCGTGCTTCACTTATTTTTTAATATACTATTAACTAATTACGTACTCAAAGCAAAATTTTAATTTTTGACTTACATCCACAGATTAATTGAGCAAGATGTCTCTCTGACATTAAATTTGGGAGGAGACCAAAATTACGAATTTTTGTCAGAAAACTACCAGCTAACTGTGGAACTAGAAATCTCCTCACCTAAGTTGCAAGAAACTGAAATTACTGGTAGAAGAATTGTAAATATTGGACAATTATTCAAAAATTTAAAACTGCTAAAGCATGATGGTTTTGGCTGTAGCTTTTTTGACATGGACATTGTGTCGGAGAAGAGATGCGGTCTAGAAAGTATTTTTCTGTTAAATGTAATATGTGTAATTTGATATCTACGTTTAGTACTGAAGACGACGAAGAAGTCGATATTAATAAAGCAGCTGTTAGCGGCATTATATCTAGTGGAGCAGGTTACAGCCAGTTTTCTGAACTCTGCGCTGCCTAAATATTCCCAGTATGTCTGCACACACTACTGTGCCAAGGAAAATGAAGTGAACGAAAAAATACAAGAATGCGCTTGGGAGGAAATGAAGTTCGCTGGAGAAGAGGAAGTACGCTTTGCACACGAAGCTGGTTCTATAGACGAAACGTCTCGAGTAGCATGTATAATCGGTGCGAAAACTAAAAGTTGTTGTACGTAGGCGTGAAAAATAAATACTGCTGTATTTGCGAAAATACAAAAATTTAAACACAGATCATAAGTGCTTCAAAACTGGAATGGTACATCAACCGGTATGGAAGCGACGATACTGGTAGAGGATTTAAAAATCTTTGGATCTACATGGACTAAAATATGGTAAAATCATCGGTGACGGAGACAGTAGTGTTTACAGGAATATCTGCGATATAAAGCCATATGGTCCAAATTTTATATCGAAAAATAGAATGTAGGAACCACATTCTGCGAAATTACTGCAATAAGATAAAGGAAATCGCGAAAATCCCAAGAACGAGCACGACCGTAAGAAACTTTTAAAACTAACGTTTTGTGATTTCGCACAGCTGTGGTAAGTGCAGTAAGATTCAGAAAGTCGGATGATGTGCCATTTGAATTAAAAATACAAATATTGAAAGCAGATATTAGTAATGGTCCACAGCATATATTTGGTGACCATGAAAATTGCAAAGTAAACCAATCACATTATAAGTATTTTGTACTGGTTCAAATCCGCTAAAAAAACTTTGTATGAAGACTTCAAAATAGCCCTTTATATGAAGAGTTCCGAAAATGTAACAATCAGGTCGCCCAGCATGCGTCGAGTCTACTTACGATGTCGACACAAATTCTGCTGAAAACTTCAATTCTTTAATTAATAAATTAGTAGGGGAAAACGAATAAATTTTTCCTTGAAGGGGTCATACGCGGCTAGATGTCATGCAGCAGCCGTTTGTTTCAACAGGAAAGGGACATTTTCGATCTTGCTATGTATAAATGTGGTAACGGCAAAGACTTAGGAAAATATACTTCTAGCTACTGTAATCTGAGACGAAATAAGATGAAAAACTACAACGCAAAAGAAAATGGTGAACTACGAAGCCGATGCGGATTATGGTCATGTAATGGATACAGTTAGCGAGGAGGACAAGTCTTTAGAAGAATTGAATTTATTAAAGACGCAGTTTATACAAAAATTTCAAATGTTGATATCGCAAGCATTGAAATTTCTACGCGTGGACAATCTAGCAATGCAAACTGGTTCAGAGAAAAACTTCAAGACTTACTGCAAGCAACTTTGGAAAAATTTGCAAAATGAAAATAACACATCTACTGCTAACACAGTCAAATCCACCCAAGTTCAGAAGTAATGCGCTGGAATACGGAATACTCAACGAATCTCGTGCTATTTCACAATTTGAATCGCTCTGTGACATGAAAGTGCAAAGCTGTGGTTTATTTATTGATCCAGTAAAAAGATTTTTAGCTGCTTCGCCAGACGGTTTAATAGAAGAAGATGGGTTGATTGAGATCAAATGTCCATATTCCGCAAGAAATATGTTAATCAGGCAGGCTGTCGAAGAAAAAACTATATCATTCTGTGATATTACGAATAACACTGATGGAACATCAAAAGTAACACTGAAAACTAATCACGCATATATTTACCAGATCCAAGGACAGTTGCACATAACTGGCAGAGAATATTGTTACTTTGTAATATACACAAATATAGATTTCACGTATGAAAACATTTGGAAAGATAACGATTTCTGGAAAACAAAATGGAAAATCAATTAGAAAAGTTCTACACTTCAACAATGCTTTCAGAAATAATCGATTCTAGGATTTCTAGGCATATACCAATTAGGGAAGTGAAATGTTGTGATTTAGAAATACTGATGATTAATATGTGAGTGTGTATAATCCGATCTGTTTTTGAGACACAAGCTGTAGTGGCATTACTATTGACTTTGATGTGTAACAGTATATATGTATATTTAGAATCAGAAAGAACCCTGTATAACCTAAAAGTGAAAAAACCAAAGAACATCTAGATTAAAAAATATCCAAGACTATTATTATTATTATTATTAAAAATGAATTAAAATAAAAGCATGAATAATGTAATCAGAACCACTTCTTACAAAACAGTATGATATTGTTAACTTGAGCAGCAATTAACAACATAATAATGACTTATTATTGGTTACATTTTCATTCTTGTAGATGTGTTTTTAAAAATATGCTTGTAATATCAAAACTAACAAGTTTACTGTTTGGGGTCATTTTGTAAACACATTAAATTGTAGAAATAAAAATAAAATTGATGTAACCAGGATCACTCAGAAAAAAATTTACCTATACTGTATTTTTTTTTTTTAATTTGAAAGAAAAACATATTACAATATTTTTGTGCCTGTATTGATCTATTTTTATTTTTAAAAACCAATTAAATAAATCTCGCCGATGGACTTCGGCACAACACTTTCTCGTATACGGAAACAAAAATTATTTTTTCCTTATCACCCTGTAGTTTGCAAATCACTGTATATTTTTACATATTTGGATAGCATTAGAAATTAGCTTTGAAATATTTTAGATTTGTTTTTAAAACTTTGATATAAATTAACAAAATTTTATATTTTCGGGTAAACCGGAAGCGCTAAAGGTATTCAATATAGCAGTTTAGTAGCTACCTATATCTACTATATAATCCTTTATTTTCAACTTTCAAGATTTCATTTTATTAGAAGCATAGTTATTAGGGATTGAAATGTTCAAATTTGAACATTCCTGTCACTATAAAATGTGCACGCCATTTTGAATTTAAATTTTTCAAAATTGACAGATATGTCAAAGTATATATGTATATTTAGAATCACCCTGTATAACCTAAAAGTCAAAAAACAAATGAAAATCAAGATTAAAAAATATCCAAGGTTATTATTATTATTATTAAAATGAATTAAAATAAAAACATCAATATTGTAATCAGAACCCTAAAACATTTCTTACAAAGCAGTACGATATTATTAAATTGAGCAGCAATTAGCAGCATAATAATGACTTATTATTGGGTACATTTTCATTCTTGTGGAGGTATTTAAACATGCTTCTAATATCAAAACTAGCAAGTTTACTGTATGGGGTCTTTTGTAAATATTATGAAAACTACAATGAGCACTATGCAAGTAATAATTTTAAAAGGGACTTCCGCTCGTAAGCCTCTTGTTAATCACATTTACAACCGACTCGACCCAGCGGGTGGCTAATGACGACCGCTGGTTTCTTCCTCCTTGCCGTTTAAAAGTAAGATGGGTTGCCTGACGGCAATTTTGTTTAATCAATTTAATTGAATATTATTCCGGCACAAATAAAACGAAATACCTTCCGAAGTTCAGTAACACCATACCTACAAACTGCATAAAAGAAAGTGTGGCCACCACCACAAGTTTGCAAGCCAAAGCGTTTTACAAAATTTAAGTTATTATTAAATTATACGAAAATTAGGGCGAATTTGGAGATCTGACTAGGATTCCGAAGACTATACAGAGTAACTAAACAAATTTAAGTAGCGACCTTTCCTTCAGTTGGAAAAACTAGTTTGCAGAAACGTTTCAGAATTTGCCACTTATTTGGCAAACTGCAGAGAAGCCTTAAGTGCGAAAACAGTCCTTCTCAGAACCGTGAAAATATGCCGATCAACTCCACTAATCCTGATTGTCAAAAATGATTGGAAGCTATGAATGATTAGTATAAGTCATTGCAATCTAATAAAACTTGGAAATTAGTTGAAAAATCTGAAAATGCTCATGTGATTCCTTATAAATGGATATATAAAAGCAAATGGATGCATCAGGAAATTTAACAAAATTAGTTGTAAAGGGACGTAAACAAACCTATGATGTAGACTATGACGAAACGTTCGCTCCTGTTGTAAGAAAAGAAATTCTTAGATTGCTGATAGGATTAGCAGCATCTAGATATAGATCATATGGATGTTAAAACAACTTTTTTGAATGGTGATATAATAGAAGCAGTCTATATGCAACAACCTGAAGGATTTATTGAAAAAGATAACGAGAATAAGGTATGTTTGTTACAAAAACCTTTGTACGGATTGAAACAGACTGCTAGATGCTGGAATCAAAAAAATTCACAATGAATTGTTAGAAATGGAATTTATCCAATCTGCTCATGAACCTTGTTTGTACAAAAGGATAACTGAAGAAGATAATATTATGTATATTGCACTATATGTAGATGACTTAATATTATTTTCTAATAATGCTGCTGAAAAATCTAAATTAAAGATAGAACTTAATAAAACATTTGAAGTTCAAGATCTGGGAGAAGCTAAATATTGCTTAGGTATAGAAAATCCAAAAAAAGGGAAGCAATAATACTAAATCAGAAAAAGTATATTATAGTGATATGCTTATAAAATTTGATATGAATAATGCAAATATTACAAATATACTATTAGAGTCTAAATTTATTTATCATATCTGTTTCCAAGACAGTAGGACATGTTTACTGGTTGCGAGGCCCAACTCGTTGGTAAGTATCTGACTTACCGACATCTTTTACTTACCAACGTAAAATGAATAGGTATACTATATTTCACAACAATAAGAACATTTCTATTTAAAACGTCACTTTTGATTTTTAGTTTATTTAGTAGAAATTAAATAATTTCAATTGCGGTAATTTTAATACAATCGTGCAAAAAACAGTATGAGCATCACGAACATTAAGGGTTGTAACAGTTTCCGGCCAGCGAAGCCTCCAAATATGGCCGTCCACCGGTAAACGTCCCTTACTGTTCTTGATACTCAATACACTATATTTAGAGTTAGTTGATGGGATCTCTAATGTCTCTAGCTACCTGTACCCGACCAGATATAGCCTATGCAGTAAGTCTACTTAGCCAATTGAATACTACATATTGTCTAGAAACGTGGAACTATGCGAAGAGGATTTTACATTATTTAAAAGGCACGGCTGAAAAAGGTTTGGAATATAGACCAACTAAAAATAAAAAATTAACAGGCTATGCTGATGCTAACTGGGATGGATGTAACTTATATAGATGATCATACAGTGGTTACATGTTCATATTTGCTAACGCAGAAATTTCATGGAGTAGTAGGAAATAAAAATGTGTTGCGCTTTCTTCTACCGAATCTGAATACATTTCTATTTCAGAAGCGGTAAAAGAAGCAATTTATTTAAAAAAAAAATTTCTGAAGGAATTAATGAAATTGAGGAAACCCTGTATTGATCCATAATGATAATCATTATCAATTTGTCTCAAAATCCTAATAATCACAACAGGACGAAACATATAGATATCAAGTATCACTTTAGAAGAACTTGTATTGAAAATGGAGATATAAAACTATGTTGTATGGCTACTGAAGAGATGCCTGCAGACATTTTGATGAAAGGTTTATCGAAATTTAAACATGAAAAATGTTTGAATAAAATTGGAATATTTTAAGGGTTATGTTATTTAGTTTGATTCTTTCAAGATTAAGGGGAAGTGTTGAAATAACCTGTATATAATTTTATAAGAATTACACTATATATGTACTTTGTTTGTCATTTGTGGTTTTGTTAAAAATAATAATCAAAGGTTGTAAACAATGATAGTAAAAAAAATATATTCTAGTCATTAGAAAATAGAAACTTATTCAGTTTATTTAAAATAGAAATTCAAAGGGGTAGTTTTCTAAACTATTGATGGTAATCAAACGTTGCTATTTTCATGATGGCATCTATTGTCTTATCTAGGCTTCTTTCTTTCTTCCCTTCAAAATATGCATGTTTTAGAATTTATGTAGGGATTCCAAGTGCATATTAGTATTTATTCCTAAGTGTTGTCAGGTTGCGTTGACGCACCCTGTATGTAGGATGTTGTAATGACGTGTTATGAGTGCGAGTGTATTGAGTTTGAACGAAAAAAAAATTTTTTTTTGTGTATATGCATAATGTATGTGGGTGAGTGATACGCCACTGGAAATTTAGGAGAAATATTATTCTGTATGCAGATACGTGTATTTGAATGTTATAGAGACTTTGGTGTTGGAATAATTAGATTCTGATGAACGTGAATGTGAAAAGAAATTTGTCGATGGGACGATAATGTTCGCTACTGTTTTGCTACTGTAAGGAATGGAATGTTGGAAGATAAAGGAGTAATCTTTGCCAGAAGATGTGAATGTATAAGTGTAGAATGTTTTAGAAAATATGTAGAGAAAGATTTGGTATGTTTAAGTGTTAATTTCAGAAAGTTTTCGTAATGTTGTGCAATCAGTTTGAGAATACGTGTATGTATATGGGATTTGAGACCTTAGACGGTACTTATTTTTGCAAATGTTGCGGAAGGAGATCGAGCGCATATGGGAGATAAGCGTTGAAAGTTGTGTAATGGTCCAGAGTGGCCACTGAATGAATGTGATGGCGAGAACTGGTTTCTCCATGAAGTAATTGTAAAATTTGTACGTAAGAACAAACATGGCGATGTATTGTAGTTATGAGCGTGGTTGTACAAAGGGTAGCATCTGTCGGGATTAAGAAAGATTGAGTGAATACTGTTGGAGAATATAGCAAGGAAGTCGGACATGTTTTAAGATGGATGGCTTAAGGTATAAATAGGAAAGTTAGAGATTAACGTGAGCTTTTAGGAGAGTTAGCTTTTGGCTTTTGGTGAGAGCTCGGTGAGAGACGCGCGCGAGGTGATGTGTGAAATTAGAATGGGTTGAGTTGGAGTTATATTTGTGAATAATATTGAAGGCAGTCATTGTTTAAACAACTGCGTAACCCGAAAGGGGATGAATCGTATAAGACATTCATAAATAAAACAATTAATTAAATTGAGATTGAAGATAAAATCAGTTTGTTTATTTTCAAGAAAGTAAAAAGTGCGTAAGCAGATTTATAAAAGATAACAGTTATTACGTTAGAGTGTTGAGTGCGGCGCGTGTTTTTGTAACGATATTTAGTTAAAATTATTTATGGGACCACCTTTAAGTAAACGAAATTTTCGTAATAAATTGAGCCAATGTTAAGGTAATTTTATATGACATTAAAAGTTTATTGGTGTTAAGGAAGGACTAAATTGTCCTAAAGGTTGCGAGAAACTTTATAGAGGCAACCAAACGTGTATAGATTATTACGTTATTGGAGTAATAACCTCGCATAGTTGGACTAATCGCGAGTGCAGAAAGGAATAAGTGGTTGTGGAATTGTGAAGTATTTGTTATGTGCCTTCAGGCAATCTAAGGAATACAAATGGACTACAAATAATTGATTTGCGGGAAGAAAGAAAAGCGTAGGATTAATGGACAATTTTAAGTAAGAATTACATTTAAGGATTTTGAAAACTCAGATAAGCACGATTATCTTTTTGTTTAGTTGTAATTTGCGTATTGTTGGGTAAATTTTAATTATTGTTGAAGGAAAAAGATAATCGGTCTCGAGTTATGTTGTATTGGTTGTTTTAGTATTAAGAATTTTTGGCAAAAACGCAAATTTGGATTGACAGTGGTTTTTCAACCACGCTGTTTTGTGTATGTAAACATTTGTTTATTATTTTATACAGGACAATATATATTTATCGTTACCTTTTTTGTTATTCTGTTGTTTATTTAGCCAGTTATGAGATACATTTGTGACGTTTACTTAATTGGTGACCTAGTTTTCGACAACTTGAATGTAAACTTTGCATATTTTGGATTTTCAAGATTAATGAACAACCTGAAAGGTTATATTTGCCAGGTTGATTGCAAAAATTTTCATGTTAGTTTCATTAACGCAGTACACTGATGACGGATCAGTTGTTAATTAAAATTTCATTAAGTATAACTAAGAGATGAGTTTTGAGAACTTACATATTTACGAATGTCAATACGATTCAGAAGTATTATAAAAATTAAATTAAATTTAAAAGATATCGTTCATGTTAGGAATATTAAACCTTCAAGGATTATTCTCGTTTGACTGTTTTGCAGCACTTTATCACTATTATATTGGAGTAACAATTATTAAGCCGATGACATTGCTTTCTTTTGATTAGGAATTTTAAAAATTAATTATCGATCATTGAATGAAGAACTATTTATTCATTAATAAGTAGAAATTTAACTTTATATGTATACGAGGGATACGTAGAAAATATAACTGTTGGTTACGTGAATGCAGTTGAATTTGAGTAATAAATTTTGATTTGGAAGTTTTGGTATACGAGGTGTTTTCAAAAAGTTTTTAATAACCTGGGTAGTACTAAATATATTTGAGTTTGAGTTGAATTGTTTTGGACGAGTGTTTGTTTTAGAACCCTCGTGTGAGAGTTTACTGAGTAAGCACAATCCTACTTTCCACAATCAAGTAGGGTTAATTAACACCCAGCTTAAGACAATTATTTTAGCAAAGTTTCGATTGTGGTGGCGCCTAGAGACATATTTTCCCGGACTGAGCTGTTTGAATTTAGGTGTAAGGTGTTTGAGCGTAGTAATCATTCATTTTACTTATTATTTCGACCACGCCCATCTCCCTGTTAGCTGGCTTGGCAACCCGCTTACATTAGTAAGCATACACGACGCCTAGTGCGGTTTGGACGTGTAACAGTGTACCCAATAGCAATATGCCCAACATTGTGGTTTATTCATATAATAACTTTCGAAGTACTTTCCAAATGCAACAGTATCAGGATCTGACAACAAACTTATTTCAAATTCCTTTACAGAAGTGGTCTGCAGTACAACTCTGAGAGATTTATAAACAAATGCCTTTTTTTCAGTACCCATTACAACATACCAAGAATTATGAAATTCTGGAGCATCATCAGACATGAAAATATTAGCATTAACTGGTCCCACACGATTTTTAATGCAGTTAAAATATAACAAAATTGTTTCGTGACTTCTATTGGAAAAACGGGACAACCTTTTCCATATTCTTCTACTGTTGCCAAATTAAACTTATATTCATTATTTCCATGTGTACCGTCAATACAGATTTTTATCGAGTGGCCAAATTTTTTTAACTGTCCAGCTTGAAAATTAGTCATCAGTATAACTGGTGGCATCATTGAATAGATCCGCAATGATATTAAAATATTGGAAAGCAAAGCCAAGCATTATGATAGTGGGTGCTGGACAATAAAGGTAGTATTCAAATTACAAAAAGAAAAATATTTTATATAGCAGTGTATCAATCTCCTAGCGCAGATCAACAGAAATTTATTTAAATAATTAACAACGTATTGGCAGAAATGGTGGAAGCTGCAGGCAATCATGTAATAATTGTACTGGGTGATTTTAATATAAACTGGCTTAATAATACAAGCATTAAAAAGAGATTGGAAAATGTTTTTAGACAAAATGGTATAAGTCAGCTAGTTAAAGAAGCAACCAGAGTGACAAATATATCCGAAACTTTAATAGACTTAGTATGTATCAATAATAAGTATATTCAATGTGATGTAATGGACACACCAAAAGTTAGCGATCATAAATGGCAAAAAATAATATTAAAAGAACCTAATATACAAAAGTATGATCTAATCCAAGTAAATAAAACAGATTACGATCTGTTGAATAGTGAAATGATAGTATGTGATTGGAAATATGCCGATGAAGACATTGAAGAACGGTACGAGATTTTTGAATCGAATATTAAGTTAAAACTAAATGAGTGTACCACCAAAAAAGTAATTATCAAGAAAAGGGGAAAGAATTGGTTTAAAGAGAAGACAAAGCAAAGCATATTAAATAGGGACAACAAATATATTGAATTTAAACAAACTGCGGACCAAAGAAAGTGGGATGAGTACCAAGAGTTAAGAAATATATATGTAAAAACCTTGAGAGAAGAGAAAATGAAATATTATGATGAAGAAGTCAAGAGATGTGATAATAATCCAAAAAAATTATGGAGTATATTAAAAGAAATTACCAACAAAAACTGTAACACTGAATTAATAGAGTTAGAAATAGATGGAAAAATAGAAACTGATAAAAGTATTATAGCAAATAAGTTGAATAATTATTATGTAAATAGTATAAATGACCTAATGATTAATGTTCCTACAAACAGCAATATATTAAAGTTAGACGGGATACAACATAGTTATAGTATAATAGATAAGTTTGAGGAAGTAAGCCTAAATCAGTTAAAAAGGATGATTTCAAATTTAAATAAAAAAGGTTGGGTTGATGAAATAAATATCAACATCTTTAAAGAATGCTTTGATTCACTAGGGTATCCACTCTTAAATATTGTTAACTTATCTTTAAATAATGGAGTTTTACCAAATGATTTAAAAAGAGCAACCATTGTACCTATACATAAAGTCAAGGGAATAAAGAAAGAAACGAATATGAGGCCAATTAATATGTTAGCACCAATAGAAAAAATTATTGAGCAGGCTGTTTATAACCAGATACTTGAATTTGTTGAAAATAATAATATATTAATTCCGAAACAATCAGGTTTTCGCAAAACTCATTCTACAGAAACAGATAAGCAGTTAGTAATAGATAATTGGGAAGAAGCACGAAATATGAATAACAAAATCTTGGCTGTATTTCTAGACTTTAAACGAGCATTCGAAACCATTAACAAAAGCAAACTTATACAAAAATTGTACAAGTATGGATTTAGGGGTACTGTATTGAAATGGATAAATAATTATTTAAAGAATAGAACACAAGTAGTTAAATGCGAAAAGGCACTATCGGGGATGCTAAATGTAATGACATTGGCGTACCACAAGGTAGTAAATTAGGCCCACTTCTATTTATCCTATATAATAATGACATCCAGAGTGTAGTAAAGGACTGCAACTTACATCTCTTTGCAGATGATACATTACTATACATTGCAGGAAAAGATGTACATGAACTAATACAGAAAACAAATGTAGAATTAAATAATGTCATGTGTTGGATGGAGGCTAATAATTTAATATTAAATGTCTAAAACTAAGGCTATGTGTATAGGAGGTGCGTCGGAATATGATATATATGTTGAGGCAGCAAGTAAAAAAATTGATTGGGTTTCAGAATTCAAGTATTTAGGAGTATATATAGATAATAAGCTAAAGTTTAAAGTACATACAGAAAAATTAATTAACAAAATTTCAACAACAACATACTTCCTGGGAAGAGCTGCAAAACATTTCAATATTAAAGCAAAAATTTTACTTTATAATTCATTAATACTATCAAGATTCAATTATTGCGGGTCATTACTATTAAATGCCAATAAAAGACAAGTTGAAAAATTTCAGAAACTTCAGAATAGAGCAATGCGTTCAATTCTGCGAACAAATAGATATACAAAGATAGAAATTATGCTAAAGAAGCTTAAATGGTTAAATGTGCTACAATTAATAGACAAAAATGTGCTAATTGTTATTCATAAGTTAAAGTTAGGTGCTCTGCCAAAATATCTTAGTGCTTCAACACAATGTGGAAGAGATTTGCATCCTCATAATACTCGCAACAAAAAAAACTTTTTTATCAATGGAGTAAATGGAGTAAAAAAATACAATAAATTACCGAAGAAAATAAAGGAGACTAAATTGATATTTATATTTAAGAATAAAATCAAACAAATGTATTTATAAACTTAGCTTTGTACAACTTATTTACCATTATGATTATAGCCAGTGGCGTAACTAGCGGACGCAAGACCCCGCAATGCGGGGGGGCCTCGCGGCTAAACGGGGCCTCGCTCAGGCGCCGTTGTAGTAATAAAATAATTTTTATTTTATAATACATACAAAATTAAAGTCAAATATGAAGCAGGATAGAATATTTGATTTATTTCTGTTTCTATTATATTTTTTTTGCGTCGACCCAAAGGTTGCATTTTAAGTAATAAGTAAGTAAATGTCTTTTGGGGAACTTTTCCACGAAAGGTATTCAAATAAAAAGATTAAATCATAAATTATAATCCGTAAAAGAAGCTTAGTTGTCGGTTTAAACAGATGCGTTGCGGTGAGGTAGGTACGTAACATTTTCCGAGAATCCGACTATTGAACAATAAATCTTTTTTGAAACGTAATATAATATGTAAACACTAAACTGACTAAACAGACAGCCGACAAGCGACAGGATGCTAATATAATAACATGCACCGCTCTGTGCCGGTATTACTGAGGAAGATAAGCAATTAGGAGATTTAATCCTTTTTTACGTATACTGCAAAAATATTGTACACAATTGCAATTTTTCATTTTTACTGACTTTCTACTTTATTCTTGTCGAGACCGGAACGCAATTTTTACTTAATACTTTTTTAAAAAGCTGTAGTAGTAAAGAGTAAACTAGTGTAGTGATAGTTGTATTTATAACACATAAAATAAGAGCAATTTTCGAAAATTCTTCGTGTTCAGCACAATCGGAAGAATTAAAGAATTACCATCGCAATCGACCCTGAAGTCCTCGAAACACTCTGAATATTCAGGTGAGTTTGACTAACACATAAATTGTGAGAACATTAACATCCTCGATTTTAAAAGCATTGATTAAAATTCACTTCTTTATGTAATATAAGTATATACGATTGATTCACAAAATTATTATACCTGTGACGCAGGATAGAAAAAAATCAATGATAAAATACTATTTTGTAATTATTGGATCCCCATTTCATTTTTTAGCAAAAGTATACAAATTTTTTCTGAAGAGAAAATTTTTTTGCGTTCGTTAACACTGTTACTTCTGATTTTTAATTCTCGGTTATTGTTTATAATGATTGTATTTACTAACTAGAACTAGACTAGACACAAGTGCGAAACTTACTAGTAACTTAACTACTGAGTTGATTAATTGAATCAGAGTCTATTTCCATTTTATATTCATTACCTATTTAGCGAAATTATGACCATACTGTTGGTGTTGTTTCTTTTAGAGATAAGAGAATGAGTACAAAGAGAGCATTTGAGAGTGGAGCGCAAAAGAGAAAGAAGAAGAGAAACACAGAAGAAGGTTTAAAAAAACATAGAAAAATGGAAGATTTCTTTCATTCCAAGAGTGCCACAGACGACACAGTAGATGAAGCGATTCCTTCCACTTCTGCAAACCCAAATGCAGTGGAAGCATGTATCAAAAGTAATACTGAAACAGAGAATACAGTCAATACAGAAGAGCAGCAGTTGGTGTTGGAAAACATTATAGAAGAAACAGGCCAGGTCGAAGAAATAAAAATAAGAAACACAGACATGGGTTCTTACGCTAATGTAGTAATTAATGATGACATAAAAAAGTTCATTGTGTTATCTCCAGCTTGCGAACCAAATGGGCCATTTAAAAAAGATGTGACTCAAGGTAATAGACATTTTTCTAATATTTATTATGTTTGTGCATATAAATACGGATCGACCAAAAGAAATTGGCTGTGTTATTCTATAATTCTTGATGCTGCTTATTGCGCGCCGTGTTGGTTATTTTCCACGGAAAAAAATAATCAATGGCGTAATGGTATTCGCGACTGGAAAGGTCTATCAAAAAAAATTAAAATTCATGCTAATAGTCTGAAACACCTTCAAGCATGTCACGTTTATGACTGCTGGAAAAAAAATTGTACTATAGACAAAAATGCTCAAATAGTTATTCAGCACAAGTTGTCATTTTGGAAAAGCGTTCTTGAAAGGTTATTTGACATAACATTAACTCTAGCTAAAAATATGTTAGCTTTTCGAAGTCACAGAGAGGCACACGATAGCGATAGCTATGACGGAAATTTCATGACTCTCGTTAAATTATTAGCAAAATATGATGACGTATTAAAAATTCTTCTTGAAAAACCAAAAAATACAATCAAATATCTATGTCCGGTAATTCAAAATGAATTAATTGAATGTTTGCGTCAAAATGTGCAAAAATATTTGATCCATGAAATTAATGTGTCTCCATTCTTCTCACTTATTATAGATACCACGCAAGATATCACGAAAATTGATCAAATGAGCATTGTTATTAGATATCTCTATATAAAAAGAAATGATGATTACGAAGCCACTGAGATTTTTATTAAAGAAAGCTTCTTAGGTTTTTATGAAGTTACCGATCATACTGCCAGCGGAGTGGTTAATTTAATTCTGTCCTTTTTGCAATCAAAATCTATCGATATTAAAAAATGTAGAGGTCAGGGTTATGATGGTGCAAACGTAATGCGAGGTGCCTACAACGGTGTACAAAATAAAATAAAAAATATACAACCTTTGGCCCATTACGTTCATTGTGCAGCTCATAACCTGAATCTCGTAATAAATGATGCAGTAGGGGGGATTAGAGAAATTGCGGATTTCTTTGCGATATTGCAAGAAATTTTTAATTTTTTTGGCAATAGTATTAATCGTTGGGATTTATTATCCAAATTTACCGGAGATTCAGAAATAACATTAAAAAAATTGAACCCCACCCGATGGTCTTCGCGGATTAATTCCTTACGAGCAATTACACTAAGATATTCAGATGTCATTAAAAGTTTGACGCATATTTCTTTAACAAGTAGAAAAAAGCCGGAACAAGCAGAAGCAGACGCGATTATTAAGAAAATTTCAACATTTGAATTTGTTTTTATTAGCATAATAATTTACAAACTATTGAATGAAATCAACTACGCATCCCAAATTTTGCAAAGAAAAAACATTGATCTTCAGCAAGCTTCAGGTGCTCTTCAATTAGTTTACAATAATGTTTCTGAAATTCGAAACAATTACACCAACTTGAAACTGGATGCAGCAAAAATGGCCTCAAAAGTGGAACATAGAACCGAAATTTCGCGAAAAGCGTAAAATAAAAGTTAAATGCCATTTTGAGGATATATCTGAATCCTTTCAATTTACAAATCAAGAGAAAATATTTAAAGTTAACATTTTTTACAAAATTTTAGATATAATAATTATGCAAATAAATGAAAGGTTTAACGGTATGCGTACAGTTTACAATTTGTTTCACTTTTTAATGCCTAAGCACCTTATTGAAAATGATTATGAATATATTTTAAAACAAGCCCAAAAGTTTAGAGAATATTATCAGCATGATCTATCACCTACTTTCCCACAGCAAATAATAAATGTAAAATCATTTATTAAAAATGATATAAATAAGAACTCCTCAATAAAAGACTTAGCTGAGTTATTGTTAGTGAAAATGCCTTTTATGGAAAGCGAATTTTCTGAGGTAATAACTGCGTTGTTGCTTTTTTTAACGTTACCTGTTACAGTAGCATCAGCTGAAAGATCTTTCAGTAAATTAAAACTTATAAAAACATACACCAGAAATAGCATGAAACAAGATCGTTTAAAATATTTATCATTACTGGCAATTGAGGCCGCAGCAACGAAATATATTAATACTTCTGAACTGATTATACAATTTGCCAATAAAAAAGCTAGAAAAGTAGATATCTGATTATGTTTCATTGTTTTCATAATTCCAGTGATGTGTTATTATATTAAAATACAATAGATAAAAATTAACTGCATTTTTATTTACTCTAATCCCTCATTAGTCATTAACATAACTAACGTCATGCATACAAACACGTTTCATACATACAATTATGTGGTAGGCCGGGGGGCCTCAAAAGATAAATTTGCGGGGGGGCCTCCAAATTGTAGTTACGCCACTGATTATAGCTATAGATTAAGATTTATATTTTTTTGGGATATATTTGTTTTTTTTTGTAATTTTGTTGTAGTTGTTATAACTATTAAAATAAACGTTACTACTACTACTACTATTTATTTTTTTGATTTTTTATCTACCGCAATACTTTCTTGTTTAGCAAGAAAGTAAAAAATTATTAATCACAGCAGTTAGGTTAAACAAAACAAATAGAGTTGCGCAGACGTGCCTAATGTCATTGCAGCCAAGATCAATGCTCTCCCGAGACGCTCGTATAATCCAGTGTAATTTTAATTGTATAGATCGCTTGAAATTTTATGGTGGTATTATGTTATACCATTGTTTTAACATTTATAAACAAAGGTAAAGGTTATACCAAGGACTAAGATATTTAATATGTCGACTGAGGTTGATCAAAAAATAGTTAAATTGGAACCTAAAGTAGAAAATCAAATTGATTTATACCTTACCCAACAAGATATTCTTTTAAACAATGATATAAAACAAGAAATTAAATTTGGTTCTAATAATATATGTGAATTTGAAAATATTACTATTAAAGAAGAGATTGACTCATACTATACAAATCAAATTAATGTAATAGAGGTAGATTCTAATGCAATACACACTGCACTTCACTATTCAACAAATTTAAAGGGCAATTCAGAAAAACTATTAATTCATACTTCAAATACTAATTGTAAATGTGAGAATTGTGACTTTTCAACAAAACAGGACAGTTTAAAATGTCGTAAATTAATTAATTCTTCAGATACTAATTATAATTGTGACGAATGTAACTATTCCACAAAACGGAAGGGCAATTTAAAGAGTCATCAATTAATTCACACTTCCAAAAGCAATTACAAATGTAGCCAATGTGACTATTCAACAAAATGGAAGGGCAATTTAACAAAACATCAACTAATTCACTCTTCTAGTATTTATAAATGTGATCAATGTTACTATTCAACAAATTTAATGCGCAATTTAAAAGACCATCAATTACTTCACACTTCAAGTATTAGTTACAAATGCGATGAATGTGACTATTCAACAAAACGGAAAGGCAGCTATAAACAACATCTATTAATTCACAATTCAACTATTAGCTATAAATGTGATCACTGTGAATATTCAACAAACCGGAGGAGCAGTTTGCAAAGACATCAATTAATTCATACTTCAAATACTAATTATAAATGTAATCATTGTGACTATACAACAAAAGTGAAACACTATTTAAAACAACATCAGCTAATTCACACTTCAAATGCTAATTACCAATGTGACTATGCAACAGATTTAAAAAAACATGAACTAATTCACATTTCAAATACTAGCTATAAATGTGACCAATGTGATTGTTCAACAAACCGGAAGGGCAGTTTACAGAGACATAAATTAATTCACACTTCAAATGATAATTATAAATGTGATCAATGTGATTATTCAACAAAACTAAAACACTATTTAAAAAAACATCAACTAATTCACACTTCAAATGCTACTTACAAATGTGGTCAATGTGACTATGCAACGAACTTAAATCGCAATTTAAAAAAACATCAATTAATTCATACTTCCAATACTAATTATAAATGTGATAAGTGTAACTTTTCAACAAAACGGAAGGACCATTTAAAAAGGCATCAATTAATTCATACTTCAAATACTAACTTTAAATGTGACAAATGTAGTCATGCCACAAAATGGAAGAGCAATTTAAAAAATCATCAATTAATTCATACAAATATATTTTATAAATGTGATCAATGTGACTAGTCAACAAAATTAAAGCGCTATTTAAAACGACATCTTTCTACATATACTTAAACTGTTTGTAATGTTCATAATTCAAGCATTGTTTGAGTGTAAAAGTTTTTAATAAAATAATGTATTCATATTCTTTTTCATTTGGTGTATGTGACTTTCTCTATTACTATTAAATAATACGTTCACTCTAGTTACATATTAAATTGAATAATAGCATAAATTACTTACATTGTGATTTTTTACAAAGAAATCACTCTAGATAAGCTAATCACATCCTTTGTTTTTTAAAATTCACGCTAATATGAGAAAATCATATTGCTTTGAGAATATACTTCACATGTCACATGGTACATTTTTGGTTACTTTCTTTGGTTAAAATACAAAAACAAAATCGCAGAATAGGCTATCAAATCAGTGATAATTTTATCACCGCATGTTGACTGTCACATGATTTTAATGAATAAAATAGTTTACTGTCAAAGTGACAAATCGTTCAAAATAGTAGACTTTAAAAAAATATATCTTATATTAACGTTCCTTATATTCTTTTACCAAATATAACGTGTTATGATTAATAATCGATGATACCACTTGTTAAAACCTTTAGAAGATTGTAGACTTTAAAAAAATATATTTTCTATTAATGTGCATTATATTCTCTTACCAAATATAACACGTTCTATGGTTAATAATCGTTAAATTTTCATCGGTTTTAACTCGAGCTACCATCGATGATAATCATAACACTAGTTATATTATCCTCGAAACTACCTAACTGAGCATATCTTAGCAACTTTTGAATGTGTCGCCATTTGAAATGTCAAATACACCAATTATTTGTTGCTGTTGTTCTGCATAATTTTTATTAATATAATATTTACAATGGATGTTAGTGAAGATAGTGATAATAATTTAACATGTCACTTCCAAAATTCGGGAAAGTGCACAAGCATCCTCAATGAATTTATTGCCAGAACGATCAAAAGGGCAGTATAGTCCAATTTATACAACATTTATGGAATGGAGACAATACAATAATGTAAGTTCCCATTCAGAAAACGTTCTCCTTTCATATTTCATAAAACTTTCTGAAAAATACAAACCGTCATCTTTATGGAAAATATATTCCATGTTAAGAAGTACATTAAATGCTAACAATTAACAATGAAAATTATTTAAAATTGTAGGTTTTTTCTTAAACGAAGGAGAAGAATTTCAGGTGAAGTAATCAAAAATATTTAGCACAGAAGATACAAAAAAATTCGTTATGGAATCTCCAGACTATATATCTCGAACAGAGGAAACAAATTTAATTTCTTTTGCTTAAACTTAAAAGTTTTTTTTTCAAGGTTGCATTAATCGTAGGAATCATGGAAGCTTGCCGTAATAATGTAATAGACAAAAATTGTTAGACACATTGCAAATTTACTGTGACGGATAAATTTTATGAAATATCCCAAAAGTATATTACTTTACGCTCAGCTGTTATAACAATTTCTTCATTTCTGTTAAACTACCAACACGGCAAATCCACTATTCAAAAAAGTGGTATCACCAAATTTGCATCAATGGGAAGACAAATAGCAACCTACTTAAATTTACCGAAGACAAATCTGTACACCGGAAATAACTTTCATAGATCTTCTGCCACCTTATTAGTTGATGTAACTGGAGACATTACAACTCACAAATGACAAATTCAACTATTTAACAAAACGGAATGGAAATTTAAAGACTCGGTTAATTCACACTTCAAGTACTCGTTATAAATGTAATCAGCGTTACTATTCAAATGTGTAATTTAAAAATTCATCAATTACTTCACACTTCAAATATTAATTACAAGTGCAATGAATGTGGGTATTTAACAAAATGGAAGGGCAACTTTACACAACATCAATTAATTCATGTTTCAAACACTAGCCATAAATGTGGCCAGCGTGACTTTTCAAAAAGAGAAGTTTACAAAGACATCTAGTAATTCATACTTCAAATACTAACTATAAATGTGGTCTATGTGACTATTTGGCAAAACTAAAATGCTATTGAAGAAATCATCAGCTAATTCACGCTGCGAATGCTAATCACAAATTTGAGAAGTGTAATTTTTCAACAAAACTAAAGGGCCATTTAAAAAAGTACCAATGAATTCAACAAAATGGAAGAGCAATTTAAAAAATTATTAATTAATTCATTTTGATATAATTTATAAATGTCATCAATATGACTATTCAACAAAATTGAAGCTCTATTTAAAGCGACACCGTTGTACACATACTTAACCTATTTCTAGTCTAGTCTTGTGAAATAGGATGCCAGCCAGGTATTTACCCTGGGGTTTTCCGAAAACCGTTTAAAATAGGAAAAACAAATTGTTCAAACAATGGCAACAGCGTAATTACATTTTCATGGTCGTTTCACCTTTCTCATATTTGGCTAATTATTTGACCTAAGATTCCTTAGATATTTTTCAGTTTAAAACAGGACGACAAGTTACGTGGCAGTAATTGCATTTTCACCTTTCACATATTTCCATAATTAACTGACGTTCTAAAATTCCTTAGATATTTTGTATAGATAACACTATTATTATTTGATTCAACTGTAAATTAATTCAAAGTAGTTCTTTTAGATTTAATTTTTTAAAACGTTATTTCTATAATGTAAGGTGATGGCGGAAGCTGTCTCCAAATGAACGTCTTCAAAATTAGGTTTAAAACTTTACCATACTTTTTTAGTGTGTTTGTTGACCTTATTTGATTTCAACTAATCAAAAACCTTAATTTGATTTGCTGAGGGTGTTTTTTGCAAGATGTAATCTGAATCAGCACAGATCTTTTTGAATTGAATATTCTAGGGGATACGCTAAAATGTAAACTGTCTTAATAAACTTAAAACTCTGTTAGATTAATTTCGATTATACGTTTTAGCGACAGTATTCGAATCCAATCAAGCAAAAATCTTAATCTGATTGCTGCAGGGTGTTTTGGTAAGATATAATCTGAATCAACACACCCCTTGATGAATTGAGTGCACTAGAGTTCGTTAAATGAATCTAGCTTAATAAACTTAAAATACAGTGAGACCAATGTGAGCATTCTCATTTATACGTTTTTAGCATGTTTCTTGACGGTATTTGATCTCAGCTCAGCCAATCAAAAAAATAAAAACTTAATTTGATTTGCTACAAGATGTTTTTTGTAAGGTGTAATCTGGTTCATATAGGTAAAATTTCGTGGTGTGATGCTTTCAACGAAAGCAGTTTCCACGACGATATTTTTTATTAATATAAACATGCTAGTGATTAGATAAATGCAAGACATCCATATTTTCTATTTTGCAGTAAATAGCGAGTTTTATTTCTAATAGTTAATTGTTTAAAATCTGATTAGCCATTTTATTACTTTAAAATACATTTTGTATATATATAATATATTCTCAAGATAAAAATCATTCAACCTGTGTGTAAATAAATTCCTATATGCTGTGTCACGCTAATGACCTGTAGTAAAATCAAATGAAGGTTTTGAATTGAATACTCAAGATTACGCGTCCTTGCATGAGCAGGGAATTAGGAAAGTTATACCATAAGTAAGTTCCGTATATTTCCATTTAATCACTTCGAAAATATTCTCTCTCCTAATTAAAAATTAGAGAAAGTATATCGACCGTAAATAAAATGCCTTATTTAAAAAACCAGTGGATACATTTTTAACTTAAGCACCTTTTTTAGTAAAATAAACTAAAAATTATAATTAAATAATAACTATATTGCATAATCTCTGCTTTTCTAAATGAAAATTTGGGTAACGCTAATTGTATGTTGTCTCACCACACGACCTGCCAACTAACAAAATGGAGATTAAAAGAAATGCAATACCAATTTTAATAACATTTTTTAGTAATGGGAAACAGCAGATAAAATAAAACAAATCATTGTTTTACGATAGTAGCTTTCAACCTGTGAACATAAAATGAACTCTCCGTATTATGAAACTACAATCGAAGATATTCGAGATTTTGTAAATTATTATTGCATAACAACACCAGATGATGATGCAGGTGTGGAGGAAGAAAATAGAAGTGTCGTGAAAGATACCAAGAAGACTGCTGAGAAGGAAACCGTTACTGGAGATCTAGCAGATAAGAAGGTTGCTGCTGTGCATGAGATGTAATCTCATATTTGTCAATCTTCCAAGACATTCTTTTAATACAACGCCCGTAAGTGATTATTTATTTAACTACCTCTGCAGATTTTTTATGTTATAATTGCAGGTATGGATTTATCCACATGCAACCTCATGCCTTTCAAAAATGTTAAAGAGCTGGAGACTGGGGCTAAATAGAATCTTGGACTCGTAGCAACAAAGTACGAAGAGAGGGTAGTCGTGGAGCTGGTTGAATTTAAATGAGCATTTTTCAAGGCCAAGGACCAGCGTATACATCAATTTAACGACCGGCTGAAGAGTAGAGATGTTTCAATGCGAGGATCAACAACCAAAACAACGCTTTAATATTCAATTAGAAGCTGTATTACTATGTGATGCTGAGATTGAGATGCTACATGAGATGTAAAAATAATATTACTTATAATAAATTATTAAAAACCCTTTACCTTTTTATTACCGGTAATAATCAAGATGATTTGATAGAACACGATTTCAGATCAACACCTTGAATTTATTTTCACTCGCCAAAATAGCTTTAATGGCTTTAATTATGACGTCATACAAAATGACGGAGGACTTTGGTTGTCTTATAATTAAAAACAAAATGGTCGCCAATAACCAGAAGGAAGGGGCCGTCCTATACCTGTCTTATGAGGCCCTTATTAGAATACAATTTTTAAATTTCCCACCATGGCCGACAAGCCCCAACCCGTAACCAATCAGAAACCAGGGGGCTGAGTCTATAGGGCAATCAGAAACTAGGGGGTATGACCAAAACTCAGGCTCACCATTCAGAACATTGCTCGCGAGCGTTTGTCTACCTTTCAGGGGGCTGCCAAAAAGGTCTTAATGAGGGGCTAAAATGTCACGTGACTATCCCTACGCCCCTAAACACTGGGGTGGACTAGCGAAAAGGCCTTAATTACGGATGAAAATACCATCAAAGGATTGAAAATTCCATCAAGGGGTTGAAAATCACCCCCTCTAAAGAAGCCGGTCCCACCTTCAAAGGGCACTAATTAGAGTAAAAATACCTTCAAGGGTTGAAAATTCCATCTAGGGGTTGAATAAGCCCTCCCAAAAGAAAGCATAGGGGTGATAATTCGGGGTAAAAATTAACATCAAGGGTTGAAAATTCCATCTAGGGATTGAAAAACTACCCCGAACAGAAATCATGGGGTGGGAAATGGCCACGGCCATGTGCGCATGACATCACCCACCACCAATGACGTCACAGACCAAACTGACCCCCTTCTACTAATATTTGATAAAAACCAAAAAATCCCTAGTAAAACACCCTAATTTTTCCCAAAATCTAATCCGCTCCAGGAGAAATGAAAATAAACCTAAAAACGAAATTTCAAGTCCGTTCTGCAGTTACACACAGATGGGCAACGTATTTGTTATGCTTAGATCAGTTCATAAGAGGCAGTTATGTAATAATTTTTATTCAATTTTATCGTAAATAATATCATACCATATCTAAAAATTCTTTTGAAAATAATTGGTATTGTTTGCATCAGGGATTAACCAATAGCTGCTGTAAACACTCTTTGGAATTATACTCTTGAGGAAGGGAATAGATGTTAACAGTTACTTTGGTTTTTTAATAAACCGAGAAGAAATATAATATGGTACACCTCATCTTTTAAAAATATGAGAAATAATTTGCTGTTTAAAAGCAACGATGAAAATAAGGGTACTAGGAGCCACAACGGCGAATATTATTATACTGATGAATGGACGATACAAGAATGTGTCCTAAGTTTCTTATTGTTAATACACACGCACGCCCACACACACTCATACAAACACACACACCTGCAGGCACTCACACTGCCACACGCACACACACACACACACACACACACACACACACACAACACACACGCACACGCACGCACGCAGCCACCCACATACACATACGCGCACACACGCACACACAACACACACACACACACACACACACACACACACACAAACACTCACAACACACACCCACGTGCGCACGGACATACGTACACGCACGCACACACCCACACACATGCATCTACCCGTTTTCCACTTTGTAGGTTGAATGGTCATATGTTGTTCCACCACACCAGATATTTTAACAACGCGTTTAAATGTCCTAATGCAAGGAATAGGGCTGTCTCGTACAGTTTTTAAACTACTACCACCCACACGCCATGTTAACATTTTAATCTTTTCAACACCAATACAAAGACTAAGACATTAAACAATTTACTTACTGCTTCCATAGTCACACTATTTATTTTCACTATTTTATTTAAAGGTAACGAAGACTGTAATTATCTTGAACACCCAACCTCCGTTTAATATTTTACAAGAGACCTTTGTAGATGAAAGACCATTATTTTTCAACATAATACAGGTCGATTAAAAAACGCCGATTTGTTTTTTTCAATAAAAATGATACATCTACCCCCTTATCTCCGCCACTGGTTAGTTAATTTTTTAGCAATACAGCTTAAATCGAGGTATCCAGTACTATAATAGACCTGTCGATGTCTAATGTTTATTTCAACTAGTTTCGCAGTTACTAAATAAATTACAATTTTAATTTAGAACTTTACAGTGTCGTACCTCCGTAAATAGGCCTAACCGAAGGAAAGTTTATTGAGAAAATGTTCACAATTTTCTAAAGCCATTTTGGTAGAGTAGAAAGCTTTGTGACATATAATTGCGGACCACCCTGTATAAACTAAGGTTATACGTGACTAAGATTTTTCAATATGTCGCTTGAGGTTGATAAAAAAATGGTTAAATTGGAACCTAAAGAAGAACGGCAAATCAATCTATTCGTTACTGAACAACGGGTCTTAATAAACAATGATATAAAGCAAGAAATTAATCTCGGTTGTAATACATTTGAGATTGGAAATATTTCTATTTTTAAAGAAGAGATCGATTCATACTGTACAAATCAGATTAATACAAGTGAGGTAGATTCTAATGTCAAAGACACTAAACTTCATTATTCAAAAAATTTAACGGACAGTTTAAACAAACATCAATTAATTCATTCTTCAAATAATAATTATAAATGTGACAAATGCAGCTATTCAACAAAACGGAATGGAAATTTAAAGACTCATCAGTTAATTCACTCTTCAAGTACTCGTTATAAATGTAATCAGTGTTACTATTCAACAAATATAATGCGTAATTTAAAAAATCATCAATTACTTCACACTTCAAATATTAATTACAAGTGCAATGAATGTGGGTATTTAACAAAATGGAAGGGCAGTTTAAAAAAACATCAGTTAATTCACACTTCAAGTACTTGTTATAAATGTGATCAGTGTTACTTTTCAACACATACAATGCGTAATTTAAAAAATCATCAATTACTTCACACTTCAAATACTTATAAATGTGACCAGTGTAACTATTCAACAAATTTAATGCGTAATTTAAAATATCATCAATTACTTCACACCTCAGATATTAATTACAAATGCAATGAATGTGGGTATTCAACAAAACGAAAGAGCTGCTTTACACAACATCAATTGATTCATGTTTCAAATGCCAGCTTTAAATGTGATCAATGTGACTTTACAACAATCTGGAAGAGAAGTTTACGAATGCATCTATTAATTCATACTTCAAATACTATCTATAAATGTGATCAATGTGGCTATTCAACAAAATTAAAACAATATTTGAAAAGACATAAATTAATTCACACTTCAAATGCTAATTACAAATGTGGTCAATGTGACTATGCAACAACCCGAAAGATCTGTTTACAAAGACATCTAATAATTCACACTTCCAATACTAATTATAAATGTGAGAAGTGTAATTTTGCAACAAAGCGGATGGACTGTTTAAAAAGACATCAATTGGTACATTCAAATATAATTTATAAATGTGACGAATGTGATTATTCAACAAAACTAAAACACTATTTAAAAAAACATCAACTAAATCACACTGTAAATGCTAGATACAAATGTGGTCAATGTGGCTATGTAACAAATATGAAACACAATTTAACAAACCATCAATTGAGTCACACTTAAAGTACGTATAAATAATAAGTATATGGCACAATTTAAAAATCATCAATTACTTCACACCTCAAATATAATAACATTAATTAGAAATGCAATGATTGTGGGTAATCAACAAAACGAAAGGGAAACTTTATACAACATCAATTAATTCATGTTTCAAATGCTAGCTTTAAATGTGATCAATGTGACTATTTGACAATCCGGAAGCGTTGTTTACAAAGACATCTATAATTCATACTTTAAATACTATCAATGTGACTATTCAACAAAACTAAAATGTTATTTAAAAAATCATCAGCTAACTCACACTTCAAATGCTAATTACAAATATGGTAAATGTGACCATGCAACAAATTTAAAACACAATGTAATCACTTAAAATTAATTCGTATTTCCAATACTAAATTTATTATAAAAGTGGCGAAGTGTAACTTTTTAACAAAGTGGAAGGTTTTTAATAAAATAATGTTTTACTATTGTTTTCCGCTTGACGGATCTTTTCACTTATAAAAATAATAAAGTTAAAATTTATATTCCTTAACCATACTTCAGGGAATTCTATAATTAATAACACTAATGTTTCAAATATACTGTATTTGAAACATTTTTTGCTATTTACCTTCTAATTGCCAAACAGAAGAGGATGCAATATACTTGCAAAACTTAACAATATTGTGAAGATGATTTTCACAAAAATACATAGGAACCGTCAAAAAGCCTCTAAACCTTAATATTATGTGCACTGGTAATAGTCATCAATGCATCTAAGTACGATGGGACTCACTAAGCCTATTTGGTAACAAACATGTAATAATTTTAAGCAACGTAGCAGTTTTAATTTGGGACTGTTTTCAGTATCTCGGTACAACTATATTTGGAACAGATAGCTTGAACACGTAGTAGGTATTAGCAGGCTCATATGCACCATATATACAGGGTGTTCTAAAAGTCCATCAGGAAACTCCGGGTGGAGGTTCTATGAGCTAAAATAATAGCAGTTTGTAAGCAAATTTTGTTTAGGATTGTCATTTGTTTGCAAGTTACGGCTTGTCAAAGACCAATTTTTTTATTTTATTTATTAACGATTCTGTTTTTACAAAGAGATAGCATTAGATAGTGGAATTAAACGAACAAAGCATGACAGATTCTCCTATTTTATAATAATAATACATTTTATCTGTCCAACAGAAACGAGTACCAATTACAGGACAAACTGAAAAAAAAACTAAATACAGATACATAAACACCAATACAAGAGAAAATACTACACACATAACATAAGGATTATAAGTTACTAAACGGTTGCATTTATCGGCTTGAATAAAGAGCACATAATTTTTTCTAATATTGTTTCTCTTTATAATAATGTTCATATTTTTGCGATGTTTGGCAAGAGAAAAAAGTTATCAACAAACCAATTTTTGAGTTTTAGGTAAAGTGCCCTCTAACGGCGCATAATGGAACTTTTTTATTACTGCTCCAATAGGACTTGATCTAATTAGTAAGTATGTCAAATGAAAGACCAATTGACCTTGAACTGCAGAAGTTATTTAAAAAGAAAATTTAAAAAAATCGGTCTATGACAAGCCGTAACTTGCAAACAAATGACAATCCGAAAAAAAGGTTCCTTACAAACTGCTATTATTTTAGCTTGTAGATTCTCCTCCTGGAGTTTCCTGATGGAGTTTTAGAACACCCTGTACAAGTACTGCAGGTAGATAAAATTTGGCAATATGCTGTTGTTAGATTACGAACTCATTTCACAGCGATAGGTCATGTCTTTTAACACTGTGAAATTAAGCTAATTATCAGGCGTGAATTTTGTGAAACAAACATAACGTGCATCTAGTACATATATTAATAGATGAAGTGTCACGGGGAGTCCTTTGAAATAATGGAACTTGAGCTATCGGGCTAGTGGAGGTGGTAGTGTGCTTTCTTGGAAATATGAACAGGGATGGTTTTTTGGGTTTAATGTCAACCGGTTCCCTTTTAGGTGTTTTCATTTTTTTGTGGATCGATTTTATCTACTATTTTAGTTCTAGGTTCTATTAGTAGCTTATAAGTACTTTCATTACCAGTGTGGTCAGTTTAAAGACTTGTTGTATTTCTGCAGTATTATTTTACGAGCCTGAATAATTGTTCGGTTTAATATCATCTTGTTGTTATCCATTGTAGCACTAATAGGTTGACTAAACAAGTACCGGTTTACCTTTGACAGACAGCTGGTAATACCTAAACAGATCGATAACTACTAAACTACTGAAAATAGTTTAAGGTATTATATTGAGATTATTAGAAATTACATTGGTATAGCTATGTAATTCACATAACAAGAAATTTCATTAATTAGTACAAATGGTACATTTAGATATATAATATTAGGTAGGGACGATTAATTAGCATTGAGATGGATCTAAATTTATATAATTCATAATAATATGTTAAAATAATAATTAACGACAACATTTTACACATGAGTATAAGGTATGTTAGTTATCGTAATGCAATAAATCAATTTCATTATTAGTTAATAGGTTTATTTTAGTATAATTTTCCCAAAAGACATGACTCACAGGCTGTAGATAACAAATGCGATGTTAAAACTAGTATTAGGCATATATCAATGTCGCAATTACAGTGTACGCAGACAAAATATGTGAAAACGTTCGTGTTAGTGCGAAAACGTAATATAAGTGCTAAAATTGAAGAACAAACAGGATAAATACATTGGTTATTAACAATAAGACATAAATAATCCAGCAGTTCTGGAGTAATTGTGAATAATTAACATTTACAGACATTAAAGTAGTAATATTTAACAATTCTATACAAGTCTTAGAAGAACTTATAAACTTCCAAAAGTGTGAAAATAAATTAATATAAGACATAAACATTAATGAGATACACTTTCACAAACATTTAAAGTGCTCAAGAATGTAAAATTATACATTTGAAAATTACTGTATTGATTTGAGGTTATGTTATTTCCTCGCATAAAAATTTATATAAAATTGTTATGGATTGGGACCAATTGGTCTAAATAAATTATAAGAGGTAAAAATAGTAAAAGTAGCCTCAATTTCAAGTCACAAATCACTATATCAGTGACTATTTTACCAAATTTAGTTTTTAAGGGTATATGAAAATTTCAGATAATTTTCCATTCAAATTGGCCGTAGGCGTTTAAAGGATGTGTATTTATATGTAGTAGCATCGCATATTCATGTGGAAATCAATTCCAGGCCTAAAAAGTGCATAAAATTAGTATAAATTCAATAAATCAATGTAAAAATTAACATGTTTAATAATTGGAGCAAGTAGTTCGTGTAAGGACTTATTTTATCAAAAAAATTGTGGAGATTCCAAAAATGTTGTTAGTTTTAAGATAGATTAAGGGGTTCAAGAGTTATGAGCTTTTGAAATTAAATTGAAAATTAAGAAAAGCATTAGCCAATCAGAATTGAGGAAATATTTGAAATAGTTGTTGATAACAAATGATGAAGGTGGTTTCTAACGATTTGCATATAAATAGAAGTGCTGTTGCAAAATTTTTGCTCGTAAATATTTTAAATAAAATAACGTCACTTTCATAAAATTTAAGTGCGGTTTTAGTATCGGCAGTTTAAAACAAGTGATATTCATTTGTCGGTAATTTAAAATAAGGTTAGTTTACCTCTAAATAAATTCGGTTGTTATCGACAGCTACGAGTGAAAATATTTTCCGGAGATTCGATATTGTTTTGTTCAAGTTTTGTTTTCGTTTGATATGGATTTTGTTAGTTGTGTTTTTCCGTTTTTCTATTATTATATTTTTATTATTGGAAACGTGTTTAATTTAAAAAACCTTCAAACTAATGATGCATTTCAAAAATTATTTTGAAATAAAAAAGTTAATAAATTGTGATGATCCTGAAAATGAAGGATTATCATGTATGAAGAAATATTAGTGAAACTTACTTAAACGAATAACCATTAAGATAAAAGCAAATTTGGATTTCAAAGGAGCTGTTTTCAACGGTCAACTCCAGCATCGTAAAGAAGATAACGAGGCCATTTTGAGTGAGTGTAACAATTTTATTTATGTAATTGTTGACATTGTTGACATTGACATAATTTCATTTGTGTATTAATTATGTCCATATTTTGTAATAAACATGATGATAATTATACTTACATGTATATGGCGTGTTTTTTTCATTTTTGCATTCACTGAAAGGTCATATGAATGCGTATTCATAGCGCATGCTCAGATATTATACATTTGAAGATTTTTTTATGTACAGGGAGTTGCACATATATCAATGCAATTTAAAAATTATATTTCTATTTCTTTGAACGAGTTGAATATAATAAAATATAAATGGCCGACAACTCAATGTAAATTAATCACATTACCTATAATTATAAAAATTCAAAATCAGAATATAAATCGGCAAGCTAACAATTTACTTTCTCATATAGTTTCAAAATGTCTTCTAAATTTGAACCCTATCCCCTTTGAAGAGTCTTTATATGCGACTGTTAAGCTAGTTAGGCAATATAAATTATATCAGTTAAAAATATATTTGCATCATAATAAATTTCAGTATAATATATTCAGCAAACCTTTTCCTATAGCGACCGTTATTAGCTTTGGCATCCTTGTTTATGACCATATCATCTTGCTCAAATAATGTAATTAGATTCACATTATCATGAATTAGTTGCTTTGGAATTTTACTGTAAGTTTGACCCAAATAAAAACTGTCAATATCATTATGCCTACCCATAGAAAAATATGCCCTTATGTTATTTCGCTTTTCACAAGCGATATCATCGAAATTAAAAATAGTTTGATTAGGCTCAATCACAAATTGATTATCACCAAAGGTAATATAACCTATATCCTTCATTGTCTGTAAAAGTTTGTGCTTGTTTTGGTTCAATGACTTAAGTATACATATATATGTTTAAATTTCAAACCATTTTTCTTAGTAAACAGACTAACCATTGTGTTTGCTTTGCCACAATTGAGGGGCCGCATATTATACCACGTATATCATTTGGAAGGAAATTACCATGTTTTGGAGTACTAGAATTTTCACCTATAGGTCATGATTTTGAATTGGAAATTTTTTGTTTCTGAGCAATTACTTTCATCGTTATTGAATGAAATAAAACTGAACGATTGATTACAAAATTTTTACTTTTATACTAGACATACAGAGTGCATATTACAATAATTATAATTTTTTCTCCACTAAGTGGATTGTACTGCACAACAGCATCATGGAGAATAAGACCATAGACATACAACGAATCCATTATCGAAAGGTGTTAGGGATTCCATTTCCAATTTGATGTCTACTGTTGAGTTTTTTAAGCATTCATTTTGTTTAGAGCAGTCCATTACAAATACTGGATATGATTTGAATTCGGAATAGTTGAATAATGTATCGTTATCATCTTCACGATGGTAATCACATCGGAATTTGACAGGCAGGTATGCATTGGTTAACACCCAAGTTCAAATGCATTGCTTCATATGGATAATACTCGGAATTCAGATGTACTTTAAGGTTTCTGATGTTAATGTAATCAAAATTTCCAACCCTTACCGACTTTGTGTACCGTAAACCGGGGCTACTTGGTCACCCCGGGGTAACTTGGTCACTTATGACGCAATTTTCATTTTTTTTTTGTTTACGGCTTGTTTTTTAGGATTTTAGGACCCTTTCGTTTGTTTCTGGTAAGAAGTGAGTGAAAATGGTGAGAACCTACCAAAGAACCCCCGGATTAAAGCCCTACCAGGACTATGATCGAATAAATCTGGATAGAGCCATTGAGGCGGTTAGGGGTGGCATGTCCAAAAAATTAGCCGTCCACACGTATCAGGTACCTCGAACAACGTTCTAGGAAAAAATCTTGGAAGAGTAGGTCGTCCAAGAGTTCTTTCGACTGAAGAAGAAGCCAGTGTTGCTGAGACTCTTGGAGTGGTGTCCAATTGGGGTTTTCCTTTAACCAGGTTGGATGTAAGGACTGTAATTGCAAAGTACCCTGACAAACAGGGAAAAACAGTTCCGGTCTTCAAAGACAACATTCCCGGAGAAAATTTCCTAGATTCCTTCATCAAAAGAAACAACCTATCTATTCGTCTAGCATCAAATATAAAGAGGTCCAGATCCTCCGTCGACCGTGAAGACATCTTAAAATTTTTCAACAATATGACTGAAGCTTTAAATGAAGCAGACGATTTAAATATTTGTAATTATGACGAAACAAATGTCACAGATGATCCTGGAGCAAAAAAGGTGGTGGTCCCGAGAAACACAAAAGGGTTGAAATGGTACATAATCACTCTCGCACTTCCATTAGTATTATGGTGTGCGGAAATGCGAAAGGGGATCTACTGCCTCCCATGGTCGTCTACAAATCTGGGAATTTATATGAAAACTGGACAGAAGGCGGCCCTCCTGGAACAAAATATGCCAGCAGCCCCTCTGGGTGGTTCAATATGAATCTGTTCGAGATGTGGTATTTTAAAATTCTCCTCCCACATATAATGGAAACACGACAGCTAGGTGCTAGAACTATTGTTGTTGGCGATAATTTAGCTAGTCATTTTTCGCCTGCAGTAATTCAGTCTTGCAAGGAGCATGATATTTATATAACTCCATCTAATGCAGCCACTTGATGTGGCTGTATTTGGATCTATGAAAAAATGCTGGAGAAAAATTTTAGACAATTGGAGGAAAGAAAGCCGATATCCAGGAAATCTTCATAAAGAACAGTTTCCAAATTTGCTCTCTAGGTTATGGAATGGTATATCTGAGACTGTTAGCCAAAATTTGATATCGGGATTTAGAGCCACTGGGCTTTTTCCACCTAATCCAAACGAGGTTTTAAAGCGGATTCCAGATGGATTAACAACAGACGATCAAGACAGCGTTGGAAGAGCTCTTGATTCATCATTAATTGATCTTTTAAGAGAACACAGAGGAATTGGCAGTGAAGCAAATCAAAAAAAGAGAGGAAAAAAAGTTGAACCCGGAAGAAACTTAGCAATAGATGAAGCTAATGAAGTTGCTTCTACAGATGTCAGAGATAAACCTATTGTAATAGACCCTATAGATCTTGTGGATCCTAATGAGACAACTAAAACAGAACTAAAAGATGCTCCAGGGTCTTCTGGTATAGCCAGAAAGAAAAAAAATAAAAAAGAATCAACGTCCAATTTACCCTAGAGAAAAAAGCGAAAGACAAAACATAAGTGAAGGAAATTCAAAGTGTGGCATTTGTCATTGTAATGGGAAAGACTATATTGGGGGAAAAGAATGGATAAAGTGTATTCAGTGCCTTAAATGGATCTGTGGCAGTTGCAACAACGAAAGTAAAGACCCTTATTTTAAATACGACTACTGTGACGATTCAGAAGAAGAGCCGATGGAATTTCAGGATGATTTTGATGTGGACAAAGATTTTATGCCCAGTGATTAAGTTGGACTTTTTAAATAGGTATCAGTTTCGGATTTTGGCTTTCTTCTATGTTTATTAATTTATGAATTATCTTTTAGGTTTATAGTTCTCATTTTAAGTTGTTTTTGTATCAATGAAGAATTTTGTACAATAAAGCACATATTTCAAAAATTTTTCCTTGTTATTCTTAATACAAAATCTAATAAATTGACTACTTATGAAAAAATCAAAGAAAAAGAGGCCCTATAACATCGTTTTGTTATTTTTTTTCAAGTAAAACTGGGGTAACATGGCCATGCAAACTATTTATAACACTAATTTCATGGAAAAACTCAAATGTGGACAAGTTGCCCCAAACCCGGGGCAACTTGGTAACAAGTAGCCCTAGATTATGGTACCTTTTGCCTTATTGGAATGCAATAATTATCCAACATGGTTTTTCCAGTTGCGTTGATCTTTTTATTGGCCATATGTCTGAGGTTGCTTGTTTTAAAGCAGGTAATTCATATAACTCAGATTAATGAAATGGAACAGTAATAATAGAATTTTTATTGATTCCTTCAAACAAATTAAGTTTCACAGCATCACTAAGTGTTAAGTGCGGTACTCTTCCTTGAATTGTATTTAAGGTTATTGTAGTATCAACGTCACCATAGTAGCAGTTTGTATCGCTTCTAGATCGAACTAAATTAAGTCTTCACGCATATTCACAATTACTTGACGATAATCCTCCATTATTACAAATGTATGGTTGAATGGTGTACTACTGTAAACGATTTTTCTCCATTTTTCTCATCGAATTCTACGTGTAATGGTCCACCCTAAATGGCAGCAAAGCACTGTGCTCTGTTCTTGCTTACTGTATAAGAAATATAGGTGCCACTATAGTATGTGCACTACCAAATAAAATGTACTACCGGGTAAATTTCTATTTTAAGGTGCGCACTACCTGAACATTACCGATAATCATTTCGTCTTAATGCTATTAGAAAATTACTATTTAATTTCCAGAAATCCTCATTATCGTAACGAAATAAGCAAGTAAATTTAAATCTATTTTAAGTCTAAGAAAAGGCGAAGAGTGTGAATTCAGGGCGTTTTTAAGATATATTCAAACTGTGGATATGTAATTGTTGAGTTATATATTATAATTTGTTATGATTTATGATTTACTTCCCTACTACCTATACTTACTTACCTAATATTCAATAACAATTTTCTAATTGTATATTTTCTTTTTAATTCAGTATTTATTCTCAATAAACAATAAATTACATTAGGTAGTGCACGCGTCAACTTTGCACTATCGGTAGTGCACATACTATAGTGATGGTAGTGCAGGTGTAAGGCACGTGTAGATTTTCAAAACTTGTTCTCGGGCTTTCGCCTCTGTCGCGGCCCCTGGTTGGAAATTGTATGGGGTCCTAACCTTATATATAAGTACAGAAACTAGCTGTTGGGCCTTGGCCCCTATCGTGGCCCCCTTGGTGCAATTGTATGTGGGTTCTAACCTAATCTTACAGTTGTAGGTCTTCGCTCCCCGTCATAAAAATTGTATTCTAATAAGGTGGCCCTAGTCTTGTAAGACAGGACTTGTATCAGGGTCTGGGCCCCGGCCCTCTTTGAGTAAAAATTGATTTTTAGCGCCATCTAGTGGCGTATAGACTAATGAACATTTTCTGTAATAGAAGTTGATCATGCACACTTCTCTCTTTCTCTATCTCGTTTATCCGTTTCTCTCTCTTTCGGCTCTTTCTCACACACAAACAAATCAATTAATTAATTAATCAATCAATCTCAAACAAATCATGCTCGATCAAATCAATCAGATCAATCTCAATCTCAATCAATCAACCAAAATCAATAAATCATGTCTTACAGTTTTGCGGAAACTAGCTTACAGTTCAAAACTGAATACTTTAAAGTCTAAATTAAATCTGACGTGAAATAATAAATAATTTTTACCCTAAGGCAATGATGATTTTTATAGAGGCAGATTCTCTTTCACCACAATCACACCACCTACACATTCGGAAAATTATGTTTGATTTATTTGCATGTTCAATTACATACACACAAAATTGTTTCATAGAAACGAGTTCATTAACAGTTATAAAAACCTCATTAAAAGGACTGGAAAGTAATAATTACTTATATATATATATATATATATATATATATATAAAAACAGAGTTACATTAAATTAACATGTTTTAAGAATATCAAATTGATATAATGGAAATAAAAGGCAAAAGGTTTTAATGGTTTATTATTACACGCGAATTAACAATAACTACAAGTTTAAAATCCACGAATACGTACCAGCTATTGTAGATCTAATTTTATGGCATCATCCTATAAGAGTAATAATACATTTTTTAAAATCTTTATTGACATTTTTGTTAGCAATAGCAAGCCAAACATATATATTAAAAAATAATACGCACACCTTCAGATGTGTTTTTTCTAGCGAATGTTTTCTGTAATAGAGGCGGCGCCACCTAGCGGTGTATTTCTAGGACTAATTAGGGTTGTTTGTCGTGCAATATAGTGGTGTAAAGGCTAATTAATGTTTTCTGTAATAGGGGTTGATCGTGTTCGTCTCTCCCTCGTCTCTTTCTTAAACATACAAATAAATTACTCAAATCAAATCAATTAAATTAAATACCAAACTGATTTAACTTAATCATAAATCAGCTCACAATTCAAAAAATATATTATTATAAATAATAATACATCATTTTTATTTAATCACATCCTTTATCGGTCTTCTTCTTTTTTCTTGAACCGTGATTGGTCGCTATCCTCATCATGGTTTTGAGATTCGTCTTTCTCCTCCACCTCATCGCTCTTCTTTCTCTTCTGTGAATCATCACCTTCAACTTGGATGTGAGATACATTCAGCTCATCCACGTCATCGTTTCCATCATCTTGAACGGTTATGTTGTAATGGTTTATTTATTTCAAATTTCCCGCCAAGGGGCCACGACAGGGGCACAGACCTTAATACAAGATCGAAGGCCTACATGGTACTTCTTACACTTGTCTTACACGTTAGCATTAGGGCCCCCTTATTATAATACTATTTTCAGTCAAGGGAGCCGGGGCGCAGACCTAACACAAGTTCTTATAGCTGTCTTATGAGGTAGCATTAGGGCCCCTTATTAGAACATTGTACGCGCACGCATTTGCCTACTTTCCAGGGGCTAAACTGTCAAAGAGGGTCAAAATCAGGGTGAAAATTTCATCAAGGGTTGAACATGCCCTCCGAAAAGAAACCATAGGGGTGAAAAATACGATCCCCACGTGGGCGTATAAAAAAGTGAAAGGTGGGGTTTCCCCAGAAAATCCAAAATGGCGGCGACAAGTGCTCGTCTACTACTCACAATAAAGACTATAGTCATAATTCAAATAATGTTGAAACGTTAACCTGGAAGAGAACAGGTTAATTAAGACTCCCTGACAATAATACACACAAAGCAAAGAAATACTGGTCGTCCAACACAATTCTTTATTTCTTACAGTACCCAGCTCAAATAAAAGAAAAATAAGGGCAAAACTTCTAGATGTAAATCAAAATACACACTGTCTACCAATAATGATAACTAGATTACAATAATCATAAATCCCCGATATACATAATAAATCAACTATAGTATATTAAGTATCAAGAACGGTAAGGGACGTTTACCGGTCGACGGCAATTGCAATTTTGCCGGAGACCGGTACAACCCTTAATGTTCGTGACGCTTATACTGTTTTTTGCACTATCGTATTTAAATTCAACTGAAATAAATTCTACTAAGTACCTAAACGAAAAGTCAAAAGTGACGTTTATATTTCGCGACAAGTTCAACTTGTCAAATATCATTTGATAACGTTAGTTTAGACGTCAGTAAGTAAAAACACGTGGGTAAGTTAGTAAGTAACTACTTACCGACGTGTTGGGCCTATCAACCAGTAAACAAATCTTTCCGTCTTGGAAACAAATGCTGCCAATAAAGAAAAATTCTCTGTCGTGCAAAAAAATTATAATAAATCGTTTATAATAATAATAAGTACCCCCCAATCCGTAATGACGATAAACCACTTACCTATCGAGTGCTTTTGATATACTATAAAAAACCTAATAAGATAAACCAACTAAAACAGCACTGTCAGACATCCAGCAGTAGACGACGTCGTTGAACCGGGTGGCTACAATAAAACAAAAAAAAAATTGTTCAAACCGTGGTTCTAGGGAGAGCTCCCCTTAAAACGCTAGTAAACCAGCATGACCAGCTAAGCGTTTATTACGGTTTAAACTAATAAAAAAGAATTTAAATATAACTGCATAAATCTTATCCCAGCCACATGTCCACAAATGAGGCTAATTAATTTCAAAGAATAAAATAAGTAGCGTATTGCAGAACTAGAAAGCAGTCCAAAAAGTTATGTAACTCATAATATTGACACAATTAATGATTTAATGCCTAAAGCAAAAACCCCAACATTTAGTAATAATCACAAGATCCCCAGATGTGACATAACGAGTGATCAATCTCAAGTGTATGCCACGTGATCAAAATATTTAAGTTGGTACCACTGATAGGTTGGTAAGAAGCTGTATTGCTCTAGCTACTCTAGAGCATGGTTCGAGTAAAAACTACGATCAGTTTCAAATTTGTATGAAGGTCATTAACTTATACATATTATAAAATATTATCTTAATTTAAATAATGACTATTTTGTATTTGATTAGACTGCATCCCTATAAAATACAACAAAATAAATAAAATATTATTTAATGATGGATTAAATCATTACAAAATAATGAATCTTAAGTATTTAAATGTTATAATTTCATTATAATTAAATAAAATTTACAGTACATGTTTATGGAATGACAATGTTTTTTACAAATTTTTTTTAACTCCTTAGGTACACAGTTATCACACCCAAGCAAATACAAAAGTGAAAAACGAAGGTATAATATGACATAAACTGACATAAACTAAAACGACTAAAACCACACTAAAAATCCAAAGCAGCCAACTGCAAAACACAACAATATTAACAACTAGGGATTTTTGTCATACCACTACAGTACACTTAAGATTGATCACGTTGTATATGTCACGCAACAACATCTAAATTTAGCGGCTGAAGGCCTTGTCACTTACAGATACAGTACAGTATAATAAATTCTCCGTTATTATCAATTTTTATAAATCACATTAAAGCATTAAGTTTATACACATAAAGCAGTAAGCACAAAAAAATATCAAGAATGCAACTAAACAAGCATACGTTAAAAGTCTAACACGGATCACCCTGTATGAAGATGTGTATTTACGAAAGTATATTTAAAATGTAATTTCGGCAATTTCATAGGTATACGAGGATGTATTTATGTCTAGCTAGCCTAGACCGGTTCCGTGGGTATAGAAAATATTGCGTTACCATAGCAACGAAGAATAACTGATTAGAATTGTCAGTGTAAAGTTTTACAACGAGTCAAACCAGAATTGCGCAATAAAATTTGAAAAAAAGGATGTCGACCAAAATTGCGATAATTGAAAAATTGGAGTATCCAGCCATCATCAAGTACCTGTATTTGAAGGGGTTAAGAGATAAGCAGAGTCATGAAGATATGATTAATACCCTTGGTATTAATATTGGATTGTAAGCTTCAAAAGAGGTAAATTTTTCATTAAAGATGAAAACCGATCGGGAAGGCCAGTTTGTGTGTCCATCCCCGTAAATATCGATGCAGTTCATGATATGATTTTATGAGACCGTCCAATTGGGCTAAAACGAATATTTGAGGCACCGAATATTTCATATGAACGCGTCCATCATATAGTTCACGTCGATTTGGACATGAGAAAAATTTCTGCAAAATGGATCCCCAAATGTCTGAATGTTCGCTAGAAGCGTGCAAGGGCACAAGAATCGCGTTCGATCTGTGCTCGGTTTTAAAAAGATGCAAACTTCTTAAGCCGTGTTGTTACTATGGATGAAACTTGGATACATTTATACGATCCAGAACGAAAGCAGTAATTGAAGGAATGGAGACACTCCAAGGACTAAGAAATTTCGTGTTCCAAATCTACTGGAAAAGTTCTTGCTTCAGTTTTAGGGATTGCCAAGGAGTAATCATGATTGAGTTGCTGGATAACGATAGAACAATAACTGGGAATTACCATTCGATGTTACTGACCACTTTACGAGAAAAAATTATGGAGAAAACGCGGAAAGTTGTCCAAAGGTATTTTGTTTTTGCAGGACAATGCCCCTGCACACAAATCGCATGTTGCCATACAAACAATTCGTGAGTTAGGGATAGAATTACTCGAACCCCCCCCCTGATTCACCAGATCTGGCTCCGTCCGACTATAATGTCTCCTCAACTGAAAAAAGTCTAAAAGGTCGTAAATTTTCTTCCAACGAAGAGGTGATAGAAGCTGTGGAGGCGTGGTTTGCAAAGCTTTTTTTTAAAGGTCTAGAGGCGTTGCAGGTTCGTTGTAATAAATGAATCCAATTAAGAGGAGAGTATGTTGAATAATAAAATACTTTGACTTTCAAACTTTGTTTGCTTCTATAGTAGGCTAAGAATTTTTCAATACGATACAGTTAGTATTTTTAATAATGGTTAACGCACGATATAATTAGGACGCAACTGAAGCTGGTTAGGAAATTTCAATACGAGTACTTTTCGTAAATAGTACACTGAATAATTTGTATTAGTTTAACAGTAACAAATAAAGGTTTTGGGTGTGTACCATTGCTGTATGAGCTTCTAAGCCATGCAGAAGCAAACAAATAGCTTTTATAATTATATTGAGCACCCGTAAGCTACTGAAATAAAATCTCCAACTTCTGTTTACAATTCGTCGAAGTAGTATCTAGAAGTAATACCCACTGCGATTAAGGTTGCCGTAGCTGACTATTGCACCAGGGCTCTGTCAGGTAATAAACAAAATAGAACTCACTAGTAGGTTGTGTCGGGTATACCCAAACTTCTTCCGTGATTTAACCTCGATGTTTTAGGTAAAGATCGAGTCAAGAACGATGAAATCCCTTGAACTATCTTCGGTGTAGAATCAACGAGAAAAACACTACCTAAATAAATGTCTTAGTTACGAGACTAGCATTAGTTGTGGAAATTTTAAATATGTAAGTAACAACCTGAAGGATATGGTAACATTATGGAGACTTACCTCCCGAAGAGACGACATGTAGATTTAAGGAAACATCCGTATAAAACGAAAGACTAACTTCTAATTAGTATAATATTAAGTAAATGTTTGAAATTAAAACCAGCTTAAACTGAGATGCAACTTACACTTTTTTACTTTGTAAAATTATAAAAAATTTCTAACACCTAGTTTTGCTTAAACGCTAACTTGACAAAATGGCGTCACCAAAAAAAAGATCACACGACTTTTCTAAACTTTCCTTTTCGACCAATTGTAAAATTAATATTAAAAAAAACTTTTGAAATTTTGTGTTAACCTCGAGTACTATTGTACGCGGTGTTGTCACGTCTAACTTTTATAACTGGATTTAGTTAAAGTTATTAATAAATCTGGAAGAAGTAGAGTGTATTGCCAACAAAATGGTACGTAAAACTCACGTAATGTAAAAAAATACGTGCAGTAGCTAAAACCGTTACAAAATTAATTGTTATATTACTAATTACGTCGGTGTTTACTTCTAAATATTGAGTATTGCTTGGAGTTTTATCTAGACGATAACCTGGTGGAACTAAAACGTCAATCTCATATAAACTTTTGCAGGTTTCCCGTTTCGATATGATCCTTTTATAATGTTGCACTCTACGTGTAGATTAGCGTGTTTAAGTATTTTAAACTCAAACCCTAGCATGCGACAAATGCTATTTTCTTTAGTACAATGGATCTCAAATGAACTGTTTACGTCACACTTAAGTGCATAGTTGTTTGCTCTAATGATAAACCTTTCTGTGGGTCTTTTAGATTTTAGATAATCGCTAATTTCATCTAACTTATACGCACCGTGTGGACTATGAATCACTCGCAAATGAGATGGATGTGTTCTCAAATAAAATCTATCGTTGCCTGTATAATATAATGCTGTTGCAACCGTAAAATCCAACCAATCCGATAACGTATTTCTTCCCCAAATCTAGTTCTACCGGTGGATAGAAGTCATAGCTAGCTATGTTACCAACACCATCTAAACTGAATGTTATTGACATAACTGAGTTTATTAGATTAGATTGTTTGTTGTTGATACAGAAGTTGATTTAATATTAATAAGAAAAGCTTGAATTAATTTCAATCAGTTAGGTATTAATTTGATTAGAAAGCGTTTAAATAAACGCGGCAATCTGCAAATGCAGAAATGAGTTGTAGAAGGGTGGGAGATGACCCGTTAATATGCCTTGAATTTTAAGCAGTCGCTTTAAGTAAGTAGTTAGAGTTGATTAATGTTAACCAAAGGAAGAACAGCGAATAACAAAGTAGTAGCCAAGCTGTCCTCTAAATTGAGAAAATACAATAAAAGTTATTGTGTAATAGGGAAGAAGTAGAATACTTTCCTTGTTAAAATAATAAATAGCTAAGTAAAATGAAATACAAATATTGTCAAGTTGGTGATAATAAAAAAGGTGACGTAATAATTTACAATCACGTTTTTGTGCGTATCGAAAGTAGTCCATGATTGTGCTTAAATATTGAACGATAATACGACAATAGATCCAATGTAATAAATCAATATATAAAGAACAATAACTCGAATGTATTGATACTCAAAGTAGAAGCGCTGCGGTTTGTAATTTGCTCCGTTTACCGCTACACGCGATTCGTAACGAAACTTGAACAATTAAAGTGATAATTAAAAACTATAAATATATCGAGCAATTATTAACAAAACCAATAAATTAGAGAGAAAATTGGACTTGTATTAATGCACAACAAATATCAAAAGAAGATATTGGGAGAACAAGGCGCCGGGAGTCCCAATCACCGGCATAGCAACAAAACATCCCATGCCAGGCCTCCGAAAGTGACAAGTAAGATTTTTAACTGTGTAAATAAAAAAACTTGTTTGCGTTTTATTTTTCTTTGAATTTGTGTGTAAATATCAATACTGAACGAAAATACATTTCGTTCACTATTGATAAAGAAACTTTGCATGTTAGTTATTAAGAATATTAAAAATAATAATAGGATTGATTTTTATATATTACTGTAAGCAAAGCATTCATGCATTTTCCGAGTTTAGTTAATTAAATAAGTATAACGTTTGATTTGATGTCATTATTAACCATTACGAATACTAAAAGCTTTAATACTGAAGGAAGTAAATTCAATACAGTTACCAGTGACGGCTCTTTAGTGAGAGCAAGTGAGCCATTGCACCCCCTGGAATTTTTAAATAAAACAAACCAAGCGGCGGCTATCTGTGGAAGCATTTAGTTATTACGTATTCATGGTTTGCGGGCCGTGCGATTGACGAACGCAACGTGGCAACACCACTGGCAACGTGCACTCGCCTCTGGCGCGCCGCCGGTCCCCACAGCTGAGATGAGCGAAGCCCGACTGGTGCTCCGTTCAGCCGTTAACATTACATTGGAGGCGGGGATAGCTGTATTTCGCGCATCTTTAATGCTGCATGATACGTAGCGGGTGAGCAAGTGTTTAGTTTGCTCACGGCCAGCGGTCTGTTGTAAATAATAATAAAACAATGTAACTTTATTTAAAAAAATATAATCACAAAACTCGGAACAAACTAACCAGTGATATCAAAGCTTTACTTCATATAGACGGAACAGATTATATATGATAAATTGTAAACTTAAATTCTAAACTAAAAACTCTAACTTAAAAACTACAGACATGTTTATGGCGAAATCGATACATACATAATTATACAGAAAATATTGACCGCATAATAATAATTATGAATTTCTCTTTATAAGAGGATAATAACAATGGATACTAAAAAAAATCGAAAAACCTACCTATTTATAAACGAAAATATATTTAAAGAAACGTTCGTTACTAAAATGGGTCTAAATGTTTTATTAGATCTTTTTTATTAAAAACTTTATATCCCAAACGTGCCAATGTTGTTACATCCTTAGTTTAGAAAGCTTACTGTAAAATGTTTCACATTCGGCACACTGGTATTTCATTTTACACAATTTACTTAATAAATGTTTGGTTAAAAAACGATATTAATTTTAATTCTGTCGCATCACTAAACTAAACACGAACAAGGTGCATGAAATGAAAATGAAGATGTCAGTATGCTTAATATTAGCAAACTTAATTTCTTTTAAACAGTCGAAAAAAAAATTTCCAGAAGATTACCTTAAAAAAGCAGTAACATTTTATCCATGGCTCAATGAAAGCAGACTACGAACTGAATTAAGCGTTCTATATTCTAGAGAAGAATTTAGGCAAAATATAGAAGTCAGTGCTGTAGGTCTACTAGGTCTTCTGCTGGATGGATTAAGCGACACCTTTAATGAAGTTGTGAAGGTTTTAAAATTGTTATTACAATCCTAATGACAACGTCCGAAGGTGAACGCAAGTTTTCACGGCTGAAGAGAATAAAAACTTTTCTGAGAAATACAATGAAAGACAGATTAAATGCCCTTACTGTGTTATCCTGTGAAAAATAATTTATAAATGCTTTCCCAAACTTTAATGAAAAAGTGATAGAACTGTTTTGCAAGTCAAAGACTTCGTTTATCGTCAGGTGTAATTAAACTGTGTAGTGTAATATTTACTATTCCCTCAAACCAAACCGTACAGTGAACAGTACCTACCTGGAACAGTATGTCGATGAAACTTATAAGGATTGGGTAAGTGTTTTTGTATTATACTTTTTAATTTTGAAATTATGCACCCCCCTATGTGAACCACCCCAAGCTGCCACTGGCAGTTACCAATTCACATATAATTAAGAAAATTAAATTGAATATAAAATTGAATAATTGATAGCAATAATCATTTCTTTTAATAATTGAGCTACCTGGCGCATCCTGATTAGCAAAGAATTTGCTAAAGCAAACATCGAGTTCATTTACTCAAACCGAAACCGGCTAGCAAGTAAATATTAAATTAATGAATGATATCTTTACAAATTGAAACTACCAAAATTAAACTAACAATATAAATTTTTATTAACGGATTTTGAAATTATTAAGAATTATTAGAGGACCTACAATTTATTCTTCTTCATGGGTGTAAGCAAACAAAAAAATAAGCCACAGATGTTAGACACCGTTGCATTGTACATTCCTGATAAATCATCTGTCTGTTGAAATGATGACCAGTCAGTGTTAGAAGCAGAATAACCTTTACCTTGTTTCTCTTTATTTTTATTACTACTACCATCACTATTTTGACAGCACCAACAACACAATGTTAAATTATTATTCTTATTGTTACTGCAGCTGTGTGGGGTATCCATATATTTAGGTGAATTTCTGAGTTTTGATCGTACCAGAAATGATTTTATTGCTGCTTGCTTTTTGATTTGAAAACGATTTTACTTGCTCGCAATTGCACTACGACTAAACACTGTTAAGAAATGATTCTAGTTAATTTACATATGGTGGTGTTGTAGCACTACTACTACAATTTAAAACAAAATATTATGATTGTCGTTTTTCCAGCTGCACTTAAAACTACTTATGTACACAAAATTCAAATCTGTTGTTTAGTGGGAGCACATTTGCTACTTTATTCAGAATTATACTTTCACAAATCAGTTTAATCATTAATAGGTGTAGCTATTATTTTCCAAATTGGTTAATATTTATTTATCTTTGCTTATTGTCTGTAATCATAAATATTAGTTCATTTATTATGGACTTGAAGAGTACTCAACGCAATCTATAACATGCAACACAAATTATACGAGGTTTATACAGAAAGTTCAGAACTATATGCACCGAGTAAGCGAATATTTTGCGGTCCACCTCCTCGCGAGATTAACATCCCAGCTTAAGATAATTTTCCAGATAGGTTGAGATCGTGGTGGCGCTCATGAGATATTTATCCCCGATGTTGAGCTTTGTTTTAGATAATTGTGAAGTGTTTGAAATCATTTTACAACCTATCTCGAACCCGCCCATCTATCTTGTAGTTAGTCGGCACTCTGCTTATTTTGTAAGCACTTAACGAAGCTATACAGCGGTATGATCGCGTAATAATGTTGTCTTTTGCTGTGAAAATGTGTTTATGTTGAGAACGACCAAACTTTACATATTCTTTTACGAGCGGTATAGAAAAAGTGATTACTTTTGTAATTTTAATTTAATAACTTCCTGATAAGTATTATAACTGCAAATGCTGAAAGGATTATCCTTACCTGTTCTTCTGGCAGAAACTCGTCGTTATATTCCCTGCAGTAAGTTTTTTAATTTTAATTTATTTTAGTTCAAGTATCACACAATATTTATTTGTTAAGATGTCTAAGATGGCCGTTCATCAGTTGGTGCAGATGACAGTATTCATTTAACTGCTTTAATTACTGCCTTTCAATGTGTTAAGGAAATAATACCTCCTCGAGAAACTTGAAATTATTAAAAATGTAGTAAATAAATAATTTTTATTTTTATAGTTTTTCTACATTTTTGCATATCTAAGTTTAATAAATAGAAAGAGTTTGTAAATGCATTTTATATGGTGTGTGGAGATCATTGGCTTCTGACTTAAACCTACGTAAGCTATCCAGTATGAAATAGATTTTGGTAAAACTACATAAACTTACACAACTCTTACTATTTATCCAAATATATTCCCAAATAAATTATTAAAACCACTTGAGAGTGACGAAAATATGCCATTTTGTTGCTGTGGATGTTGTTGATGATATTGTGGAGAGGCTTGTCCATGTTGAAAGTGGGTTGGCGGTTGCGGACGATAGAAAGCGCCATCTTTACGCTATAAGTAATATCAAATTAGCTATAACTTACTTAAGGTTTGTCTTTAAATAGGTTCGATAGTAAAAATGCCTGCTACTTACAATACAAAGCAATTTTCTACAAATTAGTCTTGTGGAAATGATATATCAGTCTCAGAAGGTGGTAGAGGTGCTTGAGCTAGTATACTAATCGAAGGAGAAGTCACAGGTTTTGGATAAGTAACACCATACTGAAAAACCATAGGATACCAACATAAACTATATACAATAGAAGTGTAAAATACAGTGTATTAATTATTTAACTACAGTGTGCATTAAATTCACTTTTAAGTACTGTAACATGCATGTATCCCTACTGTATACTTTCTGTTTTTTATGTATCATAACGCAATTGCATTGTCTTTAAGTAATAGCGAAAAATTTTTTTTGTTAAATTGAATAGTATTTTCATTCGACCTTTTTAGGTTTTTATTTGCATATAATGTTTCCACAGCTACACGACGATGTTATATTTTGTTAAATTTGTTTTTTCGTTGCGGCATTTTTCATTACGAGCCCTCGTCTGTAGACAATGTTCTTAAATGCAGAAATTGGCGTTTCACAATTAAAATTAACAAAGTATAAATAAGAATATGAATACATAACTTTCGTAGTCTAATTGATAGGAAAGCGCAATAAACAATCGGCTGTTTAATTTTGAGTGCCTTGAACATGACATTTTATAATCGAAATTATTTCAAAAATATAAATAACTTATTTATGTCAGGTTCCTAAGTATAATGTTGGACTGAAAAATATGTCTTCCTTAGTAATTACTGATTACTTTAGTTCCCATAAATTTAATGTTTGTGATGAAAACCAAATTGGTTTAACAGACCTATTCGAAAAATGTGTGATTTAGATTTAATAAAAGCATCTTCACATATTTTGTTCAAATTAACTCTACGTCTTGTTCAGTGTTAAAAGTAGTTTTAAATAATAAACTTCGTATAATACTCCAATGTTCCTAAATAATATTATAATTTTGTCCAGCACCATCTAAAATGCTCTGCATCTAACAGTCTTTACTCAATGTTATTTATCATGAGAATCGATAACTAGGCACGGATTTAGGAGGTACAACAGATTACCCAATCCCCAATAAAACTAAATACTATACTTTATTTAACTGAAACAAATCTTCATTGACTCAGGGGTGTTCAGTACAACTTTTAAAATGGCTGTCTGCTAAGCTGTTGCTGTTCGATAAAACTGTTTTTGTTGTGTCTCAAATCGGCATTCGTAGCCCACATAAAAAGTTTTAGTTCAGAAGAGGCGTATAGAAAAATTAATATCGTAGACTAGAAGAAACACAGTAGATGCTATCATGTATGTAAAGGCGAAAAGAATACTGTAACAGTCGCGATCACGGTTTTACGAGAGAACTCTGGCACAATTCAGCAATAAGGAACTGCAACTATAAAACGAAAGATCGTAGCCGTTAACTTATATAAAAAAAAGATGTGTTGCCTTTAGTGGAATTGATCGGCCTCTTTCCACAGTTTATGCTTTTTGAGCGCGACGTTTCGGAAGCGGACTCTGCTTCCGTCATCAGGCTTAGTCCTGAGAAGGACTGTTTTCGCACTTGAGTCGAATTCATATGTTATATATAATTTTTTCCCAAGCACTTGACTACTTTCAGATTCGAACTTGGTACCTTTCACTTACTAGTCTGACACCTTTACCGCTGAGCCACTGAGTAATCCAATATATATTTTTTAGAACTTATATATATATATATATATATATATATATATATATATATATATATATATATATATATATAGTGTAATCCAAAGTAGAGGGACCATTCAATAACTTCTTTATTTTACGATATATATAAAAAAAGTTAAATTATTTTTTGTTTACGGCCATGTGCTACATTTAATAGGGCTATCAAATATTTTTTTCATTTCCGGTTAACCCGAAACGAACACAACTATTGTTTTTTAAATGACACCCTGTATATTTTTTTAGACTATCTGATTCCTCATTATTTTTTTCTTTCTGTAAATATAAAATTTTATGGGTATTATATCAGAAAATTTTGTTGTAAATCGCAAAAAACTGTTTGAAGGTGTACAAAACCACTATTTAAAAAACAAAATAGCTATTGCCATGGAAAACGTAAACAACTGCTTTTATTACTAGTATTTATTAGAATAGTAAGAAATCTGGAAACGGATACATAAACAAAATACAAAATTCAACGAGTAATAAGCACGTATTTTTTAACTACAAAGATGGTATGCAGGAAAATTATTTTATAAATTGTTCAAAATTACCGCCATTTTATGCAACACATGCCTCTAGCTGCTTTAGAAGTTCATGATATGTTGTTCTATGTATCCCATCGGGTGTTAACTGCATACAAGCCAACCGGATTTTGTTTTTTAAATCCTCTTCATTTTGTGGCGGATCTGCATAGACTAGTGTCTTAAGATAGCCCCATAAGAAATAGTCCAGAGGTGTAATATCAGGCGATCTTGGCGGCATTTCCACTGATCCATGGGTGGCAATTAAACGCCCATTAAAGGTTTCGTTTAGATATTCACTAACAATGTTACTAGTATGAGCTGGCGCTTCGTCCAACTGAAAGGACATACTTCGTCGCAATGCTAGTGGAAAATCTTCTAACATGGTCAAAAGCTCAGTATTTAAAAAGTGAAGAAATCTTCTTGCAGTGTGAGTTGCGTCATAAAAAAAGGTCCCAATAATCTGTCTCCTATTAAACCGCACCAAACGTTAGTACCCCAAACGGTCTGATGGTTTGTATTTAATGTCCAATGTGGGTTTTCGTCCGACCAGAAACGATTATTCTGTTTGTTGATTAACACCATTATTGGTGAATTCTGCTTCGTCGGTCCACAAAATGCTGTCTAAAATGCCTCGGTCATCTTCCAGTTGTTCCACTAACCACGCAATAAATGTTAATCGGCGTTCGGGATCTGCTGGACGTAGGTGTTGCACTAAATTTGGTTTACAGGGGTACAGCTTGTGTTTTTTTAATGTCCTCTGAACATATCCAAATGATGTTCCTACTTCCGGAGCTACATGCCTAATAGACGAACGTGGATGTAGTCGAACATACGCTAAACTCTGCACTTCTCGTTCTTCGTTTATCGGGTTATTTCTCTGGGGTTCTCTATTTTGGATTTTTACTCCAGGAAATGCTCCATGTTGCCTTAATGAATTTTCAATTTTGTGTAAGTATTGTGGAGGGTGATACCTGTCAGGAAATCTGTCTGCATAGAGTGCGACTGATCTTCGTGCGTTGCGATTTCACTCGCCAAATATTAATAACATTAAATCGACCTTTTCACTATTATTCATTATGTAGTTGCCTAATAATTGCATACAATAACGTTGTAATTATAAATGCCGTCACAGCTTAAGTAATTACATATAAAAACTAATTTTGAAAGATGTGAAACAGTCTGAAACAACTTCACAAAGCAGTTGTTTCCGTTTTCCATGGCAATAGCTATTTTTTTTTTAAATAGTGATCTTGTACGCCTTCAAACAGTTTTTTACGATTTACAACAAAATTTTCTGATATAATACCCATAAAATTTTATATTTACATAAAGAAAAAATCATGAGGAATCAGATAGTCTAAAAAACATACAGGGTGTCATTTAAAAAACAATAGTTGTGATCGTTTCCGGTTTAACCGGAAATGAAAAAAAAAATGTGATAGCCCTATTAAATGTAACACATGGCCGTAAACAAAAAATAATTTAACTTTTTTTTTACATATTGTAAAATAAAGAAGTTATTGAATGGTCTCTCTACTTTGGATCACACATATATATATATATATATATATATATATATATATATATATATATACATTAAACTTTTGGTGGTTGCGCAGAAATTTATTGCGCATGTTGCACCGTAACCTCTTGCGCAGGTGTATTGCGCTTAAGCTCTTCGCGCATTACTGGAATCCATACGGGCTTCATTTCTCTGTACTAGAGTAGTCTACTGCTCTCTCCTATGTATGCTCTGCCGCATTCGCATGGTAGGTTGTACACACAATTCTTGGAATTCTGATCTTTGTGTGGTTTGGTTTTGGTTAGTATTCTCCTGAGCGTCCTGGTCGATTTGAAGGCAGTGCGTATCTTGTATTTGCTGCCTATCCTTCGTATTTTGTCTGAGGTACCTTGTATATATGGTATTACCGCTGTATATTTAGGTTCTTCTTTTTCGGTTACCCTTTCCCTGTTTAGGTTAGGTGTTAGATCGGGGTAGCCATTTTCTTTGAGTGTTCTAGAGATATTTTCTTTTTCTCTGTTCAGGTCCTCTTGTTTTGAGCATATGGTTTTTGCTCTATCGTACAAGCATTTTGCCACGCCTCACTTGTCGTGAAAGTGTTGTCATTCCTGTGTACAAGTACATCCAGGAATGGCAGTTCTTTTACGACTCCAATTCTATTGTGAATTTGATGGAGGGTGCGCGGCTATTTAGATGATCTAGGAATTCATCTAGCTTATGCTTGCCGTGTTGCCAAACTACAAAGGCATTGTCCACGTATCTTTGCCACACCCTTGGTTTCTCTGTGAATTCGGATATCGCTTGGTCTTCAAAGTATTCCATATATATATATATATATATATATATATTGCTCACTATGGGTGATAGTGGGGAACCCATCGCCATCCCAAACTCTTGTTGGTAGAATTTGTCTTCTATCTGGAAATATGTAGTTCTAATGCATATTGTCAGAAGTTCCATTATTGTGTTTACCGAGAGTTGCGTGCGTTCGTCTAACGTTTCATCCTTTTCCAGCTTGTCCCTTATGATAGTTAGTGCCTTATCGGTAGGCACATTTGTGAATAGACTCACAATGTCGAAGCTTATCAGTATTTCTTCGTGGTTTGGTTGGAAGTTTCTGATGGTTTCCACGAAGCGCTGCGTATTCTTGACCATAGATTCGGTTTTTCCCGATAAGGGTGTGATGATACCTAGCAGATAGTGTGCTAATGGGTGAGAAGGTGAATTTTTCGAACTCATAATTGGTCTCAGAGGAATTCCTTTCGTGTGAATCTTTGGTAGGCCGTACAGATGCGGAGGTTTGCTGTAGTGTGGGGTAAGTCTAGTTCTCTGGTAATCGGAGAACTCCTCCTTATGTTTTGCCAGCGTCAGGTATATCCGTCTTTCGATTGATAGTGTGGGGTTTTTGGTATTTGTTTGTACTCGCCCTCGTCTAGTAGTTCTTGGATCTTACTGTTGTAAGTGTCCATATCCATTACCACAAGAGTTTGGGATGGCGATGGGTTCCCCACTATCACCCATAGTGAGCAATATATATATATATATACATGGAAGACTTTGAAGACCAAGCGATATCCGAATTCACAGAGAAACCAAGAGTGTGGCTAAGATACGTGGACGATACCTTCGTAGTAGGCAACACGGCAAGCATAAGCTAGATGAATTCCTAGATCATCTAAATAGCCGCGCACCCTCCATCAAATTCACAATGGAATTGGAATCGGAACAAAAACTGCCATTCCTGGATGTACTTGTACACAGGAATGACGACACCTTCACGACAAGTGTATACAGGAAACCTACCCACACAGGGAGGTACCTACACTACAACTCCAATCACCACAAAAACGTGAAGTTAGGCGTGGCAAAATGCTTGTACGATTGAGCAAAAACGATATGCTCAAAACAAGAGGACCTGAACAGAGAAAAAGAAAATATCTCTAGAACACTCAAAGAAAATGGCTACCCCGATCTAACACCTAACCTAAACAGGGAAAGGGTAACCGAAAAAGAAGAACCTAAATATACAGCGGTAATACCATATATACAAGGTACCTCAGACAAAATACGAAGGATAGACAGCAAATACAAGATACGCACTGCCTTCAAATCGACCAGTACGCTCAGGGGAATACTAACCAAAACCGAACCATACAATGAAGATCAGAATTCCAAGAATTGTGTATACAACCTACAATGCGAATGCGGCAGAGCATATATAGGAGAGAGCAGTAGACCACTCAAAGTAAGAACGCAGGAACATAAGAACAACGTCCGCAAGGCCGAAACAGGGCAAAGCATGAGAACACAACTCGTCGGAAACTCAAAGAAGTCACATACATCGCACAAGCAGAAAAAACAATAAGCCAAGCTAGTGTAGAAATGAAACCCATATGGATTCCAATAATGCGCGAAGAGCTTAAGCGCAGTACACCTGCGCAAGAGATTACGGCGCAACCACCAAAAGTTTAATATATATATATATATATATATATATATATATATATATATATATATATATATATATATATATATGTATACAAGATCTAAAAAAATATATATTGGATTACTCAGTGGCTCAGCGGTAAAGGTGTCAGACTAGTAAGTGAAAGGTACCAAGTTCGAATCTGAGAGGAGTCAAGTGCTTGTGAAAAAATTATATATAACATATGAATTCGACTCATGTGCGAAAACAGTCCTCCTCAGGAGTAAGCCTGATGACGGAAGCAGAGTCCGCTTCCGAAACGTCACCCTCAAAAAGCATAAACTGTGGAAATAGGCCGATCAACCTCACTAAAAGGAAACCACAGTTACAAAACACTTATAATACAGAATGTGTTGCCTTACTTTTACTGATATCTCAATTATATTTTTATATATGTTAGAATAAGTTTGTGATTTTCATTGAATTTAAAAGGAATTGAATTATATTAATTATTATTAATTATATTAATTGAATTATTAAAATTTGCAAATAAAATAAGAATAAAGGAACCTTTTCGGAAAAGTTTATGTTACTTTCTTAAACAAACTGTATATAATAAATATCCAAACATTTGTTTACAATATACCTATTATTTGAAAATTATTCAGAAGCACATGGTTAAATGGCTTACATTAATGTTATAATAATGCATCAAAAGTGAAATGCGAATTTTGTAGTATTAAATATACAGGGTGTCCATTTAGTGTGTAATTGTCCGATTATGGGCTCCCAGACTACTTGTCCGAAAAAATGTGAGCAGGCTTCCCAAATAGACTAAAAGTTGTACATTTAAAAAATATTTTCATATATACAGGGTGATTAAGAAAAACATGGTCAACCAAACTTGCTTTTGTTTAAATGGAAAACCATGTATATTTTGGCACCATCGAATAACTCGTAAAATTTTGAGTACGTTTGACGCGGAATTCATATCCCTAGCTTCAGCGGTTTTCGAGTTATTCGCATTATTTCAACATTTTTGAAAGGTAAAAAATGATTTTCTGAGGTATTCAAGTCTGAGTACGGCCCTACTAAGAACCATTTCCGATACCCGAAAATATTGTACAGGGCGTCCGAAAAATTTGGTTCAAACTTTGACATCACAAATATCGGAAAACTCAATTTTTTAAAATGGAAACCAAATTTTTGATGTCACTAGTGAATTCTCCTTTGAAAATTAATAGGAAAGTATCTGACATACCCTATACCTAAAATAAGCAGTTTTTGATTGGCTATGACATCATGAATTTTCTCGTTTTAAATGTGCATTTTAGCAGAGAAGGTTGAGGGACGGTTGCTTTACTAACATGATATTTTGTTTATTATTTACTTGTCATCCAAAATGACTTTATTGTCATAAACTTCGTTAATTTAAGTTTATTGTACGTGTTAGTAAAGCAATGAATCAAGCAAATTATTCAAGACAACAACTTGTGAGCATGACATATGCAATAGGAGAAAGTGATGGAAATTGTTTGTTAGCGTCACGACTCTTCGCTCAAAAATATCCAGATAGAAGACATCCCCAAGTAGTGTTTTGAAAAATTAAAAGACCGATTTGAAAGAACAGCCAACGCAAACTATGAGAAAAAACAAGAAACAAATCTGTTTTACATGAAGGAAATGAATTGGATATTACATTATCCGTGGTCGAAACTCCAGAAATAAGTGTACGAGCAGTTAGCAGGAATCTAGATATTAGAAAATCCTCAGTATCTAAATGTATCAAAAAGAGTAAACTACATCTCTATCATATACATCTCCAAGACAATCAGTTTCCATTCTACATATTATTTACAGACGAATGTACATTCCATCGGAATAGAATTGTTAATAGACATAATTATCATTACTACGCCACCTAAAATCCACATTTAGTACATGTAAATCATTTTCAACAGCAATTGAGTTTAAATGTCTGGGGAGGTATTGTTGGCAATTATGTTATAGGACCGCATTTCTTTGAGGGCAGCGTAAACGGAGATGTTTTTTTCAATTTTTTGAATGAAGACTTTCCACTTCTTATTCAACATATTCCAGAGGAAATAAGAGAACAGATGTGGCTTCAAATGGATGGTGCTGCACCTCACTACTATAGTCAAGTCCGAGAGCATGTAACTGCTTTATTTCCAGAAAAATTGATTGGTAGAGGTGGTCCTCGATCGCCAGACCTTAGCAGTTTAGATTTTTTCCTCTGGGGGTTTGTAAAATCTGCAGTTCATAAAACACCGGCTACCACGAGAGAAGACATGAAAAATCGTATCACGGAGGCCTTTCAGTGTTACAATTCAAGCTTGCCAGAATCAAAATGGACGACATTTTGAACATATGTTATAATTTGCTTATTAGCTGGACCAATTAACATGGGAACAAAATAAAAGAATTATTCATAAAACACTACATTAATTCCGACGCGGTTAACCGAGTTAGCATCTTCAAAATAGGCACGAACTCTCTGACTATGTTTTCATGTTTGTCATCTTTCATATTACCTTGTTAATGTAGAATTTAACCTTAACTTTGTTATTGAATATTTGTAGATACAAAATAAATTAATAATTATTTGTATGCTCCTAATTACGTAGTGGACTGTAAAAGTATTTAGTGTCCAAATACGAATGAAACACCTTTGAGAGAGAAAATTTATGATGTCATAATAATGTACTGCATGCAAGTATTTTTTATTCAGTTGCGAAAGCACCCATTAGAGGGTCACGGAAGCAATTCAAACGTAAGAAACTTGTTATCTCAATCCTCATAGCCTACTCTGAGTTTTCCGATATTTCTGATGTTAAAGTTTGAACCAAATTTTTCGGACGCCCTGTAAAATATTTTCTGGTATTGGGAATGGTTCTTAGTAGGGCCGTACTCAGACTTTAACACCTCAGAAAATCATTTTTATCTCTACAATAACTTCCACGGTACACTAATTTCTTTGACACCGTGTACCTTTCAAAAATGTTGAAATAATGCGAATAACTCGAAAACCCTGAAGCTAGGAATATGAATTACGCGTCAAATGTACGCAGAATTTTGCGAGTTATTCGATGGTGCGCAAATATACATGGTTTTCCATTTAAACAAAATCAAGTTTGGTTGACCACGTTTTTCTGAATCACCCTGTATATATGAAAATATTTTTAAAATGTGCAACTTTTAGTCTATTTGGGAAGCCTGCTCACACTTTTTAGGACAAGTAGTCTGGGAGTCCATAATCGGACAATCACACACTAAATGGACACCCTGTATAAACTATACCTTTGGCAACAGTTGAATGCAATCCTGTAAGTAAGTTCTTGTTTACTTTTCCACTTTCTCATGTATAACATACATACGATAAAGTAATCGATCACCTCTAAAATCGAAATCACGCAAACTGAGTATTTGAAAAAATAGCTTTGGTTATGCTGTCCACATGCGTCTGCGTCTGTGCCGTTGTTCGTGTCCGCGAACGCACACACGCACTCAAGAAAGCACACTCTTAATAATGAATTGTTCTCAAATTTAGTTAATATGCCTCCTTCTCAGTGGTATGTACAATAAATACCTACTACCCAGTATTTTTTTCTTTCTATGTATAATTAAAGAAAGAAAAAATATTTAAGTTGCGTTGTTCTTTTTTTTTCATGTTTGTCATGTTTACTTCCTTAATTTATAAAATTAAAACCAAGGGTAAGTGCAAGAGCAGATATGCTGAACTTCGCCTTGTGATTCCAATATGCTCGAATTTAATTCAATTTATGTAATATTATTATTGTTATTAAAAAATTAAGTTTTTTTCTGTTTTTCTGCTTGTGTTTTGTATTGTGTTAGTAAGTCATTCAATCACAACATGCAAATGTGCAAAACCTAGTTTATATTTAATTGATTATGAGCTCCATGTCTACTTTATACACATATGGCTTACCTTGGCTGGGTATAGAGTAACATTCAATAATGTTGGATGTTCATTTACAACCATAAACTCTATTTCACGTGGTACATATCCATCAGCATACGCCTATCAAGAAAAGAACATTTCGTGATTAACATACATTATGCGTAAGAGGTATCCAGAATTTTGATTCAAAAGAACAGCATAAAAGGTGTCGAAAATTTCATTTTCTATTAGTCGATAGCAAAGTACATTTGCCACGATTAGTTTGAGAGGTGTCTCATAGCGGTCTCGAGAATGGGGAAAATTATTACTGTGAGATGCATCTGTTTCTCTTTATCTTAGTACGAAGTTCCCACTTAAAGAAAGACGGGTTATATAATATACCTCTGCTATATATTTTAAATGCCGGACTTACAAACGTATGTCGATTCTAAAGTCAAAGCGTATGACGCTGTCAGATGTCTTCTTGGCTACTTAACCTCAAATTATTCTTCGTATTTCGTTTCGTATAATCGTATCGTGTTTTGCAGTTATAATAATGTATCTTTCGCTTCGTAATGTATTAGTTTCCATTGCATTTGTAAGCAACAGTTTTTTTCAAAACTATAATTATTAATATTCACTATTACGAGGTAAGTTTATAATGCAAAATGTATTTTCAATTGATTGAATGCATTTATTTATTTTGCAGCAAGTAATGGATGTCATTAAAAGCTAAATCTTTGAAAAGCCAAATTCAAGTAATGTTAATGAATATACTGCATTATTTCGAGATGGGACGCGATAACGGGGGGCCAAGTTTACCTTTAACTTCCATTATCCACGTACCCTAATAATTTTCACTATTTAAATTTAAATTTATGTAATATTACGTTGCAGCGAACTACTCTCGCATGCGGCATTTCCGAGAAAACCGTAACTCGGACAAAGGCAAGAATGGCTCTCGCTTTAGTATAACGCTTTTACCTTCGGTGGACGGTTAGTTATTATCAAAGCGGTGAACTGCGGTTGGACTATCGCGGTATAATCGGGTTACTCGAGCGCCAATCTAGGTAACTGGTTATATAGAGGCCTAGATTCCTCTTCGCGGAGAATTAAAGTAGTAAAAGCGGTCCAAGTAGCGTCAGTGAAGACGTCGGCCTACCAGGGTTTCGGAAGATTTAAATCGGTGCCGGTATTTAAAACTTGTGTCGTTGTTGAGTCAGAAATGCGCGGTCTCGGTATTGTGACTCCAAAATAAATTCAATTACCAAAAAAAATAAAACTCCTAATACGGAGGTCGGAAGCCAATGTTTTCAGTGTCGGATAAATAATAAAAAAAATAATTTTATAAGTTGGAAATTAAAATCCAGGACGATTCGTCAAATAAAAAAATATAAAAAAAAATATAAACCAAACTCTCGGTGACAGTACAGTCCCTGCTCGGGCGCCAAATTTATAACGCTTTTACCTTCGGTGGACGGTTAGTTATTATCAAAGCGGTGAACTGCGGTTGGACTATCGCGGTATAATCGGGTTACTCGAGCGCCAATCTAGGTAACTGGTTATATAGAGGCCTAGATTCCTCTTCGCGGAGAGGGAAATCGGCGGCGGATTCAGCGCAAAAACATCGGCTGCGTTTGAAGTCGTAGTCAGAGGATGTCGACGAATATTTGAAAGACGTTTTGAAACGAAAAATTTACACCATGCATGCAACTGGTGAATAATTCAGAAATTATTGTTGAAATGGAGTTAATCACTGTTTAATTTCAGGCTCACATATTACTATCGAAAAACTCCAAACGGAACTTAAAGAAGATAAAATATTTACCTTCAGTAAAACAAGTTTGAAACAATTGTTACACAAAATTGGTTTTGAATTCAATTCAATTCAATTCGATGGAAGAAGGCGTTTAATGGAGCAGGTTCATATTGCTGATGCTCGAGCAACATTTTTGCGAAAATATTTTGCTAATAAAAGTTGTGAAATTAGTTACGATCCTGTCTTTTTGGATGAGACGTGGATTTTTAGTCGAGGAAGCGTTCGAAAATCATGGCATGTTAATGATTTGAAAAGCACAAAACACAAACCGCTAGGAGAAGGGAAACGGTAATTAAAATATTCTGATTTGTCAAAAATATTTTTAACCGAATAAATTTTAGTTTTATCGTACTGAGTGCTGACAACAAGGATGGTTTTATACCGAATTCATCATTGGTATTTTCCTGTAAAAGTAAGACAGCAGACTACCCCGATAATATGAACGCTGATTTATTTCAAAAATGGTTTCAAGAACAGTTTTTACCAAATTTAGAAAAACCAAGTTTGATAATTCTCGACAATGCCAGTTATCATTGTACATTAGTAGAAAAATTACCTTCAAGTAGTTGGAAGCAAGAAGATCTTCAATTTTTAAGAAAACACAACATTCCTCGTTCGAATGATATGCTGAAAGTGGAACTATTACAAATTGCCAAGGATTTACAAGTTCCAAAAATATATGCAATTGATGAAATCGTTTATCAATGGGGACATCAAATTTTACGTTTACTTCCGTATCACTGCCAATTCAACCCTATCGAGTTAATATGGGCAAATTGTAAACAGTATTACAACAAAAACGTTGGAAGACAGGGCTTCAGGGACGAGAATGTTTTATCGCTATCATCGGTTTCATTAAACGAAGTAACTGGAGAACTGTGGCAAAAGTGTATTTTACACGCTGAAAAGGAAATGGGCCAGTGGTTCAAAAAACAGCTGAGGAAATGGTAAAACCTCTAGTAATCAATGTCGGAGAGTCGAGTGAAGATGATAGTGAAAATTAAGGTGATGACTTAATTATAAGATGTCCAATATTTGAATTTAAAGCAAAAATTAGAATTTTAGTTACTTTATAACATTGTAAAGAATATTTGACATATACCTCTGTAGCTTAGGTTTACATTCGTCATATGTATATATATATATATATATATATATATATATATTCATAGTAGCTCATTAAGCATTGCTCCATAACTCTTACTATTACAAATACGAAAAATGTCTTATATAAAAGTTGTCCACAGTCATAAACTACACGTTTTAAAATTTTCAGAAATGGCGGACTTCAGTTATACCGGAACTCATGCCAACTTCGTTATTTTAAATAGAACAACCTATATTATTACATTTTTGAATTCCTCGTTGAATTTAAAGGTCACTTTTTTAATAACATACTATGGGTCTACGTTGCATTGCTTCTGAGTTATTTGACATTTTGTAGAAAAAATGACGTTTGCAGTGTCTCCGAAAACTTTCAATATCTCGAAGACGGATACCGGTAGAGATGTGGCTTTCGTTTTTACTTCCTAAAGGGTAGCATCATTCTCATTCATTGCCAAAAATCTTGCTTTTAGAATTCAATAATTTCTATCGCTCCGAAAATAAGTTTTTTCAAACATGGATAACTTGATTTTTTTAAATGGAACCACCCATATTTTTTTACATCTAATTTCAGTTTTTATTGCGCATTGCCGCGGTGCTTTTGAAAACGTTTGTCAATTGTTTTAAACAACTGATAAGAAACGTCACTTTCTCGAGCTTCTGTTGTGCTTTGCTGTCTTGTGTATCAGTTTAAGTGTTTCTACAAGACATTTCTATTAAAATGTTTTTGTCCGACGTAGAGTTGATCAACATGACTTTCATTCTGCGTTACTGTCGTCAAGGATTTATGCGGTACGGTATCCTGAACGAAGACTTCCCCGAGAAACAGCCTTTCAAAAGTTGTTACAACGTTTTACAAACACCGGACGCGTGCAGTATCAAACGAGGGAACGTGTCGACAGGATAACCTGTATTTCTTGCGCATTCCTTTTGTATATCTTCTGTAATCGTTAAGTAATTGTCCTTATTGTGTATTTCTTGTGCATTTCTTCTCTATTTCTTGTGTAAGCCTTAAGTAATTATTTTGTATTACTTGTGCAATCCTTATGTATTTATTGTTCATTCCTTATGTATTTCTTGTGTATTTCCTTTGAGTTTCGTGTTCTTAGTTCTTGAGTATTTATTGTTTATTTCTTGTGCATTAAAAAATCAAGTTATCCATGTTTGAAAAAAGTTATTTTCGGAGCGATGGAAATGATTGAACTCTAAAAGCAAGACGTTGCAAGACGTTGAAAGGCTGTTTCTCGGGGAAGTCTTCGTTCAGGATACCGTACCGCATAAATCCTTGACACCAATAAAGTATTTCTTTGGCATTCTCCAAGAATGAAAGTCATGTCGATCAACTCTGCGTCGGACAACAACATTTTAACGGAAATGTCTTGTAGAAACGCTTAAACTGATACACAAGACAGCAAGGCACAACAGAAGCTCGAGAAACTGACGTTTCTTATCAGTTGTTTAAAACAATTGACAAACGTTTTCCAAAGCATAGCGGCAATGCGCAATAAAAACTGAAATTTGATAAAAATGTGCATATCTCGAAAACTATCACTTCAAAATATCGATAATGTTACATCAATGGAAAGGAAATTTGATTTCCTATCCGCTGATGTAAGAAAATATGGGTGGTTCCATTTAAAAAAATCAAGTTATCCATGTTTGAAAAAAATTATTTTCGGTGCGATAGAAATTATTGAATTCTAAAAGCAAGATTTTTGACAATGAATGAGAATGATGCGGTACCCTTTTCGGAAGTAAAAAACGAAAGCCACATCTCTCTACCGGTATCCGTTTTCGAGATATTGATAGTTTTTGGAGGCACTGCAAACGTCATTTTTTCTACAAAACGTCAAATAACTCAGAAGCTATACGACGTAGACCTAGTAAGTTATTAAAGTGACCTTTAAATTCAACGTGGAATTCAAAAATGTAATAATATATAGGTTGTTCTATTTAAAATAACGAAGTTGGCATGAGTTTCCGGTATAATCGGAAGTCCGCCATTTCTGTAAATAATTTTAAAACGTGTTGTTTATGACTGTGGATAACTTTTATATAAGACATTTTTCGTATTTGTAATAGTAAGAGGTTATGGAACAATCCGCTTAAGTGGGCACCCTGTATATATATATATATATATATATATATTATATATTAGTTCGAAATAGCATGTACCTAGAAGCAGGTGATTCTACATGAAAAGATAGACTTTTTCCTATGAACTTATATAGAGACCGTTTCAATATCAGGTCAAAATTTTTTCAGTTTTTGGGCAATATCTCGAGAACCGTTTGAGATATGATGTTCAGCTCAACAATTTGTGCTCATTAAGTCCTTGTTTTCACCCTAAAATAAAGTTTTTGAAAATTCAGTGGCGTGGATTTTAGGTGTTTTGAGGTTTCAATCTACTTTCTACGCCACTGAAATAAATGAAATTTCAAGGAGCACGTTAGAACCGCCTTTATTTTTCTACCAAAAGGTACTCTTGGTTAACAGCTCTAAAGTTGATCATTTCGAGAAAAACCATAATGTTAAGAATAATTTTTTAACAATTTATTAACAGTAGGTACAACATTTCGAGAAAACTGAAGTATACAACAATAACTACTAATTGAATGAAAACAAATGCTAAGTGTTCTACGTGAGCTCCGCCCACTTCAATACATTTTGCTACCCTATTTCTCATTGAGTTTTTTACAGATTCAAAGATCCCTGGAATTTATTACTTGCATTCTTTCTAAAATGTTATGCCTACTGTTAACAAATTGTTAATGAAAATGATTCTTAAAAATAATGTTTTCTCTCATTGAATGACATTTTTCTGGGAAACAGTTGAGTTTAGAGCTATCAGCCAAGAGCAGCTTTTTGGTGTAGAAGAAATGGCCGGTTCTAGGGCGTTTCTTAGAATTGTATTTAATTCAGTGGCGTAGAAATTAGGGGGGTTGAAACCCTCAAAATACCCAAAATCCACGCCACTGAATTTTTAAAAACCTTCATTTTACAGCGAAAACAGGTGACTTAATGAGCACAAATTGTGTATAAGAGCTGAACAGCATATCTCATACGGTTTTCGAGATATTGTCCAAAAACTGAAAAAAAAATTCAACTTTGACCCCCTGTAGATTGAAAACGGTACGTCTGAGCATATAAGTTCATAGGAAAAAAAAGTCTTATTTTTTCATGTAGAATCACATCCTTCTCTAGGTACATGGTATTTGGAATATATATATATATATATATATATATATATATATATATATATATATATATATATATATATATATATATATATATATATCTCATTTTAACATCCAATACAGTTATTTATTTATGACAAAATCAGTTACTTATAAGTGGCTTCCATAACCAAATTACAGTCTTAATTCTTTGGACGCAGTGAGATCTGTCGGCTCAAAACGATCCTCCGCAATTAACCAAACTTTTCGCACTTCATTCGGGCACTGCCTACTGCTAGCTAATTCGTTTCTTATTGAAAATTATTGATATAATTAATTTGTAAAACAGATCCAAAACGAAATTTTTTTGACCCGATCTCGGCTCTGATAATCGTTTACAGTTGTACAAAATATTTTTATCATATGACTACCCACACTCGGTGGACTTTACATGCCAGAATAAGTGCGAACAGACCTTAAACGAAATTCGACTTTATTTATACGAGTGGATGGGGATTTTTAAGACCTTCAGGATGCTAAATCCCGAGATATTCGAACAATAATTTTATTTAAATTTTACAGCGCAGCTTAAATTTGAAAATAACCTAGAAACATTGACGATGTTTTGTTGGTATTCAAAATTACTAACTGTATGAACCAATAGAGACACGTTTTTAAAATCTTAAACGATGCTTTACTAAAAGATGAGTCATAAACACCTCTCGCCGGCCCGACTATATTGATTATTTTCAGATTTTTATGATGAAAAAAGAGGACTTAAAAATGGGCGTTGATTTTCCTCGTTGTGGTGGACATAAACGAAAACATCGATTCATAAAATGAAACTCTAAATTCGATAAATGTATGTCGATGTACATTTTCAGTTTTGAAACACGCGACTAGTTACGATACAGCTCAACACCAGTACAGGCAACGTCAAAATTGCCCATTGCCGCGGAGTAGTGCATTCGAAATTTCTTCCAAGGAAACAAATCTTAAAAAGCGAACGTCGAATAAATTTTGTGTTTTCGGATACACTACGCTTAATATATTTAAGTTACCTCTATTTTATAAATTCCTGGTAGTAATATTCGCCAAAATTCACCATAACGAGTCGTTTGAAAACCAATATCTCTTGCTTTAATTTTTAACGATACCTTTTCGATAGGATTACCTCCTTCATCAGTAACAAAACCATGAATTCCTCTATGAGCTTCCGATAAAAATTTTATTAACGACTAAAAACAAAGTTTGCATTTAACAATTTTAGTATAAATACACATACCCACCATTTTATTGTCTTCCCAATAACGTGGAATTTCTTGAGCAGGGGGATATTTACAACATGATACTTCTAAAGTAACTTCCATGCAACCATACCAAACGTAATTATAATCTTGCATTCCGCCAGTAAGTGGATACCATGCGGCACCATTAGTTATTCCCTATTGCATATTGAGGTATAGTGTATTACAATATAAATGCGCCGCTGTAAATGTTTCAGGCACTAGACCGATTTTACAGCTTGGGGTGTAAAGAAGGTGGAGTGCCAAAAATGTTACAGATTATGTGGTATTGCTAATGTATCGAAACAAAAGAAATAACTTACTTGTTTAAACCCTGGGGTTGATGTTTTGCATGCAACTCCACGATTCATTTTTGCATGATTGCTTGCATATATTAAAGCTAAATGTTTGAACACATCATCGTCTGGTGTTAGCGAAGGAGCTGCGTAATTCTGGAATACTATATTATACATTATTAAGGTACGGTTGCGGCCACGGAAAAGTTACCACTTACATTTATCTAGCAATCGTTTTTTGAAATTTTTTAATAGAGTAAGGTGACTTTTTATGTCAATAGACGTTCATTTACAGTGGCGTATCATAATACAAGTATTTGAAAGCCTTCATAATTTAAAAAGTGTTTTTATTATTCACAGCAAAAAAGTTTAACAATCAAGACGAAGAAATCCTACTTTAATTTAACAACTATCTGATTAATATTTAGTGGAAGCCCCTTGTTTATCAATAACTTTTATTTTAATCAAGTTCGTACGCCAATGATTTTATATTGAATTACAATAGAAAAATGATTGTGGTAACTTTTCCCTGGTCATAATTGTACATAAAAAGTTCATTCAAAAATTATAATTGTGAAGCACGAATTGCTTGGAGGCAGGATTGGATTGGGGTGCGGGAGCAGTCCTGTACCTAAACCTTTGAAAAATCAACATAGTTTAAGTATTTTCAGGAATAAAATAGTAGGTATTGCGCTCCTTGGGCATGAGAAAATTGTGTAGGAATATTTCTTTCGTTTAGAAATTGGGACGGGTCAACGGGAGGCGAAAAAACTATTACTTGTTTTGGAGTAAAAAGCTACATGTTTCCTAAAAACGTGTACCTGCTTCCCAGTAGATATAAAATACGGATTCTAACTCAGACAGAAGGTATACATTTGTAAGAGAGAGGCGTCATAGAAAATTGCATGAGAGTGAGAGAGAGACAATATTAGCGTTACTAACTGCATCTGGTGAACAAATTAGTTATTAACTTTTGAAAGTAGGTCAAAGTTATTTTCGGGGATTTATCGTTCATAGATTTGCATATTAAAGTGACTATCCATTTTCCAAAAAGGAGCACCCGTTATCTGTTTTTAGGAGACTCGTACTCGTTTTTGCAAAACAGGTACCCGTTTATAAAAAAAAAGGTACCGGTATTTAGTCAACCGGTACCAGTTTTTGAGAAACAGGCACCTGTATTTAGGAATCTGGTACGAGTTTATAGAAAATAGGTACTTCGTTTCTGGGAAAGCACCTGTTGTTATCAATACAACAAAAATCGTTTTATACCATTCGGAATAAACAGTTGACTGCAAGCAGTAACAATGTTCAAATATCTATCAATTAAATCAAACACTAAAAGTCTTGTTATCATGGAGAGACGATTTTTTCTCACATTTTCATGACAATCCCCCAAGTATGATGATAGTTCCTAAAAACGATTACATGTTTCATAAAAGTGGGTACCTGTTTTCCAAAAATGTTTACGTTAACTAGTAACACTAATATTCCCTTTCTCTCTCCCTTTCTCCCTCTGTCTGACTTTCCTGTAATCATTCAGTCTCTCTCTTGCTCATGTACATTTCCTATCTGGGTTAGAATCCGTCCTGTGTATCTACTTAAAATGTTTCTCTCCGGTGTTTCCTCCAACCTCCCCCCCAACTCGAGTCTGGATCTGTGCTTGAACTTACTGGTTAATTAGTGTAAAAATTTACTCAATAAAACTTAAAAAAAAAGTATTATTTACACTTACACGAGCACAAAGCTGATGATCTACATATTCCTTGCAGCATAAATAAATGAGATAATTATATACAGTTTATTATTTACAGATCAGACCAACAATAAATTTATTTTATGTGCAAATGTACAATTTTCTTTCCTAATTGACGATAAAGGCTACGAATAATTTTTACAAGCAAATGAGTCAAAAATTCATTGTTGATTTTTTTGTATTATATGACATTAGTGTCTAGAAATAAATTGAATTCAACTCAAACTCCAGATGATTTCAGTATACAGATAAGCCTTTTGATCCAGCCTCTTGATAACTAAATTATGTTAACGGGTACATAGCAGTTCAAGTTATTAATTGAGGGTGTATGTTGAGTTGTTGATGGGCAATTGTAAGAAATTTTATGTGCTTGTGTTGTTGTCTACCCATCACGTGCAATTATGGAAAAAAATTTTATAGGTACATTTATTTATAAAATTAGTTTACATTAGTTTTCTAAAACTACCTTACAAACAATTGTTTTCGTCTCTAAAAAGGGCGCGGAAAATATGATTTTCTTCTCTAGTGAGAAAAGTGAAAAAAAAACAATGTTGCCACGTTAATCATTACATTTAAAATGAGAAAATTTTTTTCAGCACCGTATAGGTTTTTTTCTAAAACTTATATTTACGTCGTAGTTCTTAAAGTTATAGTTTGTAGTAAAATTCCAATTACATAAGGACTTTGTTAAATACTACGATCATCTTTCTTCCCCTTGATATTTTTTAGATAATGGACGATGCCGTACCAATAGGAATCATGAGCAACGGTGACGTGGCGAAAACATTCCCCGATTTAATTGTAGAATTGTCATTTTTTTTTTAAATTGTAGTTAGCTTTGTTACATTTCTTATTAATAATTTAACATTTTTAACTTACAAAACGACAAAAAACGAAATGAATCGAAAAAATTCGTTGTGTAACGAACTTCAATAGTGCATTACGATAATTTTATATTTGTACTTTACAAAAAAGAATTGTAACACTCTCGCGCAATGGTCACACTCCCTACGCTCGAGTGTCAAACTTTGAACTCGAGTTCAAAAACGGCACTTTTTCTCTGATTTTAGAAATAACTATTTCTCTTTTCGGTCCTATGTTTACTATAGAACTCGCGCATTTTAAAATTCAGTGAAACTAAATGGCATTAACATCAGATATCACGTAATATGTAGATGCAGAAAATGATACGTTACAGGTGGAGTTTCGAAAATTTGAGTACTATGTGCGAATATCATTGCAATGTTTACTATGTAATGATCGACAAATCATCACCTTTTAATTTTTGACTCTAAAAAATCCGTCTTTCCAACTCACTTCCGCCATCACATAGTAGTCTGTTAACTAGTTCATTTTCGATTTCTTGCGTCTCCTCTCCCGTCCCAAGCTTTTCTTTATCCCCAACCACACACGCTTTAAATGCAATTACTCTTACTCGACTGGTCTAGTAATCTGAACGTTACTTAGTAATTAAATATTATTACTAACCTCAAATTGATTTATTGATTTACTCGCCCTCTTTCTAAACTTTTAATTTCTTATATTTTACCATTTCTGCCCCGTCAAAAATCCAAACTCAATTTCCCAATTTTTACCGTGGTTAATAGGAAACAATCTCAGATGGATCACACCGGCAGGTCACTCCCCATCCGGAAGAAACACATCGCTTATTCACGACTATATATTTTTCTTCAAGGACCACTCGTGAAGAACTTCATTCTTATCTTCTAGTTCCTGACCTGTTTTATTGTATTTTCTTTCTTGCCGATACTACACTTCAATCACAATTACCATAATATTTAATTTAGTAAATACCAGTATATGGTGTGTGTGTGTGCATATGTACGAGCGTGCGTGTAGACGTGGGTGAGGGTGTTGGTGTGTGTGAGTGTGTATGTGTGTGTGTGAGTGTTATGTGTGTGTGTGCCTGTGTGAGTGCATGTGTCCATGCGTGCGTGTGTCCGTGCGTGCGCAAGCGTGTGTGTGTGTGTAAACATTTACAAATATTATTATTAAGGTAATGATCCTCAACTTGTATTGTTTATTGACAATAAGAATTGATCTATAAAGGGCTATAAGTAAGTAAAATTGGGATCTAAACGCTTATTACATCATCCATATAGAGTTTTGAGCAGGACTCAACATTATTTTTGTAGTATCGACTGTGTAAATAATATTAGTATATTACAGAGTTTCGGGTAAAACAGTCAAATACATTTTTTTCCTCTACTGGATTTTTGTCGAAACAACTTAATATTAAGTAAAATAGATATAAAATACATAAACTATAAAAACCACAGAAAATTAACTCTAAATGTTAAAAATCAAATTCAAACAATTTTGACATGCTAATAACTGTAACATATGTAACGCGAACACACACGCGCGCGCAAGCACACGCACATTCTCGCACATGCGCACTTCCGCACACACGCTAGCATGCACGCACACTCATTCAGACACACACGCTCGCACGCATGCACATACGTATGCACACACATTTGCACACGCGCATCTGAAGGCCCACGCACACACATGTACACCAAGAAACACACATTCATTCAGACCCATGCGCTCGCACACGCACGCACGCATACACACGCTAACACATGCAAACACCCAAACACATGCACACACAGCACAAACATGCACCCCCCCACACACCACCCAGGCGCACATACATATACACACAGGCACACACACACACACACACACACCCACACACACACCCATACACACACCCACACGCACACGCGCGAACGCACACGCACAAGCACACGTACACATACAGGCGCACGCACACGCCCACGCACGCTCGCACGCACACACATCACGCTCACCACGTCCGCGCACACGCACGAACACACGCCCCCCCCCACACATCCACACACACATATACGTGCACACACATACATGTACACACACATGCACACACAAACACACACACACACACACACACACACACATACTGTAACGGTAACTTTAGAAAAATCGAAATTTCGCGCTAAATTATACGAGATTAAATATTTACATATTATTTTTCTGGATAAAGAAATGGTTATTGTTTATTTGTATTTGGATGTAATTAATATTAAGATGAAAAGCTTGAGCTTATTTTAATAAGTTATCTATATATTCAATTTGAAAATATTTGCAAGTACATTAATGTGGTGAAAGGAAATGACGCCTTATAATAATGATGCGCATACAGTGAGCGATCATAAACAGGCGCGTTAAGAAAGCGAACAGAAATGGTCGCATAAAAATAAGGGATAAGCGACATTGTACAGTCACGCCGCCCTATAAAGGGTAAAAATTACAATTAAGAATTAATTAACGGCGATAGAGAAGAAGTAGAACATTACCTTCCTTATTAAAATAATAAAAAGTGACGTAATAAGTGAGGATAATGCGTTTTATATGTCTCATAACCGTAATCAATTGTGTTTAAATAGTGAACAATAAATATAATAGACAGTAATCGACCCAAATTGGTAAAATCAAGTATATAGGACAATAACTCGAATTTATTGATGTGTAAAAGGGGAGCATTCGCGGTTTGTAAATAGTTTGCATTTTGTTGCGCAGGCTATTTGTAGTTAAAACTGAACGATTAAGTAAAAAGTGTAAATATATCAAACAATTATTTACTATAATCATTAACTGATGGAAGAAAATTAGAAGTGCATTCAACTACAGAAAAGTATAAGGAAAGATAAAGACAATAATAGAGAAACGGTTCCCGAGTGCCGACAGGTGACATCATCGGAAGAGCAGGCTCTAACCTATCTGAGGCCCCCTTATCATCGGTCAAAGAAACGTCAGCATTACATCATCAGTTTGCAATGAAAATAAGTAAGAACCTTTTTTGTTAGTGTTAATAAATAAAACTTTCTGTGTTTGACTTCTCGAACTTTTACATTTGGCTATCACAATTAAACGAAAACAATCGTTTAATTCTGATAAGGATTTTATTTGTTATATGTTAGCTTTAAGAAGGTTAATGTAGATTTAGGTTTGATTTTATAAATATTTGTAAACAACACATTGATGCATTTTCGTTCAGATTTGGAATTTAATTAAATGAGTATAACGTTTGATTTACTTTTGTTGCCAAAGATTAATATTGAAAGGCTTATACAAATATTGAATATATAAATGCAGAAAGAAGTCAACTCAATAGGAATCCAGATAAATAAATAAATCAAAATGAGAATAATTGTAGGTAATAACAGAAATCGTCTCTTTATATTAACTTGAGCTAGCCGTTGCTACCAATTAAGAAAGGAGTTAGTAAACATAAAGCTTAAAATTCATTTACGCAAACCGAAATTAATTAGCAAGCGAAGTAAAATTAACTAGTAAATGATATCTTTATAAATTGAGCCCATTCAATTTTAATAAAACGAAATAAAAAATTATCATCTCAATTATTAAGTTTTATTCAAAAATGTTGGAATTATAAAAGAGTTTAAAAGAACTCAAATCTTATTCTTTGGAGCGGGTTAAATAAACAGAAGTAGTATCTAATGGTATTACGCCCGTTGCAACACACACACATACACACACACACACACACACACACACACACACACACACACACACACACACACACACACACACACACACACACACACACACACATACACATGCACATGTACAAGAAATTTTGTTAAGTCTGCAATCACTCTTGAGAGGATTTACTCTTAAGTCTAAATTACTAGGAGTTTGTCCTGTATAGCAAGAACTACAATCTTGACAATTAATTTTGTAAACTACACTAGTTTTAAAGGAGGTGTTACATCTTTTAATTTTGAAAATAATTGTTGTAATGTATTGACACGTTTTTTATAATTTTATACTTATTATTATTATCAGAAGTTTCTATAAAGTCAGATAAAAAACTATAATGAAGAGAGCGAGTACGGGCTTTATGATGCTGATGACGTTATCCACTATTAAACCGTTTATATATAGCTTAGCTAGTATGTACTATCCAAGGGATAACCTAAAAGTAAAAGTCTGCTACAACTTTTTTGCGCGTTTTACGATGCCCGTGTTGTTGAACCAGATAAAAAATATTTTCTTGGTATTTGTAATTTTTTGTAAGGACTGGCGTTTCTGTCTTGATACTAATGTTAGAAGAATCCGAACCGCTTCTCTTACTATTTAGGGAATTTTATAATGTTTGGCCGTATACACCATTTTCTATTAGTGCACGTCACAACGAGAAAAGGTTTTTTAGATTAATGGGAATTACTACGGTAGGAGATAAAGCGTTATCTGAATTTACAACAAAAATTTATAAGTGCTTCATATTCAAGAATACTACCCTGCGATTTTCATAGATTAATTAAATTTTTATTAGCAGGCCAATTATGTAGTTACTAATTGTCTGACACGATTTGAAGTGTTGCCTAAAGTGTGAGAACTATCGGAGGTCATGGCTTAGTTAACAGCCATTGGTCTGATAAGTATTGGGTTCTAGAGTCGATTTCTGTCTAATTTCCATACACAACCTCCGAGATCTCTATCTTCCGGTCGTTTTCACTTTATTACAGATCATGAAGAAACATGTGCTATGTCATCGAACATTTAGCTTGTCTGTACCGACCGGCCCGAGGAATATAGGTTTGCAGCGTTAGTTGATTTTCTCTGGATGTTTTGTTAAATTTAAGTAAAGGGGCAAGGTGAAAGACTAAGTCTTTACTTCAAGGCAAGGTGAAAGACTAAGTCTTTACTTCAAATAATCGGATGTATAACAATGATGACAGACTTGAACTATCATTTAGTTAAGGTTACTTAGTTATCTAAAGGATCGAAATAACGATTTGGTATTTATTTTTACGTGAAAATTTTTGTTTCCATCCAAAATGGATTTTGCAGATTTAGATTACGATGTAACTTGAATTGCGCCAAAGCAACAAGTAGGGCAATGTTTCGAATACGGCTAGACCGAGTAATTAAGTCCCTAACATGAATGTTATAGTAGCATAAATTGAGTTAGTGATTATGCGGTTATGTAACTTTGTTGTGTGATATGAAAGTAGCAACTCGCCATGTGCTATGTTATTAATAGGTTACTCCTCTCAAATCTGCAAGATATCCGGTTTTTCTGAGTATCGTTTCCGCGATCGGAATTTGGTTATTGCGTAGAGTATTAAAGTAAATTTTAAATAAAAGTAAAACTTATAAAAGTATTTAAGTTAAGAAACTGTATTTATGAAGGAAATGATAGTGAGGTACAGAAATTGAACCATTAACTTTGAGAAGATTTCAGATTAAATAAATAATTTGAGATGAAGTAAAATTAATACTGAGTTTATTTTAAGTTGAATAAAAAGGAAGTTCTCTCATGCAGTTAATGAAAGTGTTGATTAGAATCCTTGAATTCAAGATTCTGGTTATTTATAGAATAAAAGGACATTTTTATTGTGTATGAAATAAATTAGTGACTTAAAGATACGATTACATACTTGAATTTTGGATATATACTTAAAACCTATGTGCCTTATTTTAGTTTAAAGGGAAACATGTTGTGTAAAAGTGTCATAATGCTACTTTGATTTAAATTATTCTACGTTTTTCCGTGTGTTGCAATAGCACGCTAACGCACTTTGTTGTCATAAAAATGACACAGTTTGTTTCAATTTTTGATACTTTTAATGTACGCAGTAGTAATAATGTTTGCGTTTAACTTTCAATGTGGCCCAGATTCAAAGCGAATGTAATTATTTTAATTACGAAGGATCAGGTAACAGTAGTTAATTAGCCGAGAAAGTTTTTAGTGGTACAGATTTACGATTTGGCAAAGTCAGCACACTGTTATTGCGAGTTTAATCAATTAAAACTGAAGAACGCACTTTCGATATTTTGAATTTTTGAGTAAAGTTTAGCCAGTTTCATTAAAATAAAGTAAAGCTTTTGTAACTTTTAAGTGAGATTAATTAATGACTTTTGAATGTTAAATAAAACAAAATTTAAAATGATTTTATTTTGGAATTCGTTAAACGCTTTGCGACAAATTTAGAAGCGATTTTGTAATAGTACAGGTAGGGTAAATGAGTGATTTTAGAGTAGGAGTAACCGATTTTATACGGAGTTAAGACTCGAGTATGATTACACGAATGAAAGATTTATATTCCCATATTTTACATCTTTACATAGTTTAGATACTTGTTTTCTACTTTATATCGAGCGTGACGTGTTTTTGAGTAGGACCATACGGCTTATGTTTAATAAGAATCACGCCCCGTTTTTTCTTAGTGAGTATTTTCATTATGTATAAGTTAAAGGTACTTTATAGAATCAAGAGATTTATTATATAGTTTAAGACACATTATTATTGGAGTTAATAATAATTTTGTCTATTTGCTATTGACAGTGATGAAATCCAAATTAAATGTACAATTTTTTTTAATAGTTATAAATTTCAAAATATTGAATCAGTTAATATTTTTAGTTATTATTTCAAAGTTTATATTTGCAAATTTAAATGTTAAATAGATTTGTTGTTGTGAGATATATTAACAAAAGTTAAGAATATGTAACTTAATTAAGCAATACTGTCGAGCGGGGTGCGCTAATTTTTATTTAATTAGACTTATGGATTACAATTGAATGAAGCTCGATGATTTTATCCAGCAAATTCTTTTTGAGCACTTACATAGGTGAAGTTTATTTAAATTGCTCGAATTATTCTTTCTTTGGTACGTTTGTTTTTTCGTATGAACTGTAATTATTTAGTACGTATTTTTAACAATATAATCTTTTGTACTAAGGTTAATATCTTGTTCAAAGTAAATTACAGAATATGGTTCTCAAAATACTTACGTGAATTTGGGGTATTATCGAATGGGTAACTGGCAACTAATGCACCTCCATGTAAGCTTCCTGATAAGACAAATTGTATCTTGGATATCCACTCTTTGACAGCTTCCGTTTCAGGTTGTGTGCGTTTATTATTTTGTTTGAAGTAATCTGGGAAGTTTCTGTTCAAGTCAAACCCTCTTGCATTGTACCTATGTAAATATTAATTAGAACTTTTAGCAAAAATCTCTGCGAGTCCTACCTTCCCTGTCCACCATCACAGGTACCTTCTTTTGCAACTTCAAAGCCATCCGGGTTCATTGATGGCAGAATGTGAACGCGTGTATTATCCAATAACCATCTTATATACGGATCATTTGCGTAACTGGTAACTAAATGCTGTAAAATAATTGTTTAGGTATGGATTATATTGATTTAGGTTAACGTACGTGTATTAAATGCAACATTAACTCTCGGCTAATCGCCTCATTTCCGTGCATATTGGCTACATACTTTACGTCTGGTTTTCCTATCATATGCTCATAGGGGATGCCGATACTACCATTACCCATAAATCTCTGCCTGCAATTATAGTGTTAAATGTCCAACATCCATGTGAAAAGTATAAGTAGATATAAGACACCTCTCCACTTAATGGGGTTGTAATAGTATGATAATAGTTTATGGTTTTTCCTAAGCTAATAATGCCTTGATATTTGCATAAGGTATTCTTAATGACTTGGAATTTTCCAAGGTGTGAGACATTGGTTTTCCCTAAGGTATGAAAAATGTAGTAAAAATCACTTTATTTCCAATAAAGGTAATAAAGGAGATCATACTATTTATATGGACCAAGTGTTATTTTATAATAAAATCAGTGTATTTTTTTGAGACGTCAATTTTAGGGTATAAGGAGGAAATGGGGGGGGGGGGAGTAGGGGTTAAATGGTTGGCAGATAGACACCAGTCAAGCTACATGTAGAGAAGTAAAAAAAAGTTAAACTATAATTCGGTCGAACACAAGAGTTATTTTGGCCCAATCGCGAACAGTCATGATCGTCTGAACAAATTTTATGTGCAGTTCCTAATAATTAATTTGCGATGAAATTGTTTTAAAAACTTAATGAAAACCTTTAAACGTTTATAAAAGTTTAAAAGAATCATTATTTCGTGATTAAGAGATAAAAGGGAAAATTAAATTTTAACCCGTTATCAAGTTGTGTCGTTAAGAACTATCTATGTAAAGTAAATTGTATTAAACAAAGTGTACTGTTATGACCTTTATCGGATTAAACAAATACCGCAAGATCTTTAATCTTGATTATTGTTTTATTTTATGTAGTGGTTGAATACGAAAACTCATTCATTTTCCTTTAAGTGGAATGGTTAAGTAGACATGTAATACATTTTATAAGGTAGTCTATATTCATCCACCAATTTTGATGTATTGATGTATTCGGTGACTGCCCTAATTTAAATAGGCCTGGGACTTAATTATAGATTTTTAAAGGATCATCGTCTGTGATTAGGTAATCGCAACACCTAATGCGAATCGACCGTGCATCATGTTAAGTAATAGAACAAATTCTAATTTAACTTTGTTTCCATTACATTACATCCGAGATTAGGAAACTCCCTACTAGTGCAACGTTTTGTCGAAAATAAAATATTTTTTGTAAGGTATCACAGTGCAACCAACTAAACAATCATTAGCAAATATCGGATTACAAACTGAATGAATTTTAAAAAGTTTAAAGGAATTCTGACAATATGTAAACACGTGTATAAATTATATGCGAGTTTAAGTTTCTATAACGCCGTGTCTTCTACCACGCGAAATTTGGGGAATTATAACCTCGATTTAAAAAAATCAAATCTACGGTAACCTACAAGCTCTACAAGCCATTGAGAGGATACTAGGTTGCCGTAGATTTTAATTCTCTTTTTTATTTCCATCTTTAGACAGTTTGCGTGGTAGAACACACGGCCTTTTTGAAAATATTTTTTAATTCTTGCAACAAAATGTTGATAATAAATAAAATAATAAATGTCCAAACATCGAAATACAAACTGAATACAAATTCCTAAATGTTCATATATTTCGTGTAAATTATGTACATTTGTATGGACAACTAAAACATTACAAAATACTTTTCACAAATGCAACTAATACAATAATAATAGGCAAATACCGGAGGAATACTAACTAAATGCAAATTTAAAAAAGTTTAAACAAAACGTTGACAACCTCTAACGCGTACACAAATTATATCCAGATGTAAATTTTTAAAACATTCGTCTGAATACAAATTATCAACAGTTTTTAAAATATATAAATATAATGGAAATAGATTTTGCAACATAGACGTATACGTAATGATACCCATTACGTACATTTTTGTACAATATTAAAACTATTGGAAATATTTTTCGTAGCAATTGCAAATGTAACAAGGAATACAAACTGTACAGGGTGGCCAACTAATAATGCGAGGTACTGTATCTGGGAAACTATACATCGTAGAGGCTTGCGCAAAAAAAAGTTATTAAAACGGCCAATACAAAAACCTGGAAAATATTTTCAAGTTTCTGAAATGGCCGATAGAGGGCGTAACTGCAATATTGAATCTAAAAAACTGATGTTTCTGTGAATTCTGTTATATTAACCTAATAAAAAAATAACTGATCTTTAAAGTCGAGGATAATCTGAACTTTTTTTGTTTGGCACTTTTTGACGTATGTCTAAAAATGAAGAGGTGGGGGGTATTCAAAGGTTTCCTTAAATCACCCCCCGTATCTTCGAAACGGCTAATCCGATTTTAACAAACTTGGGCGCGTTGAAAATAGCTTTTCTTGTGCTACAAATGTTAAAATAATTGAAGTGTTGTTAGTTTCACATGTCGTCGTTAGAGGGCTTTGTTCGACATTCCGACAGAAACGGTTAATTTTCGCAAAAAAATTAAATGCATTGGTATGACTTTTTTCATGAACAAGTAACTAAATGATGCCTAAACAAGCTCGTGAAAACCGCATCTCGATATCTTGTTCCTAACCTAAAATATCGACCAAAGAAAACTTTATACGAAAATCCCTTAAATTTTTATTTTTTTAACTATATTTTTCTGGAATTGTTTCTATTATGTAAGTTGTGGCCCTAAAAAGGACCGATTTAAAGGAGGAAGGTTTTTAATGCCCCGTAAATGCTCGAAATGCTGACCATCACGCTCTATTCATTGCTGAAGCCTCTCATGACTATACAAAACTGCAGCTTCAATTTCGGCTCTCGGTATGTTACGTATTGCGTTACGAATCCGGTTTTTCATATCTTCTCTAGTAGTAAGTTGAGTCCGAAACACGATGTCCTTTATGCGCCCACATAAATAAAAACCGAGGCAAGTTAAGTTTGGCGATCGCGGAGGCCATGGAAACAGACTTCCAATCCACCGCTCTCGCACATTAATAGCAAAATGTGCTGGGCAACCATCCAACTGCAAAAACAATTTTTGCCTTGTTTCCAGAGGCACATCTTCAAACAACAACGGTAATTGATTGGCCAAAAAGTCCAGAAATACATTTCCATTTAGGGGTTGCTCGAAAAAATATGTCCCAATAATTCTGCCTCCCAGTGTGCCACACCATACATTTAAACTCCAACGTCCTTGGCGCTGAACTCCACGCAACCAATGGGGATTTTCTGCAAACCAATAATGCATATTGTGCAGATTGACTCTCCCGTTACTGCTGAAGGTGGCATCATCGGTCCAAAGAATTTGAAATAAAAATTCTCTATTTTCGCGTATCATGCCAAACATCCAATGGCAATAGTCTAACCTTCGGTCAAAATCTTCTTCCAATTCTTTGCCGTTGAAACGTAGGCCGAAAACTACAATTGGCTTGTAAGCTCGCCACTAATCGGAGAAAAACTCTTACATCGCAAGAACGCCGATTTGGATATCGAGCCGCGTAAACTCTTTTAGCTACTGCGGCATTCTGAAGACATTCAAAATAAACCGCAAGTATATCAACAGCTTCATTATTCGTAAAACACATTTTGAAAGCACAAAAATAGCTCAAAGTAACGCGAAAGTATTGACAACTATTGACAATTTGAGGATTATGTATGTTTTGTTTAGGTATCTGTTTCCATTGCCTACTTCTATTAATTGTATTTTTCGTATATATCCATAGTGAATATGCATTTAAACAAACAAAAAATAGGCCTTTAGTATAACTTTTAGCATTGTTTACTTGCCCGTAGTAATTTCAAAAAGGGTGATTTTATCCTGGTGAATAAATTTACAAACATTTAAAATCGCAATTTCTAGGTAACCTATTCAGAGCCGAAATTGAAGCTGCAGTTTTGTCTACCCATAAGAGGCCTCAGCAATGCACAGAGTGATGGTCAGCATTTCGAGAATTTACGGGGGCATTAAAAACCTTCCTCCTTTAAATCGGTTCTCTTTAGGGCGACAACTTACATAATAGAAACAATTCCAGAAAAATATAGTTAAAAAAAATAAAAATTTAAAGTATTTTCGTGTAAAGTTTTCTTTGGTCGATATTTTAGGTTAGGAACAAGATATCGAGATGTGGTTTTCGGGAGCTTGTTTAGGGATTTAAGGAAACCTTTGAATACCCCCCACCACTTTATTTTTATAGATACGTCAAAAAGTGCCTCGACTTCAAAGATCAGTTATTTTTGATTAGGTTAAAATAGCAGAATTCACAGAAACATCACTTTTTTGACTCAAGATTGTAGTTACGTTCCCTAGCGGCCATTTCAGAAACTTGAAAATACAGATACAGTGCCTCGCATTCTTAGTTGGCCACCCTGTACAACACTTTGTAAAAATTTAATATTCAAATCTTTCACATCGTATTATAAATAAAATTTCAAACCTTCCACTATAAAATTTCAAAAATAAAAATTTGGAGCCTTATCCTTTATTCAAAAATTTAAATCTTTTGCCACAATTAGTCTGCCACTTAACAACTAGTGTTACCCTACAGTGACATAACTAGCTTTTTCAAGCAAAGTAACCAGCTTGTTACGCGTGTTTTAGTGGCATACTTAATAACTAGATAAACAATCCTTGAAACCATGCATGATCCGAATTGAAACTGCGCATGGTGATATTAGGAATTGCGCACTAGTGAATACTGTACTGTGTAAACTGCCGTGTGCGCAAGAAGGCAAATAGTTGTAATTATATAATTATTTGTGACCTCACTTGAAAAATTGTCGATTTTCTTTTAATTTTTTGTTGTCATTTTTACAAAAAGGC